>CP125974.1:109767432-110967432 GCA_030063025.1 Avena longiglumis
GGGGAAGAATGTCTATCGACTACGGGAGGACCACAACTTAGTTCATTATGCATATTGTATGGGCTAGAGCCGAACTTCAAAGCTGCTTCAAAATGGCAATGCTTTTGATACAATGGGTGAGTTGAAATGATTTTACACACATGTGTCTTGTGAGAGCTACAACGCTTTAAAAGTTCTTTAGGCGCATGATGGAAGAGCACACCAAGTAGTGAGCATGTACTCAAGATGTCGGTTACGCCGATAAGCTTGTGTCCTTGGGAATATCGATTCCATTGACTTAGGCATCCATCGTGGCTCGCAATCTCACCTAGCTATAAGAGCTTCGTGATGAACTATAATATGCAAGGCATGAAGAAGTCTCTCCCGAGCTTACAATGCTTAAAACCTGTAAGTGGAGATCAAAAGGAACATCAAGTGTTGATGATCAATAGGAACACTGGTTTCAAGAAAGACAAGAAGGAAAACGGAAGGGAAGTAAGGGCGGCAAGCTTGCCGCTCAAAAGAAACCCCGAGTTGGACCTAAGTCGATACCGAGTGCTACTATTGTAAGGATCGCCATCGAAGCGCAATCGCCCAAGTATTTGGCGTACAAGAAAGCGGCAAGGCAAACAAAGGTATATATGATATACATGTTATTGATGTGTACTTGACTAGTGCTCATAGTAGCACGGTATTTGATACGGTTCGCTTGCTAATATTTGTAACTCGAATCGTGGGCGGAACAAGCGACCGCTAGCAGGGGTGAGGTCAAGATGCGTCGGCAATGGATCAAGCGTTGATGTGATCGCCGCCGGAAAGCTGCCTCCACTTGCGTCGGGATTAGTTATAAACTTGAATAATTGTTATCGGTGCCCGCATCTAAGCATGAACATTGTATCCGGATCGTGTTTGATGCGAAGTGGTTATTCATTTAAATCCGAGAACAATGGTTGTTCCATTTATATGAATGAAATCTTTTATGGTCATGCACCGATGATGAATGGTTTATTTCTTTTGGATCTCGATAATAATGTTACACATATTCATAATGTTGATGCTAAAAGGATTAAACTAAATGATGATATATCCGTAAGATATATGTGGCACTACCGCTCTAGGTCATATTGGCGTTAAACGCATGAAGAAGCTCCATTCGGATGGACTTTTGGAATCACTTGATTATGAATCATTTGATACATGTGAGCCATGCCTTATGGGCAAGATGACTAGAACGCCGTTTTCCGGTTCAATGGAACGGGCGACAGATTTATTGGAAATCATACATTCTGATGTATGCGGTCCAATGAGTGTGTCGGCGCGAGGTGGATATCGTTATTTTGTTACTTTTGCGGATGATTTGAGTAGATACGGTTATATCTACTTGATGAAACACAAGTCTGAAACCTTTGAAAAGTTCAAGGAATTTCAGAATGAAGTGGAAAATCATCGTAATAGAAAGATCTACTTTCTACTAGACGACTGCGGAGGTGAGTATCTAAGTTACGAAGTTTAGCACTCACATGAAAGAGTGTGGAATTGTTTCACAACTCACACCGCCTAACACCACAAATGAAATGGTGTGTCTGAATGTCGTAATCGTTCTTTATTAGATATGGTTCGATCTATGATGTCTCCGACGGACTTGTCGCTGTCATTTTGGGGCTATGCACTAGAAACCGCTGTATTCACTTTAAATCGGGCACCATCTAAACTGCTGAAAAGACATCAGATGAATTGTGGTTTGGAAACAAACCAAAGATGTCATTTCTAAAGTTTGGGGATGCGATGTTTATGTGAAGAAACTAGAACCAATAAACTCGAACCCAAAGCGGAAAAATGCGCCTTCATAGGATACCCTAGGAAACTATTGGGTATTCCTTCTATCACAGATCCGAGGCAAGGTATTTGTTGCCAAGAATGGATCCTTTCTAGAGAAAGAGTTTCGCGAAAGGTGTGAAGTAGGAAGGTAGAACTCAAGAGGTTATTGAACCTTCTTCAAAGTATGGCGAGTAGCGCAGCGCCGAAGTTGTTCCGGAGTTGGCTCCACCTGCTGAAGAGGGAACTAATGATAATGATCATGAAACTCCGAAGAGAGTACTATCAACCTCGCAGTTCAAGCAGACGCTGCAGCCCCGAAAGACGGAAATCGCCATGAATTTCATGGTTGATGAAAATGATGACCCTGCTGATGTATGAAGAAGCGATGATGAGCCCGATTCCAACAAATGGTTAGAAGCCATGAAATCTGAGATGGAATCCATGTATGAAAATCAAGTTTGGAACTTGGTGGATTTACCTCACGGTCGAAAAGGTCGTGGAGAACAAATGGATTTTCAAAAGGAAAACTGATGTCGATGGTAATGTAACCGTCTATAAAGCTCGACTTGTCGCAAAGGGTTTCGGCAAATTCTAGGAGTTGACTACGATGAGACATTCTCTCCGTAGCGATGCTAAAGTCAGTTAGGATTATGTTAGCAATTGCTGATATTTCGATTATGAGATATGGCGATGGATGTCAAAACCGCTGCTTCAATGGTAATATTGAAGAAGAGTTGTATATGATGCAACCAAAGGGTTTTGTCGATCCTAAGGATGCTAAAAGGTGTGCAAGCTTCACGATCCATCTATGGATTGACGCAGCATCACGGTTGGAATCTCCGCTTGATGAGGTGATCAAAGAGTTTGGATTTGTCCAAACTTATGGAGAAGCTTGTATTTACAAGAAAGTGAGGGGAGCAATGTGGCATTTCGATATTATATGTGGATGACATATTATTGATCGGAAATGATATAGATCTTTTAAATGGTGTTAAAAGTTATCTAAACAAAGAAATTTTCAATGAAGGACCTAGGTGAAGCGTCATACATATTAGGCATAAAGATCTATAGAGATAGACCTAGGCGCCTAATAGAGCTATCATAAAGTACATACCTTGATAAGATTTTAAAGAAGTTTAAAATGGAAAATAGTAAGAAGGGGATCTTACCTATGACACAAGGCACATTGAGTAAGACTCAAAGTCCGGCTTCGGCGGAAGAAAGAGAGATAATGGACAAGGTACCCTATGCTTCAGCCATAGGCTCTATAATGTACGCCATGCTATGTATAAGACCGGATGTGGCACATGTTATTAGTTTGACTAGTAGGTACCAATCGGATCCAGGTTCAGAACACTGGAAAGCGGTCAAGAATATCCTTAAGTACTTGCGAAGAACTAAGGATATGTTTCTTGTATATGGAGGTGAAGAAGAGCTCGCCGCTAAGTGTTATGTCGACGCTTAGATTTGACAATCGATCCGATGACTCTAAGTCTCAATCCGGATACGTTTTCTCATGAATGGCGGAGCGTTAGTTGGAGGAGCTCCAAACAACCTATGGTGGCGGGATCAACAACGGAGGCCAAATATGTTGTCGCCTTGTTGCCTGTGAAGTAGTTTGGATGAAGGAGTTCATATCCTAACTAGGTGGTTGCAAACGCGTTGGACCCAATGGTGATCTATTGTGACAACAATGGTGTCATTGCCAATGCCAAAGAGCCAAGGTCTCACAAGCATTCCAAGCATATTAAGCGGTTTCACTCCATCTCATGAAAGCATGTCAAGGATGGAGATATAAAGATTTAGAAGTACATACGGATCTCAATGTAGCATCCGCTGACTAAAACTCTCCCTAGAGCAAAACATGATCTACACCAGAACTCCATGGGTGTTAGATACATCACAATGTAACTAGATTATTGTCTCTAGTGCAAGTGGGAGACTGAAGGGAATATGCCCTGAGAGGCAATAATAAAATGTTTATTATGTGTATTCCAAGTATATGATAGATGTTTATTTTGCATGCTATAATTGTATTAATACGGAAACATTAATACATGTGTGTTTAATGAACAAATAGAAAGTTCCTAGTTATGCCTCTCTCATAAACTAGTTCGTTGATTAACAAGATGATCACGGTTTCCTGATCATAGACATTGGATGTTGTTAATAACGAGATCACAACATTAGTGTAATGTTGTGATGAACATTCATCCGAAGTATATCATTACTATCAAAGTCATTGAGTTTATATTGCTATAAACAAACTGCGAAGTAGTCCTAATCCTTAGACCATGAGATCATGCCAATCACTAACACCGGAAGAGTTTCTTGTTGACATCAAACGTCACTCCATAACTGGGTGATTATAAAGATGGTTTTAAAGCTACTAAAGTGTTATGTTGAGAATCATGGATCAAGAGTGGAATTTGTTCATCCCGATGACGGATAGATATGCTGCGCGGCCTCTTGATATCACATTGGTTACCTTGCAAGCAAGTGATTTGATCACTAGAATGTTATATCACGAACGAAAAGAGTGCATGTCATTAACGAGATCAAACTAGGTATGGAGATACGGATGATCTAATCTCGGACATGTAATATATCGTGAAACAAAGGGATTAAGATACAAGCGTAAAAGGTTCCGGACGATCACAGAAAAGTCATCGCTGAATGTGTGGGAGTCAAGATGGATCTCCAGGTCCGCTATCGATTATTGATCGAGAAGGGTCTCGATCATGTCCGCATTATTCGCGAACCGTAGGGTGACACACTTTAAGGGACACGCATCCAGCTTGGAGCAAATGTTTCATACCGAAAAGAATAAACAAGCGCAGGAATTTATTTCACTAGATATCAAACAAAGCTGTGAAATTGCATAAAGTGGTTATGCATGTGAAATGGAATTCTAGCAAGGGTTATTTGTGAATGTTTGTCATTAAAGTACTCCTCCATCCCAACGCTTTTAGGCGATAAATTTCAAGCACGCTTATTTAGGTAGATGATTAATGGAGAGAAAAAAATGGCAACCTTCCTTTTTTACCCTTGCATGCACGCGATTGATTTCTCTGCTGCATGGCATGCTAGCCTCGGTTCTCACATAGCTTGCTCTTTTCCATGCTACGCGTTCCCCTCATTCGCTTAGCTTTCTGCATGCGTACGCTCCGTCTCGTTTCTCGCAAGGGCAAAATAGGAAGACTATAACTACCATGGACTCTGCGCCTTAAGGCTTGGGAAAAATCATGTTTTTTTGTACGCCTAAAGCGATGGGACGGAGGGAGTAATTGACAAAATTCTGAATAAAATAAAAGAGTTTTATTTAATGAGAGTTTGCATTAAATTTGGTGGAAATTTAATGGGAATTTGAGTGGACTTTTGAGTGGAGGGAATTTAAAGGAATTTTGTGAGTGGAGTGTCCACCCACATGAAGAGGGAGCAAGGGAGCCCCATGTGCGCCACCCCTTGGGGTTCCCTCCTCCTATAAAAGGAGCCCCCTCCTCACTTGTCTCTCACACCTCCTGAAGGATCTCTCCCTCTAGAATTTAGCCCCCATGGTCTCGGACTAGCGAGATACATGTTCCCGGTGGCTATTCGACAAGAAAGGGTTGTGCTTCCGCTGCATCGCTGGAGCGAGGAGGCGGAGGTTGCCCGGTGTCTTGTACGTGTGTACAGCACGGATGCGCCGCCGCTTTTGGCGCTTAGGACTTCCTCTCGATCTTGAGATCGGCAAGAGATCGTTTACATCAACCACGAGTTGAACTCGTTAATGTTTGTCGGTCTTCAAGGGTATGTTCTCTACGGATATACATCCGCTCGCTGTTTGTATCTAGTAGATAGATCTTGGTACATAGTTCCCATCGAGGAAAATTTTGTTTTGCCCTTACACTTCTTCCTTGTCTTGCCCAGTTATTAGCGAGCTTTTGCTCGATTAAGGTTTTGTGATCATCCACCCAGGGGCACCAACTCTATGTGTTGTAGGGTGACTGGTTTGCCCTGTCAAAGCGTAGGCTCGAGTTTGATGCCGACGTGGAGTGCGGTAGCCCTCAAGGTGACCAAATCCAGGAGACTCTAGGTGCTTCTGGTGGGCAAACCGACATCCCGGTTCTTGATGCTAGGTAGTTCGGAAGAAGGATATACACTCGTAGGTCGAAAGCCTTGGCTATGCTTCCGTCGACGGGACCTATTATGAATCTAATCCTTTGATGACACCGTTCCTTTCGAACGGCATCATGTTGTGCAGGAACGCCGGCCCGAGATGGATGATGTCATCCACGACATGGACAAGCAGATGCACCATGATGTCGAAGAATTCGGGAGGGAAGTAAATCTCGATCTCACATAGTATCTCGACAATCTCTTCATGTAGCTTGCCGAGCTGCTTCACGCCGATAGACTTCCTAGAGATGACGTCGAAGAAGTTGCAGAGGCCAAACAGGCCTCACCTGACGTGCTCGTCCATTATCCCTCGGATCGCAGAGAGTATTTGTGTCATCGACGCGGATACCGTGAGACTTCATCCCGCGAACCTCTTCTTCGCTACGTCCGGATATCGCTTATCTTCCCGTGAGTAGCCGCGAACTGGAACCTTGACTCCTATGAGGCAACTAAAAACCTATGGAGCCCTCCTCGCCGTAGTAAAGCATGCGATTTAAGCACCACCCCATTCTTCTTAGCCCTTTTGGCGACCACGGGTCCCTTCCGTCTGCTCATCGTCATCGTCGATCGTCACTATCGGGGTCAAGTTCCTTCTTAATGCCAAGCAATTTCAGATCGCTTGCTTTTGGCCCATCCTTGGTCCTATCCCATGTTCATTAGAGTGCCGAGCGCACCGATAACGTTCTTCGTGATGTGCATCATATCGAGGCTATGGGCGGTGGAGGACCTTCCAAGAAGGCAGGTCCTGAAAATGCACCTCGCCCATACTCCATGCAACGGTGGCGCTGTTCCTCGGCCGCTTATTTCCCGCCGGGCACTCTTCCCAATTGTCTCAGCTCCTTGATTTCTTCGCTCAAAGGTCGTGGGGCATTATCAATATCGTATTTGACATTGAACAGGTCTCCGCTTTCCATGGGTGATCCTTGCGGAGCCACATTCGAGTCCTCCGAACACGGCCAACCCGGATCCTCGACAGCAGATGCGGGTCGTGTCCATGCACCTAACACATGCACGTAATCCATGGTTCACCTAGCACGCTACATATCCGTAACTGTGGATAGTCATGCACCGTCGTGCAACGCGCTCGTGTCGAAATAATCTCCAGTGTAGGCATCCCACGTACGTGCGGCGTCTCCCACAACGTCGCTAAATCCTCTTTCAGGACCCCGAGATACAGATGCATGTCGACACCTGATTGTTTCGGCCCCTGGATAAGGATACTCATGTATGTATCGCCGCTCGCGGCACAACCAGGAGGAGGTGTTGACGGCCATACAAACACGGCCAGTTGTGCGTGCTACTCTGGTTGCCAAAGGGATTGAGTTCGTCGGTGCTCATGCCCAGCCTGACGTTCCTTGGATTGAGCCCGAACTCATCTTGGAATTTGATGTCTAGCGCATTCCACTGGCTAGCGTCCGTGGGGTGTGTTAGGATCTTTCCCTTATCCGGATCATCTTCCGGCTTCTCCCTCTTCGCATGCCATTGCATGAGCTCTGCTTTCTTAGGGTCTACGAAATACCGCTGCAGACGAGAAGTGATAGGAAAGTACCACACCACTTTTCGGGGAACTTTCTTGTTCCCTCTCTTGTACCGTCCCTGGCCGCACACTGGGCATGAGGTTCTATCCTTGTACTCGTTCCGATAAAGTGCGTAGTCATTGATGCATGCGTGGTACTTCACGTACGGCATGTCTAGTGGGCAAACTACTTTCCTCACCTCCTCGATACTTGTTGGCGCAGTGTTGTCCTTGGGAAGACGAGCATGCTGTAATTTCATGTGAGCGTTGAAGCTAGTTTCAGACATTTGTGCTCCGCCTTCATCTCCAAAGCCTTCAGTTACACTCAAGTGTGTATCCTCGGCGGCACCCAAGATACAACGGAGTCCTCCTCTACCTCCATCCGTGCACCTTTCTCCGATCGCAGCTTTCGTGTTGGTAAATGCGCTTGAGGAGAATTTCTTGAAGATGAGGGTCTGCCGGGTTAGCCCGTGTCCGTTCCCTTCTCCGCCACCACCACCATCCGCCGGCATCATCTCCTTCATGATGATCGTGTCCGGCATCTCCTTATTCATGATGATCATCATGTTCTCCTTCGCCACGATGACCATGTCCGGAGACCCTTCTCCCCGCCCCCAAATTTCTTCTTCATCATGGCCACCATCCGCCACCATTCACTAAGAAGCCGGGCATGAAACCACGCTTGAGAAGGTGAGACTCCAGTTGTCCGGAATCCGGGTTGATCTAGTTCCGGTGTTTGCACGTTCGGCATAGACATCTAATCTTCGTCATGTTGTTCTGAACCATATCGGCCACCGCGTCAACCTTGTATCTAACCACCCAGCATTCGCTCATATGGATGACCATGTGGTCACGTGAACATAGACCAAATTAAAGAGAGAGTGTTAGAACCATGCACACACACATGAAGCGCATACATATATGCATGATCGCTTGAAAATTTCAGCATGACCTACCCTAAAAGTAGGACGTATGGCTAGTGCAGAAATTTGCCGAAATGGATGTGTATCAACATTTCGGCAAACCTCCATGCACCCGGCGCCAGCAACATGCATTCAAGCACAAAACAAAGCTCCTCGAGAAGAAAGCATGCATGCATTCAACAAACACAACACAAAGCAAACGAACATCGTCTTGCCATCGCACACCGGCCGCGGGACCAATCTTCACCTACAAATCATCCATATATATACATGCTTGCTTCGAGACCCGCCGGCCACACAAAACATGCATCACACACAAGTACCCATGCACACCTCACAAATCCACAACCATAGGCATAGCGGTGGAGGAGCAAAGTATGGCTAGGTGTAGTACCTTCACAAAGTAGGATTAGCTTCCCTCACAAGTATATAAACCAAAGTAGGTCTAGCTATCAACAATGGAGGTGAGTATGAGCAAAATGGAGGGAGGGAGAGGGACGAGCTAGTTGGAGGAGGGAAGAAGGAAAGGGTGGTGGTAGGTAGGGGATGCCACCTTGTTTAGATCTGTTCGCACATTCTGACGCGCATATGGCTATATCGCCACGTAGTGAAGTTCGGTGGACGATATGTCAGTATCGCCATAGAAAGTGCGTGTTTTGTGGCGCATATAGCATGCCCATATGGCATGCGCCATGTCTTTGGTCAAAGCCATATCACTTCGGGCGCATGTAGCCATGCCCATGTAATTAATTTTAGTGAAGCATTTTCTCTATATGCGCCACGGGATTAAAATCTACCTATAATTGTTTTCCTAGTAGTGAAGTCTCTATTGGTCACAATTTTCAATCTGAACATTTTTCAAATATTTTTAAACCATAAAAAGTAAAGTTACATAAAAAATAGAGAATAGAAAAGAAAAAGGGAAGAAAATAGAAACTAAAAAAAGGAAACGAAAATATAAAGAGAAAAGAGAAAAGAAAAAGAAAAGGAAAAATGAAACGAAAATAGAACAGCACACCACATGACCCAACATTTTTAATTACTCCCTCCAATCCAAATTAATTGACTTGAATTTGTCTAGATTCGGGTGTATCTATATATAATTTAGTACTAGATATATTCGAATCTAGATAAATCTAAGTCAATTAATTTGGATCGAAGAGAGTATATATTTTTATAATGTAAATATTATTAGAATCATAATAAAAAATATCTAAAAAGGAAAAAAAGAAAAGAAACATAAGAAACATATGCTACATGGGCCGGCCCAACTCACACGCCCGATGAGAGCGGAGCAGATTAACGCCATACGTTGGGCGGCAAGTAGAAATTGCCAGACGCATTAGGGGCAGGTAGGCTTCCTCCCGGTGGCACAAGGGCCTCGTCCAGGGAATTTGGACAAAATTGATCCAAAGTTAGAAGGAATTTACGAACTGAACTCGTGGCAAAAATATTTTATTAGATCTAACTTTTTTTACGACGTTGTATAGTGTGTGGCGTTGCACAACACAATGCAACGCCGTCGATTATAGCGTACTGGCGTTGTTGCACAACACAGTGCAATACCGTAAATCTTGGCGTTGTACTATCGAGTGCAACGCTACTCTATACGACGCCGCAAAAATGATTAGATCTAGCGAAATACTTTTACCTTGAGTTTATTTTATAAATTTCTTTAGATTTTGGACCAATTTTGTCCAAATAGCCCCTCGTCCAAGGACCACAATTTTGGACCAATTTTTTCTGCAGACCATCCTGCTGAAATCTGACCGACCATGCGAGAACGTATTGCTATGTCAGACTTACGTGTAAAACCAGCCGACAGATGTTCTCGAAAGGCCAAAACCGACAGCCGATCGTCCATGCCACCCGTTCATGATGATGCACGATGAGCTGTACGCCTACGCGCGCTCTCACCTGGATCGGTCGTTCTTCTCCTTCTCGCACCACGTGATCTCACGCGCACTTCCCGTGTGAATCAGTTGACCGCGCGCGCGCGCATAAAACTGCACGGCTGCCGCTGCCGCACTCGCAGTCCACGAAGAATGACATCGAGAGATTCCTGGATACGGTACCAAACTTACATAATACACACGGTAATTCCCGAAATCCACTTTGGCTCGTAAAGTATAGATACACCCACGGCCAAAAAGACACACTATTTCAAAATGTTGATAATTCCAAAAAACATATTCAAGTGTACATGTTGATATTCTATGTTCATACACCAAGTTTCATATCTTTATGAATTGAGTAAAAAAACAATTTTTGGTGTTGCAAAATAGTTTTTCATAAGACATTTTTTTGTACAGACCTCAAAAAATGTCTTCTCATTGCAAAACTTTGTGTGAGGACATAGCATGTCCGGATGCACATCCCATATTATTTTAGGACTTTTTTCAATATTATAAAATTCATATAAAATGTATTTTTCATAATAGGTGCATTGAGACCTGGGAGTCAAATTGCCATGTCGCGGTAATTTTTTTTAAGTACTATGGTAGTATCACGAGGCTATCGGAATTTCATTTATCGGAACTAATTAGCTAATGATTCGTACTATGGTAGCCAGTTTTGAGTAGATGCACGCACACTCTTCTTCACCCGCTTCCTCTCCTTCTCCCCTCCCTTGAGTCTCGCGGCGATCCCTAACGCCTCTTCCCCTCCGGCGGCCTCGTCGGCCGGAGGGGAGGGGGAGAGGTGGCTGGCCTGTATAGCGTAGTCCAGGTCTAGGTGTAGATGTGTTCGCTTAGTGTTGTCTGGCGCTAGCGTCAACGAGCGTGGTCAGGTGGATGGCGATGGATATCTTGAGGGTGGTGGCGGTGCGGAGCCTGCAACTGCTGCTTGAGTTCATCATGGCCCAAACCTTGAATAAGCTCGAAGTCAAGGCCATGCCCCTGGTGTTATAACCACCTTTACAAAGGATCTAGTCTAGATCTAACAGTAGCACTATACTTCACCTTTGTAGATCGAGAAGAGAGAGAGAGAGAGAGAGAGAGAGAGAGGGAGAAAGAGAACCGAGATGAGCTCTACCTGCTCCCTGGCTCGACAGACACGAGCCAGAGGGAATGCCCGAACTGGTGCCGGAGCTAGAACCTCCGTCATTGGCCATGGGTGGAAAGGGGGTGAGTGTGGCGGCGGTGGAGCTTCCCGTCGGCGCAGCGCTTAGCCTAGATCGGATAGAGTTTGTAGGTGGGGCGGCTAGGCACGGCTAACCTCGTGAGGCGTGCTGCCGGCTCCCCACCTCTTTATATAAGCTGGCGGCGAGGCCCACCAACCAGGTTAGGCGCCCCGATCGGCGCGGATAGGCGTGGGTCGTTGGGCCCGTTCACGTTTGAGATCTATCTAACATTCTCCCCCTAGATCTCGACTTTACTTTTAACCTTGTTCTTTACTTATTCCATCACAGAATGATACATAGAGCATGTTTCATCGTCTCAGCTCAATTGCCGATAGAATCAGACAGCCACTATATACCTTCATGTTCTGAAACAAATCCTATTACTTTTGAGCCTCTATAGTCCAGGAATCATAGGCTTCCCGTTAAACCCATGCCGGCTATGTGTTCTTTGAACACATTGGGTAGTAAGCCTTTCGTTAGCGGATCCGCAAGCATATCCTTTGTCCTTATATGCTCGAGTCTTATAGTTTGATCCTGGACTTTGTCCTTCACAACATAATACTTTATATCTATAGACTTTGAAGCATAACTCGACTTGTTGTTGTAATCGTAGAATACCGCGGGCTCGTTGTCACAATACATCTTTAGTGGCCTGCTGATGCAGTCAGTCACTTTCAAGTCGGGTAAGAATTTCTTTAACCATAACGCCTGTCCCATGGCCTCATAACATGCTATAAACTCTGCATACATCGTAGATGATGCAACTATCGACTGTTTGGCGCTTCTCCACGAAATAGCACCTCCTACGAGAGTAAAGACATACCCTGTCGTGGACTTTCGGTCGTCTTTATCTTCCGCAAAATCAGCATCTGAATACCCTTTTATCTCTAGGGAATCAGATCTTCCGTATGTTAGCATGAGGCCTTTTGTGCCTTGCACATAGCGCAAAGCTTTCTTTACCATCTTCCAGTGTTCTGTGCCTGGATTCTCTTGATATCTACCGAGTACCCCGGTGATAAATGCTAAGTCGATGGTGCACACTTGTGCATCTTAAGCTTCAACAATGAAGCATGATACCGACTTCATTTGATCGATCTCATATTGATTCTTTAGGCATTGGGATTTCCCAAAACTATCGCCCTTGACTATGGGAGCGGTGTTGAATTACTCGCATGCATATTGTATTTCTTTAAAATCTTTTCTGTCGCTTCTGCGGCCCTAACACTCCATTCTTTCTGTCTCGGTGAATTTCTATGCCCAAAACATAAGAGGCTTCACCAAGGTCTTTCATGTCAAAGTTAGATGACAAGAACTTCTCTGTCTCTAGTAGTAGACTAAAATCACTGCTAGCAAGCAGAATGTCATCCACATACAAAATTAGGAAAATATATTTCCCACTTTTGAACTTTGCATAAATGCAGTTGTCCTCAACATTTTCTTTGAATCCAAATCTTTTAAGGGTATCATTAAACTTTAAATACCACTGCCTAGAGGCTTGCTTTAACCCATAAATGGATTTCTTTAGGCGGCATCCCATATGTTCCTTCCCCTCCATGAAAAAAACCTTGGGTTGTTTCATGTAAACATTTTCTTCTAAATCTCCATTTAGAAATGTCGTCTTGACATCCATTTGATGTAACTCTAAATCAAAATGTGCAACTAGTGCCATGATGATTCTGAAAGAGTCCTTACATGAGACCGAAGAAAAAGTCTCATTGTAATCGACGCCTTCTCTTTGAGTAAAGCCTTTTGCCACGAGTCTAGCTTTGTACTTTTCTACATTCCCATTGGAGCCATACTTTGTTTTGTAGACCCATTTGCATCCTACTGTTTTGGCTCCTTTAGGAATTTCCTCTAAGTCCCAAACATTGTTGGAACTCATCGATTTCATTTCATCTTCCATTGCCTCTACCCACTTGGCTGAGTGAGGGCTACTCATGGATTCTTCATATGAGGTAGGATCGCCCTCCATATGAACTACATTGTAAACTTTGTAGATTTCTTTGGAAATGGCTGGTCTTCGTTCTCTTTTAGACCGTCTGAGTTCATCAGACTCTTGCTCATTTATTTCCTCGGGTTCAGGCACATTTACAGTAGGTGGCTGTTCTGGCTCCCTTTGGTGCTCAACAGTGGGTTCAGGTAGCTCCTGATGGACAGGTTCCGAACTGTCGCCCATTGTTGTCACGTGTGGAGTCACAACAGGTGCCGACACCACAACCTCAGGGGTTGTAGATGGCGGCACAACAGGTAGCGAGAAAAATGGCTCCTGAGTCATCGGATTAGGTGCATGCACCCTCTTCTCCTCAAGATCAATTTTCCTAGCTCCGTGCTCCCCCTCATCAATTCGTCCTCCAAGAAGACGACATGTATCGTTTCTACAAACTTTGTGTATATGTCGGGACAGTAGAAACGATAGCCTTTGGACTTATCTGGATAGCCAATAAAATGGCAAGATACTGTTTTGGGGTCTAACTTTGCAATGTTTGGATTGAAAACTTTTGCCTCAGCTGGGCTCCCCCAGACCCTCAAGTGGTGCAGAGAGGGAACTCGCATCCACAATTCATACGGTGTTTTGGGCACCGACTTGGGTACTGCTGAGAATGTGAATGGCGGTTTTAAGCGCCTCCATCCACAATCCCAATGGGAGGGTGGAATAGCTCATCATCTTTGCACACCATATCCATAAAGTGCAGTTCGCCTTTCACTCCCGTTTCTTTGAGGTTCGCCTGCATAGAATCTTGGCGACTATTCCATTTCTTGCGGGAACCTTGCAAAGGGTCCTGGTACTTGACCATATGGAGTATGCCGACCGTAGTACTCCCCCCCACGATCGGACCGAACTATTTTAATTCTTTTATCATGCTGATTTTCTACTTCAGCTTTGAAAATTTTAAATTTATCCAATGCTTCAGATCTTTCTTTAATTGGATAAATATTACCATACCGGGAGTGATCATCCGTGAATGTTATGAATGAATCATAGCCATCCACACTTTTCACCGGAAACGGTCCACAAATATCCGTGTGGATTATTTCTAGTGTAGCTATGCTTCGGTTTGCACCCTTTTTAATTTGTATGACATACTTTCCTTTAATGCAATCTATGCATTGTTCTATGTCGGAGAACTCTAATGGAGGAAGAATGTCATTTTTAACGAGGCTTTCTATTCTTCCCCTCGAAATATGGCCTAGTCTGCAGTGCCATAGTTTCGATGAGTCAAGAGTTTGCTTTCTTTTCTTTTGTTCTTTGTTCGACAAAGGAACCTTTTCATTCACGTCACATACAGAAAATACTTTCTCATGCAAGGATAATAAATATAACTTATCATATAAGGTAGCAACACCCACACAAATATCTTTTAACCAAATGGCACACTTGCCATTTCCGAAATAACATTCATAAGAATCTTTGTCCAAGCATGAAACACTTATTAAATTTCGATGAATTGAGGGAACAAAAAGAACATCTTTGAGCAAAAGAGAAGAGCCATCAGCCAGCTCCAGAGGGACGTCACCAATGGCCTCCACTTCTGCTTCAATCTCATTCGCCACTTCAATGAGTCTTTCTCTTTTTGGCATGATCCTTGTCGAATGGAACCCCTGTAAAGAGTTGGTAACATGAACAGTTGCACCAGAATCAATCCACCAAGTAGATCTAGTAAACTTTTCATACAGAGATTTATTAACAAAAGAAACTATATTTTTACCATTTTTGGCCATGATGTACTTCACCAACCGGGCGATCCTTCTTGTAGTGGCGGGCTTTTTACGATGATGGCACGGTCTTTCTCCCGGTGGGTGGTGATCTTGTCTTGGTCTTTGCATTGGACCCTTGCCATGTGGCTTGGAGGGTGAGCCACCATGGTTGCTTGAAGCTTCTCTTCCTATTGTCCCTGAAGTTCGAGGCTGCCGTGAAGGGCCTTCCTTTCCTCCTCTTGGGAGCACATCCCAATGGTCTTTTCTATGTCCCACTTTTTAGGAGACATATTATAGTTTATTACAAAATTTTCGAAAGGCTGTGGAAGAGAGGCCATCACTAGGTGCACCAAGAGTGCTGGCTTTAGCTCGAGGTCCTCATCCATGGGCTTCAGCTTCGCTGCCATGTTTGACATCCTCAAGATGTGCTCTCTTATTCCGTGGGGTCCTCCCGTGTACTTTTTCATCACCTGCTTTAATTTGGGTCGCATATCTTTGAAGAGCCGATGGCGGCTCTTTATCTTGGCGAGATATTCGCCCACGGTAGCACACTCTCCAATTGAGCCCACTATTGTGTTCTCAATTGTGTTCTTTACGAAGGACAAACATTTCTTGTTGGCGTTCACCCATTTCTAATTATCAATCGAGTAGGCCAGCTCCAATGGAGCATGGTCCCTCTTCCTTTTCTCAAACTCAGCACTTTCCTCAGCATCTCCCCTGACAGGGTCAGCGGGCTTGACTGGTTGCTTGGTGTCAACCACCCAATCCACTTCGGCGCATACGAACGCCAAATCAACCTTTTTCCTCCATTCGGAGTAGTTGTCCCCCCGCAGCAGCGGGATGTCCTTCAAACAGGCCATGAGGTTGAGACCTCCAGAAAACCACAAAAGATGTGAGATCACCAAGGAAAACAACTGTATGCATTAATTCAACGTTGGTATAAATTATGCATGCAATTATTTGTGCTATTTAAAATTACATCACCGTTTGGTAGAAATAAAGTTAAATGCACCTTTCAATACTCAATGGAAAAGATCATGATCATGTTTACTAATAACGTTGGTCAATTAATAACATGAGACATAATCATCTTTAATCACTTTGTCACATATTTATGTCAAAATTTAAACAACTTTTATTGCATCATTGCAATTTAAAACATACATTTGCAGCGGAAACTTAATAATAACTTTCATGATACTTTGAACTTTACAGAAAAATTCTGCTTTTAAATCATTCTCTAGCCAAAATATACTTGAAATAAAAAGGCTAGAGAAAACTATGTTGAAAAAATGCTTAAAACTAAGCAAAAACAGTCAAAACAGCCTCTGAAAAAAGAAAAACAGAAAAAACTGGCCTGAAAACCTGCTGGGCCGAAAACCTTGGGCGGCAAGCAACGGCCCACCCGGCCAGCCCACGCCAGCGGCGCTAACCGCCGCCCGCCATCCAGTGGCCCACAGCCCGACTTAAACTGCTGACCCGCCCGCGCGCCCGCTCCAAGCGATCTGGACCGTCCGTTCCGATCACCCTAGATCGGACGGCGGTCCGCGCGTCTCGGCGGTTTAAAAGGCCCAGGCCGCACCCCCCTGTAAACCCTAAACCATTTTCCCCCTCACGAATCCCGTCCCTCACGCGTGAGCCAGCGGCGGCTGGCCCGCGTGCACCCAGCGTGAGGCGGCCGCCTTCCGCCCTCTCCCTCTCTGCTCGTGGCCGGCCCTGCCAGGGCGGCGGCTGGCGTCCGCGCCCCTCCCTCTCTCTGGCGGCGCAGCATGCGCGGGTTGGGAGGCGGGCGCCGGCGTCGTGCCCCTCCCTCCGCTCCGGCCTTGAGCCCACGAGGCGAGGCGAGGTGGCTGGCGCCTCCCTCTGCCTCCCTACTCGGGCGGCGCATGCACGCGAGTCAGGCGAGGCGAGGTGGCGGCGTCGGCCTGTAACACCTCGAATCGGACCTATGCAAGTTTGAGCAAAATTTGCCAAACCCATAAAGCGATTCAAAGGTGCCTACCAGCACTTTTGCGGTGGAAAGCGAAATAACATTACACAACAGTCCTCGATGGGACCCACAAAACAGATTTATATACGACTCAAAGAGTCAAGAATACGATATATTATACAAAGATCCAAATCACCTTGAAAATGTTAGGCGTCCTACGGAAAAGATGCAAATGGGGCTAAGAGCCACGAAGAATGACCAATGGCGTCCATAACCTGCCAAGCCGGAAGGGTAACCACCTAACGGCGTCGATCTCAAAACCTGCTTAAACAAAGGGTGCCAAAGGGCAAAGGAAAAGAAGGAGCGTCGATCACGGGCAGTGCAGCGAGGCTAGATTCGGCGGTCCTCGCCTACATAGGTATGGTGGGCGATGCGGCGGCGGCGGCATGCCTTGAACAACCTAGAGACTCGATACAAGCGGGCGGTTATCGAGAGAGAGGTGAGAATGACCTATCGGATCAACGAAGCTAACACCAAACAAACCCATCCAGTGTTTCCTCGAGACCAAACGAGGAAGTCAACCGAGGAACTCACACAGTTGGCGCTTACTTATTCGATTATAGTTGTGGCACTTTACTAGTCGATTTAGATAATCGTCGATAAAGTGCGATGGGCACTTTTAGTTAATCATTCCGCTTTAGTGGCAGCACTTACTAGTCGGAATCTGATTAACATGAGATAACCCATAAACCCAGTGTTGTTGGTACTTTTATTCACCATTCCGTTGTAGTTGCAAGATTTACTAGTCGATACAATTGTCGCATGGCGACAACCAAACAAGCAATTGTGGGCAGTAATTAGCCATTCCATTATAGTGAAGCTGATTACTAGTCAGTTTTAAGTCAAATTTATAGCGATAAACTTTAGTTATGCTTGTCTATGATCGAGATCTTGTGCTCCAAGTCGTCCATATCCATGGACACGGCTTTGAAAAGTTTTACCGGCGGGTGCACCAATAGCAACACACTCGATCAACCTCGAAAACCAAATCAAAACCCAACGAGGCTTTCACGTGAACAATCACAGATTCGAATTATTTGGGGCCACCTTTGAGTAGATCCCACGGAGTAAGCAAGCTCCGAGACGGCCTCAAGGTTGCGACAATGGCGATGGCGGGAACCCGAAAGTGTGGCTGGGCTTGTCGATACGCGTAAACATTCCGCTTCCAAAAGCGATGCGATTGCACCTCGCACAATTTAAATCTGAAAGTAGCATGGCATAAGTACAGGATCGTAAATAAAACCTCAAACTAGTTTGTGGCCCCAAGAAATAAGACTGAATCAAGCTCTGGCTCAGGGGGGTCCCATATACCTCCCGGATGTGGATAGCGCGATAAATCAAGGAACAGGTATCAAGTACTCGGGGTCTTACGGGACACAAGTGGGCGTTCGGAAACCAAATATTTTCTATCACCCACCGATGCCTCTGCTTATTTCAATTTTAGTTGTTAAACAGAATTTAAAGTGACGATAAGTAAAACTAGAATCATCTCCAACATCAACATGCGGCAATACACCAGCAACTGTGGCATTTGACGACACACATCAACACTTGAGCAAGCAACTACGACGCGCAAGTCCAACTATCTACCAAACAACAGGTAATAGGATGTGTCCAAGGCAATATAGGGCTGCACGGTATATCACAGTGCGGAAACTAAAGCATCATAACGTATAGCAATAGATCAACAGGAGGAATAAAGACTATAAAAGTAAGATAGGTAGAAAGGGAGATGCTACTTTGAAAACATTGTCGAAGGTTCAACCAAGATCGGTGACTCACATCAACTCAACGGCCTTATCCGTGAAGAAGCAAAACACTAGAAGAAACACCGGATGCAATATTTAATACTACGGCAAAAGATCGGCATGATGCATGTATGAGGTATGGCATGGCAAAGGTGCAATGCAATTAGGTCAAGATTAAGCGGAACCGGGGTCCCGACAATTACTTTAATGGTTCAAGTTGTTTAGATCCCCCGCAAATTAAATGTTGTTTTAGCATGGTAAAAGATGGCACCGGTTCGTTACACAAGTTTAAATGAGGCCAAGATAAGGCTAGATTTGCCCGCATATGGGCCCCATATTTAATTATTAGGTGGATCGGCATAAGGCCCCCAAACCACAGATATGCATGCGAGATGGATGACAATTCAATATGCAACAAGTTGTTATTATGTTGTAAAATAGGGTTCGAGGAAAAGGGGTCACACATCAGAGGGGGCTCGACGATCTTGGGGTTCCGGGGTTCGTGGTCGGTCTAAGGGTCCAGGGTTCGACGGTTCGGACTCGGCGGGATCGTTCTCGCGTTCTCGGTAACGGGGCAGATCTTGGCGCATCCGGGTGCGGGACTTGGGGTCATGTCGACGGTCATGGCGTTCAGGGGGAAGTTCGTGTCGGGTAGAAGGCTTGGTTCCGTCTTGGGCGCATCGGGTTTGTTCGGTCGGTGCCGTTCTTGTCGTCGCGGTGATCTTGTCGGATCGGTCTTCGTCTCCGGAGCGGGTCCTCGGTCTCGACAACCGGTTCTCGTGGCGATCTTGGCACTCGATGTCCGTGAAATAGAACTTGTCGCACCTACCGTCTTCAGGTTCGCTCCAATCGGGCCCATGTCGGAGAACTTGTCGCATCCGTTATGGCGAACTCGATGTCCCGAGAAGGTATCGGCGTTCCTGTTTTCGGGAAGGAGATCTTGACGCCTTGAGGTTCGGTCTCGGACCTTGGCGGTCATCGGTAGATCTTGTTCATGTCGAAGATCCCGTTACGTGAACTCCATCGGGAGAGTCTCGGCGAGTGAGTCATCTGCCGGATATTCTTGTAGCCGCCATGTCGCCACATCGAACACTCGCACACGTGGATGGCGAAGGAGGCGCGAACTCGGCAGCGGCGGCGGGCGGGCGGGGCAGGCGGCGGGCGCTGCGAGAGGAGGACCGTGCTCGCGTGCAGGGGACATGGGGTCGGGAGCTCGGCTCGGCGGAGGCTTTGGCGGCGTCGGGCGGCCAGCGGGGGCGGAGAGGTCGACAGCCATAGGGCTGGCGGCGCTAGGAGCTTTCGGGAGCGCAGGCGTGAGGTGGCGGACGTCGGGCGGCGAGGTCGAGGCCGCGAGCGGGCGCACGGCTCGGAAGCGGCGCCAGGGTTGTGAGGCGGCAGCGAGGCGGCGGCGGCTGGCGGGAGCGGGCAGCGAGGCGGTGAGCGGTGGAAGGAGGGCTCGGCGCAGGCGGACGCGAGATGGGGCGGCTTGAGGAGGCGAAGTGCGGAGGTGGCGACGGTGTGGCGGCTGCTGCCGGAGGCAGTGGCGGAAAGGCGAGGAGGCTCCTGGCTCAGGCGGCGGGTTGGCGAAGCGGCAGCGTGGGCAGGCGGGGCAGAGGGACAGCGGGCGGCTCAGTATGAGCGGGCGGCGAGCGGAGGTGAGGCGGCAAGCCAGGCGGTGAAGGATGGCGGCGGGTTGAGGTAGGGGAAGGCGGTGGCGGCTGGGATCGGGAGGTGGGCGGCGAGCAGCCTGGCCTGGGGCATGAGCAGCGAGGAGGAGGGTGCGGCATGCGGAGAGAGGCGGTGTGGGAGGCGAGAGGAGGAAGGCGGGCGCGGAGGTAGAAACGAGGAGAGAGAGGTGGGGACAGGGGTGGGGCAGGCGGGGCGTGGTGAGAGAGAGGGTGGCCAAGGTGGGGCCGGGGGTGATGCGGTGGTGGCGGTGGCCGTGTAGTGCGTGGCGTGCTGGGGCTGAGTGTGAGGTGGAGGGGATAAGGGTGATGTGACAGACTATGGGTGGTTGGGGAAGGAAGAGGGGTGAGGTGGCAGCGCGTGATAGGTAGGAGTGATGTGGAGGCTGGGGTGGGTAGGAAGCTGGGTAGTCCTAGGATTTAGGAGTTGGACCGATTGTTAATCTGGGGGTGTCGCTCGGGTCGATTCGCCCGTTCATTCGCCAAAATAATTAAATGTTTTATTTAATTTAATTGGGCCGTTTGCAACCCGATAGCAACAAAACAAAATAATCCGGAGACCCGGGGTTTGGCGTTTGAATAAAAGATGGGGCGTTTAGAAACCAAAACGGCTTTGCGAAAATAGTTTTATGCAAACAATGCATGATGATGACGATGCAATGCACAAATTCAACGCGATTTTCTTGTAGTGGTTTTGCGGGATGCCACAATTCGACACCACTAACAATGGATCTCGCCCTCGAGATCCGCCTCATGGTACCGGAAGGAAGGTCGGCGTTTTGCATCTTCTCGCTTCGTGTAGATCCTCGCGACACCACTAACAAGAGGTCGTTGTCCGTGATCGTCGAGAGAACACTCCGGGGACAAAAGGTCGAAGGTAGAGGTATCCACAAATAAAGCCACCCCTAACTTCCGGGGACGGAGTAAAATCGCTGGATCCACTGATTCGAGGTACAAGAGCGAATGATAAGAGTAGTCGGATGGTGATCGATCCATCGCGCACCCAAACCATTACTCGCACACGAATAGGCGGAGCATGCAAACAACTCTCGAATTAGATCAAGATCTCGACAATCGAGGTTCGAACAAAGGAGTGATGCGAGACTACGCATCGGATCGCGTGAGGATGTCATCGCGTCGGAAAACACCGGAAGGCACAAACAAAGAACAAAGAAAGGTAACACCGTGAACGGATTCATCGGTGGCTTGAACCGGACGGTAGGACACCGTTATCAAGAGGAAGCGAAACCACAAGGTACGACGGAAACCCAACCACGAGAAATCACGGACTCAAGAAAAGATAAGAGAGCGATTCAAAACACGTCGAGATAAGAGGGATCAGGAGGGTAAGGAAAATCGGACCTAATCGAACTATCCAACCGATTTTTCAAAATAGTTTTGACACTCTACTTGAGTTAGCTAGGTTATCCTCAAATTTGGACTTGTGGGGTATCGAACTCGAGCTCGATACCACTCATAACACCCTCGATCGGACCTATGCAAGTTTGAGCAAAATTCGCCAAACCCGCATAGAAGCGATTCAAAGGTGCCCACCAGCACTTTCGCGTGTGGAAAGCAGTAATAACATTACACAACAGTCCTCGATGGGACCCACAAAACAGATTTATATAACAGCGACTCAAAGAGTCAAGAATACAGATATATTATACAAAGATCCAAATCACCTTGAAAATGTTAGAGCGTCCAGCTACGGAAAAGATGCAAATGGGGCTAAGAGCCCTGAAGAATGACCAATGGCGTCCATAACCACCTTGAGCCAAGCCGGAAGGGTAACCCCGCTAACGGCGTCGATCTCAAACCTTAAACAAAAGGGGTGCCGACAAAGGGCAAAGGAAAAAGAAGGAGGCGTCGATCTTGAGGCCAAGACAGCGAGGCTAGAATTGCGGTCCTCGCCTACATAGGTATGGTGGATCTGGCGTGGCAGCATGCAACAACCTATAGAGACTCGATACAACCGGCGGTTATCGAGAGAGGTGAGAATGACCTATCCGGATCCAACTGAAGCTAACACCAAACAAACCCATCCGGTGTTTCCTCGAGACCAAACGAGGAAGTCAACCGAGGAACTCACACGCTTGGCGCTTTACTTATTCGATTATAGTTGTGGCACTTTACTAGTCGATTTAGATAATCGTCACGATAAAAGCGATGGGCACTTTTAGTTAATCATTCCGTTTAGTGGCAGCACTTACTAGTCGAATCTGATTAACATGAGATAACCCATAAACCCAGCAGCTTGTTGGTACTTTTATTCAGCCATTCCGTTGTAGTTGCAAGATTTACTAGTCGATACAATTGTCGCATAGCGACAACCAAACAAGCAATTGTGGGCGTATTAATTAGCCATTCCATTATAGTGAAGCTGATTACTAGTCATTTTAAGTCAAATTTATAGCAATAAACTTTAGTTATGCTTGTCTATGATCGAGAATCATGCTCCAAGTCGTCCATATCCGCGGACACGGCTTTGAAAGTTTTACCGGCCGGGTGCACCAATAGCAACACACGCTCGATCAACCTCGGAAAAACCAAATCAAAACCCAACGAGGCTTTCACGATGAACAATCACAGGATTCAGAATTATTTGAGGGCCACCCTTTGAGTAGATCCATAGCGGGTAAGCAAGCTCGAGACGGCCTCAAGGTTTGCGACAATGGCGGTGGCGGGAACCCGAAAGTGTGGCTGGGCTTGTCGATACGCGTAAACATTCCGCTTCAAAATAATGCAGTGTGCGACTCGCACAATTTAAATACTGAAAGTAGCATGGCATAAGTACAGATCGTAAATAAAACCTCAAACTAGTTTGTGGCCCCAGAAATAAGACCTGAATCAAGCTCGCTCGGGGGTCCCATATACCTCCGGATGTGGATAGCGCGATAAATCAAGGCAATTATCAAGTACTGGGTCTTACGGGACACAAGTGGGCGTTCGAAACCAAATATTTTCTATCACCCACCGATGCCTCTGCTTATTTCAATTTTAGTTGTTAAACAGAATTTAAAGTGACGATAAGTAAAACTAGAATCATCTCCAACATCAACATGCGGCAATACACCAGCAACTGTGGCATTTGACGACACACATCAACACTTGAGCAAGCAACTACGACGCGCAAGTCCAACTATCTACCAAACAATGTAATAGGATGTGTCCAAGGCAATATAGGGCTGCATATCACAGTGCGGAAACTAAAGCATCGCAACAGATAGCAATAGATCAACAGGAGGAATAAAGACTATAAAAGTAAGATAGGTAGAAAGGGAGATGCTACTTTGAAAACATTGTCGAAGGTTCAACCAAGATCGCGACTCACATCAACTCAACGGCCTTATCCATGAAGAAGCAAAACACTAGAAGAAACACGGATGCAATATTTAATACTACGGCAAAAGATCGGCATGATGCATGTATGAGGTATGGCATGGCAAAGGTGCAATGCAATTAGGTCAAGATTAAGCGGAACCGGGGTCCCGACAATTACTTTAATGGTTCAAGTTGTTTAGATCCCCCGCAAATTAAATGTTGTTTTAGCATGGTAAAAGATGGCACCGGTTCGTTACACAAGTTTAAATGAGGCCAAGATAAGGCTAGATTTGCCCGCATATGGGCCCCATATTTAATTATTAGGTGGATCGGCATAAGGCCCCCAAACCACAGATATGCATGCGAGATGGATGACAATTCAATATGCAACAAGTTGTTATTATGTTGTAAAATAGGGTTCGAGGAAAAGGGGTCACACATCAGAGGGGGCTCGACGATCTTGGGGTTCCGGGGTTCGGGGTCGGTCTCGGGGTCCAGGGTTCGACGGTTCGGACTCGGCGGGATCGTTCTCGCGTTCTCGGTAACGGGGCAGATCTTGGCGCATCCGGGTGCGGGACTTGGGGTCATGTCGTCGACGGTCATGGCGTTCGGGAAGTTCTCGGTGTCGGGTAGAAGGCTTGGTTCGTCTTGGGCGCATCGGGTTTGTTTCGGTGCCGTTCTTGTCGTCGCGGTGATCTTGTCGGATCTGTCTTCGTCTCGAGCGGGTCCTCGGTCTCGACAACTTCGGTTCTCGGGCGATCTTGGCACTCGATGTCCGTGAAATAGAACTTGTCGCACCTACCGCCTTCGGTTCGCTCAATCGGGCCCATGTCGGAGAACTTGTCGCATCCGTGATGGCGAACTCGATGTCCCGAGAAGGTATCGGCGTTCTGTTTTCGGAAGGAGATCTTGGCGCTTGAGTTCGGTCTCGGACCTTGGCCGGTCATCGGTAGATCTTGTTCATGTCGAAGATCTGGCGTTCGTGAACTCCATCGGGAGAGTCTCGGCGGTGAGTCATCACACCGGATATTCTTGTAGCCGCCATGTCGCCATCGAACACTCGCACACGTGGATGGCCGGGCGAGGCGCGCAACTCGACGCAGCACGGGCGGGCAACGGGCACCGGAGCGACGGGCGCTGCGAAGGGAGGACCGTGCTCGCGTGCAGGCGTGGGGGTCGAGCTCGGCTCGGCGGAGGCTTGCCTTGGCGGCGGGCGCGGCGGCGGGAAGCCGGAGAGGGTCGGCAATGGCAGCTGGCGGCGCTAGGGAGGAGCTTCGCCGGGCGCAGCGTCTGGCGGCGGACGTCTGGGGCGGCAAGTCGAGGTCGCGGCGGCGGGCGCCACAACGGGAAGGCAGCGGCCGGGTTGTCGGGAGCGGCGGCAGCGAGGCAAGCGGCGGCCAGCGGAGCGGGAGCAGGCGGTGCAGAAGCGGTGGAAGAGGAGGCGGGCGCAGGGCGGAGCGAGATGGGGCGGCGGGGAGGGTTGCGGGGAGGCGGGGGTGCGGAGGTGGCGACAGCCGGTGGCTGCTGCGGAAGACAGTGGCGGGGAAGGGCAGGGGAGCTGGCTCAAGGGTTGGCGAAGGCCAGCGTAGGCGGGCCGGGGGCAGCGGGGCGGGCGGAGGCGGCTCGGCGCAGAGAGCGTGAAGCGGAGGGTGGCGCGGCCACGGGCGGTCTGAGGATGGGCGGCGGGTTGAGGTAGGGAAGGCGTGGCGCTGGGCTCGCAGGAGGTGGAAGGCGGAGTAGCAGTGGCCTGGGGGCAGCGAGCGAGGAGGAGGGCGGGTTGCATGGAGAGAGCGGTGGCGCGGGCGAGAGGAGAGCGGCCAGGGCGCCAGGAGGTAGAAAGGAGAGAGAGGTGGGGGCAGGGTGGGCCGGGCAGGCGTGGTGAGAGAGGGTGGGCCAAGGTGGGGCCGCGGCCGAGGTGATCGGGGTGGGTGGCCAGCGTGTAGTGCGTGGCGTGCTGGGGCTGAATGTGAGGTGGAGGGGATAAGGGTGATGTGGCAGACTATGGGTGGTTGGGGAAGGAAGAGGGGTGAGGTGGCAGCGCGTGATAGGTAGGAGTGATGTGGAGGCTGGGGTGGGTAGGAAGCTGGGTAGTCCTAGGATTTAGGAGTTGGACCGATTGTTAATCTGGGGTGGTCGTTCGGGTCGATTCGGCCCGTTCGACTGCCCCGCCAAAATTAATTAAATGTTTTATTTAATTTAATTGGGCCGTTTGCAACCCGATAGCAACAAAACAAAATAATCCGGAGACCCGGGGTTTGGCGTTTGAATAAAAGATGGGGCGTTTAGAAACCAAAACGGCTTTGCGAAAATAGTTTTATGCAAACAATGCATGATGATGACGATGCAATGCACAAATTCAACGCGATTTTCTTGTAGTGGTTTTGCGGGATGCCACAGCGCCCTCCTGCCTTGCTCGAGCCATGCCTCCACTCCTTGCGGTGCGTCCACCCGAGGGTGGGCGCCCCACCGTCAAGAGGGGTGGTGTGGGAGCCCTTTGCGCTGCGGGTGGCCCCTTTTTTGTGTTGGAAACGGCGGCGCCCCCCCCCCCTTTGCTCCTTGCCGATGTGTGCATCCTCCCAAGGGTGGGTGCACCGTCGTCAAGTGGCCGAGGTGTGGGGCAAAAACTTTTGATTGACTTTTCTTTGGGGTCTATGGGGTTAGATCTTTAGTTTGGGATCCTTTTGGGGTTTTAGATCTAGGGTTTTGCTTTGCCCCGAAGGGTGTGTTCTTCTTCTAGATGTCTCCACAATGGATGCCCATCTAGATCGAGAGGAACGGCGCGGCCATAGGACAGGCACACTTTGGATCTATTTCTTTTCTTTTGGACTCTTACTTTCTACAAATGCACTAAAAAATCTAGCAACTAAAACTTGCTCTGATACCAATGTTATAACCACCTTTACAAAGGATCTAGTCTAGATCTAACAGTAGCACTATACTTCACCTTTGTAGATCGAGAACAGAGAGAGAGAGAGAGAGAGAGAGAGAGAGAGAGAGAGAACCGAGATGAGCTCTACTGCTCACAGCTCGGCAGACCTGAGCAGAGGGAATGCAGGTGTGGGAGCTAGAACCTCCGTCATTGGCCATGGGTGGAAAGGAGGTGAGTGTGGCGGCGGTGGAGCTTCCCGTCGGCGCAGCGCTTAGCCTAGATCGGATAGGGTTTGTAGGTGGGGCGGCTAGGCACGGCTAACCTCGTGAGGCGTGCTTCCGGCTCCCCACCTCTTTATATAGCGCTGGCGACAGGGGCCCACCAACCAGATAGGGTTGGGCGCCCCCGATCAGGGCGCGGATAGGGGCGTGACGGGCCGTTGGGCCCGTTCACGTTTGAGATCTATCTAACACCTGGATCTAGATCTAGGGGTGGTGGCCGGTTCGTTCGGTACATTAGCAGTAGGAGGTTGAGCCAGTGCACCAAGTTTGCTGCTCGTCATGGTGGTGAGAGCAACATGGTTGCATCTAATGTCTAGGCTTACGCAAGTCAATCTAACGGGAGAACATGACATTTTTATTTGATGCCTTACACAATCGGGAACTTTTACGGTTAAATTCATGTACTTAGACCTTTTGAATGGTAACGAATGGTGACACAAATTTCCATAAGAAATATATTTGGAAAATGAAAGTGCATTTAAAAATCAGAATGTTTATGTGGTTTGTTCATAGGAAAGTAATTCTAACTAAAGATGATCTGATTAAAAGGAATTGCCAGCGAGATACTAGATGTTGTTTTTGTGACAAGGACGAGCCTATACACCATCTTTTCATTGACTGCCCGCTTGCAACTATTATATGGCGCATTCATATGACTTTTAATATAAATTCACCCACGAGTATTTTAAATCCTTTTGGGAATTGGCTCAAGGGTGTTCCTAAAAAAAGAGAAGACTCATCTTAAAGCTAGAGTTTGCGCGGTCCTTTGGGCTATTTGAAATATTCGTATCGACTATATTTTTAATAGAGACCGATCTAAAACTTTTTTTCCGCATGTTATCCTTCTGGCCACCTATTGGATCCATATATGGACGTATCTTCAGCCAGAGGAGGACCGTCATGCTATAGATATTGTATGTACCCTTTTAGAGATGGCTGCCCAGGATATTTTCAGCCGCTATGGATGGTGATATAATCTTAGAATTACTTTTTTTTGGAAATGAGCATATATTAATATCACAAGATACCAATTACACCTAGCATCTGCAACAACGCATTGTCCTAGCGGTCATACGAATGTACACAACCAAAAAAGAAAGAAGAATTATAAAAAAGAAAAGTCCCGCTACAGTGAATCATTCGTTGAAACAACGGTACTACCATCACCAAGACAGCACCAGGAGTCCAACTTCTCCAAAAGCGACGCCTCCAAGAAGAAAACATTGCACAAACACCACCATTGCCCGATCATAGGTCTTAGGTTTTCACCTTAAAGAAAGTCCACATTCTCAAAACAATATCTTCAACAAGGCCATTGCCAGGCACAACCAATTAAGGCCAGACCCTGGGTTTTCATCCTAAAAGGTAGGAATGTGAACCTCTCATGTGCAGTCGCTACCACTTGCATGCCACAGTTCCAAGTCACGAGTCACCAAGACAATTCGTCATCACCACCCAGAATCAAGCCACCATTGTCAGTCCTCATATCTCGGTCTCCATGACATTCCCCGTCCAGCACCATAGAACGAGAAACATGCTCCATAATATTAACAGCGAACAGAGCTTCGAAGCGCCCCCTCTGAATCCAAACGGTCAGAGTAAACATGGGTGTGCACGACCGAATCACTCTAATCCGGCAATCTTCAGGCATTACTCACCCATGGGAGTTTGTCGGCAAAGCCTTCCGGAACTCGCCACTCCGACCAGATCAGAGAGGGAAAGAAACAAGTAGATCCTCGTCTTGGCATGAGAGGAATCCTAGGATCTCCGCATTTATTCAAGATGACGGCGGTCCCCATGATCGTCTCCATGCAGCACCAACAGAGGAGAAGAGGGCAACAACCACAGGAGATCGGCGTGACTAGGCCATAGCCTCACCCCCGGCGGCGACAAGCCTCCATCCCCTCATCGGTCGTCGGAGAACCTTAGGCCCCGGCCAAGACGGCCGCGCCGCACCAAACCCACGGCCAGCCATGGGCGTAGCTAGAACTATTCATGGGTATGCAATGAATACCCAATGTTTTTTGCGAAAATAATTCGGTATATAAGCTCCTATATACATGTATATATACATAAGGGTTTATTTGTACGTGTTGAACTCTTAAAAATCGCAAAAACTAGGTGTCTAGAGCTGCTCCCGACTACAGCCATCCCAACCTAGTCCAAAAATCCAATTCTTCTTTAGTTGGGCCTTTACCTAGTCACGGCCCACGATAGGCCATAGCTTTTGGCCTCCTGACAGCGATCGGATCGATCTTTCCTAGGATGCACGACGGGACCGCCCTGATTCTTCGTCTCTAGATCGCCGCTGCGGCGCTGCCCGCTCACTGCACGCCGCCGCCGGTTTGCCGCACTCGACACGCTGCCGCCCGTATCCAAGCGCTCATCGCTTGCCGGCGCTCCGCCACAGCCGTACGCCGCCGCACTTCCGGTGTCCGCCCGTCCCCATGCAGGCCTTGCACAACAGTAAGAACTAAGAAGTTCATCTTGATCTGAATCAGTTCATCTTGATCACTACAGTAAGAACTAAGAAGTGCTCGGTTATAATTTCTATATTTAATCTTGAATTCTGAATCATAATTGATCCCTTTTTTAACTTGAAAAAATTCAGAATTAGAATCAGAAGTTGGTGCCAATTCTGAATCCAGGGCGTAGTTCTTTTTTTTGTTATTGCGAACCTACATATATTATATCTATGTGCTGGTAATTGTGTTTACTCCGAATACCCAATATGAGAATCCTAGCTCCGCCACTGCAGCCAGCGCCGCACATCCTCCATGTGAACGCCGCCACAAACCCTTTCTCCCCCACACACACACACACACATCTTAGATGGACGGGGCTCCACCATCGCCGCTAGAGCCGGCAGCAGCGGCGGCCGAAGCGGAGAGGGTTGGGGAGGGGGTTCTTAGGAGAGGATGGAGATGAGGCCCCTGGAGCCGCCAGAGCCGCCTGGGGGCGGCTCGGGAGGGTTAGGGTTTGGGTTTTCTTCCAAGGGGTTTTTTTCACCACCACCATCAAGCTCTTAGAATTACATGATGATGGCCCTGCGTGTGTTTGATCCATTTTTTTAGATGGCTCATTCGACTACAGACTTCTTTCTCAATACTTCCTCCGACCCATATTAGTTGACTCAATCTAGACATTATTTAGTATAGGTTCATCCAAATTTTGTCAAATCCAAGTCAATTAATATGGATCGGAGGGACTAATAAAATTAAAGACCGTATACATTATTCCGATGGGGCTAGGCCTCCTTTTCGAAGAAAAAAATCACTCTGGGATCAACCCTTGTTAAAAAAAGAGTGGTAGTCTGATTAATTAGCTCCTAGGCTCAGGCCACGACTTGGCAGGATCATCGAACAGGAGTAATGCGGGGTAGTACGGGGTAGTACGGGGTAGTACTATTGCTGATGTCCATTGATCAATCGCGTACGATCTGTCTGCTTCGTTTCCTGGGACGAAGTGGGCAACTTGATTAGTATAACATTCTGACACTGATCATTTGTCCGTTTGTTAAGTCACAATCTATCACTAGTGAGAAAGAATAGTATGTTTTTAATTCCCTGTCAGGTGGTCTCTCTCTAGATTTAAGCTAAGCATGGGATCCGTGACTTCACACTTGCTGGCCGCTAGCTAGCGAATTATTGACCGTGATGGATCTTGCATGCACATAAACTATTGATTAATCTGGGCGCACTACCTAGGTGTGTAGATCATCTGCACGTTGGTCACTTCATTCCCATTTCTTAACAATATTCTCACGCAACTGAGACAGTATCGTCGTTCTTGAAATGATCATGAGATCCGTGACTTCACACTTGGTGGTCATGCAAGGACGGATCAAGCTAGCTAAAGCACAAATAACCTATTCTTTCGCGTGCCAAGAAGTAATCCAGCAATTTTTAAGATATGATAAGACACACTATTATTAGGTGTATACATGTTTGACCAGTCATAGATACGCAAGAGTATATGAATTGTATAGTACTTATATATGTAAGAATATATAATGTCGCTACATTTGTCTCTTATGCCATATATATTCTTTCTTTGCGGTATATTCTTTTATTAACCTTATGATCATACTATAGTGAAAATTATAATGCAGTTGTACACCCAGAGAATGTGAAAACGTCAAATACATGGTGCACCTTATGTTTAATAAGGAATCAAGGAGGGTGTATGTATATCTGAAATCGACGCCTTGCCACATGTGAAAAAAAGGTGATGTTGCTACTTAAAGAAATAGTGGGCTTATAAGGCATGAGCATATCATAAATTAAGCAATGTGAACAATATACACTTTCCTAGTATAATGGGGGAAAAGGTGGACGAAATCAAATAGTCACCTCAAGAAGTGAATAATTTCGATGTAGATTGATTATGAAATCAATCACCAATAAGTACATTTTGCTCAATCACGATCCATCTGTTGTGTTGTGTATGTCATGTTAGTGACATATCCAATGAAGTGTTAACAACAAACATATCGTTCTCTCACTCTAATTGCTTGTTGCCATTGTGAACACACAAGATCACATGCCGGCAACAAAAGGTGAACAGTGATCAGGACATGTCAAGAAAGATAAATGTACGAGCTAGCTAGGAGTTTTGCTTACTCCTTACATCATGGATTAATGATATGCCTATGACGCCACTTTTCTCCTTATTTAATTCATCATTTATGGCCCAATAAAAATAAAACAACTCTATCAAAAGAAATATTTATTTATGTTTTTTCACAATAAGGAATAATTGTGTGCATACACCCATGTTGATCATGTTTAGACAGAATCGGTTACCGCAAAGTTTACTATATAATTCAACAAAATTAAAGGATCAATTGCATAATACTATGGTGATATCTATACTAAATGTTGTTTGTTGCGCTAAATCTCTGGTTGATACATCGATCTTGTTGAGTTTAATGGTCCCACGATAAACTTATCTTATTGACTAAACAGTATTGAGCATGCTAGAAGCTATGCTAACTACACATACACTAAAGTTAACAACTTCCATGGAGGTTCTACTACACCTAAAAGTCTCACATGTAATTGATATCATTATGTGGCGCTGAAACAGGGATTAATTAACAACTTGCATGGAGGTTGCACTGAACTTGAAAGTGTCTGATATAATTGATATCATCATGTGGATTTCACACAAATCTATATGCCATCTGTAATTATGTATATATGCTTTCAATATGTTTTTGTGTATTAAGTGACATGTATGTACGCTCTTGATGTATATATGCTTTCAATAATTTTGCACTAGAAGTTCGATTAATTATAAACCCTTTGTGCCATGAATTTCACATAATCATGGTTTTTCAGCTTCTTTCTTCAAAAATGAATATGCGTACATGAGCCTTGCGTTCATACTATACTTTTCTACGTACACACACTGTATTTTCATGGTTTCATACCTTACTATCCATTTTAACTAAACCCTTATTGGTACGGCAAAGAAACACTATCCTCTACTATGCATCCATGATCCAGCGAGGGCTTTTCCAGCAGATTCTAGCTTTCATGTATATGTGTGGTACTAGAACATCAGGCATACACATATACAAGCAGGGCATCAATACCCTTCCTAGAGCATTAGCAAAGCAAAGCAAAATCAAAGCAGCTGCACTTCACTGCGCCCCCCATCAATCATCATGGCTGCCTCCTGCCTTTCTTTCCTCTCACTCACTAGCTAGAAACCTTTTCAGATGGAAATCTCTTTAGGGCATGCAACTGAAAAGAAAGAAAGATCTAGATATAGACCATGCATGTTGCGCAAAAGCTACACATGCACACTGCAGAGATATATCTGAAAAGGCAAATAATGTATGCAAGCACCCACGTTGAGAGATTCTACCGAGAGAGACCACCAATTGTGTGAAATGATGAGTAGTAGAAGAAGAAGATAGAGGAACATGAATGCATGGATGGACTGATCATCCATCCAAATCATGCATGCATGTCCCTGCATTTGTAAAGCTGATCACTAGCTCATGCATGAAGCTGATAAGACAAGTAGTGAGTCATGTGTTAAGTAAAGATATGCTCCATGACTTGCAAGCAAAACCCTTTTCACCACGGCAAAGCAAGGCACCTCCTTTCCCGACCTCTCACTGTCTAAAGAAACCCTAACAAAGGTGCTAGTCAAGCAAGATCATGGGTTTGATCTGTCTATACGAGTGGTCTAAAAAGAGATTATCCGGCCGGCCAGCACGCGCTTTGCGGCGAGATGATGGACTTGATAAGCAATTAAGAATCCAAGAATTACGATCTCCGTCAAAACGAGATGATTATTTGTTTGTTTACTGGCATTACATTTGCGTAATGATTCTGGGGAGGGAGCTATAGCTAGCTAGGACCGATGCTAGGAATCGATGATGAAGCAGCGAGTGGCTCTGATCCGTACCAGGTTGTCAGCGTGCTGCGCCTAGAAGGATGGATGGATCAGGAGGTGTCGCCGCCGCCGAGCTTTGCGAGCAGCGCGGCGACAAGCTGGTGGCGGCGCTCCTCGCGCTCCTCGGCGCGCGCCCTCCACGCGTCCTCCCGCTCGCGCCACCGCCGCACGAGCGCGAGCCGCTCCTCGCCGAGCGCGACCATGGCGGCGCGCCACTCCTCCTCGCGCGCGCGGCGCTCGGCGTCGCGCGCCTCGGCCGCCTCCATCCACCGCTCCTCCATCTCCATCTGCCGCCGCATGAACTCCCGCAGCACGGCCTCCACCTCGCCAATCTCGATCCCTGATCCACCCGCCGCCGTCCTCCTCGCCGCCGATGCTGCTTTCCTCCTCCGCTTCCTCCCACCCTTCGTGTCCGCGATCTCCTCCGCCTCGTCTTCCAACAGCTCCACCTCCTCCTCGTCCTCCTCGTCTTCGTCCGGATCGCCCGGAGCAGCGGCGGGGTCCTTCCCCTTGGCCTTCTTCGCGTCCAATGCGCGCGCCCTGTCGGCCCTGGCGTCGAAGATCCGCCGCATCTCGTCGTGGAACGGGAAGGCGCCCCGAGTCGCGGGCGAGGCGGCGACGCCAGAAGGATCTCCTCCGCCCTCGGAAGAAGGATGCTGCTGCGGCTGCGCGACGTCGGCGGTGGTGGTGCCCTTGAACCTGGTGACGAGGTTCTTCCACTTGGACTTGCACTGGTCTGGCGTGCGCGCGAAGCCGCCGCCGGATTGCGCGTGGAGGCGCGCGGAGACGGCCTCCCAGAGGGCCTTGTTGCGCTTGGTGGAGAGGAAGGAGTGGTCGAGGTCGGCGCGGATGGCGAGGAAGGCGGCCGTCTCGGCGTGGGACCACTGCGGCAGGCGCTCCCGCTCGGGCGGGTCGGCGGCGGGCGGGAGAGCGGGAGGCGGGGGAGGGGGCAGGGGAGGAGGGTAGTGGTGGTGGTGGGGAGGGGAGGAGGAGAGGAGCGGGTGGTAGGGGTTGGAGAAGGAGGTGTTGAGGTGGTGGAAGGGATCCATGGATGGCGGTGGAAGGGAACGGGAGTCGGCCGGAAAGCGAAGCAAAGTGGGGGGAGGAGAAGAAGAGGAGAGAGAAGTGTGCAAGGAAAGTCAAGAGGGCTCGAGAGAAAGCGAGGATAAATCAATCTGTTTCAACGCGCAAACGGCTTGCTTTCCCACTGCTTTTGAATTCCAGATCTGGATCCTCTGCGCCCTCAAGCGCCGGCTTCTCCAACGACGAGTCTCCACAGATGATGCAGTACATGCGTACGGCTTCTGGAAAACCAAGACTGATCATCAAACTTAAAAAAGGGCTGCGCTCCTAGTAGATTAATTAACGGTTTTGCTATTTCTAATACGCCTGAGAAATAGTTTCTTGTTGACCGTTGGATTTTGGTTCCAAGATTCGTGTATTCTGATTGTAGTTTTTTGTTTTTAAACCATGCATGTTTCCGTTCGATTGAACCAGAACCACGTCAACCGACTGAGAAATAGTTATTTCTTAGTCGCATGAGACGTAGGCGGTATTGCTATTTCTAAGACACCTGAGAAATAGTCATCTTGTTCACCGTTGGATTTTGGTTCCAAGATTCGTGTATTCCGGTTGCAGTTTTTTGTTTCTAAACCATGCATGTTTCCATTCGATTGAACCAGAGCTACGTCAGCCGACTGAGAAATAGTTATTTCTTAGTCGACTGAGGCGTTCCCATTAATTAACCACCATTTGCGTCGATTACTGTTTCAAAAATCTTGAAAAGTTAGCCAATTTCAATTAACTCGTAAAAATCTATATTTTAAAATAGCTGATCAAATTAGTCTAGACTTTTAACACGTTAAATGGTGAAAATAGATTTTTTTTTGCGAAACCTAGTACAAACATAGATGCTTATAAATATGCACAAACAAACACCCTTATGCACGCACGCACACTCTATCCCTATGAGAACCTCCGAAAGACTGAGACTTGAGAATGATCCGATGGTTCTTGAGCTCGAGCGAAGTTACCATAGGCGGCTCAATATCAACGGGAACATCGCCTCATACTAAAAAATATTCCGCTTTTTTTTACAAGACACCAATATAACCCTGGGGTTTGAACTCTAATAAGCAGGGGTGTCATTGTCCTCCTAACCATCTAACCATCGGTTGGTTCTCCGATGAAAACAGATTGAATTAATATAATTGTGTACTCCCTTTGTCCCATAATATAAAATGTTAGTATTACAACTAATGTACCCATATATTGGTTGTTATAAAATCATATGTTATGGAATGAGAGCAAGTATATACTTATTTTGAAATAGAATGAAAATATTTTCTCAAATATAGACCCTTTTATGGCGCGCCGACTTCTAAAACCATGAGTCTCTATTAGGGTGTGTTATAGTATGCACATATGCGCATATGATTGTATCTTTTAGTAAACAATGGTTGTAGTGGGTTAAACTAAAAAAATACAATTTGAAAATCGTTGATTTTAATTGCACACTAGACTTATCGTAAGTATAATGCTCTTTTGTTTTTTTATCTCGTGTGATATTCTTACTCTCATCTCCTTTCTAATCATTTTTTCTTTACCTTTTTCATTCCTTTACTCTTCATCCTATCTTATTTTTTTATTTTCTCTTAGTCGGTTTCATTTCCCGTCTCGTCTCATGCGCAATAGAAAGCACATATCACTTATTATGACTAAGCATCAACATTTAGATAACCTGCATTTTATTTTAATAATATAAAATTAAAAAATGTTTTTATATTAAATGTTAAAATTAGAATATCATTATGAGACATGCTAGGATAGTTAACTTATTATAATGTCAGTTCAATTTTTTTTACAAATGGACGAATTTAGATAAATATATTTTATACAAAACTTTTCTACTTCTTTAAATTTATTGTTATCATATTATAACCCTAATGAGTATATGTTTTTATTACTAAGATGTCATAATGAACCAAATAACAAGATTTTGTGATATTAGTTATGGTGTGCATTGTTATACAAGTGTAACATATATCACTACAAAGTTTACTCACGCAAAAAAAATTGCATGCTATATTAAAATTTCTGCTTGAACTATTTTAACGCATGTATAAGTTTTTACAGATGGATGAATTTAGATAAATATATTTTATACGAAACTTTTGTACTTTTTAAATTTATTGTTATCATATTATAACCCTAATGAGTATAAGTTTTTATTACTAAGATGTCATAATCAACCAAATAACAAGATTTTGTGACATTAGGTATGGTGTGAATTGTTATACAAGTGTAACATATATCACTACAAAGCTTACTCACGCAAAAAATTGCATGCTATATTAAAATTTCTGCTTGAACTATTTTAACGCATGTATAACTTAGGAAGTGTGTGCATACATATGTAGGCGTGTGTTCATGAATTTATTTTAGTAGCGTTAAATAAGATGATAGATATCTCTAAAGTTTATTGTCGAACAAATATCTTAGTAGTGGCTCTAGCCTCTAGTGTATCATTGGGTAATTAGGTATAACTATAGGAACTTATGAAAAGGTGTCAGACATGGTGAAACTTGAAAGGCGCATGTGAGAGAGGCCAAAGCTACGAAACGATAAGGAGCATGGGAGAGAGGCCAAAACCCTTGCAAGGAGCTCCCGAAGAGCGAATCATGCCATCTTTTTGTATCGAATGAGTGAGGATGTAGTTGAAAGCATAATGGAGAGCCAATCTCGGAACCTACTAGGAAAACCAGGATGGCAAAGACCGACGTTGGTCATACTTTCATTCAGTTTCTTTATTTTTGTGAATTTGAATTCAGTTTCACAAGACTGGTCTATGCAAGCATGTGTCATCTCTACTCATCACGGAAGGCTTTAACGGTTTAAAAAAAAACAAGGTGTATAATTTGTTTCTTGTAAAGTTAATTAACTTAAAGTTTGACTAAGTTTATAATTAGACTTGTTTCAATGCTAGATACGTCCTAATCTTGATAAAACCAAGTCCACTAATTAATTTGGTTTGGAGGGAGTATAATAAACTATCAACTCGATTCATATCTTGTAGATGTTGATATTTTATTCTGTAAGTTTGGTCGACTTTTTCGAAAATTCGTAGCGCTTCCTTTTTATAGAATTGTGGCAGTAGTACTGTTTATGTGGAAGGAAGAGCCGCACCGCGGGGCGTCCACAGCGGATCAAGTGCGGGCGGGGCGCGGGTCCGAGGCGGTAGAGGGCATTGCGTGGCTGGTGGCGTCACGCCGACGACAGCGCGGCGTAATTAACGAGAGGCTGCCGTTCTCGGCTCTTGGCTCTCTTGTCTTGCCTTCGCGGCGAAGCATCTGCGGCCCAAATGGTCGCGCGCCCGGCTCCGTGTTTTGCCGTGTTCCAACTACGTGTAGCGCGGCCGGACGTCGGTCGCTTTGCCTCCTCCTCCTCCTTGTTTCACGTTTTGTATTCTCGGTCGGACCGGCCGGCCGGTCCAGAGGGGTATGGCATTTGGCACGTACAGTACGTACAGATCGACAGACCGGCGCGAGTACAGGTCGATGGGCAGCCAGAGAGACCAAACTAAACGCTGCGCCGCCGTCTACCGAATCCCGCCATCGATCGATGGCCATGCGAACTACTAGTAGTGTCAGTGTGCCCATCATTCGTGATCCTGGTCCGACTGCTTGCGCCGTTGACAGATCGCACGTACTCCCTCCGTGTACTTCTAGCCTTGTCCTAATTAAACGTATCAGTATTTATGACATTGAATTATTATTATTAGATTTATTTTTAAATCTAGTTTTATAATAAGGCAATATGATGTAAATATGTATCTATATTTCTTCATAAAGTTGATCAAATTTGGTTATGTTTGACTTAGGTAAAAGCTAGATGTATACTTATTTGCGGAGGGAATAGTCGCATGGCAAGTCGGTGTCGGGCTGTCGGCCCATAGGGTCACGCTACCGGTTGCCCAGGATCACGTATTCACGTGCCACCCGTTCGTCAAACGCCACCACATACCTCCGGGTCCCTTGGGTCGTGCTAATTGTGTTTGTCATAGACTAGTCACCAAATGTCAACATTACATTCGGCATAAACTAAAATAAAATAAAATACTCCCGCGCTTTCGCTAGTAGTGCTACTCGCGCCAAATGTCAACCGGTGTCAGAGACTTTCCTCGAGACGAAATGCTCCTGTCCTGTCGCCACTAAAGGTGAATATTTTGGGTAAATTAAATAAAAATAATCTAAAATCGTAAGAAATTCAAAGATTAACTCTATTCAAAAACAAATTCAAACGGAATAACCCTTTTCTGCCATTTCCGCCCGCGCGACGCCGCAGCCTCCTGTGCAGCGCTAGATAGGACGGCGTCGCAGGTCTGCCACGCTGGCCGACTGGGGCCAGGCGTCGCACAACTGCCACGCTGGCCATGTGTAGCGCCACGAAGGCGCCGCAGTTGCCACGCTGGTGGGCCAGCGTCGCCGCCACGCTTGCTCGTGTCTGGCCATGGCCGGCGCCAGACGCCACCGCCTCTGGCCGGGCGACACGCCACGCTGCCCGCTGACACCTTAAGTGGCGCGGCGCCCAAGTGGCGCCCGACTCATCTATGTCGCGCCATGGTCGCCGGGCGCACACTGAACCTTAAGCTCGCGGGTTGGCCAGACCCTCTTCTCTCTTTCCTTGCTTTTCTCTTCCCTCGGTGAACACAAACATGGCGGCGGCAGCTAGGGTTGATGCTTCCCTCCTCTAATCCCTCCTCCAATTGCTTAGATCTTGAAGAATCTCTCCGTGGATCTTGTTCTTCACCACATCCCCCAGGTATTTGTCCAAGAAATCTCTCATTTTGCCCTAAGGGAAACCCTAGTTTGGCAATATTCTTGCTTATTAGTAATTGGTAATTGTTAGTAGTAAGTAGTAGGAATTGTTAGTAGTAATTGTTGTGGATAATAATGTGGGATAGTATGTTTTTGTTATAGATTGAAAATTATTGTTAGTAGTAATTGGTAAGAATTTCTTATGTACATTTTAGTTATAATTTGTTGTTGTAATAAACGTTAATACTAGAGTTTGTTGATATAGTAATCCTTCATATACTTGTTAGTTTCATACTAGGAAACTTCCATACTATGAATTCTTCATGTACTTGTTAGTTGTAATTTTTTTCATAACTATTGGAACCTTTGTCACATAGAGATGCTCATATAGAAAGAATTGTTTATATATTTTGCTCTCATAGATGTTCACATATATAGTTCTACTTTTTTTAATTAACTAGGATGTCAGAATCGGAATCGGAAGAAGCCCGTACACCACCCAATGTACAAACCGGGTTCGTAGAAGGCATGTCGCTTCTTGAGCCGTCATATGACAAGGTTCACCGTGGCCGCATTCTTGCCGAGGGGATCAAGGTAAGAAAAAAAACCTCGAAATCATTATATGTTTCTCAAGTTGGATGGACATGTTATAATCGAGCTTCTATGTGTGCAGCCTCTTGTTCCCCTACGACTTAGGTATCACGGGCATTTCCAAGAGATGATGCGGTACGATGATCGGTATATGGTGCACATCAAAGCGCTAGGATTGCTCCCATTCATCCATATGGTCAATCGTGGTTCACCGCACATGAACCCTAATGCTATCACCGCGCTCGTCGACCGGTGGAGGCCGGAGACGCATAGTTTTCACCTCCGTACCGGTGTCACTATAAACTCGAAGGGGGAGAAATTAAGAGTCACAGCCGGGGCTACTTTCAAGTGGATAGCACAAAACTTTAGTACATGTCCTGAGAATGCTAGCGAAGATGAGATTATTATATATGCCTGTGTGTATGTGTGGTATGTCATCACGAAGACTATATTTGCTGATGGTAAGGGCAACATGGCTCACTGCATCGGGTCAAGGCCTTAATGTGATGGATAAAAATGGAGCTGGGTTCGGCATTAGCCTTCTTGTACTGCAGGTAATGGGGTGTTTCTATTTTTCCCCTCTTTACATATGTTCTTCCAACTTATGCATGACTAAGTTTGTTTGCTTTCTTGCATAGGCTGGACGAGGCTTGTCGAAGGGCTGATGCTTATATCGATGGTCCGCGCTACTCCTCTCGGTGTGGATGTGGGAACGCTTCAGTGGTAGGCCAAAACATATGCCTTCCAAACCCTATAGTGATGGCGGGGAAAGGTTGAAGTGGCCCACATGGGCTTACAATTGGGACGTGGTCTCAAAGCCTCCAACCGACCTACAAAACGCGTACCTGAGATACACCAATGAGTTTGACAACCTTCTCCCGGAGCAAGTAAGAATTTCTGAACATACACCGTTTAGCATTCCTTTCAAGTGCTCTTCTCATTGAACTATCTTGTTTGCGATTAAGGTTGTATGGGAGGTATATGGTCCTAGGGACAATTTTGGTTGTGAGGAGTTCCGTCTTAACCCACAGTGCGACACGGAATGCAATCTATGGTATATGGAGTGCCCCATGATATGCATGTGGGTTGTTGAGCATTATATGCCGCAGCGGGTTATGAGACAGTTTGGTCTCTATCAGGCTACACCTCCGGATTACCAGGACACCGACGAAGCTCTTCATCGGTAAGAATTGGTTCTATACATGTTTTTGAAGACAATGTATGATAGTTGTGTGTGCTTCAAAAGTTGTTCTTTATTCACATATAGGTTGGACAGGCTCAAGAGCAAGAAGACTGACTGGGGCAAGATTCACCAGAAACACGTAGCTAGATTTCTTTTATGTGTGAGATAAGCTAAGAAATCGAAAAGAATGGCTGCAAAACCCCATTGTGAGGACGCTTTCAGCGAGTACCTCCATTGGTTTCTAGAGAACACTCGTGTGAAGCTCCTACCGGATGCATATCCGGAAGATATATTGGAAGAGTCGTTGCCTGCGTGGGACGAGCTGAGGAACCTTGAGTACAACCAAGATGTTAGAGAAGGGAGTCAAACCTCCTTTTCCCCCCGTGATGAACTTTGTGGTAAGTCGGTAGTTCATGTTCCTGTTACTATCTTAGTCGGATTTGTGTAATGTGTCATTGATTTGCTTGCAATGCAGCGCACAGAGGTCCAGAAGCAGGCGGATGAGATGGAGGGCGCTTTGGAGTTCCCGAGGGATGAGGAGGGCAATAGCAAGTTAAGGGATTTCGTTAGGAAGAGCACAAAGCTCTGACGCTTGAACTTGCTTGGTTGTCGGGATCGAGGTTGTTGCGACGTCGTCTGAACCGGCAAAGTCCACTTCACGAGGAAAGCAGCCCGACGATGAGCAATCTTCCACGGTAAGAGATAAACTTGAACCGATGACATCTTTCTTGAATTTCCATGTATCACTCTAATGAGATCATTGCTCTTATTGTAAAGGCCGAAGACGAAGAGGTGTCGGACGACATGTCATTGGAGAAGTATCAACGAAAGGTACGGTCCGCAATCAAGCTAAGGCCAAGAAATCGTCCTATTGTCGAGTCCGATCCCGAGGACGAGCCGCGGCAGAAGATTGCTCCGAGAAGAGGAGGCAAGAGCAAGCGTGCTAGAAAGTAGTTGCTAGAAAGGAAAGGACTATGTTGTTTCAATATTGTGTGAGACTATGTTGGTTCAATGTTGTGTGAGACTATGTTGGTTCAATGCTTGAGTCAAACATGTTAGAAATGTTTGTGTCATGTTAGAAAGTTAGAAATGCTTGAGTCAAACATGTTAGAAATTTAGAAAGTTGGAAAGTTAGAAATTGCATGGTAGAAAGTAGGAAATTATGCACCTCCAGGCCTGCGGCGCCACGTCTGGCCAAGAAAGAGTGCATCTTGGCCGGAGAGCTGGCGCCGCACCCTCCAGCTCGCCGCCGGTGTGCCGCACTCTCCCGCGCTGGCGCCGCACCATCGAGCTTCCCATTCCTATAGGCGGCTGCGTGGGAGCTGGCGCGACCCTCCCAACTGTCGCTACTGGCGCCGCACCGAGGCTTCCTGTGGCGCGCGTGGCCGGCACCGCACGCTTAAGCGTGCCGCGCCAAACGGCATGGCGTCACCCTCCAGTCACCTCTTGTCGAATGACAGAGGTTTTCTGCCGAAACACGACAGCGCTGGCGCCGCATATGGACGTGCAGCACCGTGGGAGCTGGCGCCGCACACTTAAAGTGTGCCGCGCCGACCGGCATGGTGCCGCACTCCCGAGTCACCTCTTGTCGGAATGACAGAGGTTTTCCCGCGCCACGACAGGCGCTGGCGCATATGGACGTCTGGCCGTGGAGCCTGGGCGCCGCACGCTTAAAGCGTGCCGCGCCGACCGGCATGGCGTCGCACCCTCCCAGGTCACCTCTTGTCGAATTGACAGGAGGTTTTCCTGCCGCGCCACGACAGGCGCCTGGCGCCGCTTATGGACGTGCAGCGTCGTGGGAGATGGGGCTGCACACTTAAAGCGTCATATGCGAGCTCCCGGTTACATAATCTAAAGCATAGGTCCTTTGCCCTTCCTCTTCTTGTCTTCCTCTTCCTCCATGGAACGCCACGCCGCTTGATGAAGCCTTTCCTTCTCCGCAGCACGAGCCTCCTTTAAGAACCTGGTCAAATGTGTATCGAACTATTGTTGTGACGGGCAATGCACGGACACCTTTAAGGACCTTGTTGAAGGCCTCTGCCATGTTGCTTGTCATTTGACCATACCTCTGGCCATCCTCATCATAAGTCCGTGCCCACTTGTCACGGAGCTGAATGTGCTTATTGAGAAACTCTTGACCCTTGGAATCGAGTTTTTTGTTGTTCCACAATCTGAGATATAGATTTGTAAAACGTCGGTCCGTGAAAGCAAGACAACAATCTTGAAGATCATCAGCCAACTCCTTGCTCTTACATGCCCTATAGAAGTTGGAACAAAAATGTCTCATGCACCATCGGTGGTGTAAAGGAGGATGCCCGGGAATGTCAATCGTCACCGCGTTGAGAATTCCTTGATGGCGATCCGAGATGACACATATTTCCCTATCAAGAGGTAAAACCTTCGTTCTCAAAATACGGAAGAACCACTCCCAGTTAACATTGTTCTCCGCCTCTACCAAAGCAAAAGCCAAGGGAAGCAACCGGTTGTTTGCATCATTTGCTATTGCAATCAAGAAGGTGCCATCCACGGAGATTACCGTCCTACAATGTTCGAAGCCCCTCACACATTGCTCGAATGACCAAAAAGCACGCCCAAATATTCGAACATTTCTTTCATTACGAACCATCGTTTCGGTGCCATATGGCTCAACCACATGAACCATGCCCGAGTTAGCATCGGCCATTGCTAGCAACAACCTAGGGATTCGGCTGTATGATTCTTCCCAACCACCGTACAACATCCTGAATGAGGCTTGCTTCGTCTTCCATGCCTTCCCATACTTCACCTCATAGTGAAAGATTGCTTCCACGAACTCCATGACCATCTTGATGGTCATTGTCGGAAGTGAAGAAATTTGGTTTGAAAGCCTAAAGGCGAGAAACTCAGAGGTCAATTGTCGGTGCTCGTGCTTCACATCTTTGCCATCCACCCTTTTTCCATGGCACATATGCGTGGACACGCAGCTTGAAATGCTCCAATCAGGCCCCCCCTTGTATGGTCTTGCCCGCACTATCCAAGGCTACCATCATCTTCGCATTTAACCTTGTAATGCTTCTTCATGTCCGAGTGAACCACCGTTAAAGGGCGATGATACCTAATAGAGAAGTCCTTGATATTGCTTAAGTTCCAACAATGTGGCAAACCTCTGTCCTTTTGAAATCCCATTCTTCTCGTGACTAACATCCCGATAGGAAGTTGGCCTTGGTCCAAGCACTACACCCTTGCCGCCATCAACCGTGGCTTCATCCGCTAGACTAAGATCACGAAACAAGGGTACCCGATGATCCCTGCCCAATACCTTCTCATGCACTTCGGCCTCATCCTTAGTGAACCCATCCTCATCAACTTCTTCATCGGAACCATCCTCATCCGAGTCGGGTACATACATTCGAGAAAACGGGATGTCATGATCCATATTCTCTTGTGTATGATATAAGTGTTGGAGATATGCCCAAGAGGCAATAATAAAGTGGTTATTATCATATCTTCACACTTATGATAAATGTTTACATACCATGCTATAATTGTATTAACCGGAAACATTAATACTTGTGTGATTTGTAAACTAAAATAAGAGTCCCTAGTAAAGCCTCTTGTTAAACTAGCTTGTTGGTTAATATATGATCATGGTTTCCTGATCATGAACATAGAGATGTTATTAACAACAGGATCATATCATTAGGAGAATGATGTGATGGACATACTCCTATAGATAAGCGTAGCATAAAGATCAAGTCATTTCAATAGTTCAATTGCTATATGCTTTCTGATACATAGTAACCTAATTCCTTCGACCATGAGATCATGCATATCACCTTTTCCGGATGGATGCTTTGATGTCATCAAACACCACACCGTAATGTGGTGGCTATAAAGGTGGCATTGAGTGTTCGTAAACTATTGGTTGAAACACATGGATCAAGAGTGGGATTTGTCCATCCATATGATGATAGATATACTCTGGCCCTCTCGTGGAATGTCATCCAATTAGCTTGCAAGCATGTGACTGGCTCAAGGTATCACATATCACGGAACGAGAAAAGAGTACTTATCAAGAACGAGGTTGAACTAGGTATGCGAGAGATACCGACGATCATAACCTCGGATAAGTAAACTATCTTGAGACAAAGGGAAATTGGTATCGTATGTAAGTGGTTCATTCGATCGCAAAGTAATCATAGAAATATGTGGAGCCATATGAATTTCCAGATTCCTCTATTGGTTATTGTTCGAGAAGTGTCTAGATCATGTCCGCATAATTCACGAACCGTAGGGAGACACACTTAAGGATTCGACGTTGTTTGAGTAGTTATGGTATTATGAGAAAGAGACCGAATGTTGTTCGGAGTCTCGGATGGGATCCGGGATATCACGAGGTGATCCGGAATGGTCCGGAGAATAAGATTCATATAAGGAAAGTCCCGTTTCGGAGTTCGGGAATGATTCCGGTGTTTTCATCGGGAATGTTCTAGAAGGTTCCGGATTGTCCGGCACTCCGGGGGGGGGGGAGGGTACATGAATGTGTCATTACATATTGAATGATTGCATCATGTACTAAGTGTTCTTGCTGTTCCAAATAAAGGATTAAATTGAATCCTAAAACAGAAAAGTCAAATGGCCAGTTTAAAAGTCAAACGGCTAAAACAGGAAACTGTGGGAAACAAGCAAGAGGTGGTTGGAACCGACTTGGGGGAGGAGTCCCTCCAAGCCGGCGCGCCAACCAAGGCCGACTTGGGGAGGGACTCCCCTCCCCTTGTCCGCCCCTCCCACCTATAAAAGGAGGGGCAGGGCCTCCTCCTCTAGACACACAAGTTCCTATCCTCTAATCTCCGGTTTAGAGCCGTTTTGGTTTAGAGCTTCTAATTGCCCTAGCCTTCGGTTTAGAGCCTTCTAATTGGTGTGTCTAATCTCTAGACCACTAATAGCTCTCTCTCATACTCCACCATACTCGCTCCGGCTTAAGGCCACGGGATCTCCCTCTACTTCCTGCATTACCATCAGGTCACGTTAAATCGTGAGGAGAGTGCTACAACCTCATTTTCTTTGGAACAAGGAGAGGAAGGTCTTCGTCGAGTACCGAACGTGTGACCGATCTGAGCTGCCGAATTAACGCAGCAGAAGGATCGTCACACGATCTTGAGATCGAAGTGTCGACTACATCACCCACGAGAATCGCTCTCGTTAACCGCTTTGGAATCTTCGAGGTAAGTTATTCCATCGACTCGTTGCTACAATCTAGTAGATAGATCTTGGCTTGTTTGTTTGTATGTGATAGAAAAATTTTGTTTTCCATGCTACGAACCCCTACAAGGGTATCGAGTCGTGTCTATATGTAGATCACAGCACGAGTAGAACACAATGGTCATTGTGGGCGTTGATGCTTTTATTGTCGATTGCTTCTTGTGTACTTTGCATCTTGCTGTATGTTGGGATGAAGCGGCCCGGGCTAACCTTACATGACATCGTTCATGAGACTTGATCCACGCTTGACATGCAAATTGTATTGCATAAGTGGCTTTATGGTGCTTTCTCCTAGCATAGTTAAGATCCAATTTACAACGGGTGATCAACAATGCTAGTATCAATGTTGTGGTTCTTGTTCGTGAGTTAGAACGACACTTATTGAAAGCCCCAAACCACGTAAAATATGCAAAGAAAGTAGAGGCGTCTCACTTTGTTTTGGGTGTGCGATGATGTGATATGGCCATGATTGTGATTATATTTGATGTATGCAATGTTCCTTATTGTAAGTTGGCAACCGGCAGGAGCCATATAGTTGTCTTTAATTTATGTTAAGACCCGCGTGTCTATTCAAAGTAGTTGTAATAGTTGAAGCCGGTGGACGACAACCATGGAGAAGGGTCATTGACCTTGATGCAATGCCGGTGATGATGGAGATCATGTTCGTGCTTGAAGATGGAGATCGAAAGCACAAAGGAGAAAGGCCATATCATATCACATATTATTGAATTGCATGTGATGTTAATCCTTTATGCATCTTGTATTGCTTAGTAGACGACTGTAGCATTATAAGATGATCCCTCATGCACATGAATTTCAAGTCATAAAGTGTTCACCCTTAGTTAGCACCGTTGCTAAAGCTTGTTGTTTCGAAGCACCACGTGATGATCGGGTGTGTTAGATTCTTGAGTGTATACAACGTAAGCCAGATTTGCTTATGCGAAGCTAAGGTTGATCTTGACGAGCCTAGCATGTACGCATGGTCTCGAACACGGATCACCGAAAGGTAAAGCATGAGTCATATAGTAGATATGATGAACATGTTGATTGTTCGCCATTGAAGTTGCATCAACTCTCGTGATGATCGGTTTTGATGTGGTGGATTTGGTTCAGGTGATCACTAAAACAATGTGAGGGATATTGTTTTGAGTGGGAGTTCACCTAGATTAATTTAATTATAAATTAGAACTCAATTTATCATAAACTAAATCAAAGTGAATTTGCATAGTTGTTGTAGTCATTGGCATCCGCTACCACCTTGCGCTTAGTTATAGTTGAGATGATAGAACTATAGAATTCGTTAGTTACTTTACAAACCGGTATCGTATTGTTTTGAAGTGTTAATCTAAAGTTTAAAAGTCCTATTGCAAACTTTCAAGAAGTTCCTTTACTCCATGAAGTTTAATAATTAGTATTAAATCAAGAGTAACAATTCCAAGTGTTAGTATATAAGTATCATGTTTGTCTCCATGATTCTTGATATTCAAAGGATTCTTAATATCAAGGTTATCTAGGATCCGAAAGAGTTGTTTTGAAACCATGATGTGTGGAAGATATTGTGATATCTGAAACGAAGTATTGGTTACAACTTGATAGAGTATAATATGGCAAAAGTCATGTTCTCATATTTGATGAGAATTTGCAAAAGGTTGGAGACACTTGTTGTACTAATCCTCCAAAAGGTTTTGGATAGCAACATTATACTCATAATTCATCGTTATAAGCTAAAAGTAGCTTGATCATGGACGATTCCATGATAAGGGTGAATATTTGATGTAGGTAAAATGTTTACTACACCAAGAGATTACTAAAGAAAGGAATTTGAAAGAACACCAAACATTTGATGATAGGTGATCTACTTCAAAGTGCAAGTCCAAAGACATTGGTATTTAATTATACACGATTTGGATTATGTGTCATATGTATGACTCCACTATTGATGTTGATAGATTCTTTCAAACAGAAAAGAAAATACTGAAAGAGAATCTCATAAATATATGGCAGAAAAGAAAAGACTAGAATTGTTCAGTTTGAGTATATAGATGATATACATGTTATGGCTATATTCTTTGCTTATTAAACAATGTGGTTCTTAAGTATTTGATACTGAATTTGTTGGTGTGAATCGTCATACGAAACAACACAATTCATGAACTACAACGGCCTAAGTAACTAGCAAAAGAATATGTGATGATGTTCATCGAGAACAAATAAAGGGTTATTGTGTTGCTCGTTAAACATCAAAGTTTGCCTTCAAGATTTGTTTTATCAGGTATTATGAGAACAAAAGGGTTGTTCAAATAATTGCCGTAATCCATAAAAGATGGATGATTCACAAATCTCGTTGGAAAAATCACATCCATAAAACTAGTGCTAAAGATGTTGAAAGACAAATTGATTGAAAGATCACTTAGGAAGTGACATCACAGTTTAAATTATATTGGAAAGATAACATGAAGAAACTCCATGTGGATGGAATTTTGGAGTCTTTTGATTTTTGATCACATGACGCTTGTGAAACTTTCCTAGAGATAATTAAAACTTCGTTCATAGGCCAAAAAGGGAACGAAAGACTAGCTTATTGGAAATTGTACATATTGTTGTACAAATTCCATCATGTGTAGTCAAAAGCGATGGATTTCAACTTCATATGCTTTCTCCGAAAATTTGAGTGAATATATGAATATTTACTTAATAAGGATGAAGTATGAAACATTTGAAAAGTTCAAAGACTTTCAAGATGAAGTGAAAAATCATTGTAACAAGAATATAAATAGTTTATGATAGGATCATAAAGGAAGATATTTGAGTTACAAGTTTAGCATAATACCTAAGATTTAAGGAATCGTTCCGTGGATTTGCATTTCCCGAAACACCATAAGAGTATGGAGCATTCGAGATATGTAATTAAACCTTGTTTGACATGGTGAGATCAAAGGTGTAATTCATAAAATGCCATTATATTTTAAAGATTAAAAGCTTGGGAGACTACCGTTTTTCCACTGAAAAGAGCTTCATCATAATCCGTTGAAATGACACCATATGTTATGGTTTGGGATAAAACCCAAGTTGTCCTTTCTTAAAACATTGGTATGCTATACATAAGAAAGATGTTTGCAACCAAAGTCGGATGAACCTGTCTTTGTTAAGTATTCCTCCATAAACACCGGAGTCAAAAGTGTTTATTGCTTAGAACGTCAAGTTTCTTTGAGAAGGAATTTTTCGTGAAAAGTTAAGTGGGAGGACAATAGAACTTTGATAAGGTTAAAAGAACCTTAGCTATATGTGAAAAGTTGCGCAGCACCGAAAAGTGTTCCGGAGGCAGCAACAATGCTCATGGCTCACGTGCCTCAAAGGTTGTGATCACGGAGATCTAAGTTCCTATTGAAACAAGTAGGTCGGGTAAACAATCAAATACCAAGATTTGAGAGTTAAATCATTATTTGATAATAATGACCCGACTACATGCAAAGAAGCGATGATGGGCCGTGACTCCGTCTAATGGCTTGAAGCCATAAAATCCGTGATAGTTCCATACACGAAAAATCAAGTTTTGAACTTGAAGGACCCTCAAGAAAGGTGTAAGACCTTACAGTCGTGTTTGGATCTATAAAGAAATAGACATGGATGTTTCACATCTATAATCGACATATTGGGAAAGAGTTCACAACAATGTTCAAAGGTTGACTATGACTAGATTTGATCTGTCATAGTGATATTTAGTCTAGACGGATTAATGTAGCAACCACTACATATAATTTTGTTATATGGTAGTTGAATAAACAAAACAAGTTCTTCTAATAGAATGCTACCTAGGACATGTGCATAACACGGTCCATAGGGTTTTGTTAATTCAAAGGATGCTAAAGCATATGCAAACTTCAATGGTTAAAGTGAGCATCATGAGTTGGAATCTTCACTGTGATGAAACTGCTAAAGGAGTTTAAAAGTTCATTAGAGACGATGAAGATGCTTGCATTTGCAAGAAATTAAGTGGGAGCGCTAAGACATGTTTCTAATACATTATGTGGAAGACATATTGTTGATTGGAAATAATGTATCTTTTATTAACACATATTAAGAATTTCATCCCGATGAAAGACTTAGGCAAAACCCAAATATTTGGCATCAATAGATGCTAATATGGTTGTGCCAGAAGTACATAGACGAGATATTGAATGAGTTCAATATAGAAACTACAAGAAAGGTTCTTGTCGTACAGAAAGGATTGAATGAGTTCAATATTGATGATATATTCAAGTGTATTGACATTTGGTAAGTGAAACAAAGATTCAAGTATAGATTGATACTTGATGTATGAAATCACAAAGAATATTTATCATACTGTGATATGTACAAATCCAGATATGTCCTATGCTCTAAATGTTATGACCATATACCAGAATAATTCATAAGATGATCATTGGACAATAGTAAGGATATTCTTATGATCTTTTGGAAGAACTAAGAGTATATTATTTGTAGAAGTGACAAATAGATGATTAGTTCATTGTAAAAGTACTACATTGATACTAGTTTTGTCAAAAAATACAAATTAAGTTTATCTCAATCTAAACTAAGGGTGGCACAATATAATGGAAAGTAAGTTCCATAATGGATTTGGATGAGTTCCAAAGTGAAGACATTGTGACAGATACTACAACAAAAGGCTAAGTATATGCTATAATAGCAGCTAAAGAGGGCATTTGTGTCAATTAGTTTGTTATCAAACTAGGTGTATTTCACAATGATAATACTATGAAGATATATTGTGCGACAATATTATCAACATGTTTTAACCCCAAAGAACTAAAGGTCACACCAAAGGACCAAATTTGTACGAAGCCATCTCATTAGAGAATGAGTGATGCGTGGGACGCAAAGACATGCAATTACACGGACTGGAAGTGTCGGATCCGAGATCAGTTGACCACTAGCAATCGTGTACATACACCGAAAGCCATAGGTGTTGAATACACAAAGGTTTGAAACTAGATTATTGACTCTAGTGCAAGTGGGAGATGTTGGAGATATGCCCAAGAGGCAATAATAAAGTGGTTATTATCATATCTTCACACTTATGATAAATGTTTACATACCATGCTATAATTGTATTAACCGAAACATTAATACTTGTGTGATTTGTAAACTAAAATAAGAGTCCCTAGTAAAGCCTCTTGTTAAACTAGCTTGTTGGTTAATATATGATCATGGTTTCCTGATCATGAACATAGAGATGTTATTAACAACAGGATCATATCATTAGGAGAATGATGTGATGGACATACTCCTATAGATAAGCGTAGCATAAAGATCAAGTCATTTCAATAGTTCAATTGCTATATGCTTTCTGATACATAGTAACCTAATTCCTTCGACCATGAGATCATGCATATCACCTTTTCCGGATGGATGCTTTGATGTCATCAAACACCACACCGTAACAGGGTGTCTATAAAGGTGGCACTGAGTGTTCAGAAAGTATTGGTTGAAACACATGGATCGAGAGTGGGATTTGTCCATCCATATGACGGATAGATATACTCTGGGCCCTCTCGGTGGAATGTCATCCAATTAGCTTGCAAGCATGTGGGCTCACAAGGGATCACATATCACGGAATGAGAAAAGAGTACTTATCGATGAGGTTGAACTAGGTATGCGAGAGATCCGACGATCATAACCTCGGATAAGTAAACTATCGTGAGACAAAGGGAAATTGGTATCGTATGTAAGTGGTTCAGTCGATCGCAAAGTAATCTTAGAAATATGTGGGAGCCATATGAATTTCCAGATTCCTCTATTGGTTATTGTTCGGAGAAGTGTCTCGATCATATCCGCATAATTCACGAACCGTAGGGAGACACACTTAAGGATTCAACGTTGTTTGAGTAGTTATGGTATTATGAGAAAGAGACCGAATGTTGTTTGGAGTCTCGGATGGGATCCGGGATATCACGAGGTGATCCGGAATGGTCCGAAGAATAAGATTCATATAAGGAAAGTCCCGTTTGAGTTCGGGAATGATTAGGTGTTTTCATCGGGAATGTTCTAGAAGGTTCGGATTGTCCCACTCGGAGGAGGTACATGAATGTGTCATTACATATTGAATGATTGCATCATGTACTAAGTGTTCTTGCTGTTCCAAATAAAGGATTAAATTGGATCCTAAAAGCAGAAAAGTCAAATGGCGCTTTAAAAGTCAAACGGCTAAAGCGAGCTGTGGGAAACAAGCAAGAGGTGGTTGGAACCGACTTGGGGAGGAGTCCCTCAAGCGGCGCCAACCAAGGCCGACTTGGGAGGACTCCCTCCCTTGGCCGCCCTCCCACCTATAAAAGGAGGCGGGGCCTCCTCCTCTAGACACACAAGTTCCTATCCTCTAATCTCCGGTTTAGAGCCGTTTGGTTTAGAGCTTCTAATTGCCCTAGCCTTGGTTTAGAGCCTTCTAATTGGTGTGTCTAATCTCTAGACCACTAATAGCTCTCTCATACTCCACCATACTCGCTCAGCTTAAGAAGCCTGCCTGGGATCTCCCTCTACTTAGGTACCACGCGTTGTCTTTTAATCGAGGAGAGTGCTACAACCTCCATTTCTTTGGAACAAGGAGAGGAAGGTCTTCGTCGAGTACCCGACGTGTGACCGATCATGAAGCGCTGGAACGCATACGGAAGGATCGTCTACACGATCTTGAGATCGGAAGTGTACGACTACATCATCCACGAGAATCTGCTCTCGTTAACCGCTTTGGAATCTTCGAGGGTAAGTTATTCCATCGACTCGTTGCTACAATCTAGTAGATAGATCTTGGCTTGTTTGTTTGTATGCGATAGAAATTTTTTGTTTTCCATGCTACGAACCCCTACAATAAGTCTAAATTTCCAATAGTATTGTCACAGAGCTCAACCTCCCTCTCACTATCCTCATACTCATCATTCTCCTCTTCCAATGCTTCATCTTGATTCTTTGAAATGGGGCTCAGAGATGTTCTCAATTCATCTTGCTGTGTCAAAGGAGGCTCAGTCAATTCCTCTTGGTTTATGGGTGGAGGACTCCGAGCTTCATATGGGGAGGCAACCGGTATGATACTCCTTTGCATATTACCATCAACCTTTTTCGTGGAAAATAACTCAAAATCTTTGTCTTATGATTCGGCCACCACTTCCTTGTATGCAAACCAATGTTGCTCTGAGCTGATACGCATTGTCTTCCAACGGTTGTGCATCCCAAATCCCACATTGTGCCTACCCTCCAACTCAACAACATAACTAGGATCCATCCAATTCAAATCTACCTGAATTTGTTGCAACACCTCCGCATAGTTTGGACTACGATCAAACACCAAGTCAATCTCATCCGGGTCTGGCTCAATATTGCCTCTCAAGAAAGCTTCCTTGTCCATATGATGAACATGGACAATTCTAGCCATCCCTAAAATAAATATAAGAACATAACGGTACATAAATTAAATAAGTATATATGCCGAAATTTATACTAACAACAAGCTCATACAACCATACCCTAACCCTAACTCTAACCTAACCCTAACCCTAACCCTAACTCTAACTCTAACCCTAACCCTAACCCTAACAATCTTATCTATATACATAAATGTTTAATATACCAATTCTAACTCTATATATCAACCAAAGACCTCATTGCTCCATACAAATTTATATATCCAATTGGTGGCCTAGCATTTGGAGGAATTTCTCAATCTAGGGACAAATAACTTAAAATTTGCGGATGAAATTGAGGGGAGAAGAGGAAAATACCTTGGTGAGGCTATTGGGGAAGAAATCCCCTAACTTTTTCTTCAAATCTTGGGGTTTTGAGTGGAGATTGGGGAAGAGTGAGCCCAGTCACGCCTTGTGGTTCTAAGTGAGGGAGAGAAAGCAAGGAAAGAGAAAAGGGTCTGGGCCGACCAGGCCATGAGCTCAGTGTCTGGGCGCCAGCCACCATGGCGCTTGCACAGGTGGGCGCCACTGACGGGCGCCAAGACTTAAGGTGTTGAGGGCCATGAACCAGTGTCGTGGTGTGTCGCGCCGTCAGGAAGAGGCGTCTTGACTCCAGGCTCGGTGGCCACCAGAGCAATGTGGCCGGGTAGCGGCGCCCCAGCCCTAGTCGGCAAGGCGAACTGGCAAATCCTATCTGGCCGCATGACAGAGGTGAGCGCCATGGCAAGTGGCAGAAAAGTGTTATTCCGTTTGAATTTGTTTTCGAATAGGATTAATCTTTAAATTTCTTACAACTTTACCACATGTTTGAGACCAAATGCACACGTTCTAGCCCCGCTTTTGATTTTGAACCGACCAACTGTGGGGGCCAAATTGGGGGCGACAAGGAAAAAAACAATGAATGGAGATTTAGTCCGACCCACAAGGCCCAAGGTTGGAGCAAGGCGCAAACACGCAGCACGTGCAAAGGAGTCCGGAACTGGACCAAGAATATTTGGGAGCTGCTTTGCAGCCCCAAAGCCCAGCCAAACTTACCTAGTATTCCCTCGTCCTTGAACGAGAAAAAAAATGAGGCAAGTGCACCTCTGACCGACACACTAGCCTTTAGAGCATCCTCACTCGTTGGGCGATCCAAGGCCAAAATCCAGACTAACTTTTGGCCGGATGAAACCTGATTTCGGTCTGAAAACGCCGAGTTTTCCACTCGCGTTCCTAGGCCGAGTTCCCGCGTTCGGCTAAAATTTAGACGAGTTTGGCAGATTCAGACGAATTTCATTAAACACGAGCGAATATAGGCGGATCACATCAAATTTAAACTATATTACTAGATAACCAACGTCGACGACCCGCCACGTTGTTGCGCTTCGGCATTTAATTAAAACACATATTTCAAAATTTAATTCGACATCTTGAGGTAATAGCATAAAAAGAAGAGACATGGTCAATACTGTGGTGTCTCCGTAAATACATAACTTTCGTATAATATTAAAAGAAAATATGACTATAATTAATTGTTTATGAGTAAAACCAGAGAGGGCCCCTTATGATAAAAGTATTATTTAATATAATAAAAGTAAACAGCAGTCCTATGCAACTACTCAAGATCTCAAGAGCAATTTGATATATCGAGGATGCTTTAACTGATGTCGAGATGATAAAAGATGGTTATGTCAAAAGAGAGATAGATTAGTAAAACATTTACGATGATTAAAATTGCAGATTACTTCAAATCACATAATATGAACCGTGAATTTAACTCCGCCAACGCATATTATTATATTGGAGATGATGCCCTAGCATTTAGATAAATATATTTTATATGAAACTTTTGTACTTCTTTACATTTATTATCATCATATTATTAAAATTGCATGCTATATTAAAATTTCTCCTTTGAACTATTTTAACGCATGTATAACTTAGGAAGTGTATGCATACATATGTAGGTGTGTTCATGAATTTCTTTTAGTAGCGTTAAATAGCATGATAAGTATCTCTAAAGTTTATCTAAAAAATATATATCTAGAGTTAATATCTTAGTAGTGGCTCTAGTGTATCATTAGGTATGTAAGTATAACTATAGGAACTTCTGAAGGGGTGTCGACATGGTGAAAGACCCTAGCATTACTTAGGTATCTCTAAAAAATATATCTCTAAAGTTAATATCCTAGTAGTGGCTCTAGTGTATAATTAGGTAATTAAGTATAACTATAGGAACTTTTGACGGGGTGTCAACATGGTGAACAACCCTAGCATTACTTCTCATCCAAATCTACGAAACGATAAGGAGGATGGGAGAGAGGCCAAAACCCTTGCAAGGAGCTCCCGAAGAGCGAATCATGCCATCTTTTTGTATCAAATGCGTGAGGATGTAGTTCAAAGAAGAACGGAGAGCCAGTCTCAGAACCTACTAGGAAAACCAAGATGGCAAAGACCAACGTAGCTCATACTTTCATTTAGTTTCTTTATTTTTGTGAATTTGAATTTAGTTTCACAAGACTGGTCTACGCAAGCATGTTTCATCTCTACACACGGAAGGCTTTAACGGTTTGAACCAAAATATTCCTGATGAAGCAGAACATCCATCCATATACCAAAACCCTAAAAGATGCTTATGCCGCGATCGAGTGCAAAATCCTACCATCCACTTGACATGCATGCCAAAAATCAATAATGCTTGTAAAATGAAAATAAAAACCGTGTGCATGGATTTGGATCAGTTATGTGGTACTATTTCCATTCCAAGAAAACAAGTGGTATAATTTGTTTTTCTAAAGTTAATTACCTTAAAGTTTGACTAAGTTTACACTACCAGAATAAATTATCAACGATTCATAGCCTGTAAATGTTGACATTTTATTCTATAGATTTGGTCAAACATCACAATGTTTGGCTCTTTCAAAAATTCATACAGCCTCCTTTATATAATTGGGACAGTCGTTGGCAAAAATTGAATTTAGTTGAAGTGGATAACAATTCAAAAACAAATTGCAATCTAAATAATGTTGACTTGAACTGCAATATACAACGTTCCTCTTCGTCTATCTCATATGATTTCCTTTCTCGGGCAATCATCGCCACAAACTCCATCCCCGCATTAGGTGTTCATGCTTCTCAGATCTATCGGTGTCGTCATCTTCAACGACGCTAAGTTTTTAAGGTGATGTATCCAAAGTAGTCGGATGATGCTAACTCGTTGATTTGTACATGTGTCAGATAACATGTTAACATGGTGGTCAACTGTTGCAATTCCTGCACCCTCCTCTCCTTACTAGCTATGTTTTTTTCTCAGTCTCCTCTTCATTGCATTTCATTTATTCTTTTTTTCTCTAAGCCACTTCGGATGCTATGAAGTGGTATAATTTGTTTTTCTAAGTTAATTAACTTAAAGTTTGACTAAGTTTATACTACTAGAATAAATTATCAACGATTCATAGCCTGTAAATGTTGACATTTTATTCTATAGATTTGGTCAAACATCACAATGTTTGGCTCTTTCAAAAATTCATACAACTTCTTTTATATAATTGGGGCAGTCGTTGGCAAAAATTGAATTCAGTTGAAGTGGGTAACAATTCAAAAACAAATTACAATCTAAATAATGTTGACTTGAACTGCAATATACAACGTTCCTCTTCGTCTATCTCATCTGATTTCCTTTCTCGGGCAATCATCGCCACAAACTCCATCCCCGCATTAGGTGTTCGTGCTTCTCAGATCTATCGGTGTCGTCATCTTCGACGACGCTAAGTTTTTAAGGTGATGTATCCAAAGTAGTCGGATGATGCTAACTCGTTGATTTGTATATGTGTCAGATAGCATGTTAACATGGTGGTCAACTGCTGCAATTCCTGCACCCTCGTCTCCTTACTAGCTATGTTTTTTTCTTAGTCTCCTCTTCATTGCATTTCATTTATTCTTTTTTCTCTAAGCCACTTCGGCTGCTTGTCTCACCATTTGCCCAACACAAAAGGAAATATCACTTAATATATCCAATCATAAATATTTATATAAATTACATTTTATTTTAAGAACACGATGTTGAAAAGTGTTTTTAGATTAAATGTTAAATCTGACATATCATGCAAATTGTTTATATAGTTAATTTATTGCAAGACCGGTCCAAAAAAACTACACCTCAAGAATTTTAGATAAAACCATTTTATAATTAACTTGTGTACTTGTATAAGCTTATTGTAATCATATTGTAAACCTAATGAGTACAAGTTTTTATTGCTAAGATGTCATAATCAACCACATAAGAATATTTTGTGACATTTGTTATAGCGCACATTGATATGCAAGTGTAATATATGTCACTAAATATTTCACTTATGCAAAAAAAATGTTATATTAAAAGTTCTTGAACTATTTTAAGACTTGCATAACTTATGAAGTGTATGCATATGTATGTAGGTGTTCATGAATTTATTTTAGCAGCGTTAAATATCACTATAGATATCTCTACAGTTTATTATTGATTGAACAAATATCTTAGAGAATCTCCACTCGTTTGGCATTCCCAGGCCAAAATCCGGCGCTCTTTAGTGCCGAATGGATGGAACCTTCGGCCTGGGAACGACCAAATTCCCACTTGTGTTCCCAGGCGTGGTTCCCAGATAGGATTTTTGGGCACAATCGGCGACATTTCACCCGAATTTAGCTCAAATTCACACAATTCGGCATAAATTTGAATACAGAGCAATATTCAACATAGTTCAGCATAAAATTAAATACAACAAAGTTTGGCATAGTTTGCCCCAGAATGAAACACAACATAGTTCAGCATAGTTCTGCCTAGTTCATCCAGATCATGTTCGGCATAGTTGTTATGTGTTTCCCTTGTCTATCCATATATATGCACTCGACAAGATCATCCTGTAGTTGTTGATGCATTGCTGGGTCTTGTATCTCCTAACACATGTCGATGAAGGCAGCCCACGATGCCGACACCTGATGACCAGGCTCTACAAGTGCCCCTTGTATGTAGTATGGCTCCTCCTGCTCGAGCAAATCCACTGGATGCTTCCACTTGTTCTCGATGATTATGTTGTACAAGGTCACACAACAGTTCATCACTTCCCACATCTGATCATTCGACCATGTCATAGCAGGGGACCAGACACCTGCAAATCTCTGTTGGAGCACACCAAATGCCCGTTCCACGCCCTTTCTGCAAGCTTCATGTTCCATGGAAAACTAAGCATGCTTGGGGAGCATGGGGCTTGGATAGTCTTTCACAAATGTTGGTCATCTTGGATAGATTCCATCTGCAAGATAGTATCCCTTGTTGTAGTGGTGTCCGATCTCAAAGTACACTGGGGAAGCATGGCCCTCAACAAGATTAGCGAAGACATACGAGGACTAGAGGACGTTGACGTCGTTGTTCGATCCTACCACACTAAACAAGGAGTGTCAAATCCAAAGATCGTGTGTAGAAACTACCTCGAGTATCACAGTATAACCTCATTTGTGGCCTTTGTACATTCCCTGGCAAGCAAATAGACAAATCTTTCAGTGCCAATGCATGTAGTCGATGCTTTCAAGCATCCTAGAAATTCCTCTACTTTCATTGATTGCGAGGGTCCAAGCAGTGTCTTCAATAGTGGGTGTTCTCAAGTATTGTGGCCCAAACACTACAATTACTAGCCTACATAACTTGTACAAACAATCGATGGCGGTGGACTCGGTCATGCAGAGATAGTCGTCGGTACTGTCACCAGAGTTCCGTATGCAAGCAACCTCATCGCCATCGTGCACTTCTGAAGTGAGGAAAACCCTACCATGTCGGTGTAGTCCTTCTTGCATATGAAGTAGGGGTCGTACTCTTGGATGCCATGCACCATCTCGAGGAAGATTTTCCGGATCATCCTGAAACGGCGCCGAAACACGACCTCTTCATGCAGTGGGTCGTCAACACAGTAGTCAGCATATATCATGTAGTAGCTCTCTATCCACTGCCTTGCTTTGCAGTTTTGGTGACCCTTCGTCGAACCGCCATGCTTTGGCTAGGGAGCCGAGGATCCGCATGTGCTCTTCATCTTCGGCTACTACGGCGGTTTCTTTCTCCAGCAGTAGGGCGAACATCTCCTTGTCGGCGGAGTCCATGGCCGAACAGGCAAAACATCGAACACTTCACGGGTGAGGTGGGCGGGAGCTTGGATTGGAGCCGAGATGCAGCGAACGCGGGAGAATAAGAAACAAGGCCTGCGGCAAGGGGAAAGGATGCAGCGACGATGGACCTTTCTATAGGTGTGGATTCATATGGGCGGGGTGGGGCATCACCGGAGGCAACATGGCGGCGAGGGGTAGCTAGGAGAAGGCTCTGTGCTGCTGGAAAGCCGAATCACGGTGGGAAATGGGTTGTCTCGCCGATAGGGTTGGCCCAAACTTTTTCTTCTTTCATTCTATGTTCCTAGGCGACTCCCGACGCCTCGGGTTCGGCCTAGGAATCTCATATGTAATTTGGGACGAATTCGGCGAAAACTGGGCTCACGGGAACATAACTGGGCAAATTTTCGCTGTTCGGATGAAAAAATGGCCTAGAAAGGCCCTCCTAAGAATGCTAGTGGAGCTCCTCTTAGTAGTAGTTCTAGCATATCATTAGGAACTTTTGAAGGGATGTCGACATGGTAAAAAACCCTAGCATTCCTTTTCGGCCAAAGCTACGAAACGTCGAGGAGCATAAGAGAGTCCAAAACCCTTCAAAGGAGCTCCCGAAATGCTCATCATGCCCATCTTTGCTACTAGATCAGATGCTTGAGGATGTACTAGTTCTGAGCGGAATGGAGAGCCAATCTCAGAACCTATTAGACTGGTCATAGTGCTAAGTAACTTAGACTAGTAACTTACACATGTTACTAGTTTATGTTACTACCTTCATAATGGGTAGTAACATATGTTTGGTGTCATGCAAGGTCTAATAAATAAGGTTGTAGACTCATATTGTCTTGATATGTGTGATGTTATGGTAAGTAGCTAAGTTACCACCTCCCTCTCTTTCTTCATTAATTGTCATGCCATGTCACCTATTTACTTAGTTGGCATTGCATGTACATATATGTTACTAGCTAAGTTACTTTCACTATGACTATCCTTAGGGAAAACCGGGCCGGCAAAGACCGACGCTGGCATAATTTCACATCAAGTATAGGAGAGTTTAATTTCTTTATTTTTAGTTGTTTATTGAACTACTTCTTTCGATTCAAATTAGTTGGCTCATATTTGTCTAGATTTGGATGTACCTAGTAGTAAAACATGTCTAGATACATCCAAATCTATACAAATTAGAGTCAATTAATTTTAGATCAGATAGAGTATTAGATAGCCTTACATTATGGAATGGAGTAGAATTTAAAAGGCTTAAAATTTGACTAAGTTTGTAAAATAAATCATCGATATTCATAGTACAAAATCAACATCATCATGTACACTATATATTATATTCATATTATACTCCCTCCATTTAGAAATATAAGTTTTCTAAAATAAATGTATCTAGACGTTTTTTTAGCGTATATGCTCGCTCCGAACCTCTACGAACCTGTGCACTAAAAGATGTTTAAATGCATTCAATTTACAAAACTAAAACATCTTATATTTTTCTAAAAAGTGAAAAGAGTATTTTATAAATGTCGATAGTTTGTTCTATAAATCTTGTCGAAAATTACACCTTCTGACTCTTTGAATTTTTTATTACACCGCTTATATTTTTCTAAAGAGCAGTACTGTTTACGGAAGAGCCGCACCGCGGGGGCGTCCACAGCGGATCAAGTGCGGGCGGGGCGCGGGTCCGAGGCGGTAGAGGGCATTGCGTGGCTGGTGGCGTCACGCCGACGACAGCGCGGCGTAGTAACGAGAGGCTGCCGATCTCGGCTCTTCAGTTCTCTCTCTCTTGCCTTCGCGGCGAAGCATGAAGCATCTGCGGCCCAAATCGATCGGTCGCTTTGCCTCCTCCTCCTCGTCCTGAATCCCGCCGTCTACCGAATATCCCGCGATCGATCGATGACCATGCTAATTAGTACTGGTCCTGGTCCGACTGCCTGCCCCGTTGACAGATGGATGGATCGATGGTCCTCCTGGATCGCACGTACTCGCAAGTCGGTGTCGGGCTGTCGGCCCAATGGATCACGTGCCACCCGTTCGTCAAACTCCACCACGTACCCCGCGGGCCCTCCTGCTAATTGTTTGTCATAGACTAGTCACCAAATGTCAACATTACATTCGGCATTAAATTAAATTAAATACTCCCGCGCGCTTTCGCTAGTAGTGCTGCTACTCGCGCGAAATGTCAACCGGGCTCATACACTTTTACTCGACACGAAATGCTCCTCTCCTGTCCTGTCGCCACCAAGGTGGACATACATGTTCGAGACCAAATGCACACATTCTAACCCCGCTTTTCATTTTGAACCGACCAACCGTGGGGCGAAATTGGAGGGGCGACAAGGAAAGGAAAAAAACGAAAGGAGATTTAGTCCGACCCCCAAGGCCCAGTAGCACATTCCTGACTGATCTAGCAAACCTAACCCCCTAAACCTGAAATTTGGATCAAACATTTCGACAAACACGTATTATGTGCCTTTATAAAGCCAGGTGACAAAACTAAGCAAAGTAAACCACCGAATTTTGTCCATGTGTGTGCGTCCAGTCACATGAAGCTTCTTGCCGCCCTATACGTTGGCCACCGGTAAATGTTTGCGGCGTTAGCCGGCCAGGCGCGCAGACGCCATCGGCGCCCTCTTCCGACACAGAGGCAGGAGTGGGTGGCATCGAGACGACGGAGCCGACCACCCTGGTTCCTCTCCCGTACAACCACTCCCTCTCCAAATCCCCTTTCCGCGGGGCGCTCCAGCCTGGAAATTGGCCTCTTGACGCGGAAGCGGAGGAGCGGAAATTTTTGTGAGCCGTGGCTTTGGGATACTATTTTCCAGAGTTCGCCAAGGCCGGTTCATAATTTTTTTTATCTATGTGCAAATTCATACACAACCTTTTCCGTCGCGGTCATGCGATACTGTTGATTATAGTTATCGAAGGTTTTCACATGTCTTTGTTTCCAAAGCGACCAGCTTATGAACGTCAAAAGGGTGCCGAATTTCTTTCTCTCCTTATCCTAAATTTTTCTCCTTTCTCTCAGCCACCATACCCCAAAGGTATCTGTTGGTTCTAGCACAAACTCTTGTTAGTCCCTCCTGGCGAAGCACTAATACTATGTCCATCTCACGTACACGCATTGCAACAAGACATGTTCGATATTATCCTCTTCATATAGACAAGTATAGCAGTTGGATGTTTGCTCCTAAAATCCATGATGAGTTATCCGGTCAGCGGTCAATACTTTGACTGATCCCATGACAAAAGAAAGGCATCATGTATGTTATACAAAAACTTTCCTTATACTTATTTTATTGCAAGACATGTTTAAACAAATTTTACAACCTAGGAAATTTAGAAAAATATATTTTATACTAAAATTCTATACTTGTTTAAACTTATTGTTATCATATTATAATCCTAATGAGTACAAGTTTTAATTACTAAGATGTCATAATCAACCACATAACAATATTTCAAGACATTAGTTATAGCGTATATTGTTATACAAGTGTAATGTATGTCATTAGAAAGTTTACTTACGCAAAAGATAAATGTATGTTATATAAAAAATTCTCCTTGAACTATTTTAACACTAGCATAGCTTATAAAGTGTATGGATATGTATATACTAGGTGTGTTCATGAATTTAATTTAAAAACATTCAATATCACGATAGGGATCTCTAAAGTTTATTGTCGAACAAATATCTTAGTAGTGGTTCTAGTGTCTATCATTAGGTAATTAAGTATAAATTGTGAAGGGGTGTCGAAATGGTGAAAGACCCTAGCATTTCTTTTCGCCAAAAGCTATGGAACGACGACGAGCATGAGAGAGGCCAGAACCCTTGCAAGGAGCTATGATGGCTCAGATGATATAGAACTCATTGGGAACCTCAAGAGGAAGGTATGGTGAACACAACAACAAATTTTCCTCAGTTATGAAACCAAGTTTATCGAACCAGTAGGAGGAGTGAGGTTGTCAATCTCACCGGTTTGCTGACAACAAAGGATTAAATATATAGTATGGAAGATAGTAATTGCGTGTAGTAATTATAGAAAGTAAACATTAGGCACTAAACAGTAGATGGAATATCAATGAGAATGATTGGACCGGGGTCCACAGTTCACTAGAGGTGTTCTCCATAAGATAAATAACATGCTGGGTAAACAAATTACAACGAGGCAATTGACATATTGATAATGCATAACACTGCATGTACTAGACATTTTGATCACTACGAGATTTGTTTGGGCATTATAATATGATACATAGAACGTAATCCAACTACATCTATGACTAATAATCCTTCTTCAGGTTATCATACCAATCTCTTCCAGTATTAAGTTGCAAGCAACAGATAATTGCATTAAGCAAAGTGTGTAAAGTAAACAATACAATTGCCCTTGGACAAAGAATTGTTGTTTTATTCCTAGTAACAACAACACATCTACAACCTTAGAGATTACTAGAGGCATGAACCTACTATCGAGCATAAATAATCCCTCTTGGAGTTATAAGCATCTACTTGGCCAAAGCATCTACTAGCAACGGAGAGCATGCAAGATCACAAATAACATAGACATGATAGAACCAATAATCAATCTGACATAATACTCAATATCCATCGGATCCCCGCAAACAGAACATGTAGCATTACAAATAGATAATCTTGATCATGAATGGAGCTCACATGATCTAAACATGATTACACAAAAGAGGAGAAAGAACCATCTAGCTACTGTATGGACCCGTAGTACAAGGGTGAACTACTCACGCATCACTCTGAAGGCTGACATGGTGATGGAAAAGGCCTCCAGGCTGATCTCCCCTCTCCGGTAGGGTGCCGGGGAGAGTTCCGGATCCCTCGATCTAGGGATGGAGATGGCGGCGACTACGGACTTTTTCGTAGATTTCTGTGTTGGAGATATGCCCAAGAGGCAATAATAAAGTGGTTATTATCATATCTTCACACTTATGATAAATGTTTACATACCATGCTATAATTGTATTAACCGGAAACATTAATGCTTGTGTGATTTGTAAACTAAAATAAGAGTCCCTAGTAAAGCCTCTTGTTAAACTAGCTTGTTGGTTAATATATGATCATGGTTTCCTGATCATGAACATAGAGATGTTATTAACAACAGGATCATATCATTAGGAGAATGATGTGATGGACATACTCCTATAGATAAGCGTAGCATAAAGATCAAGTCATTTAAATAGTTCAATTGCTATATGCTTTCTGATACATAGTAACCTAATTCCTTCGACCATGAGATCATGCATATCACCTTTGGATGGATGCTTTGATGACATCAAACACCACACCGAATCGGGTGGCTATAAAGGTGGCATTGAGTGTTCGGAAAGTATTGGTTGAAACACATGGATCAAGAGTGGGATTTGTCCATCCATATGACGGATAGATATACTGGGCCCTCTCGGTGAAATGTCATCCAATTAGCTTGCAAGCATGTGACTGGGTCACAAGGGATCACATATCACGGAACGAGAAAAGAGTACTTATCGAACGAGGTTGAACTAGGTATGCAGAGATACCGACGATCATAACCTCGGATAAGTAAACTACCGTGAGACAAAGGGAAATTGGTATCGTATGTAAGTGGTTCATTCGATCGCAAAGTAATAGAAATATGTGGGAGCCATATGAATTTCCAGATTCCTCTATTGGTTATTGTTCGGAGAAGTGTCTCGATCATGTCCGCATAATTCACGAACCGTAGGGAGACACACTTAAGGATTCGACGTTGTTTTGAGTAGTTATGGTATTATGAGAAAGAGACCGAATGTTGTTCGGAGTCTCGGATGGGATCCGGTATATCACGAGGTGATCCGGAATGGTCCGGAGAATAAGATTCATATAAGGAAAGTCCCGTTTCGGAGTTCGGGAATGATTCCGGTGTTTTCATCGGGAATGTTCTAGAAGGTTCCGGATTGTCCCAAGACTCGGGGAGGGTACATGAATGTGTCATTACATATTGAATGATTGCACCATGTACTAAGTGTTCTTGCTGTTCCAAAACTGAAAAGTCAAACTACCAGTTTGAAAGTCAAACGGCTAAAACAGGAAACTGTGGGAAACAGGAAACCCGGGAAACAAGGAAGAGGTGGTTGAACAGACTTGGGAGGAGTCCTCCAAGCCAAGGCCAACCAAGGCCGACTTGGGAGGGACTCCTCCCTTGGCCGCCCCTCCCACCTATAAAAGGAGGGGCCTCCTCCTCTAGACACACAAGTTCCTATCCTCTAATCTCCTGTTTAGAGCCGTTTTGGTTTAGAGCTTCTAATTGCTCTAGCCTGCGTTTAGAGCCTTCTAATTGGTGTGTCTAATCCCTAGACCACTAATAGCTCTCTCTCATACTCCACCATACTCGCCCCGCTTAAGGCGAAGCTCGGGATCTCCTCTACTTCGGTACCACGCCAGCCGAATCACGAGGAGAGTGCTACAACCTCCGCTTTGGAACAAGGGAGAGGAAGGTATTCACGAAAAATCGAACGTGACCGATCTGAAGCGCCGGAACGCAGCCAGAAGGATCGTCTACACGATCTTGAGATCGGAAAGAGTACGACTACATCACCCACGAGAATCTGCTCTCGTTAAACACTTTGGAATCTTCGAGGGTAAGTTATTCCATCGACTCGTTGCTACAATCTAGTAGATATATATTAGCTTGTTTGTTTGTATGCGATAGAAATTTTTTGTTTTCCATGCTACGAACCCCACAAAGGGTATCGAGTGTCTATATGTAGATCTGCACGAGTAGAACCCAATGGTCATTATGGGCGTTGATGCTTTTATTATCGATTGCTTCTTGTGTACTTTGCATCTTGCGGTATGTTGGGATGAAGCGGCCCGGGCTAACCTTACATGACATCGTTCATGAGACTTGCTCCACGCTTGACATGCAACTTGTATTGCATAAGTGGCTTTATGGTGCCTGTTTATCCTAGCATAGTTAAGATTCAATTTACAACGGGTGATTGACAATACTAGTATCAATGTTGTGGTTCTTGTTCGTAAGTTAGAACGACACTTATTGAAAGCCCCAAACCACGTAAAACATGCAAAGAAAATTAGAGGCGTCTAACTTTGTTTTGCGGTGTGTCCGTGATGTGATATGGCCATGATTGTGATTATATATGATGTATGCAATGTTCCTTATTGTAAGTTGGCAACCGGCAGGAGCCATATGGTTGTCTTTAAATTCTGTTAAGACCCACGTGTCTATTCAAAGTAGTTGTAATAGTTGAAGCCGGTGGACGACAACCATGGAGAAGCATCATTGACCTTGATGCAATGTCGGTAAATGATGGAGATCATGTTCGTGCTAAAAGATGGAGATCGGAAGCACAAAGAAGAAAGGCCATATCATATCACATATTATGAATTGCATGTGATGTTAATCCTTTTTGCATCTTGTATTGCTTAGTAGACGATGGTAGCATTATAAGATGATCCCTCATGCACATGAATTTCAAGTCATAAAGTGTTCACCCTTAGTTAGCACCGTTGCTAAAGCTTGTTGTTTCGAAGCACCACGTGATGATCGGGTGTGTTAGATTCTACAAGTGTATACAACATGAGCAAGCCAGATTTGCTCATGCGGAAACTAAGGTTTGATCTTGACGAGCCTAGCATGTACAGACATGGCCTCAGGAACACGGATTACCGAAAGGTAGAGCATGAGTCATATAGTAGATATGATGAACATGTTGATTGTTCGCCATTGAAGCTATATCAACTATCGTGATGATCGGTTTTTGATGTGGTGGATTTGGTTCGTGTGATCACTAAAACAATGTGAGGGATATTGTTTTGAGTGGGAGTTCACCTAGATAAATTTAATTATTAATTAGAACTCAATTTATCATAAACTAAATCAAAGTGAAATTGCATAGTTGTTGTAGTCATTGGCATCCGTTTACCACCTTGCGCTTAGTTATAATTGAGATAATATAACTATAGAATTCTGGTTAGTTACTTTATGAACTGGTATCGTATTGTTTTGAAGTGTTAATCTAAAGTTTAAAAGTCCTATTGCAAACTTTCAGTAAGTTTCGGTTACTCCATGAAGTTTAATAATTAGTATTAAATCAAGAGTAACAATTCCAAGTGTTAGTGTATAAGTATCATGTTTGTTTCCATGATTCTTGATATTCAAAGGATTGTCTTAATATCAAGGTTATCTAGGATCTGAAAGAGTTGTTTCAGAAACCATGATGTGTGGAAGATATTGTGATATCTGAAACGAAGTATTGGTTACAACATGATAGAGTATAATATGGCAAAAGTCATGTTCTCATATTTGATGAGAAATTGCAAAAGGTTGGAGACACTAGTTGTCCTAATCGTCCAAAAGGATTTGGAGAGAAACATTATACTCATGTTTCACCGTTATAAGCTAAAAGTAGCTTGATCATGGATAATTCCATGATAAGGGTGAATATTTTATGTAGGTAAAATGTTTACTACACCAAGAGATTACTAAAGAAAGGAATTTGAAAGAACACCAAACATTTGATGATGGTGATCTACTTCAAAGTGCAAGTCCAAAGACATTGGTATTTAACTATACACGCTTTGGACTATATGTCATATGTATGACTCCACTATTGATGTTGATAGATTCTTTCAAACAGAAAAGGAAATATTGAAAGAAAATCTCATAAGTATATGGCAGAAAGGAAAAGACTAGAATTGTTCAGTTTAAGTATATAGATGATATACATGTTATGACTATATTCTTTTCTTATTAAACAATGTGGTTCTTAAGTATTTAATACTGAATTTGTTGGTATGAATCGTCATACGAAACAACAGAATTCATGAACTACAGTGGCCTAAGTAATTAGCAAAAGAATATGTGATGATGTTCATCGAGAACAAATAAAGGGTTATTGTGTTGCTCGTTAAACATCAAGGCTTGCCTTCAAGATTTGTTTTATCAGGTATTATGAGAACAAAAGGGTTGTTCAAATAATTGCCGTAATCCATAAAAGATGGATGATTCACAAATCTCGTTGGAGAAATCACATCCATAAAACTAGTGCTAAAAATGTCGAAAGTCAAATTGATTGAAAGATCACTTAGGAAGTGACATCGCTTAAATTATATTGAAAGAAAACAAGAAGAAACGCCAGGTGGATGGAATTTTGTAGTCTTTTAATGTTTGAGCACATGACGCTTGTGAAACTTTCCTAGAGATAATTGAAACTTCGTTCATAGGCCAAAAGGGAATGAATGACTAGCTTATTGGAACTTGTACATATTGTTGTACGAAGTCCATTATGTGTAGTCAAGAGCGATGGATTTCAACTTCATATGCTTTCTCCGAAAATTTGAGTGAATATATGAATATTTACTTAATAAGGATGAAGTGTGAAATATTTGAAAAGTTCAAGGATTTTCAAGATGAAGTGCAAAATCATTGTAACAAGAATATAAATAGTTTATGATAAGATCATAAAGGAAGATATTTGAGTTACAAGTTTAGCATAATACCTAAGATTTAAGGAATTGTTCCTTGGATTTGCATTTCCCGAAACACCATAAGAGTATGGAGTGTTCGAGATATGTAATTAAACCTTGTTTGACATGGGAAGGGCAAAGGTGTAATTCATAAAACTGCCATTATATTTTAAAGATTAAAAGCTTTAGAGATTACCGTTTTTCCACTGAAAAGAGCTCCATCATAATCCGTTGAAATGACACCATATAAAGTTATGGTTTGGGATAAAACCCAAGTTGTCCTTTCTTAAACATTGGTTTGCTATGCATAAGAAAGATGTTTGCAACCAAAGTCGGATGAACCTGTCTTTGTATAACTGTTGAGTATTCCTCCACAACACCAGAGACAAAAGTGTTTGTCGCTTAGAACGTCAAGTTTCTTTGGGAAGGAATTTTTCGTGAAAAGAAAAGTGGGAGGACAATAGAACTTTGATAAGGTTAAAGGAACCTTAGCTATATGTGCAAAGTTGCGCAGCACCGAAAAGTGTTCCGGAGGCAGCAACAATGCTCATGGCTCACGTGCCTCAAAGGTTGTGGTCACGGAGATCTAAGTTCCTATTGAAACAAGTAGATCGGGTAAACAATCAAATACCAAGATTTGAGGGTTGAATCATTATTTGAGAATAATGAACCGACTACATGCAAAGAAGCGATGATTGGCCGACTCGTCAAATGGCTTGAAGCCATAAAATCCGTGATAGTTCCATACACGAAATCAAGTTTTGAACTTGAAGGACCCTCGAGAAAGGTGTAAGACCTTATGTTGTGTCCGGATCTATAAATAAATAGACATGGATGTTTTACATCTATGAAATAGTCGACATGTTGGGAAAGAGTTCACAAAATGTTCAAAGGTTGACTATGACAAGATTTGATCTTTCATAGTGATATTTAGTCTAGACGGATTAATGTAGCAACCACTACATATAATTTGTTATATGGTAGTTGAATAAACAAAACAAGTTCTTCTAATAGAATCGTTACCTAGGACATGTGCATAACACGATCCATAGGGTTTTGTTAATTCAAAAGGATGCTAAAAGCATATGCAAACTTCAATGGTTAAAGTGAGCATCGCGGAGTTGGAATCTTCACTGTGATGAAACTATTAAAGGAGTTTAAAAGTTCATCAGAGACGATGGAGATGCTTGCATTTGCAAGAAATTAAGTAGGAGCGCTAAGACATGTTTCTAATACATTATGTGGAAGACATAATGTTGATTGGAAATAATGTATCTTTTATTAACACATACTACCTCCGTTTCAAGGCTTAAGGCGCACGCGCTTTCCAAAGCAAAGTTTGACCAAAAGAATTGAGCAACAAAATCTTGATTATATTATACATAATTAGTATCGTTGGATTCGTATTGAAAAATACTTTCCAGTGATATTAGTTTTATACCAAAACTCTTTACGTATTTAGAGTAATTCTTGGTCAAAGAAAAAACACGCAAAACGAGGACGCCTTAAGCCCTGAAACGGAGGGAGTATTAAGAATTTCATCCCGATGAAAGACTTAGGCAAAACCCAAATATTTGGCATCAATAGACGCTAATATGGTTGTGCCAGAAGTACATAGACGAGATATTGAATGAGTTCAATATAGAAACTACAAGAAAGGTTCTTGTCGCACAGAAAGGATTGAAAGAGTTCAAATGTTGATGATATATTCAAGTGTATAGACATTTGGTAAAGTGAAACAGATAATCAAGTATAGATTGATACTTGATGTATGAAATCACAAAGAGTATTTATATCAATCATACTGTGATATGTACAAATCCAGATATGTCCTATGCTCTAAATGTTGTGAGCATATACCAGAATGATTCGTAAGATGATCATTGGACAATAGTAAGGATATTCTTATGATCTTTTGGAAGAACTAAGAGTATAATATTTGTAGAAGTGACAAATAGATGGTTAGTTCATTGTAAAAGTACTACATTGATACTAGTTTTGTCACAAAGTACAAATTAAGTTTATCTCAATCTAAACTAAGGGTGGCACAATATAATGGAAAGTGAGTTCCATAATGGATTTGGATGATTTCCAAAGTTAAGACATTGTGATAGATACTACAACAAAAGGCTAAGTATATGACCGCTATTATAGCGGTAAAAGAGGGCATTTGTGTCAAGTAGTTTGTTATCAAACTAGGTGTAGTTCACGAGGGATAATACTATGAAGATATATTGTGCGACAATATTATCAACATGTTTTAACCCCAAAGAACTAAAGGTCACACCGAAGACCAAATTTATACAAAGCCATCTCATTAGAGAATGAGTGATGCGAGAGACGCAAAGACATGCAATTACACACGACCGAAGTGTCGATCCGAGATCGTTGACCACTAGCAATCGTGTACATACAACACCGAAAGCCATAGGTGTTGAATACACAAAGGTTTGAAACTAGATTATTGACTCTAGTGCAAGTGGGAGACTGGTGGAGATATGCCCAAGAGGCAATAATAAAGTGGGTATTAGCATAGCTTCACACTTATGATAAATGTTTACATACCATGCTATAATTGTATTAACTGGAAACATTAATACTTGTGTGATTTGTAAACTAAAATAAGAGTCCCTAGTAAAGCCTCTTGTTAAACTAGCTTGTTGGTTAATATATGATCATGGTTTCGATCATGAACATAGAGATGTTATTAACAATGGATCATATCATTAGGAGAATGATGTGATGGACATACTCCTATAGATAAGCGTAGCATAAAGATCAAGTCATTTAAATAGTTCAATTGCTATATGCTTTCTGATACATAGTAACCTAATTCCTTCGACCATGAGATCATGCATATCACCTTTACCGGATGGATGCTTTGATGACATCAAACACCACACCGTGAATCGGGTGGCTATAAAGGTGGCATTGAGTGTTCGGAAAGTATTGGTTGAAACACATGGATCAAGAGGGATTTGTCCATCCATATGACGGATAGATATACTCGGCCCTCTCGGTGGAATGTCATCCAATTAGCTTGCAAGCATGTGACTGGGTCACAAGGGATCACATATCACGGGAACGAGAAAAGAGTACTTATTGGTAACGAGGTTGAACTAGGTATGCAGAGATACCGACGATCATAACCTCAGATAAGTAAACTATCGTGAGACAAAGGGAAATTGGTATCGTATGTAAGTGGTTCATTCGATCGCAAAGTAATCGTAGAAATATGTGGGAGCCATATGAATTTCCAGATTCCTCTATTGGTTATTGTTCGGAGAAGTGTCTCGATCATGTCCGCATAATTCACGAACCGTAGGGAGACACACTTAAGGATTCGACGTTGTTTTGAGTAGTTATGGTATTATGAGAAAGAGACCGAATGTTGTTCGAGTCTCGGATGGGATCCGGATATCATGAGGTGATCCGAATGGTCCGGAGAATAAGATTCATATAAGGAAAGTCCTGCTTTGAGTTCGGGAATGATTCCTGTTTTCATCGGAATGTTCTAGAAGGTTCCGGATTGTCCAAGCACTCGGGAGGGTACATGAATGTGTCATTACATATTGAATGATTGCATCATGTACTAAGTGTTTTTGCTGTTCCAAAACTGAAAATTCAAACCGCCAGCTTGAAAGTCAAACGGCTAAAACAGAAACTGTGGGAAACAGAAACTGGGAAACAAGCAAGAGGTGGTTGAACCGACTTGGGAGGAGTCCTCCAAGCCGCGCCAACCAAGGCCGACTTGGGAGGACTCCTCCCTTGGCCGCCCCTCCCACCTATAAAAGGAGGCGTGGCCTCCTCCTCTAGACACACAAGTTCCTATCCTCTAATCTCCTGTTTAGAGCCGCTTTTGGTTTAGAGCTTCTAATTGCTCTAGCCTGCTTTAGAGCCTTCTAATTGGTGTTTCTAATCCCTAGACCACTAATAGCTCTCTCATACTCCACCATACTGCCTCGCTTAAGGCGGCCTCATGGGATCTCCCTCTACTTCCTGCACCACGCCTGCCCGGAATCACGAGGAGAGTGCTAAAACCTCCGCTTCACTGGAACAAGGGAGAGGAAGGTATTCACGAAAGAAACGCAGACCGATCATGAAGCGCTTTAACGCGCGGAAGGATCGCTCTACACGATCTTGAGATCGGAAAGAGTACGACTACATCACCCACGAGAATCGCCTCGTTAAACACTTTGGAATCTTCGAGGGTAAGTTATTCCATCGACTCGTTGCTACAATCTAGTAGATAGATCTTGGCTTGTTTGTTTGTATGCGATAGAAATTTTTTGTTTTCCATGCTACGAACCCCTACATTCTGATCGGGTGCCTAGGGTTTCTGCCTCGAGGGATTATATAGGCGAAGGGGCAAGGTCGGTGGACGCCCGAGGGGCCCACACCATAGGGCGGCGCTGCCTAGGGTGGACCCGCGCAGCCTAGGTGTGGCCGCCTCGTGGCTCGCTTCTTCTCTCCTTCAGGATCTGTGTTGCGTCTGGAAAAATGGGAATTTCGGCTTTTGTTTCGTCCAATTTCGATAATATTTCTTTACTAGCTTTTCTGAAACAAAAAATAGTAGAAAACAGGCAACTGGCACTGCAGCATCTTGTTAATAGGTTAGTTCCGGAAAATGTATAAGTGTAGATAAAACATAAGATAGTTGGCACAAAACAAGCATGGAGCATAAAAATTATAGATACGTTTACAACATATCAAGTTGCCGAATAGTGAATTACGTCTATAATTTTGTATCGGATGCGCGAGAATGTAGTTCAGAGTGGAACGGAGAGCCAGTCTCGAAACCTAGTAGGTAAACTAAGCTCGCGAAGACGGAGGATGGTCATAATTTCATGTCAATTATAGTAGAATTCAGTTTCTTTAGTTTTTGAACCAGAATTCAGTTTCGCGAGACCGGTTTACACAAGAATATTTTATCTTTGTTTATGTAAGTCTTTAACAATTTGAACCCCCAAAAAAATCTGACAAAGCTATCCCATCCGTTCACACCAACCCCCTCCCCCCTCCCAAAATAATAATAGTTGTCCCATCCGTCTATACCAACCCCTCTCTCCCTCCCAAAAAAATAATAGTTGTCCCATCCGTCCATACCAACCCCCTCCCCCTTCCAAAAAAATAATGCTTATGTCAGCGTGAAAAATCCTACGTTGCATCCACCAAACTACGTGTCGAGAAATCAATAATAGTCATAAATACAAAATAAAATAAAAACAGTGTGCGGTGATCAGTTCGGTGGTAATATCTATATCTCTGTTCTAGAAAAGTAGACTTATGATTTTTTTATAAAAAGTTATAATTAGCTTAAAGTTTTACTAAGTTTATAGAATAAATTAACAAAATCACTATGCGTATTTATTTAGCATTTTTATATGTGGGCAGTCTATTCTATAAATTTGAACAAACATTTACACCGTCTATAACTCTTTCAAAAGTTCGTACGCCTTTTTTTCTTAGAATGGGGACAGAGACGCACCGCGGGGCGTCCACGGCGGATCAAGTGCGGGTGGACGAAAAGCCAAGCGAAAACGTCCCTGCTCCGCGTCGTCCCCCGAGCGGGCGACCGGGGCAGAACCTCCCCACCCTTCTTCTCCAGCCCTCCACCGTCCCGCCCCCTTCCGCAATCGCCAGCGGTGTGCCGCCGGGAGTTGCCCTCGCGAAGCGGCGCGGCGTTCTCCATTCCACGGAGCTCCAGCCGGCAGAGCTCCTCGGCGGACGTCGGCGTGGCGCAGCGGCTTGGAACCCGCGGCTGGGTGGCTTGCAAGGCGGCGGCACATCCATTGGCTGCTGGGAGGCATGGCAACTGGTGGGTGGTCGGCGTCCCGTATCTAGGCCCTTGGGCCCAATGGCTCGACGGGCCGCGCCCGCTTGCCGTCTCCTCGGTGCAGAAGGCGAGTGGTGACGGTTTGGTGGTGTAGTAGCGGTGCCCCTGCGGCGGCGGGACTTCACGGGCCTTTTCGGGCCCGGCCGGGCCGAGGGCCTGGTTTGTCCTACTGCTGCATCCGGTCGGCTTCCGTCATTCGGCGGTGGAGGATGTTCCCTCTCGCGTGCCTCTATACTGCTATACCTTGCCGGTGTCTTTGCTTCTCGGGCCTATCGGCCTCGCTTTGTGGACCACGGTGAGGCGATGTAGATGACTACAAAATCGTGGTGGCATGTGCTCGTGGGTGGCAAGTCGGGCGGAGCAATTCGGAGTATCCGGGTGTCTGGTCTGAGAGGTCGGAAGAAATCCTTGTCGTTTTGGCACTGAAGCGGTGTCGCTTCCGGGTGTCGCCTTCCTTCCTAAAGGGCGTCGGGGGTACCTCTCAGCCATCCTCCGTTGCGTACCAGGGGAAACCCTAGAACACGCCCCGGGGGTCTCCTTGGTTCGGTTCGGGCAGCAGCGTCGTCGTCGTCGTCGCTTCCCTTCTTGGAGGTGCTGCTTGGTACACACACTTCAGAGTGCTAGGAGCGTGGTGGAACTTCTCCGGTGGACGCGGCGGTGGCGAGTCATCTCCTCTTTCGTTGAACCACCGATGTCGGCATTGTTTCTCTTTTTTTTTCTTGTTTCTTTTGGGCTGGTTTTGTGCTGTTGGCCCCAGCGATGATATCCATAATGTATCAGTCGTTTGCTATATTAATATAGGGGTGGGCAAGCCTATTTCAAGAGTGCGGGTGGACGGGGTCTTGCCGTCGCCGGTTGTGGGTCGGAGGCGGAAGACGGCGCTGGTGGCGTCACGCGGACGACAGCGCGGCGTAATGAGAACCGGAGGCAGCGCGCCTCTTCTCTCTCTTTCCTTCGCGGCGAAGCATGTGCAGCCCAAAACACACCTCCAGATGGACGGACGCGCGCCCGCCCGCCTACGCGTGTGCCGTGTTCCAACTACGCGAGTTTACGTGCAGCGCGGCGCACGCTTGCACGTACAGTCCGTACGAGAGGGATCTGCCTGCCGGTCGCGCTTTGCTTCCTCCCTGTTTCCCCCTAAAATAAGTTTAAATGTTTTTCTTCACAAATTTAAAACACATTATATTTTAAAAGGGAGAAAGTAATACTGTGCTAGTACAGGAGAGACCCAGGTCGTGTCGATGTGCAGCCAGAAACCAAATTAAAATGCGGCACCGCCGTCTACGGTCTACCGAATCCCCTACGATCGATGACCATGCGAATTAAGTAGTGTGCCATCATTCGTCATCCTGCATGGTCCCACTGTCCCCGTTGACAGACAGATGGATCGTCTCGATGGTCCTCCTCCCGGATCGCACGTAGTCGCATCGCTCGCAGGTCGGTGTCGGGGTGTCGGCCCATTGGATCACGCTACCGATTGCACACGATCACGTGGCAACCCGGCCGTTCGTCAAACTGCACGCTTCTGGCTAGTACGTAATCGTCTGTCACAGACTAATCGCCATTTCCGCATGAATGAAATAAAATAAACTGAAATACTCCCGCGCGGCTTTCGCTAGTGCTACTCGCGCGCGTCAAACGTCAACCGGTGTCAGAGACTTTCTTCAATACGAAATGCTCCTCTCCCGTGACTGTGAGTGACCGTCCTGTCGCCACCAAGCTAGACATGTTTGGGACCAATGCACACCGGTCTGGACCGACCGCTTTCGATATGATGAACGGGTTGGGAAAAAAAATTGACAACTAAGACCATGGTTGATTCAAAGGAATCTTCAAAGAAAAAATATAGGATTTTAATCCATAGAATTTTTTTCCTATAGAGTCCCTTTGTTTCAAAGAAATAAATCTTACAAAATTTCTATGCATTGCTTTACTATACTATGATCCTATAGGATAGACCTCTTGAAAAAATTCATACATGTTTATGACAACCATGACATGTACTAAACCATGCAAAAGTTTCCTACGTTTTTCCAACGGTGCAATCAAACAGCTTATTTTACCAGATCCTATATTTTTCATTCATTTAGGAATTAGGATTCCAAGTATCATGTCGTTCCAATTCTGTATTTTTCCTATTACCATGTTTTACAAATACTTTGAATTAAATCAGCCCTAAACGGTTTCACAAATTGTAATGCGGCTTTTGTTAATTACTGTTCATTCAGTTCTACTCCTTTCATCTTAAAATATATGTCGCACATTTGTTAAAATTTGGATAAATCTAGACACTATTTAGTATATAGATTTATCCAAATTTTGATAAAACTGAGACATCTATTTTGAGACGGAGAGAGTAGATGTTTTTGTATTTTTCTAAAACACATATATCTAGACGTATGCGCATGTAATAGATTCGTAACAAATGAGTGAACCTAAAACACGTCTAAATAAATATGTTTCATAAAAAGAGTTAAAACATCTTATATTGTGATATGAATACAGTATATGTTTATAACCTTATTTCACCAATGTTATGACCTGGTTATTAACAACATCCAATGTCCATGATGAGGAAACTTTGATCATCTTGTCAATCAAAGAGCTAGTTTATATGAGAGGCTTAACTAGAAACTCTTTATTTATTTATTAAACACACATCTATTAACATTTCCAATTAATACAATTATAGCATTAGAAATAAACATTTACCATAAATGAGGAATAAGATAATAACCACTTTATTATTGCCTCTCGGACATATTTCCTTCATCAACTTCCTCTATGAGCGGGTTTTATAGGGCCGTTACTTCCTTGGCTGTGATTTTATGCAAGCCACATAGTTCCTAGAGCACCTCGTATCCTATCTTGTCATGCTCTTATTTCTTTTTGTCTTATTCTTTCCTTCATTCGATCTAATTTTTGTTTTTTTATGAGTGACCTGAGTTGCTCATCTCGTTTCATGCCCAACACAAAGCGTATTTAATTAACTATGCTGAAGCATCAATATTAAGATAAAATGCATTTTGTTTTAAGAACATAGTGTTGAAAAGTGTTTTTATATGAAATGTTAAACCCGCGATATCAACAAAACAACTATCTATATAGTAAAATTGTTGAATAGCCGGTCCAAGCAAATTTCATACCAAAACAAATTTAGATAAATATATTTTATACTAAACTTTTATACTTATTTAATATTATTTTTACCATATTATAATTCTAATGAATACAAGTTTTTATTACAAATATGTCATAATCAACCCAAATAACATTATTATGTGACATTAGTTTAGTGTAATATATGTCACCAGAAAGTTTAATTACACGATAAATTGTATGTCATATGAAAAGTTCTTCTTTAACTATTTTAACTTGCATAACCTATAAAGTGTATGCATATGTATATAGGTGCCTGTGTTCACGAATTTAGTTTAGTAGTGTTAAATATCATGATAGAGGTCTCAAAAGTTTATTGTGGATCGAATATATCTTAGTAGTGGTTCTAGTGTATCATTCGGTAATGAAGTATAACTATAGAAACTTTTGATGGGGTGTTGACGTGGTGGAATACCATAGCATTACTTTTCGACCAAAGCTACGAAACTACGAGGAGCACTAGAGAGGCCAAAAACTTGCGAGTATTCTCGTTCGGACCGGCCGGACGGACGGACGAGAGGGATCTGGCATTTGGCACGTACAGGAGACCCAAGCCGTACCCGTATCGATGGGCAGCCAGAAAACAAATTAAAATGCGGCACCAGCCGTCTACCGACTCCCACGATCGATGACCATGCGAACTACACTCCTACTCCTGGACAGCGCGTAGTCGCATCGCATCGCATCGCAAGTCGGTATTAGGATCACGTGCCACACGTTCGTCGCCCTCATCAAAATCAAACTGGAGGACGTACCCCCGGCCCATCGGGTATGCTATTTGTCTGCCATGGGCTCGTCAACATTCCGCACCAAATAAATAAACTGAAATACTACCGCGCGCTTTCGCTAGTGCCGCTACCGCCAAATGTCAACCGGTGTGTCACAGACTTTTCCTCGAGACGAAATGCCCCTGTCCTGTGGCTGACTCTACTATCGCCACCAAGGTGGCCACTTTCGCAAAACATCCCCTCTCTTCCTCACCCGCTCTCCCCTCTGCCCCCCTCCCCTTGAGAGTCCACTCCCAGAGACCGGGCCTTCCCCAAGCCATCTCCGGCGGCTCAGCCGGCTGGAGATGGGGAGGGGAAGGCGCCGGAGTAGATAGGTTTAGTTGTAGTGTTGGCTGTATGCCTGGTGTGGGCAGTTTGCCCGGTAGTGGATGCGTAGCTGCGGATCTTGGCGCCCAGATCCTGCTAGTTCTAGGGTTCTTCCTCCCTTTGGTCCTCCTCCGGTGGTCGGAGTGGGAAGCAGAGGAGAAGACCACCGCATCGGTTAATAATGTTGGCGTTGTTGTCCTCCTTTTGAAGATCCGCTCATGAGCTCTGGTCCCGCCTCCGCCGTGGTGGCGAGGGAGGGCGGTGTCGACAGGCAGACGCTCGGTGAAGTCTCGCCGGCCGTGGAGGCGAGGGGGGCTGGCGTGGCGGCCTGGTCTTCGATCGGTGGTCGTGCCGCGCGGGGCCGGCTTACGTCTGGTGACTTCTCGAGCAAACAGTACTACAGCTCCTTTCCCCGCTCTCTCTGTCTGCGTGGTGTAGAGGGAGAGAACGGAGATGCTGCTGTCCATGGTTCGCTTTGGAAGTCGTTTGGTAGCTGGGAACTGGCTTGGACGACCTCGTATTATCTTCCTCCGCTGCATCGATCTCATCTTGCTGCTGGAGCTTGGGTACCAAAGATCTGTTCTCCAGCTTGCTCTTGGGTGGCTAGGGTGGTTCTCCCTCGTGATGCTCTCTGGAATTGTTCCGATGCCCCCTCCTTCAACCTCTGGCGAGAGGCCCTCTCAACCTTGCCTGACGGCAAGGACGCTGCTGGCGATGGTGGCAATTGCATCGCCGGCGAGGTCGAGGATTGCACAAGGACCCGATTGCTTTTCTATGTTTTTTCTGGGGTCTTTTTCGTAACTGAAGGACACATTTGTATTTTCTTTTATCTTTCAGGTCCTTTCTGCAGTGTACTGTCGCTTTTGTTATTCTAATGCCAGTTCTGGGACCTTCCGGTCCCTTCCCTTGTTCAAAAAAAAAAAAACTATCGCCACCAAGGTCGACATGTTGGACACCAATGCACACCGGTCTGCGCGGTCTGGCCCGATCGACCGCTTTCGTTCTGGATCGACGGTTTGGATTTCTTGGATTTGTTTTTGACAACCCAACGGTTTGGAAAATTTGTACTGCTATATATACTACGGGCAGCAGGTATAGGAACAACAATTCTGAACACAATGATACCCAGACGTTGATTAACACGTTTATGCAAAAAGAAGAAGAAGTTGATTAATACATTAGGGCAATTAACTCATGAAGATACTCTAGGCTCAAGCCGGTACCTTGCATCCACGTACTTGGCATGCGTCCAGTCGGCTCTGACAACATCAGGGCCAAGGTGTAGGGCTTTGTCCCTGCTCGGCAAACGCTGATGTGGACTACGGTATACGTACTGATCGGTTGCCAATGAAATTGTCGTTGATACAGTAATTATATACGGTGAACCATCATATCACTGCATGATAGTGTACTGTAGCCGTTGACATAAAATGAAACACCGTTTCATTAGTATTACATTTTTCAGAATGGTACAATAGAAACATAGCAAGTCCAAGGCATAACTATATGTTACAACTCGACTCTTTACAAAAGATCCAAAAACACTCGGTTATAGAGAGAGAAAGCAACTTTTTACAAAGAAAAATCAGAAATAACATCTCAAAATTATCATACTAATAAGACTAGTATCTAAACTATTTGGCTTGCAATTGCTTCTATTGCATTGCTCTATAGAAGTAAGTTCTATGGCTAGATATTATATTTCTATGTACTCAACAACTTCGTCTTCACCTCAGTTGATGTATACGCTATCTCCATTGACTTAATTGAAGATCTTGAACTTTTTAAAGACCGGCTAAGGTGGAAGTAGTATTAGAGGTGGTGCTAATTACCAACCGTCTGAGCATACAGTTATAGGCGGTCAAAAAATTATGACCGTCTAAGGTTGATGAACACAACTGATTGTTTATATTTTAGAGGTAAACCGCCTCTAAACACCGTCTCTAAGTAACAAGTTTGTATTAGTGGGATCAAGTTCAAGACATGCCCATTTTTTTATCGAATGTGTGAAGATGTAGTTTAGAGCGGAATGGAGAGCCAATCTCAGAACCTGCTAGGGAAACCAAGCTGGCGAAGTCTTCGCTAGTCATAGTTTATTATCATGTATAGTAGAATTTAGTTTCTTTATTCATTTATTTTTTTGAACTGGAATTCAGTTTCACAAGACTGGTCTACACAAGTATGTTTTATCTCTATTTATGGAAGGCTTTAACGGTTGGAAACGAAATATTCCTCACGAAGCGGACCCATCTGTTAGCGACCCTCGCTAATATCACTATGGGACAGACAATGGGCTGCCAATAGTGGACTTGGGCTTTTCGGATGTCAACAGAGGCACTAGCTACCTATACGAGGGAGTTGACTACAGGAAACTCGGCTTGGATTGGGATGACTTCAGCCTCCTCTGCTTCTCTCTCCCTCCTCTGTTCCTCTTCATGTAATTGCTAGAATTTGTTGAATCGATAGCTTGTAACTCGAATTGATGAGCCAGAGATCCTAGAGACTAGTGTGCTACTAACATTTGGTGTTCAGATTTAATCGGTTCCTCCACGCAATAAACCCCAAGATATCCCACCAAATATTTCCCCCAAAATTTTCACCTCCACCACCCCTACCCTCTCAGTTCCATGGAGTGGAAAGCACAGTTTGTCTCCTCAATCGAGGCGGCCGTCGAGAGATCGATGTGGGCGACCATCGAGGAGTCCGCGGAAGATATGGCGAGACACCATAAAAGGTGACTTCACATGCAACTCGTAGAAGACAGAGTGGGGCGTGACCCGGTATATGTGGAGAAGATGGCTAGGCGTCATGCTGTTTTTCATGACTCTATATCTGTCGCATATAATGTGGCGATGGCGTTATCGATATGCCCAACACGAAGCTAGCACATATCACTTGGTATGTCTAAGTATCAACATTCATATGAATTGCATTATATTTTGTAGCACAATGTCAACAAAATTTATTAGATGAAATGTTAAACCTATAATATCAACATGATAACTGGTCGTATAGTAACTTATTTCAAAGCGATTCAAAACAAAGTTTACACTGGATGGGATTTAGATAAATATATTTTATATCAAAATTTTATACTTATTGGTTGTATCATATTATAATCCTAATGAGTACAAGTTTTGTTATTAAGATGTCATAATCAACCACATAACAATATTTCATTACATTAGTTACATCGTACATTGTTGTATAATATATGTCACTACAGAGTTCACTTACGCAAAAAGTAAATTGTATGTTATATTAAAAGTTCTCCTTAGACGATTTTAACACTTGCATAACTTATAAAATGTATGCATATGTATGTAGTTGTGTTCATGGATTTATTTAAGTAACGTTGTAAATATCATGATAGAGAATTTTCAAGTTTATTATCGAACGAATATCTTAGTATTGATTCTAGTGTATCAAATATAACTATAGAAGCTTATAAAGGGGTGTCGACATACTGAAAGACGCTAGTGTTAATTTTTGTCCAAATCTATGAAACAACGAGGAGCATGAGAGAGAGGCCAAAACCCTTGTAAGGAGCTCCCCGGGATGTAGTTTAAAGCCAAACGGAGAGCCAATCTCAGAACCTACTAGGGAAACGAAGTTGGCGAACACCGACGCTACTCATACTTTCATACTAAGTATAGTACAATACATTTTTTTTTTAATTTTGAACTGCAATTCAGCTTCAAGAGGCTGGTCTACGCGAATATCTCTATTTACTTTCATTTATAGTACTCCCTCTGTCCTAAAATAGAAATCTCAAATTTATCAAAATTTGAATAAATGTAGACACTATTTAGTATATAGATTCATCTAAAATTTTAAAAACCCAAAACATCTATTCTTGGACGGAGGAAGTAGAATTCGGTTTTGCAAGACTAGTCTGCACAGGTCTTTACTTTCATATCGTACCATTGTAGCCCAAAAACCTCCAGATTGCCGCCTGCCTGCCGTGTTCCAACTGACATGGTGTACCATTGTACTTGTACTAGTACGAGTTTACTGCATGTAGCGCGGCGCGACGCGTACAGATCCGATCTCCTCTTTCTTTCGAGATCTGGCATTTGGCCAGCGCGAGAAGATGCTGTACTGAGCGAGGCCGTGACGGCGGGCCGGCGGTCTACCGAATCCCACGATCGATCGATGACCATGCGAACTAGCGTGCCATCATTCGTGCTACCGGTCCGACCGTTCACAGCTGGATCGCGCGTAGTCGCATCTCTCTCCAGAGTCGGTGTCGGGCTGTCTGTCGGCCCAATGGATCCGATCGTCAAACTGCACGTACCACCGGCGGCCTCCTTTGGGTGTACGGAGTGCCGATTTTCATAGACTCGTCGCGGAAAACATCCGCACGTTATATTCGGCATGAAATGAACGCTCGCGCCAAACGTCAACCAAGGTGGACGAAATGCTCCTGCCCTGTGATGAGTGACCGTCCTGACGCCACCAAGGTGGACATGTTCGACACCAAACGCACCCCTGTCAGAAGAGTTCAGACCCATCCGCATCCGCTAATATGGCACTATTTAGTATATATAGGTTTATTCAAATTTTAAAAGAATCTAGCAATATTTAGTATATATAGGTTTATTTAAATTTTGATAAATCTAAGTTAACTAATATGGATCGGACTGAGTATGCTTTTATAAGTCATGTGTGATAGTACGTCAGTAACCTGATAAGAAGAAAGACCTAGAGCTAGATCTACGGGTTGATGATCGACACGGTAAAGCGATCCACGGACACGCGCCAACATCTCCACCTACCAGACCGGCGCACGATCGGATCCAGACAAGCACGGCCGCCGCAGCAGCACGGTTTGTTCGCTCACAAATGGATAGCAAACAAGACAATGGCCAGGCAGCACTCGTCTCAGCGAAAGAGGAGCGAATTCCATCTTCGGAAGGAGGGAGCTTTCAGGCTTTTCATCCTGAGAATGTGCGGTGCTCATGCTCAACACGGATCATCAGAGTAAACAAAAAAAAAACCTGCAGAAGAAAAATAACTAGAAAAAGCAACTAACACTACAGGATTTATTATGACCTTTTGCTAGATATACACATTACCTTCATGTGATACGGACCGATCACGGCTTATATGGTGCAGGTTGGTTAGCTGGAGCCTCGGCGATTTGCCTTCAGGAACAAAAAAAAAAAAAAAAAACTCTTGCTCATCTCGAACAAACAATGGCAGTACTCGCGTGGCCTTTGATTGTGTTTGGTGGAACGATGCGTACCCCTCCGGGGCATCGGTTGCATACTTATATAAGCGTAAGGAATAGCCCCATACGTGATATACATGGTTAGTATGTGTACGTGTCGGAGTACTACTCCGTACCCGTACCTATACGATTACATACGCTAACATCAACCTTAATCTAAACCACGAGAGAGGTTTAGATTACGCTTAAACTCATCTAAATATTTTATAGCAAGTGGTTTGGTAAAGCCATCAGCTATCTGGTCCTTGGTAGAGATGAACTTGATGTCAAGACTGTTGCTAGCAACACGCTCACGAACAAAATGATAATCAATCTCAATGTGCTTGATGCGGGCATAAAACACCGGATTAGCAGACAAGAACGTTGCACCCAGATTATCACACCATAAGCAAGGCTTCTCTCGGAGCTTCACACCTAGTTCACGAAGAACAGCTTCAACCCATATCAATTCGGTAGTAGCATTTGCTAATGCTTTATATTCAGCCTCTGTACTGGATCTAGACACAGTGGCTTGCTTCCTGGCACTCCAAGACACCAGATTTGGACCTAGAAAAATAGCAAATCCTCCAGTAGAGCGGCGATCCTCAAGACAACCTGCCCAATCAGCATCTGAGAAGGCACTGAGAAGTGTAGAGAAAGACTTCCTGAAAGGTAAGACCAATTTGAGATGTATCTTTAACATAACGAAGTATGCGTTTAGCAGCTGTCCAATGAGCAGTAGTAGGAGCATGAACATATTGGCAGACTTTATTTACAGAAAATGACAAGTCAGGACGTGTGAGAGTGAGGTACTGTAGAGCACCAACAATACTGCGATACTGAGAGCTATCTTCAGGACCTAGGGGAGTACCTTCATGCAAATAAAGAGGATCAGAAGGTGACAGCGGAGTAGGGGCAGCTTTGCAATCCTGCATACCAACTCGAGTAAGGATATCATGAGCATATTTTTCTTGAGTAAGGAGCAACCCATCATGTGTGTGCTTAACTTCAAGACCAAGAAAATAATGAAGATCTCTAAAATCTTTGATAGCAAAATGAACATTGAGGTCTTTGAGCAAGACTGAGATAGCATCATGAGAGGAGCTGGCCACAATGATATCATCAACATAAATAAGAACAAATATGGTAACACCATTCTTTTCATAGAGAAACAATGAAGTATCAGCTTTTGAAGGAAGAAAACCAAACTCTTGTAACTTGGAACTCAACCGAGAATACCATGCACGAGGAGCCTGTTTTAATCCATAAAGAGCCTTATCAAGCCTACAAATATGATGAGGGGCATCAGGATGTTCAAAACCATGTGTTGTTTCATGTAGACCTCCTCTTCTAGAACACCATGAAGAAACGCGTTCTTGACATCTTATTGCCGAAGACTCCAACCACGGGAGACAGAAATAGAGAGAACAATTCTAACAGTGGCTATCTTGACAACAGGACTAAAGATGTCTTCATAATCAATACCATACCTTTGCTTGAAACCTTTGGCAACTAAGCGTGCCTTGTAACGATCAATAGTACCATCAGCAAGTCTTTTAATACGATAAACCCACTTGCAATCAATTATGTTTTTGTTGGAGCTAGGAGGAACAAGGGTCCAGGTCTTGTTCATCATGAGAGCATCATACTCATCTTGCATGGCCGCACGCCAATGCTTGTCATTTAGAGCATCAGGTAAATTTCTAGGTTCACCTGTAGAGGAGAGCATATCATATCGTACAGTGCCGTCAGTATATTTCTTCGGATGGCTAATACCTATTTGCAACTGAGTGCGAGGTCCTGCTGGTGACGGTTGTGGGGCAGCAACAGACACATCTGAATTATCCGTAGAAGAGCCAGCAGAACCAGCAGACCAAGGCACACCAGGAGACTCAGCAGCTGAAGCCGCAGAGGATCCAGAGGAACCAATGCTGTCTGGTGAAACAACGCCATCGGAGGGAGCAGCCGAGGCCCGCGCGCCATGTGGCAGACGCGGAGAAGAGGCGGGCGTACAAGCGTTGTTGGCAGGGGCGGGCGGCTCCTGCGCGCCATGCAATGAAGCGAGTGGGGCGGAGGTGCAATGCGCATGCGCTGAGACCGCTGGAGCCGCGCGGGCCGAGGCCACGTGACTGACAGTGCATCGGCACTGGAACCAGTGCCACCAAGAGAACATTCTCCTGAATCTTCATCGATTTCAACGCCAGTTTCGTCATGTTGTGAAATTTCTTCGGCATAAGACTCTAGGCGTTGTGGAGCTGCATTTTGAGAGCGATTTTCACCAGCTGTTGCATAAACCTGTGGAGCATAAACAGGAGGAACACAAATAGGCACAATAGTAGACATATAATCATCAGTAATTTGAGCAACCTCATTGGAAGTGGATATTGGAAGAAGTAAAATTTCTGTCTTAAGAAGAGCACCAACATTAGGATGAAGTTCTTGGAAGGGAAACACATTTTCATCAAAGACGACATCACGAGATATATAGACACGGCCTGTGGAGACATCTAGGCATTTTACACATTTGTGGAGGGGACTGTATCCAAGAAAGACACAATGCTTGGAACGAAAAGCAAGCTTCCTAGTATTATAGGAATAAAGATTAGGCCAACAAGCACAGCCAAAAGTTCTAAGATCATCATAATTTGGTGTGATTTGTAGAAGACGTTCAGTGGGAGACTCAAGATCAATGAATTTGCTAGGAAGTAAATTTATGAGAAAAGTGGCTGTGAGAAAAGCTTCATCCCAATATTTAAGAGGCATGGAGGCATTGGCAAGTAATGCAAGACTAGCGATGCAAGTGGGATGGGCTTGCCGCCAAATCCGCCTCCCATCCCGCGAGCTGAGCCCATCTAATTCCGTTTCCAGTATCCTCCTTTGTCCCGGCGGGATTACCGCTAACTGCCCCGCTAGTCCCACCTATAACCTGCAGCGTATAGAAATACTCCGGAAACAACTCGTCCGTGCGCAGAGGGGTTAACCGTACAGCTACTAAACTCTAGGCCGTTCAGCCGGAGTTGTACTGACGCGGTAGTTTGCCGGGTCCCGCTGGATCCAATTGTTTCATTCCCTAAGATCCCGCTAATCCCACTGTGTCCCGGCGGGCTGATTAGGCGGGAGGCGGGCTGTCCCAAATCCATCCCACCTGCATCGCTATGCAAGACCAACTTCAACAATATGATGGTGTTTTCTTTCAGCGGAACCATTTTGTTGATGGGCATGTGGACATGAAACATGATGTGTGATGCCAGCTTTTTGAAAGAAGGCGTTGAGTTTCTCATACTCACCCCCCCCAATCAGTTTGCATAGTAATAATTTTCCTATCAAACTTGCGCTCAACATAACTTTGCCAGTTCAAAAAAGCTTGATAAACATCATAACGCTTTTTAAGAAAATAGATTCAAACAAATTTGCTATAGTCATCAATAAATCTTACATAATAGGCATGTTTCCCAATAGAAATAGGTGCAGGACCCCATACATCAGAAAAAACTTGCTCAAAAGGAACACTAGATCTACTGGTGGAGATGGGGTATGGCAACTGGTGACTCTTAGCTAACTGACAAGAATCACAGACATATGGAGTAATTTCTGGAGTGCAAGCTATCTTATTTCTTCTAAGAACTTGTTGAACAATAAACGGAGATGGATGTCCTAAGCGACGATGCCATGTAGATGAAGACGGCTTTATTGTAATGAATGCATGCTTGGAGGACTCAGAGGAGATGGGCATCAAGGGATAAAGTCCTCCATAACAGGGGCCTCTAAACAGAATGCTTCGTGTTGCTTGGTCCTTAATAAAAACAAGAAAGGATGGAACTCAATAAAGACATGATTATCAAGAGTAAATCGATGAACAGACAATAAACTTTTAGAGGCACTTGGGACATGTAGGATATCATAAAGATTGAAGGAATTATGAGAGGTGCGCAAAACTGAATGACCAATGTTACTAATGTGCATACCAGAGCCTTCAGCAGTGCGAACACGATCATGTCCATCATACTTGTCGTGAGTGTGGAGCTTGTTCAGCTTACTAGTGATGTGGTCAGTGGCGCCAGTATCATAGTACCAGTTGGTGTCGACTCTAGTGAAGTTGGCACCTTTGTTCCCACGGTCTCCATCACCATGGGGATCATCGCCGTAGCGCCACCAACAGTCACGAGCAGGGTACCCGTGAATGTTGCATATCTGGCATGTGGTGTTGACGTACGGGGTAGGCTGACGGTCATGTCTACCGCCACATCCACCACCATCCCGCCAATCTTCATCATCACGACGACGAGGGCGCTCGTCATCATAACGACGCCCCTGGTAGCTGCCACCATCGCGGCGACCCTGATCATCGCGACGGTCGCGATAGTCACGACGATCACGGTAGTCCTGGCGACCGTGGTCATCATAGCGCGGGCGCTTGTCGTAGCGTGGGCGCTCGTCGTACTGCTGCTGGCGAGGACGGTCCTCCTGATGGGGCCGATCATCCTGGCGTGGCCTATCCGGTCCACGTGGGGGTGCACCACCGCGACGCGCCACGTTGGCCGAAGAGGTGAAGCCCTCCTCGGTCTTGTGCATGCGATCATATGCCTGTACTTGAGTAAGCAGATCGTCGAGGGTGGTGCCAGGGTTGGCGTTGACGGCGGTGCGCAGAGTGTTGTAGTGGCTGCCGAGACCCTTGGGGACGTACCAGATCAGCTCATCGGCGTCGAGAGGTTTTCCTGCCGCAGTCAATTCAGAAGAAATAGCATTCATCTTAGCAAAATATTTGTCGGCGGATAGATCGTTTTATGGTGTCGTTGAGGGCGGAGCACAGCTGCTGCACGCGAGACTTGGACGTGGATGAGACGTGGGCGTTGATCGCAGCCCAAGCTTCAGCAGAAGTCTCGAGGCCGACGACGTGTGCAATCACATCAGGTGACAGCGCATTAAGGATCCAATGGAGCACCTGCTGGTCACGCGCGATCCACGCAGCGTACTCCAGATTCTCAATGGTGACTTTCTTCTTATTGATGTCTTCTGTTTCCAGGAGTTTCTGCGGCGCCACCTCCGAGCCCTCGACAAGATCAAGGACACGGGCACCACGGAGAGCCGGGATAACCAGCGCTTTCCATATCGGCGCGTTCTCCCTGGTGAGCAGCTGTGACGGCGGCGACCCAAGGGCCGCAACGAGCATGGTGGCCGAGGCAAGGGACGACATGGACGATGCAGGACGAGGAGCTGCGACGTGATGCGGCCACGGCAGGGGATCAGGGGACCGATGCGGTGGCTGCAGTCTTGATTTGAATGTGGGTCTTCGAGATCTTGATGCGGCGGTATAGCGAGTACGGCGGCAGAGAGTTTTGACGTAGATTGGTTTTTTCGGTGTATGTCTTGAGATCAACGCAGCAGCAGAGGATTCTGGGACAGCGGCGGATCAAAGCTTGGGTCGTGGGGTTTGTTTTGGATCGTATTTTCTTGGTCTTGGGCGGTAGCTACATCATGCGACGACGACAAAGGATGCGGCGGCGACAGGCTGAGGCGACGGCTGGGCTTAGGGTTTAGGGCACCTAGAGCGCGGAAGAGGACGGCTTTGATACCATGTTTGTGTTTGGTGGAACGATGCGTACCCCTCCGGGGCATCGGTTGCGTGTTTATATAAGCGTAGGGAATAGCCCCATACGTGGCATACATGGTTTGTATGTGTACATGTCGGAGTACTACTCCGTATTCGTACCCATATGATCCCTCTAACAGCCTTGTTTTTGGCAATGATCCCTCTATAGAGAAAAAAATACATTGATCTGTGCCAAACATTCACCGGCTGTGCTCAATGCGCGCTATGTCTTTGTTGTTGAAATATTAGGCATAATTTCTATGATTAATTTTAGAATATTAAACGTGACGAAACCAGCTACTAGCTCATGTAACTTAAACATACTAGATGTACTAAACAACTCGATTAACGGAAACAAGTAGCAGCTAAACATGTACTCACAGATCATGATGAATAACCAAACAGGAGCACGTCACACGTACCGTTCGCTTGTCGCAACAATAACTATGAGAAAGACTGATCGAAACAGACGACGGCGAAGTCGGCGATAGACAGCACCGCCCGACTTGAATGGAAGACGACCCGTGATAAAGAAGTTAAACAGTCGCGCGAAATGCTTTCTAAGAAAACCTTATTCGAAACCGGACACGGGGCGCCGCAGCAACAGCAGCACAGGTTGTTCGTGCAAAAATGGACATCAAAAGAGACAATGGCCAGGCAGCGCTCGTCTCAGCGAAAGAACTGAGTTCCATCTTCGGAAGGAGGATCGGTTTCAAGCTTTTCAGCCTGAGAATGTGCGGTGCTCATGCTCGACACGGATCAGAGTAAGCAAACAAAAAGGTCTGCAGAAGAAAAACAGCCAAGATTACTGTGACATTTTTGCTAGGTACAGATGAATGGTAGTTCTCCACCGTTCATGTGATATCACCGCTTTATATGGAGCAAGTTGATTGCAGCCGGAGCTGGAGCCTCGGCAAGACAGCGGCCAGGTTACCTTGATTTGCCAATTGAAGAAAAAAAGAATTTGTGGAATGGGCTTGAGTGGGCCGGCAAAATCCGCAGAGGTAGCAGCCTCGCGTGGCCTTTATTTTTGGCAATGATCCATCTATAGAGAAAAATCCATTGATCCGTGCCAAACATCCACCGGCAGTGCTCAATGCGCTCCAGGTCCTGGTCACCCCAAAGACTAGTTACAATGAAAAGTATCATGTCTTAATATCATGCATATGATACTAATATATGATACTATATGTATCAAAGACTTATAGTATTTATTGTTTTGTAGAATCCTAATGCAAATTTGTGTATAAGATTTTTTTAACGCTAAGTTTTCTATTTTACGTGCTATTATACCGTATCTATCTACTATAATACTAGTAGCATCTGTCTCATCATTAATTACAGTGACACATATGCATTTTCCATGTATGTAGTACATGATACTACCTATGATATTCCCATTAGGGCTAGTCTAAACTGAGCCAGCCAGTAGGGACGATAAGCTCCATCAGTCACAAGCTTTGGTTTCATTCCCAATGCATACCTTTGAACCAAAGAGTATTCCACACAAGAAACTGAAACTCAACTGTAATAGAAAAATTTCAAAAAGGAGAAAAAAATATTAGACTTGATATTTTTCCCTTTTTCCATCTTCATGGTCTACCTATCCTTCTACCGAAACTTGAAGTAATAAGATTTAAAAGAAACCGGCTATAAGCAGCGAACATGATTTGGTCCACTACAGGAAAAAATGTCGCTGCCGTGTAGACACGTCTTTGCCGTGTGCCAAACGGACCGGAACACGGCAAAGTCTGTCTTTGTCGTGTGTAACTCAGAAAATACACGGCAAAGTACGTGAACATGGCAAATTTCTGAAAAAGAACACGGAAAAGAAATATACATGGCAAAGACCCATAAATGAACACGGCAAAGAAAATACACTCGGCAAAGTCGACAACAACACACGGCATAGGTGTTGTCACGGCAACGAGGTGGGACCCGTGACCCCACAAGTCTATTTAACGGGAGGAGCTAACGGCCGCAGACGGTGGTCTCTTTGCCGTGTGTATTCTGCAGTATACACGGCAAAAGCCCTTTGCCGTGTGTATTCTGCAGTACACACGGCAGTCTTTTTTTTATTTTATTTTTGCCTTTTATCACATTACTCTTAGGAAAATCATAAAAAAACATTCTAATTCAGAAAAATACAAATAATATATCAAAATTTGCAGAAAAATAAGATATGTCTATCTACACTCAAATATTAGATATTTATATTGAATAAGAATCTTCATGCTCGCCGTTTTGACCATAGTTTAAAACATGCATAAAAAATTCAAAAACGATCAAAACAATGCGAAACCTTAGCGTGATGTCATATTATGTGACATAGTTGGTAGGAAAAATATCAAACTTGTTATATTGAATATGTCTTAGAAAAACCTTCACAAAATGACCAATCTCATTCGAGGTTTCCTGGCTTTCGGGTTAAATGACCAATGTAATGGCTAGAATCAAGGCATAGTTTGTGATAATCTGCCTATATTGTGCATGCATGTGCATCATGTAATGACGAACAATGTTGCAGGAGGAAGTTTTCCTTTTCGTCTCACCAAAAAGCTATTTTCCATTTTCCGAGGGTAAAAAAAGGGGGATTTTACGAAGCAATCACCAAATGGCTAATTCAAAATTCTACCACCCCATTTTTCAAAAATACTAGATCACCTTAAATGGACAATGTCCCAACGAGGGATCTCAAACCTTTTCGTCTACTCCAGGTGAAAAAGACAAATTCCTATCGAATCGGTAGGAAGTGGGTCAAATATGAACTACAGGTACATGATCGGATGGGCATGATTTTTTACAAAAATTATTTTTAGGTTCACAATATGCTATTTCATCAGAGATCCAGTGAAAGTTTAGAGAGGCTTAGCTCCGAGCTAAGAATCTCCATACCCGTCGTTCGACAAAGTTTGTCGATAGTTTAAAAGAGTCATAAAAAATTCAAAAACGATCGAAACAATGCGAAACCTTCGCGTGCTGTCATATTATATGACATGATTGCAAGGAAAACATCAAACTTGTTATATTGAATATGTCTCAAAAAAACCTACACAAAATGACCTATCTCATTCGAGGTTTCCTGGCTTTCGGGTCAAATGACCAATGTTATGGCTAGAATTAAGGCATAGTTTGTGATAATCTGCCCATATTGTGCATGCATGTGCATCATGGAATGACGAACAATGTTGCAGGAGGAAGTTTTCCTTTTTTTCTCACTAAAAAGCCATTTTCCATTTTTCGAGCGAAAAAGGGAGATTTTATGAAGCAACCACCAAATGGCTAATTTAAAATGCTACCGTCCCATTTTTAAAAAATACTAGACCACCTTAAATGGACAATGTCCCAACAGGGGGATCTCAAACCTTTCTGTCCACTCCAGGTGAAAAAGACAAATTCCTGCCGAATCGGTAGGAAGTGGGTCAGATATGAACTATAGGTACATGATCTCATGGGCATGATTTTTCACAAAAATCATTTTTAGGTTCAAAATATTCTATTTAATCAGAGATCCAATGAAAGTTTAGAGAGCCTCAGCTTCGAGCTAAGAATCTTCATACCCATCGTTCGACAAAGTTTGTCGATAGTTTAAAAGAGTCATAAAAATTTCAAAAACGATCGAAACAATGCGAAACCTTCGCGTGGTGTCATATTATGTGACATGGTTGGAAGTAAAAATATCAAACTTGTTATATTGAAAATTTCTAAAAAAAACCTTCACAAGATGACCTATCTCATTCGAGGTTTCCTGGCTTTCGGGTCAAATGACCAATGTTATGGCTAGAATCAAGGCATAGTTTGTGATAATCTGCCCATATTGTGCCTGCATGTGCATCATGGAATGGCGAATAATGTTGCAGGAGGAAGTTTTCCTTTTCGTCTCACCAAAAAGCCATTTTCCATTTTCCGAGCGAAAAAAAGGGAGATTTTATGAAGCAACCACCAAATGGCTAATTTAAAATGCTACAATTCCATTTTTCAAAAATACTAGACCACCTTAAATGGACAATGTTCCAGCGGAGGGATCTCAAACCTTTCTGTCCACTCTAGGTGAAAAAGACAAATTCCTGCCGAATCGGTAGGAAGTGGGTCAGATATGAACTATAGGTACATGATCGGATGTGCATGATTTTTCACAAAAATCATTTTTAGGTTCGAAATATGCTGTTTCATCAGAGACCCAATGAAAGTTTAGAGAGGCTCAGCTCCGAGCTAAGAATCTTCATACCCGATGTTCGACAAAGTTTGTCGATAGTTTAAAAGAGTCATAAAAAATTCAAAAACGATCGAAACAATGCGAAACCTTCGCGTGGTGTCATATTATGTGACATGGTTGCAAGGAAAAATATCAAACTTGTTATATTAAATATGTCTCAAAAAAACCTTCACAAAATGACCAATCTCATTCGAGGTTTCCTGGTTTTCGGGGTCAAATGACCAATGTTATGGCTAGAATCAAGGCATAGTTTGTGATAATGTGCCCATATTGTGCATGCATGTGCATCATGGAATGGCGAACAATGTTGTAGGAGGAAGTTTTCCTTTTCGTCGCACCAAAAAGCCATTTTCTATTTTCCAAGCGTAAAAAACGGAGGATTTTATGAAGCAACCACCAAATGGCTAATTCAAAATTCTACCACCCCATTTTTTAAAAATACTATACCACCTTAAATGGACAATGTCCCAACGGGGGTATCTCAAACCTTTCCGTCCACTCCAGGTGAAAAAGACAAATTCCTTCCGAATCAATAGGAAGTGAGTCAGATATGCACTACAGGTACATGATCGGATGGGCATGATTTTTTACAAAAATCATTTTTAGGTTCACAATATGCTATTTCATCAGAGATCCAATGAAAGTTTAGAGGCTCATCGAGCTAAGAATCTTCATACCGCTGCTCGACAAAGTTTGTCGATAGTTTAAAAGAGTCATAAAAATTCAAAAACGATCGAAACAATGCGAAACCTTCACGTGGTATCATATTATGTGACATGATTGCAAGGAAAAATATCAAACTTGTTATATTGAATATGTCTCAAAAAACCTTCACAAAATGACCTATCTCATTCGAGGTTTCCTGGCTTTCGGGTCAAATGACCAATATTATGGCTAGAATCAAGGCATAGTTTGTGATAATATGTCCATATCGTGCATGCATGTGCATCATGGAATGACGATCAATGTTGCTGGAGGAAGTTTTCCTTTTCCTCGCACCAAAAAGGCATTTTCTATTTTCCGAGCACAAAAAACGGGGGGTTTTATGAAGCAACCACCAGATGGTAATTCAAAATGATATCACCCCATTTTCACAAGATTATATGGATGTCATATTTGGATTCCTCACATTTTTATGATCGATTTAGACATTTTATTTGTCGAATTCTGATTTAAATATATGAATTATTCCATATTAAATAGAAAAAGGAAATAAAATAAAATCATTTTATTTTTTATTTGGATTCAAGATTATTATTACTTTTCATTATTGTTTACTTAAATAATTGTTTGGAATCTAAAAATGAGATGTCTGACATTATGGTCCAAGAGTTAATAGGATTGATATGGAAGTATTAGCAACAAGGTATGATTTCTTTCTCGGAAGCTCATTCGGAAGGAACGAAGAAGTTAGCGTTCTAGAGCTAGAGTAGTGTTAGGATGGGTGACCATAGTGGAAGTTTGATTATGAGTGCAATTTGATCTAATATTTAACATACAATGGGTTAAAATATCCTATATGAGATTATCAAGTAAACAATATTCAAAAAAATTGAAACAATATTGAATTTTTTTATTTTTTTAAAAAGGCAGTTTCTTTGCCGTGTACTTTTTCCACGAGACACACGACAAAGACAGCTTCTTTGCCGTGTACTTTTCGAGGAGACACACGGCAAAGATAGCTTCTTTGCCGTGTACTTTTCGAGAAGACACACGGCAAATAATAGACACCGTCATCTCCACGGAACTGTCATCTTACTTTACTTTGTCGTGTCTACGCATAAGACACATGGCAAATCCTTTGCCGTGTCTTATTTAGAAAACACACGGCAAAGGGCCTTTGCCGTGGCGAACGTTGTCGTGTGGCATTTGCCGTGTGTATACACACGGCAAAGCCTTTGTCGTGTGGCATTTGTCGTGTGTATACACACTGAAAGGATCGTATGGGCACCTAGAGGGGGGGTGAATAGGTGCTACTTCAAATTTTCTTCTTTTTCAAATTAAGGTTTGACAATAAGGTAAATTCTCTAGATAATGCAACTAAGGTGAATTTACCTATATGACAAATATGCAAGAACTACCACAACACAAAGTAGGAACAAGTAAGTAAAGTGCGGTAAAGGATAGAAGTAACCAAAGTGGTGGACGCGGAGACATAAGGATTTGTTTCACGTAGTTCCTTCCTTTTGAGGGGAAGTACGTCTACGTTTGGAGAGGTGGTGGTTTCAAACCACCAACGCCACGAAAGGCCTCCCTTGTTCTCCGATAAATCTCACCCCAACGGGATCGATTCACCTTCCACTATATCGGCAACTTTCAAGGTAGAAGCCCGCACCGTTACAAGTTTGGGGAACACATCCACAACTTAATCGGAGGCTCCCAAATACAAGCAAGCTGTCAAAGAAATCAAAGACAAGCTTGTAAGAACCAAAACAAGAACTAGGGTTTCCAAGAAAACACTAGAACAAAGGGGCCCTCAATGAAATGAGGGCGAAATGAAGATCTCTTTTGGTTAAGTAGTAGATAGGGGCCTCCTCCTTCGATTCCCCAAAGATCAAGGACTTTGGGTGGTGGAATGAGGAGATCTTGAAGATTGGGTGGCTCCAATGGTGGTCTTGACTTTAATGTGGATGAGCAATTTGTCCCAAGGTAGGTGGAGGGGTATTTATACCCCTTCACGAAATATGGCCGTTGGAGTCATTAATGCACCGGTAGTACCGGTACTCAAGCGGTAAATCAGCAAGCAAGATACTCTTGGTCCAAGATCGACCGGTCTTGAGATGCTTCAGTTGGTCGAGCCTTATTCAGGTTTGGCCGGTATCGCCCTTGCGGTACTACCCCCAAGCGGTAGTACCGGTCGTGTGACGCGGTACTACTGGTCGGATGTAATCGGTCCCAATACCGCTTGATCGAGCAAAAGCAGAGAGGTGGCTTTTCTTGAGCGATCCCAGATCGCCGAAGGCGACCGTGTCCAAGCGTTAGTACCGCTTGTCTCAAGCGGTACTACCGGTTGAACCGGTAGTGCCGCTCCGTGGTACCGGATGGTACTGACTAAGACCCACCCTTATCAGTTTTGCATGGTTCCAACCGGTACTTGAACCGGTAGTACCAGTGTCAAGCGGTAGTACCGATCGTATTTCCGGTACTACCGTTTGACACATTGGTTTTTCGCAAAGGGAACTGTTATGCCAATATTTGTGTCACACCCTTATCAACCCTGTGATACACTTAGCACACGATTAAACCGATAAGTGTGTTGTTATCAAACATCAAAATCAGAGGGATAGGAAAATGCTCTTTCAATCTCCCCCTTTTTGGTGTTTGATGACAATACACTTTTGCAAGATGATTTAAATGGGAAGCATATGAGATTTGTAAAATAGAGACGGGGCTCCCCCTAGATGTGTGGAGACAAACCTCCCCCTCTATTTTACAAACCCACCATGGGTGCACAAATATTGATACTAGCATTTGAAGTCATACCTTTGCATAATAACATGTGATGAGAAATATAGAGACAATAGATAGCGCATATCATCACAAGATGGATCTAATGAAATAAACCACATAGTCTCATAAGATGGATCCATGATATAACCACAACATAACCACATAGTCTCACACATAAATAGAGGGAAATCGAAGTTCACAAGCAATAAAAGGATCAAAATAAGAACGAGCTTGTGACTTCCCATGCAACACCCGTGCCTAAAGTGCAACTTCTCCCCCTTTGGAATCAAGACGCCAAAAAGGGACTAGTGCAATACTACCGTCCCGACAGTCAATCATCATCCTCCTCCTCATCATCATCCTCAAGGTCCTCCTCGTAAGGGGGTGGGGCGCGGTACGAGGAAGAGACATCATCGTCCCAACGGCTGTGCTGAGAGATCCACTGATCTTATGGAGTGATGTTGTTCTCGGACCCCTCGGAAACGGTCAAACCCTGAGCAACCATCATGTCCTTCTGCCGAGCTCTGGCTTTCTTGGCATACACATGCGCCTCATACATGCGCTTCTGGTTGTCAACCTGGAAGTATAAGATCTTCTTGAGCTTGACCTCCATCCTTTTGGCCCAAGTGGGCTTGGCATTCTTGCGACGGGAGGCAACGTAGTCAGTGTCATGCCCACTGTTAGCATCCTCAGAGTCATCCTCTTCCTCCTCACCTGCCACAACGCGGGGTTTGGCATGTGTCTTGATCTTGAGCGCCTTGGGCCTGTGCACAATGATAGAGCGAGTGGAGAGTGTCCTCGCAATGATGGGGCACTTTAACACAATGAGGGCCATGAGATAAGGAGCAAATGGTGGAACCCTTCGAGAGTGTGCAGAAGCAACCATCTCATTCCATATGAAGTCTGACACATCAAGAGGAGTGCCTGAGTCTCGGTTGAGGAAGGTGTTGAATAGCAAGTCAACAAAGAACCTGAAGGGTTTCGCGGCATAGTAAATCAAAATTTTCTACGGAGCGAACAGAGGGAAAGTCAAGATATAATCTAGGAGATGCAAACAACGAGAGAGATTGGATTAGATCTTCATACCCTTGAAGATTCAAGCATGGAACGCTCATTTGAACGGGTGATGTAGTCGCACTCGCTTCTCCTCCTCGCGATCCGATCCGATCTAGCACCACAAGTGGTGCCTCCGTGAGATGCACATGTGCAGACTCGACTTCTCCTCCTTCCTCGGACCGGCAGTATGGTAGAGATAGATTGGATCTACAACATGACGGCGTGGTGTATATGGTGAAGAATTTCTCTGCAGGCCACCTACAAACGGTCGGGAGAGAGGAAGGTAGCAAGGCTGCTAGGGCTTGGAGGAAGGTGTGTGTGTGGGGAGGGGCGCACCACCCTCTATATATAGAGGGGGCGGCCAGCCCTGCCCTCCTCCAAGCCTATCTCTAGTTTAAACAATTTAAACTCTCCTTATCTAGAAATCCTATCTCTAGTTTAAACGATTTAAACTCTTCCTTATCTAGAAATTCTATCCAGATTTAAACGACAAGTCTCTCTAGAATCGGATGGGCCCTATGGGGCCTTGTGCCCTTGGCCCAATGCGCCAGACAATCCCTCATAGGCCCATGCCCCTCCCGGAAGGTGGGGCCACGTTGGTCCCCTTCCGAAGGTTCTAGAAGCTTCCTTACAATACCGATTAACCTTAACAATTCAACTCAAAACTGCACCGCCTTATATGAATCTTATTCTCTGACCATTCGAACCTCTCGTGATATCCCGGATCCCATCCGAGACTCGAACAAAATTCATAAACCAATTATTCAATCTATCCTAGCGTCAAGACGTTAAGTGTGTGACCTCGGGTTCGAGAATATGCGACATGATCTTCTATCAATAATCAACAGAGTGCAGGCACCCATATTGACTCCACATTCATGGATGATCATATCGGATGAACCACGATGCCGATTCAATCAATCCATATATATATTCCCTTGTCTCGCGATATTTTACTTGCCCGAGATTCGATCATCGGTACCATCATACCTAGTTCAATCTCGTTCACAGAAGTACTTTACTCGTTCCGTAATCCGATATCACTTTGTGATTAACTCTTAACCACATGCTTGCAAGCGGTGTTGATATCGACACCGGTGGGCCAAGTATCTCTCCGACACTGGAGGGACAAATTCCATCTCGATACATACAACCCAATGATACTTTCCGATCACCCGAGAGACACCTTTATGATCACCCTCTCATAGGATGACGTTTGATGACCTCAAAGCTTTCTTCCCGGTACCGTGGAGTTACATTATCTCATGGTCTAAGGAATACAATATTTGACATAAGAAAAGCTTCGCAAAGATGAACACGATGAAACGATCTAATTGCTTCGCTTAGTTTGGGTCTATCCACCATATCATTCTCCCAATGATATGATCTCATTATCAATTGACAACTCATGTCTATGGTTAGGAAACCTTAACCATCATTGATCAATGAGCTAGTCCATAGAGGCGTACTAGGGACACGGTGTTGTTCACAAACCACACAAGTATTAAAGTTTCCGCTTAATACAATTCTAGCATGGAATATAAACTTTATCATGAACAAGAATTATAATAATAACATCTTTATTATTGCCTCTAGGGCATAATTCCAACAGTCTCCCACTTGCACTAGAGTCAATAATCTAGTTTACATTTGGCAATAATCTCACACCGATGGCACTGAGGTGTTGATCATGTTTTACACGTGGAAGAGGTTTAGTCAATGGATCTGCGACATTCAGATCCGTATGTACTTTGCTAATCTTCAGATCTCCATCAGCTATATAATCTCGGATTATATGAAACTTCGTTGATATGCTTGGTCTTTGGATGATATCTTGGTTCCTTAGCGAGTGCTATGGCGCGCCGTGTTGTCACACAATATCTCCGTGGGTCCAATGCACTTGAACCACGCCAAGCTCATGATGAAGTTCGATCCAAACTCCTTCACTTGGCCACGCAAGAACAACCATGTATTCGCTTCTCATCAGATCCCGCGATCACGCTTTGCTTGCAGCTTCTCCACTCACTCCTCCATTCAAAATATACACGTATCTGTGAGATTTAGAATCATCCTTGTCGATTAAAACTAGCGTCGGACGTAACCTTTACGACAAGTTTCATCACCCCATAGACTAAGAACATTTCTTTAGTCCTATTTAGGTACTTTAGGATGTTCTTCACGGCTGTCCATTGTTCCACTCCTGGATCACTGTGATATCTGCTCGTCAAACTAAGAGCATTGGACACATCCGGTCTAGTACACAGAATGGCATACATGATAGAAACTACGGCCGAGGCATACGGCACTTTGCTCATATCTTCCCTATCATTTTAGTAGTGGACACCGAGCCTTGCTCAATATCTTACCGACAACATAGGCACTGAACCTTTCTTTGCCTTATCCATTCTGAACCTTTTCAGAACTTTGTCTAGGTATGTACTTTGGCTTAAAGCTATCAGGCGTCTTTGTCTATCTCTATAGATTTTGATGCCCAATATATAAGCAGCTTCACCTAGGTCTTTCATTGAAAAACACTTGTTCAAATAACTCTTCACATCGTTAAGCATGTTGATGTCATTTCCGATAATCAATATGTCATCCACATACAGTACCAGAAACATCACCGAGCTCCCACTCACTTGTTGGAATTATGCCCTAGAGGCAATAATAAAGATGTTATTATTATAATTCTTGTTCATGATAAAGTTTATATTCCATGCTAGAATTGTATTAAGCGGAAACTTTAATACTTGTGTGGTTTGTGAACAACACCGTGTCTCTAGTACGCCTCTATGGACTAGCTCATTGATCAATGATGGTTAAGGTTTCCTAACCATAGACATGAGTTGTCAATTGATAATGAGATCATATCATTGGGAGAATGATATGGTGGATAGACCCAAACAAAGCAAAGCAATTAGATCGTTTCATCGTGTTCATCTTTGCGAAGCTTTTCCTATGTCAAATATTGTATTCCTTAGACCATGAGATAATGCAACTCCCTGGTACCGGAAGAAATCTTTGAGGTCATCAAACGTCATCCTATGCGAGGGTGATCATAAAGGTGTCTCTCAGGTGATCGGAAAGTATCTGTTGGGTTGTATGTATCGAGATGGAATTTGTCCCTCCCAAGTCGGAGAGATATACTTCAGGCCCACTCGTGTCGATATCAACACCGCTTGCAAGCATGTGGTTAAGGAGTTAATCACAAAGTGATATCGGATTACGGAACAGTAAAGTACTTCGTGAACGAGATTGAACTAGGTATGACTCGATCGACGATCAATCGGGCAAGTAAAATATCGCGAGACAAAGGGAATATATATATGGTATTGATTGAATCCTGGCATCGTGGTTCATCCGATATGATCATCGATGAATGTGTGGGAGTCAATATGGGTGCCTGCAGACCCGCTGATTATTGATAGAAGATCATGTCGCATATTCTCGAACCCGCAGGTCACACACTTAACGTGTCTCGGCTAGGATAGATTGGATAATTGGTTTATGAATTTTTGTTCGAGTCTCGGATGGGACCGGGATATCACGAGAGGTTCGAATGGTCCGGAGAATAAGATTCATATAAGGCGGCAGTTTTGGAGTTGAATTGTTCCGGGTTAATCGGTATTGTAGGAAGCTTCTAGAACCTTCGGAAGGGACCAACGTGGCCCCACCTTCCGGGAGGGCATGGTCCTATGAGGGAGTGTCCTGGCGCATTGGGCCAGGGCACAAGGCCCCATAGGGCCCAGATCCTGGATAAGTTTAAATCGTTTAAACTAGAGATAGGATTTCTAGATAAGGAGAGTTTAAATCGTTTAAACTAGAGATAGGCTTGGAGGAGGGCAGGGCTGGCCGCCCCTCTATATATATAGAGGTGGTGCGCCCCCCCGCTACTACACACCTTCCTCCAAGCCCTAGTTGCCTTGCTACCTTCCTCTCTCCCTCCCGACTGCTTGTAGGCGAAGCCTGCAGCTAAATTCTCCACCATACACCACGCCATCGTGTTGTAGATCCAATCTCTCTCCACCATACTCGCTGGTCCGAGGAAGGAGGAGACGCCGAGGTGCTGCGTGTGCATCTCACGGAGGCACCGCCACTTGTGGTGCTAGATCGGATCGGATCGCGAGGAGGAGAAGCGAGTACGACTACATCACCCACGTTCCGGTTAACGTTCATTGTCTGTAATCTTCAAGGGTATGAAGATCTAATCCAATCTCTCGTTGTTTGCATCTCCTAGATTAGATCTTGGCTTTCCCTCTGTTCGCTCGTAGAAAATTTTCATTTACTATGCCGAAACCCTTCAAAGGGTATCGAGCTAGATCTATGCGTAGATGTGTTTCACGAGTAGAACGCAACATGGTTGTTGCGGGCGTTGATGTTTTCTGCAAGCCTCTTGTTTGTGTTCTTCTTATGACGCGGATAGTGAGATTGAAGCGGTCCAGGCCAACCTTACGCGACGTCGTCATGAGACCGGCTCCGCACTTGACGTGTGGCTTGTTCCACACATGCGGCTGGTGGATGTCAGTTTCTCTCACTATAGTTGTCATGGGATTAACACCGGAGTTTGGCAACCATAATATCACCGTTGTGGCTTTTCGTAGGTAAGAATCGTTCCCATAAGCCACGTAAAACATGCAACAACAAAGTAGAGGCGTCTAACTTGTTTTTGCAGGGAGTGTTTTCTGTGATATGGTATGGCCCAAGATGTGATGTGTATATTGTATGCGATGATCATGTTTTGTAATGTTTCACGACTTGCATGTCGATGAGTACACAACCGGCAGGAGCCATATGGTTGTCTTCATAATTGTGTATGACCCGCGAGTCAACTTCTTATACGCCATGTAATAGCTTTACGTTATCGCTAAGTAGTTAGCAATAGTTCTAGTTGCTATTCGTGGTGGAGGCAATCATGGTGGAGTGATGTAGATCATGCCGGAACGCACAAGATGGAGATCATTGCGCGAAGATTGGCTATACCATGTCACATAAAGTTATATGCATGTGATGTTTATCCTTTTATGTATCTTATTATGCTTAGATCACGACGGTAGCATTATAAGATGATTCCTCACTTAAAGATCAAGATAAAAGCATGTTCTCCCCAAGTATGCACCGTTAAAGTTAAATGCGTGTCCAAGCATCACGTGATGATCGGGTGCTATAGACTCTCGCTCACATACAGGTGCAAGCCGCTTTTACACGCGGAAATACTTGGGTCTAACTTGACGAGCCTAGCATGTACGAGACATGGCCTCGGAACACAAGAACCGAAAGGTTAAGCATGAGTCATATGAATGATATGATCGACATTTTGTTGTCCACCATTGAAACCACATCTCTTCGTGATGATCGGATTAGGTGTGGTGAATTTGGATCGTGTTCACTAAACAACTTGAGGGATGTTGAATTTAGTGGGAGTTCATCTAGTAATTTGATTAAGTTGAACTATTTATCATGAACATAGTCTAAACTGTACTTGCAAATCCGTAGATCACATGGCCAAGTCCAACTTCAACTTCAACGTTTTTCTTTGAGAAGGAAAAGCTTAGAAACAATGGGTCTAATTTCACCAATTGGTTCCATGATCTAAGAATCATTCTGGCGGACAAAAGGACTATGTCCATGAGAAAGCGTTAGGTAACCCCTAAAGCTGCCGGTGATGAAAAGCTGTCGATCGCGCAAAGATGATTATGGTGTGATTAAGATCACCATGTTGTTTGCTATGGGCCGGACTTCAAAATCGTTTTGAAACCTATCCCGGCCCTTTGAGATTCTCGAGGCCGAAAACCATGTTTGAGACTCAAGCCCGCTCGAGAGATATGAGATCTCGAGAAGTTCTTTAACCGCAAGATGGAGGAAGGAGTTCCGTTAGTGAGCACGCCATAAAGATGCGGGCTACACTCAGCATGTGAGCAACTGGAATGCACGATTCCAGAGGAGCTCAAGATTGACAGGGTTCTGCAATCACTCCCTCCCAGCTACAAAAGTTTTGTAGTGACTCATAATCAGATTGGTTCCACTGATACGATCACCGAGCTCTTCGCAAAGCTGTGAAGGGAATATGCCCTGAGAGGCAATAATAAATTGTTTCTTATGTGTATTCCAAGTATATGATAGATGTTTATTTTGCATGCTATAATTGTATTAATACGGAAACGTTAATACATGTGTGTTTAATAAACAAACAGAAAGTTCCTAGTTAAGCCTCTCTCATAAACTAGCTCGTTGATTAACAAGATGATCAAGGTTTCCTGATCATGGACATTGGATGTTGTTAATAACGGGATCACAACATTAGTGTAATGATGTGATGAACATTCATCCGAAGTATAGCATTACGATCAAAGTCATTGAGTTTATATTGCTATAACAACTTAAGTGATCCTAATCCTTAGACCATGAGATCATGTCAATCACTAACACCGAAGAGTTTCTTGATAACATCAAACGTCACACCGTAACAGGTGATTATAAAGATGGGTTCGTAACTAATAAAGTGTTATGTTGAGGCTCATGGATCGAGTGGAATTTGTTCATCCCGATGATGGATAGATATACTCTGGGCCCTCTCGGTGATATCACATTGATTAGCTTGCAAGCAAGTGATTTGATCACTAGAATGTTATATCATAGGAACGAAAAGAGTGCATGTCGTGCGAGATCAAACTAGGTATGGAGATACCGATGATCGAATCTCGGACATGTAATATATCGTGAGACAAAGGGATTAAGATACTAGCGTAAAAGGTTCCGGACGATCACAAGAAAGTCATCGTTGAATGTGTGGGAGTCGGTATGGGTCTCCGGATCCGCTTCGATTATTGATCCGAGAGGGTCTCGATCATGTCCGCATTATTCACGAACCGTAGGGTGACACACTTAAGAGACACCGACATCCAATTGGAGCAAAAGTTTCATGCCGAAAGAATAAACAAGCGCAGAATTTATTTCACTAGATACAAAACAGGTTTTGGGTGAAATTGCATAAAGTGGTTATGCATGTGAAATAGAATTCTAGCAAGGGGTTATTTGTGAATGTTTGTCATTAAAGTAATTGACAAAATTCTGAATAAAATAAAGAGTTTTATTTAATGAGAGATTGCATTAAATTTGGTGGAAATTTAATGGGATTTTTGAGTGGACTTTTGAGTGGAGGGAATTTGGAGGAGTTTTGTGGTGGAGTGTCCACCCACATGAAGAGGGAGGGCAAGGGGCAGCCCCATGCGCCGCCACCCCTTGGGGTTCCCTCCTCCTATAAAGGAGCCCTCCTCTCACTTCTCACACACCTCCTCGTGAAGGATCTCTCTCCCCTCTAGAATTTATCCCCATGGTCTCGGACTAGCGAGATACATGTTCCCGGTGGCTATTCGGCAAGAAAGAGTTGTGATTCGCTGCATCGCTGGGCGAGGAGGCGGAGGTTGCTCGGTGCCTCGAGCGTGTGTGCGAGCACGGATCTTGCTGATTTGCGGCGCTAGGACTTCCTCTCGATCTTGAGATCGGCAAGGGATCGTCTACATCAACCACGAGTTTGGACTCGTTAAGCTTTGTCGGTCTTCAAGGTTATGTTCTCTACGGATATACATCCGTTGTTTGTATCTAGTATAAATAGATCTTGGTATATAGTTCACATCGTAGGAAAATTTTGTTTTCTATGTTGCGAACCCTTCAAAGGGTATCGAGCGGATCTGCGTAGATACTTTACGGGTAGTACACATATATGAGTATGGCGATGATGATCATGTTGTTGCTCCTTTCTTGTGATTTTGGATATTGGTGGCATAGTGGGATGAAGCGGCGGACAAACTTTACATGTCCTCGCACATGAGACACATGTTCACGCTTGACATGCAACTAGTTTGCATAAGTGGCTAGCGGTGTCTCTCCTACTATAGTCAATATCTATTTTGCAAGCGAGTTGTCAATAATTTGATTATCCTCGTTGTGGTTCATGTTCGTAGGTAAACGGTTCTATCTCGAAAGCCCTAAGCCACGTAAAACTTGCAATGGATAAATTAGAGGCGTCTAGTTTAGATTGTTCTTTGGGCTAGTGTTATGATATGGTAGTGTTGTAAGTAGAAGTATGAGATGATACTCTTACAACACACATAGCGTGTAAAATCCATAGACGTGGATTTACATATAGGTATGATAGTGATCATACCACGATGCACATGATAGAGATCATCTGCGGGAACCATATAATTTCACTAATGAACATATGATGTTTGATTGCATCTTATATTGCTTGTTTAGCGCTTTGTTAAGCATAATAAGATGATCCCTCATTTAAATATCAAGACAAGAATGTGTTCTTCCTTTAGTATGCACCGATTATGTTTTCGCTCCAAGACATCACGTGATGATCGGGTGTTCTTGGATCTCGACCATACTTGGTGTAAAAGCAGTTACACCGCAAATACTAAGGTTCTAACTTGGCGAGCCTAGCATGTATGTACATGGCCTCGGAACACGTAGAAAGGTTAAGCATGAGTCATATAGTTGATATGATGCCCATTTGATGCTCGCCTTTGAAGCTATCTGACTCACGTGATGATCGGACTTGGTGTAGTGGATTTGGTTCATGTAATCACCAAAAGGACACGAGGATGTCGCTTTTGAGTGGGAGTTCATTCGTAATATAGATTAGTTGAACTCAATCTATCATACACTTAGTCTAAACTTTACAAATTCTGTTGTAGATGGCACCACCTGCTTTTAATTTCAATGCGTTCATGGAGAAAGAGAAACTAACGAGCGGTAGCAACTTTCTTGAATGGGCCATGAATTTGAGGATTCTCCTCTGCACAAAAGCAATATGTGCTAGAAGCGTTAGGCCCCCCCTTTGATGATGCCCCGACGAGGAGAAGAATGTCTATCGACTCGTCAGAGGACCACAACTTAGTTCATTGCGGCATATTGTATGGGCTAGAGCGGAACTTGAAAGCGTTTGAAAAGAATGCATTTGATACAATGGGTGAGTTGAAAATGATTTTTCGACACATGCTTTGTGAGAGCTACAATGCTTGAAAAGTTCTTTAGTGCATGATGGAAGAAAGACTCCGTTAGTGAGCATGTACTCAAGATGTCGGTTACGCCGATAAGCTTGTGTCCTTGGGAATAACGATTCCCATTGACTTAGGCATCCATCGTGTTACGGTCTACGCCACCTAGCTATAAGAGCTTCGTGATGAACTATAATATGCAAGGCATGAAGAAGTCTCTCCCGAGCTTCACAATGCTTAAAAGCTGCGAAGTGGAGATCAAAAGGAACATCAAGTGTTGATGATCAATAGGAACCTTGGTTTCAAGAAAGACAAGAAGGGAAAAGCGGAAGGAAGTAAGGCGGCAAGCTGTTGCAGCGCTGAAAAAAACCGAGTTGGACCCAAGTCCGATACCGAAGTGCTACTATTGTAAGGGGGAACCCTTTGGAAGCATAGCGCCCCAAGTATCTGGACAAGAAGGCGGCAAGGCAAACAAAGGTATATATGATATACATGTTATTGATGTGTACTTGACTAGTGCTCAGATAGCTTTGGGTATTTGATACGGTTGATTGCTAATATTTGTAACTTTCGAATCGAGGGGCTGCGGAACACGCGACCGCTAGCAAGGGGTGAGGTCAAGATGCGTGTCGGCAATGGATCAAACGTTGATGTGATCGCCGTCGGAACGCTACCTCTCCACTTACCGTCGGGATTAGTCATAAACTTAAATAAATGTTATCTGGTGCACCTTTGAGCATGAACATTATGTATGGATCATGTTTGATGCAAAGTGGTTATTCATTTAAATCTGAGAACAATGGTTGTTCCATTTATATGAATGAAATCTTTTATGGTCATGCACCGATGATGAATGGTTTATTTTTGTTAGATCTCGATGATAATGTTACACATATTCATAATGTTGATGCTAAAAGGATTAAACTTAATGATGATATATCCATATATGTGGCAACTTGCCGTCTAGGTCATATTGGCATTAAGCATGAAGAAGCTCCATTCGGATGGACTTTTGGAATCACTTGATTATGAATCATTTGATACATGTGAGCCATGCCTTATGGGCAAGATGACTAGAACGCCGTTTTCGGTTCAATGGAGCAGGCGACATTTATTGGAAATCATACATTCGATGTATGTGGTCCAATGAGTGTGTCGGTGAGGTGGATATCGTTATTTTGTTACTTTCACGGATGATTTGAGTAGATATGGTTATATCTACTTGATGAAACAAATCGAAACCTTTGAAAAGTTCAAGGAATTTCGAATGAAGTGGAAAATCATCGTAATAGAAAGATCAAATTTCTACGATTCCGACCGTGGAGGTGAGTATCTAAGTTCTGAGTTTAGCACTCACATGAAAGAGTGTGGAATTGTTTCACAACTCACACTGCGGAACACCACAGCGAAATGGTGTGTCGGGCGTCGTGTCGTGCTTTATTAGATATGGTTCGATCTATGATGTCTCGACGGACTTGCCGTTGTCATTTTGGGGTTATGCACTAAGCTGCGCATTCACTTTAAATCGGGCACCATCTAAATCCGTTGAAAAGACACAGTATGAATTATGGTTTGAAACAAACCTAAGCTGTCATTCTTAAAGTTTGGGGTTGCGATGTTTATGTGAAGAAACTTCAACCGGATAAACTCGAACCCAAAGCGGAAAAATCGTCTTCATAGGATACCCTAAAGAAACTATTGGGTATTCCTTCTATCACGAATCGAGGGCAAGGTTTTGTTGCCAGAATGGATCCTTTCTAGAGAAAGAGTTTCTCACGAAAGGTGTGAGTAGTCGGAAGGTAGAACTCGAAGGTTGTGGAACCTTCTCTTCAAAGTATGGCGAAGTAGCCTTGTGCGGAAGTTGTTAGGAGTTGGCTCCACTGTTGAAGAGGAACTAATGATAATGATCATGAAACTCGAAGAGAGTACTACCGAACCTCGCAGGTCAAGCAGGACGCGTGCGACTCCGAGTCTGAAATCTGTCATAAATTTCATGGTTGATGAAAATAATGACCTGCGACGTATGAAGAAGCGATGATGAGCCAGTTCAACAAATGGTTAGAAGCCATGAAATCGAGATGGAATCCATGTATGAAAATCAAGTTTGGAACTTGGTGGAATTACCTCACGAGAAAGGCCGTGGAGAACAAATGGATTTTCAAAAGGAAAAGCGATCTGATGGTAATGTGACCATCTATAAGCTCGACTTATCGCAAAGGGGTTTCGACAAATTCAAGGAGTTGACTACGATGAGACTTTCTCTCCGTAGCGATGCTAAAGTCGATTAGGATTATGTTAGCAATTCTGCATATTTCGATTATGAAATATGGCGGATGGATGTCAAAACGCGTTTCTCAATGGTAATATTGAAGAAGAGTTGTATATGATACAACCAAAGGGTTTTGTCGATCCTAAGGATGCTAACAAGGTGTGCAAGCTTCATGATCCATCTATGGATTGAAGCAAGCATCACAGTTGGAATCTCGTTTTGATGAGGTGATCAAAGAGTTTGGATTTGTCCAAACTTATGGAGAAGCTTGTATTTACAAGAAAGTGAGTGGGAGCAATGTGGCATTTCGATATTATATGTGGATGACATATTATTGATCGAAATGATATAGAACTTTAAACAGTGTTAAAAGTTATCTAAACGACAAATTTTCAATGAAGGACCTAGGTGAGCGTCATACATATTAGGCATAAAGATCTATAGAGATAGATCTAGGCCTAATAGGGCTATCATAAAGTACATACCTTGATAAGATTTTAAAGAAGTTTAAAATGAATGAAGTAAGAAGGGTTCTTACCTATGTTGCAAGGCAAGACATTGAGTAAGACTCAAAGTCCGGCTTCGGAAGAAAGAGAGATAATGGACAAAGTCCCTATGCTTCACCATAGGCTCTATAATGTCGCCATGCTATGTACAAGACGGATGTGGCACGCTATTAGTTTGACTAGTAGGTACCAATCGGATCCAGGTTGAACTTTGGATAGCGGTCAAGAATATCCTTAAGTACTTAAGAAGAACTAAGGATATGTTTCTTGTATCTGAGGTGAAGAAGAGCTGTCGCTAAGTGTTATGTCGGCGCTAGCTTTGACACCGATCCGGATGACTCTAAGTCTCAATCCGGATCGTATTTCTCATGAATGGCGGGCGGTTAGTTGGAGGAGCTCCAAACAACTGTGGTAGCGGGATCAACAACGGAGGCGAATATGTTGCTTTGCTTGAGCGGCTCGAGAAGCGATTTGGATGAAGGAGTTCATATCCGAACTAGGAGTTGTGGCAAACGTTGGACCCAATGGTGATCTATTGTGACAACAATGGTGCCATTGCCAATGCCAAAGCCAAGGTCTCACAAGCATTCCAAGCATATTAAGCGCGGTTTCACTCCATCCATGAGCATGTCAAGGATGGAGATATAAAGATTAAAGTACATACGGATCTCAATGTAGCGGATCCGTTGACTAAAACTCTCCTAGAGCAAAACATGATCAACACGAACTCAATGGGTGTTAGATATATCACTATGTAACTAGATTATTGTCTCTAGTGCAAGTGGGAGACGAAGGGAATATGCCCCGAGAGGCAATAATAAATTGTTTATTATGTGTATTCCAAGTATATGATAGATGTTTATTTTGCATGCTATAATTGTATTAATACGGAAGCGTTAATACATGTGTGTTTAATAAAAAAGCGAAAGTTCCTAGTTAAGCCTCTCTCATAAACTAGCTCGTTGATTAACAAGATGATCAAGGTTTCACGATCATGGACATTGGATGTTGTTAATAACGGGATCACAACATTAGTGTAATGATGTGATGAACATTCATCCAAGTATAGCATTACGATCAAAGTCATTGAGTTTATATTGCTATAACAACTTGAAGTGATCCTAATCCTTAGACCATGAGATCATGTCAATCACTAACAGGAAGAGTTTCTTGATAACATCAAGCGTCACACCGTAACGGGGTGATTATAAAGATGGGTTCAGAACTAATAAAGTGTTATGTTGAGGCTCATGGATCGAGAGTGGAATTTGTTCATCCCGATGAAGGATAGATATACTCTGGCCCTCTCGGTGATATCACATTGATTAGCTTGCAAGCAAGTGATTTGATCACTAGAATGTTATATCACAGAACGAGAAAAGAGTGCATGTCGATAGCGAGATCAAACTAGGTATGGAGATACCGATGATCGAATCTCGGACATGTAATATATCGTGAGACAAAGGATTAAGATACTAGCGTAAAAGGTTAAGCGATCACAAGAAAGTCATCGTTGAATGTGTGGGAGTCGGTATGGGTCTCGGATCCGCTTCGATTATTGATCCGAGAGGGTCTCGATCATGTCCGCATTATTCACGAACCGTAGGGTGACACACTTAAGAGACACCGACATCCAATTGGAGCAAAAGTTTCATGCGAAAAGAATAAACAAGCGCGAATTTATTTCACTAGATACCTAAAGCAGGTTTTGGTGAAATTGCATAAAGTGGTTATGCATGTGAAATAGAATTGTAGCAAGGGGTTATTGTGAATGTTTGTCATTAAAGTAATTGAAAAATTCTGAATAAAATAAAAGAGTTTTATTTAATGAGAGATTGCATTAAATTTGGTGGAAATTTAATGGGATTTTGAGTGGACTTTTGAGTGGAGGAATTTGGAGGAGTTTTGTGAGTGGAGTGTCCACCCACATGAAGAGGGAGGGCAAGGGCAGCCCCATCATGCGCCACCCCCGGGTTCCCCTCCTCCTATAAAGGCCCTCCTCTCACTTCTCACACACCTCCTCGTGAAGGATCTCTCTCTCCCCTCTAGAATTTATCCCCATGGTCTCGGACTAGAGATACATGTTCCGGTGGCTATTCGGCAAGAAAGAGTTGTGCTTCCGCTGCATTTGGGCGAGGAGGCGGAGGTTGCTCGGTGCCTCGAGCGTGTGTGCGAGCGGATCTTGGCTGATTTGCGGCGCTAGGACTTCCTCTCGATCTTGAGATCGGCAAGGGATCGTCTACATCAACCACGAGTTTGGACTCGTTAAGCTTTGTCGGTCTTCAAGGGTATGTTCTCTACGGATATACATCCGCCCGTTGTTTGTATCTAGTATAAATAGATCTTGGTATATAGTTCACATCGTAGGAAAATTTTTGTTTTCTATGTTGCGAACCCTTCAAGCTGAAGGCTGCGGAAGTGGACATCAAGAAGGATAATCATGTGTTGATGGTCAACAAGCCCTCCTTTAAGAAAGGTAAGGGAGCAAAGAAGCCCTTCAAGAAGGGCGGCGGCAAGCGCAATGCCCTCGAGAAGAAGCTGGTGCGGTCCTAAAAGCGGGACAGGTGCTTCTATTGCAGGACATGGAGTCCTTTGGGCATATGTCCAAGTACTTAGCGGACAAGAAGGCTGGCACCATCAAGGTATATTTGATATACATGTTATTGATGTTTTCCTTACTAGCCCTCGTTGTAGTGCACAGGTATTTGATAAGTTCGTTGCTAATATTTGTAACTCGGAGGAGCTACGGAATGAGCGTGACTGCGAGGGATGAGGTGACGATTTGCGTTGGCAGCGGATCAAGAGTTGATGTGATGGCCGTGCACGCTCTCCTTAGTTTTACCTTGGATTAGTTTTAAACCTTAATAAATGTTATTATGTGCTGCGTTGAGCATGAACATTATTTCCGGATCATGTTTATTGCAAGGCGGTTATTCATTTAAATCGGAGAATAATGGTTGTTCTATTTATATGAGTAACATATTTTATGGTCATGCACCTCTTGTGAATGGTTTATTTCTTCTAAATCTCGAAGGATGAAACACACATCCATAACATAGAGGCTAAGAGATGCAAAGTAGATAGTGATAATACTACTTATTTGTGTACTGTCATCTAGGTCATATTGGTGTAAAAGCGCATGAAGAAACTCCATTCGATGGACTTTTGGAGTCTCTTGATTTTGAATCATTTGACACATGCGAACCATGCCTCATGGGCAAGATGATCAAAACCCGTTCTCTTATGATGGGCGAGCAGCGGACTTGTTGGAAATCATACATACCGATGTATGCGGACGATGAGTGTTTATTGCGGTGGATATCGCTATTTCTCACTTTTACCGATGACTTAAGTAGATATGGGTATATCTATTTAATGAAACATAAATCTGAAACATTTGAAAAGTTCAAGGAATTTCGAATGAAGTGGAGAACCATCGTAACATAAAGATTAAGTTTCTACGATCCGATCGTGGAGGTGAATATTTGAGTTATGATTTTCTCACGCATCTTAAAGCAAGTGGAATGGTTCACAACTCCATGCCGAACACCACAGCAATGGTGTGTCTGAACAGGAATCGAACCCTATTAGATATGGTCCGATCAATGATGTCTCTTCTTGATTTGCGTTATCATTTTGGGGTTATGCATTAGAAAGCTGCATTCACTTTAAATAGGGCTCCATCTAAATCCGTTGAGGACACCGTATGAGCTGTGGTTTGGTGCTAAACCTAAGTTGTCGTTTCTTAAAGTTTGGGGATCTTGAAGCTTCGTCAAGAAGTTGATGCGGACAAGCTCGAACCCAAAGCGAATCGTCTTCATAGGATACCCTAAGGAAACCATTGGGTATAACTTCTATCCGCAGAAGGCAAAGTGTTTGTCAAAATAACGGTTCCTTTCTTGAGAAGGTTTCTCTCGAAAGAAGTGAGTGGGAGAAAGTAGAGCTAGGCAGGGTTATTGAACCTTCTCTTGAATTGGAGTGGCGCAGCACTGAAATTGTTCAGTGCTTTGCACCAACAATAGAGGAAGCTAATGACAAGGATCATGAAGCTTGGACGATCTTGCTCTTGAGCGTCGCAGTCGACAAGGTCGCGTGCCCTCACAGGTGGTGCGGCAACCACATCTTGTTGTCTTGTTAGAAGGCGGTGAGCCTACGAACTATGAGGAAGCGATGATGAGCCCAGACTCTGAGAAATGGCTGGAAGCCATGAAATCCAAAGCTCTTGATCACTTGATCAAAACGAAGGTTCCAACTCCGAGATGCTTGCTTCAGTCCATAAATGGAACGCTGAAGTTTGCATACTTTACTAGCATCCTTAGGATCGACAAAAGGGTTGCATCATATACAACTCTTCATCAATGTTGCCATTGAGGAAAGCAGTCTTGACATCCATCTGCCATATTTCATAATCATGAAACGCAGCAATTGCTAATAAAATCCGAATGGACTTAAACATCGCTACGGGAGAGAAAGTCTCGTCGTAGTCAACACCTTGAACTTGTCGAAAACCTTTTGCGAAGCCGTGCTTTATAGACGGTAACATTACCATCGCGTCCGTTTTCTTCTTGAATATCCATTTGCACTCAACGGCCTTTCGTCGCTAGGAGGATCCACCAAAGTCCATACTTGGTTTCGCTCATGGATCCCAATTTGGATTTCATGGCTTCCGACCATTTCTCGAGTCTGGGCTCATCATCGCTTCCTCATAGTTCGTGGGTTCACCGTCTTCTACAAGACAAGTCAAGACAGGTTCTTAGTACCACTCGGGAGGGGCACGCGACCTTGTCGACTGCGACGTTCGATGCTGACATCGTCCGGCTTCATGATCCTTGTCATTAGCTTCCTCTATTGTTGGTGCGAGCGACCTTTGGAACAATTTCAGGTCTTGTGCTACTCTCAATTCAAGAGAAGGTTCAATAACCTCGTCTAGCTCTACTTTCCTCCCACTCACTTCTTCGAGAGAAACTCCTTCTCAAGAAAGGAACCGTTCTTCATGACAAACACTTTGCCTTGGTTACGTGATAGAAGGTATACCCAATGGTTTCCTTAGGGTATCCTATGAAGACGCATTTCTCGCTTTGGGTTCGAGCTTGTCGGCATCAACTTCTTGACGTAAGCTGCGCATCCCAAACTTTAAGAAACGACAACTTAGGTTTAGCACCAAACCACAGTTCATACGGTGTCGTCTCAACGGATTTAGATGGAGCCCTATTTAAAGTGAATGCAGCGGTTTCTAATGCATAACCCCAAAATGATAACGGCAAATCAGTAAGAGACATCATTGATCGGACCATATCTAATAGGGTTCGATTCCGTGAGACACACCATTGCGTTGTGGTGTTAGGGTGGCGTGAGTTGTGAAAGCGATTCCACTTGCTTTAAGATGTGAGAAAATCATAACTCAAATATTACGCCACGATCGGATCGTAGAAACTTAATCTTTACATTACGATGGTTCTCCACTTCATTCTGAAATTCCTTGAACTTTTCAAATGTTTCAGATTTATGTTTCATTAAATAGATATACCCATATCTACTTAAGTCATCGGTAAAAGTGAGAAATAGCGATATCCACCGTCGAAACACTCATCGGTCGCATACATCGGTATGTATGATTTCCAACAAGTCCGTTACTCGCTCCATCATACCGAGAACGGGTTTTGATCATCTTGCTCATGAGGCATGGTTCATGTGTCAAATGATTCAAAATCAAGAGACTCCAAAGTCCATCGAATGGAGTTTCTTCATCTTTACACCAATATGACCTAGGCAGCGATTGCCACAAATAAGTAGGATTATCACTATCTACTTTTCATCTCTTATCCTCAATGTTATGGATGTGTGTTTCATCCCTTTCGGGATTTAGAAGAAATAAACCATTCACAAGAGGTGCATGACCATAAAAGATGTTACTCATATAAATAGAACAACCATTATTCTCCGATTTAAATGAATAACCGTCTTGCAATAAACACGATCCGGAAATGATGTTCATGCTCAACGCAGGCACATAATAACATTTATTAAGGTTTAAAACTAATCCCGAAGGTAAAACTAAGGAGAGCGTGCCGACGGCCATCACATAAACTCTTGATCCGTTGACAACGCGCATCGTCACCTCATCCCTTGCAAGCCGCCTTCTATTCCGTAGCTCCTGTTTCGAGTTACAAATATTAGCAACTGAACCGGTATCAAATACCCAGGCACTACAACGAGGGCTAGTAAGGAAAACATCAATAACATGTATATCAAATATACCTTTGATGGTGCCAGCCTTCTTGTCCGCTAAGTACTTGGACGATTGCGCTTCGGTGACCCTTGTCCTTGCAATAGAAGCACTCGGTGTCGCTTTGGACCGGACACGAGCTTCTTCTCGGAGAACAGCGCTTGTCACTGCCTTTCTTGAAGGGCTTCCTTGCACCCTTACCTTTCTTAAAGGTGGGGGGCTTGTTGAACATCAACATATGATTATTCTTTTTGATGTTCACCTTCGCTACTTTCATCTTAGCAAAGAGCTCAGTGATCATATCAGTGGAACCAATCTGATTGTGATCAACTACAAAACTTTTGTAGCTAGGAGTGTCAATCTTGAGCTCCTCGAATCTTGCATCCGAGTTGCTCAATGCGTTGAGTGTAGCCGACATCTTAATGGCGTGCTCACTAACGGACCTCCCTTCCTCCATCTTGTAGTTAAAGAATTTCTTAGAGATCTCATATCTCTCGAGCGGGCTTGAGTCGAAACATGTTTTCAGCTCCTCGAGAATCTCAAAGGGCCGGCGAACTCCTCAAAACGATTTTGAAGATCCGATTCCATAGCATACAACATGACGATCTTAATCAAATCATAATCATCCTTGCGTGGTGATAACAGCTTTTTCATCGGTACGCATCTATAGCAGGGTGTCACCTAACGCTTCCCAAGGACATAGTCCTTTTGTCCGCTGACAGAATGATTCTTAGATTGCGGAACCAATTGGTGAAGTTAGACCCATTGTTTCTAAGCTTTTCCTTCTCAAAGAAAACGTTGAAGTTGAAGTTGGACATGGCCATGTGATCTACAAGATGGCAAGTACAATTTAGACTATGTTCATGATAAATAGTTCAACTTAATCAAATTACTAGATGAACTCCCACTAAATTCAACATCCCTCAAGTTGTTTAGTGAACACGATCCAAATTCACCACACCTAATCCGATCATCACGAGAAGAGATGTGGTTTCAATGGTGGACAACGAAGTGTCGATCATATCATTCATATGACTCATGCTTAACCTTTCGGTTCTTGTGTTCCGAGGCCATGTGCATACATGCTAGGCTCGTCAAGTTAGACCCAAGTATTTACTGCAGTGCAAAACCGGCTTGCACCCGTTGTATGTGAGCGTAGAGTCTATAGCACCCGATCATCACGTGATGCTTGGACACGAACTTTCGCAGCGGTGCATACTTGGGGAGAACAGTTTTATCTTGATCTTTAAGTGAGGAATCATCTTATAATGCTACCGTCATGATCTAAGCATGATAAGATACATAAAGGATAAACATCACATGCATATAACTTTATGTGACATGGTATAGCCAATCTTCAAGCAATGATCTCCATCTTGTGCGTTCGCATGATCTCCATCACTCCACCATGATTACCTCCACCACGAATAACAACTACAACTATTGCTAACTACTTAGCGATAAAGTAAAGCTATTACATGGCGTATAAGAAGTTGACTCGCAGGTCATACACAATTATAAAGACAACCATATGGCTCATGCCGGTTGTGTACTCATCGACATGCAAGTCGTGAAACATTACAAAACATGATCGCATACAATATACACATCACATCTTGGGCCATACCATATCACAAAACACTCCTGCAAAAACAAGTTAGACGCCTCTACTTTGTTGTTGCATGTTTTACGTGGCTTTATGGGAGTAGATGCTAAGAACGATTCTTACCTACGGAAAGCCACAACGGTGATATTATGGTTGCCAAACTCGGTGTTAATCCCATGACAACTATAGTGAGAAAGCGACATCCACCGGCCGCATGTGTGGAACAAGCCACACGTCAAGTGCGAGCCGGTCTCGCGATGACGGCGTCACGTAAGGTTGGCTGGACCGCTTCAATCTCACTATCCGCGTCATAAGAAGAACACAAACAAGAGGCTTGCAACAGAAAACATCAACGCCTTAAAAACCATGTTGCGTTCTACTCGTGAAACACATCTACGCATAGATCTAGCTTTGATACCATCAAGGGTTTTGGCATAGTAAATGAAAATTTTCTACGGAGCGCGAGAGGAAAGCCAAGATCTAATCTAGGAGATGCAAACAACGAGATAGATTGGATTAGATCTTCATACCCTTGAAGATTACGCGCGGAACGTTAATCGAACGTGGGTGATGTAGTCGTACTCGCTTCTCCTCCGCGATCCGATCCGATCTAGCACCACAAGTGGCGGTGCCTCCGTGAGATGCACACGTGCAGCACCTCGGCGTCTCCTCCTTCCTCGGACCAGCGAGTATGGTGGAGAGATAGATTGGATCTACAACACGGCGTGGTGTATATGGTGGAGAATTTCTGCTGCAGGCTTCGCCTACAAAAATGGGAGGAGAGAGGAAGGTAGCAAGGATGCTAGGCTTGGAGGAAGGTGTGTGTGTGGGGGGGGGGGGCGCACCACCCCTCGATATATAGAGGGGGGGGCGGCCGGCCCTTGCCCCTCCTCCAAGCCGATCTCTTGGTTAGACAATTTAAACGCTCCCTTATCTAGAAATCCTATCTCTAGTTTAAACGATTTAAACTCTCCCTTATCTAGAAATTCTATCCAGATTTAAACGAGTCAAATCTCTCTAGAATCGGCTGGGCCCTATGGGGCCTTGTGCCCCCGGCCCAATGCGAGACACTCCCTCATAGGCCCATGCCCCCTCCGGAAGGTGGGGCCACGTTGGTACCCTTCCGAAGGTTCTAGAAGCTTCGGTACAATACCGATTAACTTGGAACAATTCGAACTCCAAAAATTGCACTGCCTTATATGAATCTTATTCTCCGGACCATTTCGAACCTCGTGATATCCGGATCCCATCCGAGACTCGAACAAAATTCATAAACCAATTATCCAATCTATCCTAGCGTCAAGACACGTTAAGTGTGTGACCCTGGTTCGAGAATATGCAGACATGATCTTCTATCAATAATCAACAGCGAGTGCAGGCACCCATATTGACTCCCCATTCATCGATGATCATATCGGATGAACCACGATGCCAGATTCAATCAATCCCATATATATATTCCCTTCGTCTCGCGATATTTTACTTGCGAGATTCGATCGTCGATGCATCATACCTAGTTCAATCTCGTTCACGCAAGTACTTTACTCGTTCCAATCCGATATCACTTTGTGATTAACTCCTTAACCACATGCTTGCAAGCGGTGTTGATATCGATTAAGTGGGCCCAAGTATATCTCTCCGACAGGAGGACAAATTCCATCTCGATACATACAACCCAACAGATACTTTCCGATCAATTGAGACACCTTTATGATCACCCTCTCATAGGATGACGTTTGATGACCTCAAAGCTTTCTTCCGGTACCAGGGAGTTGCATTATCTCATGGTCTAAGGAATACAATATTTGACATAAGAAAAGCTTCGCAAAGATGAACACGATGAAACGATCTAATTGCTTCGCTTAGTTTGGGTCTATCCACCATATCATTCTCCCAATGATATGATCTCATTATCAATTGACAACTCATGTCTATGGTTAGGAAACCTTAACCATCATTGATCAATGAGCTAGTCCATAGAGGCGTACTAGGGACACGGTGTTGTTCACAAACCACACAAGTATTAAAGTTTCCGCTTAATACAATTCTAGCATGGAATATAAACTTTATCATGAACAAGAATTATAATAATAACATCTTTATTATTGCCTCTAGGGCATAATTCCAACAGAACCCATGTATCTCATCCTTGTTGCCCGCACGAGGAGCAACAGTCTCACGGAAAATGCGATGGAGAATGTCATATGTGGGGAGAAGATCCTTGATCTTGCCAGAAATCCCACGACCCTGGATATACATAGGTGTAAGGACATCCTTCTTGGAGGGGTGATCCCGCATGTGACAGAAAAAACCACAAGGAACGTCCCGACCGCGATCTTCATACCCCAATATTGCAGCAAACTCCGCAAGTGTAGCTTCCTTGACAACACCTTGGGTCATCTTCCGAGTACGGCCAGTGTGGAAATGTGCAGTGGCGTAAAACTGGCAAATAAGGAGTGGATCATAGTCATACTGGAACTCCATAATGGGGAACAAGCCAAGGTAAGAGCAGATTTCCTTAGCTTCAGCAAAGTAGTCAAGATTCTTGTTAATGTGCCCCATGTCAATCCACTGCTGAGGCACCACCATCTGGATATTGGTCAAAAGAACCTCATTATAAACACGCTCTTGGAAATCATCGAAGAAGATACTGTCTTCCCTGGCCTCGCTCCGGTTGCGGGAGTATGGATTTTCAATCTGGAGAGCCCTAAACTCTGACTCAGAGATGTCTGACAGTTTCCTTGGCCCTGAGATGAGACTTTTGGTACGCCCAACGGAAGGGGGGCGAGAGGGAGGGGCGCTGCCACGCTCACCAGAGCGCTTGGTAACCCCCTCACGACCCCCACAACCACCTCGAGTGGCAGGCAACTTGGAACGGTGTCTTGGCTATGGCATAACCTCTTCCTCAGACTCCGTCTCTTCCTCAACAATCTCACAGCTAGTCTTGAAACGCTTGCACGCACCCCGAGAACCACCTGCATCTATGAAAGCACGAGGGAGGATAGAAAGGGGGTAAGGGCACAAGAATCATAAGGAGCAAACGAGAGAATCCAATATTAAGCAGAAAAATGCGGTCAGTTTGGGTCGGTACTACCGGCGGGCCGGTAGTACCGCTTGCAAGCGGTAGTACCGAAAAAAGTTCCGGTACTACCGGTTGAGCGGCACGAGTTCGTCAGATCTGATGGGAACGGACCAAAGTGACGGCATTAAACTGTAAATAGATGATTCTACTCGGTAACAAGGGAAGCATATGGCAGTACAACCTTCCAATATGTCAATTTCTCCAAAAATCTAAGCCAAAACCTAGATCTAAGGAGGAAATCAAACGGAGAGAGAAAGGGCGGTTGTACCGGGATCCATGGCGGTGGAAAGAGGTGGGAGCCCGCCAAGAGGCCGAATCCAAGGGGGATCCGGGGAGAGGAGGGCGCGGCAGGGCTCCGGCGGCTTCAAGGTCTCCGACGGCGGCGCGGGTATGAGTGGAGGGCGTGGGGATGAATGAGGCACTGAGGGGTGCCTTTCCACGCGCGTCCAATATATACCAGGAAAACGCCGACCGGTAGTACCGGTTGCTGAAGCGGTAGTACCGGTTCCCCAACCGGTGGTACCGGTGACCGGTAGTACCGGGTATGTGGGCGGTAGTACCGGTCCTGGAGCAGTTCTTCCAGGAGACGACCTGGGAACTAGCCAGGTCCGGTAGTACCGCTCGAACATCCGGTAGTACCGGTCCCATCTGATTCCAAAGCCAGGGAACAGAGGCGATTCTTGTGCGGATAGAGAGAGGTTTTTTGCGAGGGAGTAAGGAGGCTTGGGTTAAGACACGTGAGCTGGGAAGCACATGCACTCTAAAAATCGAGAAAAAGGAAGTTAAAAACCAAACTAGAGTGCATGAGACTAAGACCGGTGAAGACAATTCACAAGATGACAATCATGAGTAAAAATCAACTCAAAAATGACAAACACGAGTACGCACATCAACCTCTCGATTGAGAGGGGGCGGTGGCCTAGGCCACCATATTTGAGTATACTCAGCTTGGCACCACGAAGATATATCTTGGGTCCATTACCGAAACTCATCATTAAGCTCACATATCACAAAATGATATTAAGAGGAATGATTTTGTTTACTTTGCGCATAATGGGGGGAGGGATGGTCCAATCAATTAGGACCGCACTCCCCCTATGTCCATGCCTACACCTAAACCAAATGTGGGTAGAGTATTAGGTGAGAGTGCAAGATAATCAAGTCAAGCTCCTTGAATCTACGATATTTAGTTCATTCCTCAAGTAGCAAAACCTTGCTTCATCAAGTGGCTTCGTGAAGATATCGGTAAGTTGATCTTTGTTTGAAACATAGGATAGATCAATATCACCTCGAGCAACATGATCTCTAATGAAGTGATGACGAATCTCAGTATGCTTTGTCCTTGTGTGATCTACCGAGTTGTATGCAATTTTGATGGCACTTTCATTGTCACATAGAAGAGGCACTTTGTCACAATGGACACCGTATTCCTTTAAAGTTTGCCTCATCCATAGCAATTGAGTGCAAGCACTAGCGGCAGCAACATACTCGGCTTCGGCGGTGGAGAGAGATATACAATTTTGCTTCTTAGAGGACCAACATACCAAGGACCTACCAAGGAATTGGCAAGCCCCGAATGTTGATTTTCTATCATCCTTGTCCCCCGCCCAATCCGAATCCGTATATCCACAAAGAGAAAATGTTGAGCCTCGAGGATACCAAAGACCATAAAATGGGGTATGAACTAAATATCGAAAGATTCTCTTGACCGCCATTAAATGGCTTTCCTTAGGAGATGCTTGATATCTTGCACACACACACCTACACTCAACACAATATCGGGTCTAAATGCACAAAGTTAAAGCAAAGAACCAATCATGGATCGGTATACCTTTTGATCCACATCTTTACCACTTGGATTTTGTTCTAGATGAGTCTTTGTAGACATGGGAGTAGGAGCTCCATTTAAATCTTGCATTTTGAATATCTTGAGCATGTATTGAGTATACTTGGATTGATTGAAGAACGTCCCTCCTCTAACTTGCTTGATCTCAAAGCCAAGAAATACTCTCAACTCTCCCATCAAAGACATCCGGAACCTACTAGTCATAAGCTTTGAGAATTCATCATTAAAATCTTTTTTAGATGATCCAAAGATAATGTCATCAACATATATTTGGCATACAAAAAGCTCCCCATTGACCCTCTTAGTAAAAAGAGTGGGATCGATTTTCCCAACCTCAAAGCCACGGTCAAAAAATAACTCTCTAAGGTGTTTATACCACGTGAGTGGGGCTTGCTTGAGCCCATAGAGCGCCTTATCAAGTTTGTAGACATGGTTTGGGAAGTTGGGGTCCTGAAATCCCGGGGGTTGCTTAACATATACCAATTCATTTAAAGGGCCATAAAGAAATGCATTTTCTACATCCATTTGTTGCAACTTAAAGTTATGATGTGCCGCATAAGCAAGAAGGATACGGATGGACTCAAGGCGAGCCACGGGTGCATAAGTCTCTCCATAATCAATGCCTTCAATTTGAGAATACCCTTGTGCAACCAATCTAGACTTGTTACTTACTATAATTCCAAGCTCATCTTGCTTGTTCTTGAATATCCACTTTGTTCCAATAACATTGCGGCAATCCTTTGGCTTCTCAACTAACTTCCATACTTTGTTTCTCTCAAAGTTGTTGAGCTCTTTATGCATAGCCTCTAACCAATCCGAATCTTCAAGAGCTTCCCACACTTTCTTTGGTTCAATCATGGAGATGTGAGCTTGGTTTTCACTGAACCTCTTCAATTGTGCTCTTGTGGAAATACCTTTCCTTAGATCACCAACTACATTTTGTAGAGTGTTATCTCTTATTTCCAATATTCTTTACTTTCTAGCTTCGCGACGAGCGTGGATCTCCGTGTTGTTTCTTGGGGGACCCTCTTCATCATTCTGATCCTCGTCTTGACCATCATTTTGACCTTGATCATCATTGGAGTCATACTCTACATTGGGAGGCAAAGATTGACCTTGGTCTTGATCAAGTGCACTTCTAGCGTCAATTTGAGCTTGTCTCAAAGCAGCTTGTACGGATATTCCTTGACAAATTGACTTGGCACCACTTGACAATCCGTCGAATGGACCAAGCCCCCCTTGACTGGAGTTGACACTTTGATCACCATGTCGAGGGTCCACATCTTGTCTTTGGCTTGAGTCAATGTCCTCTTCGGTGGACGGAGCATGTTGAGGTTGTGAAGATGAGGGCTCCACTTGAGTGGAGCATAGTTCTTCTCGATCCGCCATAAGGGGTTCCTCAATGGGGTGGATATATCCCACACCCATTCTTCCTATGGCATCCTGAGGCATTTCATCATCTGCATCACAAGCATCAACACGCCCCCCTTCGGGACCATCATATTCTTCGAAGGTCATACTACAAGATTCTATGACGGCTCCAGAGAGCTTATCATAGATTCTATAAGTGTGAGATTCGAGACCATAGCCAACAAAAATACCCTCTAATGCTTTAGACTCGAATTTAGACAAACGAACACCTTTTATGAGATAGAAACACTTGCAACCGAACACCCGGAACTAAGATATGTTGGGCTTGTTACCGGTAAGAATTTCATATGGAGTCTTGTTGATTTCTTTGTGGAGGTAGAGCCGGTTTGAAGCATGGCAAGCAGTGGAAATGGCTTCGGCCCAAAAGTTGTATGGAGATTTAAACTCCGCCAACATGGTCCTAGCCATCTCAATAAGAGTCTGGTTCTTCCTTTCGGCCACACCATTTTGTTGAGGGGTGTATGCAGCGGAATATTGATGTTTAATCCCCTCATCACTAAGGAAATCATTCAAGGTGTAGTTCTTGAACTCGGTGTCGTTGTCACTTATAATGATCAACACGGGAACATTGTATTGCCTTTGGACCAAATTGATGAAGTCGATGAAGGTCTTTTGATTTTCACTCTTCGATTTGAAGAAATAAACCCAAGAGTATCTTGAAAAGTCATCAACAATCACCAAGCAATATTTCTTCCCACCAAGACTTGCATGAGATGGAGGACCAAAGAGGTCCACGTGGAGGAGCTCCAAGATCTTGGTGGAATTGATGTGGTTCTTAGGCTTATGAGGAGCATCATGCATCTTCCCCAGAACACATGCCCTGCAAACACGATCTTTGGCAAAGGAAACATTTTCTTTTAGTCCAACAATATGGCCCTCCTTGTGGAGACTTTGCAAAGTTCTCATATTGACATGGGACAGTCGGCGATGCCATAACCAACCCACATCGGCCTTTCCGAATAAGCACATCACACTTGTAGTGGCTTGCCCCGAAAAGTCCACCACATACAAGTCATGTTCGACATACCCAACGAAAGCAACCTTGAGAGACTTGCTCCACATGAGAACCACAAGATCATTATGTATAAAGACGGAAAAACCCATCTTTACAAGAGCACAGACTGAAAGTAAATTGTACCCAAGGGTCTCAACAAGCATGACGTTCACGAGTGTAATGTCGTGAGCAACCACAACTTTGCCAAAACCCATTACCTTAGACTTTGACTTGTCGGCATATGTCACGGTGATTTGATCATCATTTGGCTTTAAGTCCTTGACAATAGACGAGCTTCCGGTCATATGACTTGTGCACCCACTATCAAGCACCCACTTTGACCCTCCGGAAGCATAAGTCTACAAAAGATCAAGCTAATTTTTAGGTACCCATTTTTCAATGGGTCCTCTTTTGTTAGCAACAAGGGTCTTGGGAACCCAAATAGACCAAGCAATATAACCATCATAAGGACCAACATATTGTGCATGCACATCACCATAATAATCACGCATTAGAACATAGTGAGGGTTAGCACTTCCCGCAAAAACATCATGAGACATAGTTTTACCACTTGTGGTCTTACTCTCCACAATGGTCTTGTTGGTCTCTTGTGCGGGCTTGTCCTTCTTCTTCTTATTGTTCTTCTTCTTGGTTTTGGAAACAAAACCAATGCCCCCTTTATCACCACTACGCCTTTGCTTTCTCAAAATATCACCAGTGGACTTGTTGCCTTGTGGAAATGTGGCCTTATCAAGCTCCCCCTTCAACCTAGCATTCTCTTCAAGAATAGTTGTGCTACTAGATGGAATGAAGTTACTAGGTGAAGGAATATTGGCCAATTGAGTTTGAAGTGTTTTATGGGACTTTGTGAGTGACAAGAGTTCACTCTCCAAGACCTTGTGAGCCTTGTTAAGCAAACTAAAGTCCTCGGCAAGTTTTTCATGAACCACACCAAACTCAATCTTGTCCTTTTTAGCCCTTTTGTATTTCGCAATAGCATGATCACGCTCTTTGATGAGTTTGTTAACAATAATTTCATTGGCCTCATAAATCCCTTCAAGTTTTAATTCAAGTGACAACCTTGTTTCTTGTTCTTCTTCTAGAGAATTGTTTAAAGCTTCTAGCTCAATCATATGTTCATGCTCAAGTTTACATCTTACATCTAGAAGCTCTTGAGTATGTGAGAGTTGATCTAAGATGTTCCCAAAATGTAGCTTAGCATCACCTTCTAGGTTAGTCATAAACTCATCAAAGGCAATTAATTTCTTTTTAACATCAAGAGACATCTCATCATCAATTTCATCATTATCTAAGTGAGTAGAGCGGGATGATGAGGATACCTCCGTTCCTCTTGCCATAAGGCAAGTGACGTTCTTGGTGGAAGAGTTCTCATTTGGAGAATCAAAGAGTGAGAATGTCGGAGTAGAGGTGGTGGCTAGAGCAGCCACACCATGAGAAGTTTCCTCTTCCTCATATTCATCATCTTCATTGTCGGAGGAGTATTCTTCATGAGTGATCAAGACAATTTCTCCCGACTTCTTGTTGATGGAATTATTTTTGATGAAAGGTTTCTTGTAAGGTGCCTTGAGAGTCTTCTTCAACACAAGCTTACCACCATGATCTTCTCTCTTCTCATAGGGGCAACTTGACACAAAGTGATAGCGGTCACCACAATTAAAGCAAGTTCTCAACCTAGTGCTATTCTCTCTTTTCCCATTTGGATTGCTTCTCCGTTGCATTTCCATCTTGGCCTTGGCGGGGCTCTTCCAAAAGTTCTTTGCATAGAAAGCCATATATTGACCATGAGCAATCTTGACTTCATAGGGATGGTCCATGGAAAGCCCTTCATCACTATCATCTTCATCCCCATGGTCCACAACTTTGGCCTTCAAAGCAACATTGACAACATTACTCATACCAAGGGCACGAGCACGGGCATATTTGGCATTCTTGGCGGCAACCTTGAAGGCGGCCATCTCTTGCATAACTTCATTTGAGGTCATGAGATGGTAGTTGTGTATTCCTTGTAGGATCTTCAAGTCGGTGGGCTCAAAAGGCATGAGTGCACTCACATATTTCCTTTTTATCCATGCATCATCCACATGTGAGGCACCCACATTCCTAAAAGCGGTGGCGGTGGTCTTGAGCCTTCGGTACATGTCTTCGTGATCTTCACCTTCTTTCATGTAGAATCCTTCGGCTTCATTGCTTAGAGCATCATATCGGTTCCTCCTCATACTCTCATTTCCAACAAACAACACAGTGAGAGCATACCAAGCTTCCTTGGCAATGCTAAAGTGCTCAATGTGTGGATAATCCTTTGTCCCCAAACCTTGTTGAATCATATGCAAAGCAGTGGCATTGAGTTGACTATTAACAATCTCTCTTCTTGTCAAGTTGTTTGGATCCCCAATAAAGAGTCCATGCTCGATGATGTTCCATAGTTCAATGCAAGAGCTGCGCATATGAGTCCTCATTAGTGATTGCCATTGAGAAAAAGTAGTAGATTCTTCAAGCTTAGGTGGGTCACCTCTATTGTATACATGAGGGTGAGGGATTGGAGGGTCGGGAGAGTACCATGAATCACGGTGCTCACCTTCCCACCATCATTGTGTGTGGAGGAATTAACATTTTCTAGTTTACCCCCCACCACCATACCCTCGGGGGATACTGACGTATTCCCTATAGGTAGAATGGAAGGTTGATCCTCTTAAGGAGATGGGGGTGATGAGCCTTCTTTGTCTTTAAGAAGTTGCTCGAGCATCTTCTTGACTTTGTTGACCAAGGAAGAGCTCAATCTTGTTTCCAAGTTTTTCAGATCTTCCATGGTCACCGGGGTCGGCTCACTACCACCATCCCCATCATTGCTACCCATATTCTCTTAGGCGGTAAAGCCCGAATAAAGAGCCGAGGCTCTGATACCAATTGAAAGGATCGTATGGGCACCTAGAGGGGGGGTGAATAGGTGCTACTTCAAATTTTCTTCTTTTTCAAATTAAGGTTTGACAATAAGGTACATTCTCTAGATAATGCAACTAAGGTGAATTTACCTATATGACAAATATGCAAGAACTACCACAACACAAAGTAGGAACAAGTAAGTAAAGTGCGGTAAAGGATAGAAGTAACCAAAGTGGTGGACACGGAGACACAAGGATTTGTTTCCCGTAGTTCCTTCCTTTTGAGGGGAAGTACGTCTACGTTTGGAGAGGGGGTGGTTTCAAACCACCAACGCCACGAAGGCCTCCTTGTTCTCCGATGAATCTCACCCAACGTGATCGATTCACCTTCCACTTTGTCGGCAACCTTCAAGGTAGAAGCCGCAGATTACAAGTTTGGGGCACACATCCACAACTTAATCGGAGGCTCCCAAATACAAGCAAGCTGTCAAAGCAATCAAAGACAAGCTTGTAAGAACCAAAACAAGAACTAGGGTTTCCAAGAAAACACTAGAACAAAGGGGCCCTCAATGAAATGAGGGGGAAATGAAGATCTCTTTTGGTGAAGTAGTATATCGGGGCCTCCTCCTTCGATTCCCCAAAGATCATGGACTTTGGGTGGTGGAATGAGGAGATCTTTAAGATTGGGTGGCTCCAATGGTGGTCTTGACTTTAATGTGGCTGAGCAATTTGTCCCAAGGTAGGTGGAGGGGTATTTATACCCTTTCACGAAATATGGCCGCTGGAGTCATTAATGCACCGGTAGTACCCTCAAGCGGTAGTACCGGGTCCAAGATCTGGACCGTCTTGGAGATGCTTCGATTGGTCGAACCTTCTTCGAGTTTGGCGGTATCGCCCTGCGGTACTACCCCAAGCGGTAGTACGGTCGTATGACGCAGAGATAGTCTGCGGTAGTACCGGTCCCAATCTTTGTAACTTGGCAAAAGCAGAGAGGGTGGATTTTCTTGAGCGGTCCGGATCGCCTGAAGCGACGACCGTGTCCAAGCGGTAGTACCGCTTGTACCGGTTGGACCGGTAGTGCCGCTTCGTGGTACCAGATGGTACTGACTAAGACCCACCCTTATCAGTTTTGCATGGTTACAACCGGTACTTGAACCGGTAGTAATCAAGGTGTAGTACCGGTCAGATTCCGATCACCGTTTGACATTGGTTTCAAAGGCTGTTATGCCAATATTTGTGTCATACCCTTATCAACCCTGTGATACACTTAGCACACGATTAAACCGATAAGTGTGTTGTTATCAAACATCAAAATTAGAGGGATAGGAAAATTATCTTTCACACACGGCAAAGCCTTTGCCATGTTCCGAAAGGCCTTTGCCGTGTCTTTTACCCACACAGCAAAGAGCATGTGTGCCGTAGATGTAGACACCACGAACAATTGCGACCCTTCTTTTTTGACCAACTCAATAGGACATGGTCCTACCGAATAATTTTAGTAATATATATATGGGAGTGCCAAGATCTCATGCGTCTGAGAACTTCTTATATCTAAGTCGCTGATGTCATCCTAATATTTGTGCTAATTATCGGTTACAACCTAGTTGCAACTTATAAGATTTATACTAATTCTCAGTTGCAACCTAGTTGCAACTCATTAAATTCTTAGTTACACCCAAGTTCAAAACTCATGCATAACTTCCATTTTGCACGAATCACGAGGTAAATCGAACGCGGTGGAGGCTTTGAGACTTAATAATTTCTCAGACGCATGAGAACTAGCAAATCCGTATATATATATGCAATTAAAGAATGCACATGTTTACAAAGCAGGCAAAACCAAAGAAACTGCAAATAAAGTGGTTGTCCTTCAGAATCCGAGTATTTTCATAGCTCTCCCTATGGATAGCCAAGACAAGAAGCCTTTTCAATGGTCTCCGAATTTGTAATGTTGGCCTCGCATTTCGAGGAATTATCGATATTCGGATACCAGGTGAAATGATTGTGTACCTTATGATCTACTGCTATTGTTTTTATGACCTAATAGAATCCCAACAAATCCTAAACAATAGAGATAAATCTTAAACATGTTTATACCTTGGCAACAAGTATAGATCAGTGGAATTTCGCAAAAAACAAAAATTCATGATATGGGTAGTCATGATCTCAGATGAATTCACTTATACTCGGTCAAGGTCTCAATAAGGGTCAAGGCCAAAGTTTTAAATAGCCGGCTATAGCTCGGCTATAGCCGCACTAATAGCCTCTAAGAAGTTTCCGCTACTTATGCCCTTCGTAGGCTAAATGGGAAATATGCGCTAGTAGCCAGCTATAGCCCGATTTAGCCTTAAATTAGCCGCTAAAGTTCTGCTATTTGAATTTTTCTTCTTTTTGTTTCCCTTTTTCGAACTTAACTTATGTTAAATATGATTCTATATAACTTGTGAGTTAATTAGTTGAATACATATGTGTGTTCAATAGTTGCATGACTTGTAGCTCAAATCTTATTTGAGTCATAGTTTTTCCCATCTTTTGAAAAAAATGACTAAAATTTGCTCAATTTTTTAAAATACGCTAAAATGGAATAGCCCACTATAGCGGCGCTATAGTCTTTCATTGCCTTTGAAAAATCCACGGCTAAATGAAATAGCCGGCTATTTTAAACTTTGGTCAAGGCACTTATTGTTGCCGCCCCCCACGTTTGAGCATGTGTGTACCCTACGACTTGTATATAAGTATCATGGCTAAATGAACAAGTGTGCTGTTGCATCTGAAATCCTCTTTCAACCTTGTACTCCCTACATACATACACATATCTGCAGATCTGCTGCGGCTGTCACTGCCGATCATCAACACATAATAATCCGCGGATTAACTAACTGATCGCAACTGCCGCCCACAGATTAAGCGCTGGGCGCTTAATGCCGGAATTCCCTTAATGCCTAACTGAAATATAAATGCTCACAGCAACCGCTCAGGCGCAAGCGGCCAAACCGCCAGCCGGAGCAGCGGCGGATCGATCGTTCGTTCGTCCTATATAATCCACAGTACAACTGTACAACAACAGAGCCAAGCGGCGGCATTGCGGCAGAGCCAGCCGGCCATGGAGGAGACCGCGGGGTGGCCGGAGCCGGTGGTGCGGGTGCAGTCGCTCTCCGAGAGCGGCGCCGCCACCATCCCCGACCGCTACGTGAAGCCCGTCGACGACCGCCCGTCGCCCTCCGACTGCTGCTGCTCCTCAGACGCGGCGGCATCCATCGACGGCGGCACGGTGATACCGGTGGTGGACCTGTCGTCTCCCGACGCGGCGCGCGCGGTGTCGGAGGCGTGCCGCGAGTGGGGCTTCTTCCAGGCGGTGAACCACGGCGTGCCGCTGGAGCTGCTGCGGCGCGCGCGCGCCGCGTGGCGCGGCTTCTTCCGGCTCCCGCTGGAGCTGAAGCAGCGGCACGGGAACTCGCCGGCCACGTACGAGGGGTACGGCAGCCGGCTGGGCGTGGAGCCGGGCGCCGTGCTGGACTGGGGCGACTACTACTTCCTCCACCTCCGCCCGCCCAGCGCGCTCTCCCCGGATGACAAGTGGCCCCTCGTCCCTCCCGACCTCCGGTAATCCACGTCCGTACAACTTGATGCCACGCCAGCATCAGTAGCCAGTGCCCGCCGGTGCAAGTAGTTTTAAACCTCCATTGTGTTATCTTGGCGCAGGGAGGCGACGGAGGAGTACGGGAGGGAGGTGGCGGCGCTGTGCGAGAGGCTGCTGGCGGCGATGTCGTGCGGGCTGGGGATCGGCGAAGAACGCCTGCAGGAGGAGTTCGGCGGGGCGGAGGGCGCCGGGGTGTGCGTGCGGGTGAACTACTACCCGCGGTGCCCGCAGCCGGAGCTGACGCTGGGGCTGTCGTCGCACTCGGACCCCGGCGGCATGACGGTGCTCCTGGCGGACGAGCGCGTGAAGGGCCTCCAGGTGCGCGCGCGCGGCGGCGGCGGGTGGATGACCGTCGACCCCGTCGCCGACGCGTTCATCGTCAACGTCGGGGACCAGATCCAGGTAACAACTAACAAACCAGCAATCCACTAGCACACATGCGTATCACGAGTTCGCCGCCATGATGTTGCTTGCACACACATGACACATGCATGCCTTTTTCATTTTTATTTCTAACTTTTTTCATTCAGGGAAAAAAATCCTTTTCTTTCGTCTCAGCGATTTACCGGTCGTTCCTTCTAGTCTAGTCTCTATGGTCGCCACGAGCCCGTGTCTTGCTCAGTTCCTGCAAGAAAATCCTGACATATATAGGGACTCTTTGTTGATGGCAAACCCCTACAAAACGTATCTGTCGTCCATCCGTCCACACTCGTCTCATCCATCGGATTACAGACGGATGGCACTTGTCCACGTCGTCGCCATTAGAGTGCTCGCTACTACTACTTCCTCCGTTTCAAAATATATAATATTTTAGATTTGTAATTTTTCCAGCCATTAGTAGCTGGGGTACAATATGTCCATTTCAGCACGTGCCCTTTTTTGCTCGATCGCATCCCGGCCGGCGTTTATGAGATCGGAGGTGGTAGGTGTCAGTGGGGATCTAGCACGTACGTCCGTACGTGCTCGTTCCCGGGGTCAACTTGTTGCGTGCGTGATTCGAAAAAAAAAATGTTGCGTGCGTATACGTCGCCTTCCGTAGATATGATGAAGCTTTTGTCTCCGTCCTGGCCGGGCCACGAGAGTGTCACGTGCCTCTTCGTAGCGGCATACGCACGAGCACATGGACACACACGCGATGTGTGCGTTGCGTGCGTATGGTTGCTGCCGTGTCACCGCGCGCGCGTGACGGTAACGTCAGCTAGCTGTAAATTGGATCCATCCATGCGAGATATCGTCACGTAGTACTCGTCACTGGTCACCTCACCTGCACTAATTGTTCGTGCAGTGACTTACTAATCGATCGTTGCAAACTACATATATTATAGCCATGAAGAAAAAAGATGCAGACAATAACAATAAGTATACCATGGAACACAAAACCAACCTGTAGTTGAATGTTTAGGAGGGTGGTTGTTGCACTGCACCGTAGTTTAAACCCCAGATTTGATCGTGTTGTAAAAAGCGAATATTAACTTTCAGAGCGATGTTAATGCTCGATGGCGAGACGTCTGTGGTGATTGGTCAATCTAGCACCGATCATTTCGATTTTCGGAAGTGCTCATAGGGGTAGGGTGTGCGTATGTGCGTTCATAGGGTGAGTGCATATACGTATTGTGAGCGTCTTTGATTTTACCGTGTTTCTCAAAAAAAAAAGTATACCACGGAAGGAAAGCACAATACACATATACTATATCCACGAGGCGGAGTCAACATGGCATACAAGCAAGGTGTCAAGTTGGGATCTTGCGAAGTCTCAACACTTGTAATTCATTGGCCAAATAATTAAACAGATTTTACCAAAGAATAAGAAGTGAGATTTTGACAAGATCCCACTTGAAATCTTATGAACACGGGACAGTACCTGCCCGGATGACATGCCTGATTCGGCATGCAACAACGTAGGACAGCAGCGCAACGTTAGTTATGACACGTACACCTATCTAAATTAATGGACTCTAATAATTTATCCAGATTTTAGATGTATCTGATCAGATACATTAAATCTGATCAGTTAATTTAGATCAAAGGGACTAGTACTACATGTTTTTTATTGTCTCCATCCATTCCATTGAACACTGCTTGACTTTGACCGTGTTGTAAAAATGGGAATAGCTAGCTAGCCGGACCGACCGACCGGGCGGACCATCTTGCATGCATGCTACGCTACTCGCTCGTACCACCAGTCCAGCTAGTGTGTACGTCTGCGCATGCTAGCGGCCTCGTGTTTCGGCGGAATAATACTAGTAGCTACTAGTTGCGCACGTGCTACATACCGTGGTCATGCATGAATCCACATGTTCTTCATCGGCTTCGTACAGCTCAGTACTGTTCATCGATTTGGGCCTCTCTGGATTCTACCTCTACCCATAGCTACCTAGGAGCCTAGGATCTGAAACTTGAGAATAGTTCAAAGGGGGAGTGCCAACCCGTTCGGAAATTTCAAAGTTTGGAACTTTGGTTATTTGGAAAAATTACGATATATTAAAATCCAATTATATAATTGAAATCCAGAAAATAAGAGAGAGAGAGAGAGAGAGAGAGAGAGAGAGAGAGAGACTATATGTATACACAAGAAGATATATATACCATATGTACACACAAGAAGCATTACACTCCACATACCTAGTTTCTAAACACTTCGGAATAGATTTCCGTTAATGCGAACACGTGCTATCCCAAAATGCTGGTGAATATTCACTTTCCTCTTACATGTCCTTCCTCGCCTTGTTGCCGCATCCTCGTCGCCACCACCCTATATATGTGATCCCCGCCTGGTCAATCATATCTCTATGTGCGAGAAGCAACAGTATTACCATCTCGATGCTCGATTCTCCTCTTGAGTTTGGTTGGTCGTCTTTACAACGACGACACGTGCCTCTGCGGGCCAAGAACCTATTTTATCTTCTTTTATCCTTTGGTGGTCTTCTAGTGCCACTTGTCTGCTCGGTCGATGTAGACTGAAGTCTCTGCTGGCCGAGATTTTTCCTTATTTATCGATAGTTTTAGAAAAGTGCAACTTTAGTTTAGTGAAAAAGCTGGCCTCCACGAGTGCAGTGGGAAAATACGGCAAGGGTACGTTTTGGTAGGGTAAAAACTGTATAGGCCACGTGCCATTACGTCCTTTCAGATCTGCCTTTGATTCAGCGGAGATATGGTCCAACCGGCATCGCTGTCCGAAGATCCTGCACTGCACTGCTCTGCTATGCTGGTGCAGGTGCAGCAGGGCACTGGACGGATGGCACCGCCCATGTACCATTTCTCTGTTCACATTTTCTTTTTACCACGGGGAAACCGCACGTTTCTCACATGCCGCTGGCACTGTCATCACGGGGCCACCCACTGTCCATTGGTCGACGTCGGAGTTCGTACAATCGAGAAAACTTTCTTGCTGATTGCCGCTTGTGTACACACGCAGGTGCTGACGAACGCGGCGTACCGGAGCGTGGAGCACCGGGTGACGGCGAACGCCGGCGCGGAGCGGCTGTCGATCGCGGCCTTCTACAACCCGAGGAGCGACCTGCCGCTGGCGCCCATGCCGGAGCTGGTGTCGCCGCCGGGGAGGCCGCCGCTGTACAGGCCCATGACCTTCGACGAGTACCGGCTCTACATCCGGCGGAAGGGGCCCCGAGGGAAGAGCCAGGTCGAGTCGCTCAAGGCCGACCGAGACAGATGATATGTACGTACATATAGATCCTGAATAAATGTTGACGGATCCCGAGTTCGATCTCTGGTTCTACCCAGTAGAAATAATAAAGAATGAATAATCGAAGTCTTTGATCAAATGAGCTGTCGCAGCTGGTTCCGAGACGAGAGTACGCTGAAGCGGGCGGTGCGGCACCACCGTGGCTACGAGTTGGAGTGTGCACGAAGAAGGGTGCAGAGTATCCTAATTTTATTCAACTCAAAAGCATTGTATATCGACTGAGCCAGGTCGAGTCGCACGCACTCGAGGCCGACGGAGACGGAGGATATAGATCCTGAATAAGGATCTATCCCGAGGAGCGATCTCTGGTTCTGCTAGTGATAAGAATGAATAATGGAAGGCTTCGATCAAATGAGATGTTGCAACTGGTTCTAGGCCTCAGTTGGTTTCGAAAAGCTGCAACCAGTGCAAAGTGTAGCTTTGTAAATACTACTTTTTACTACTCCCTCTGTTCAGATACATTTGAATCTAGACAAACCCAAGTCAGTTATTTCTGGACGGAGGAAGTAGAAAAGAGCGACTCGACGAAAAAGTAGGAACCGGAGTTGCGCTTTTCCGAGTTCATTAAGGCCTGGTTTACTTCTAGTGTATTTGAGGGGACAGGAGAGGATTATTTCGTATCTCGAAATTTTCCCGATAGATCGTTTACTAGAACAGGTTTGGAGGGGATAATCCTGAAATATTCTTACAAATTTCTTTCACATTAGTGTGTTTTTTGGCTAGATTAAAAACTATCCATCGTGATAGAGTATTTTTGGGAAAGGATGTTTGAGAGGATTGGAGAGTATTAGGTAAATACCAAATATCCGTATATCCACATATCTTTTATGGATAAAAATACCGAAAAAGTAAACAAGCTCTAAAGGGGAAACTTACCTTAAACACCATTGATTGTGGAAACAAATGGACTGGAATTCTTGAAGATGCTTCCATCAAATGGATCTCAAAAACATTACCCCCATCTCTTTCTCACGTGAACGAAAACGATTTGTATATAGTAGCTCGTAGTCTTTGTATATAGTAGCTCGTAGTCTTTGTATGGTGTGACGGGTGAATTTGAGAAGATGCATCCAATTGAGCTACGAGCTCGTAGTCTTTGTATGGTGTGACCGATGTACACATAGAACTTTTGTAGGCCCATGTCGGAGTAAGGCCTTCCACAACGTATAATTTTTCGGTGCTCAAACCGCTTTTCAGGCATCGGGCAGGGCATCGATGCCCAACGCTACACACGCGGTGCCACAAATTTGTTCTAGGGAATCGGAGCAACTAGGTGCTCTGATGCCCGAACTCATCGACCAGTAAAATATTGCTGCTATGAATCGGAGCAACAAGCACAGCCATTTCCATCGTCGGCAAGTATGAGCTAAAGGTCGACCAAAATGAGGAAGAGGAAGGCCGTGAGCGGCGAGAAAGCTAGGAGACCCATGCCCCTCGTGCCTCCGGACACACCTCACTGCCCATCTCGGTGCTCGCCCCCACGCAGTACAGCTGCCCGCTGCCCCCGACTTCCATTGCCTCTTCCTCTGCCCGCCCTTCCTTTCCCTCTCTGCTCCACATCGTATTCCTTCTCTGATCCATACATAATTAGGAAGAAGAGGTGGGGAATTAGATGAATTTGAGGTGAGGAGAAAAGGGGATTTTTCTCTAATCTTGCAAGGAGGAAGACAAGGAAAGGAGGATACCGGCTCCTGTCGGGTTTTCTACGCTAAATATGGATCCTACTTCTTTTTTGCAGGCATCGATTGTTTTCACGAACGCTGTGAGAACGGTGCCTGAAATATTTCTTAAGACGTCGACTGACAGGTTGGCCCACTTTTTATTGTTTGGGCACCGGACACGTTGTGGAAGGCCTAAGAGACACAAAACGATAGAGCATATCTCTACGCGTCCAGTTCCAAGTGGCAATGGCTTCATCATGGAGAATCTTGTTGTCGCTATGGACATCAACACGCTATCTCCAAAGTGTAGCTTTTAGTATTCTTAGAAGAAATATCACAAAACTACGTGATTTGAAACTCGCGTACCGAGACAAATATACACATGATTGTAAAAAGAGTGGACTGAATTTGAGAAGTTGCATCCATCCAATTGACCTTAATTAGAAATAGCATTCCCATCTCTTTCGCACGTGAACGAAAATGATAGCCTTTTGTCTTTGTCGACCACATGTGCCGGCGTGGGCTTAGGCAGCATAACGTTCCTTTTGTACGCCCATCCATTTTTGCAATTTTTATACACCCATCCTAGTATAATGAAACGCGGAATAATTGACCATACTCTCTATGTTACAAAATACAGGGTGTATTCTGAATGTGCAAAGTTGTACTTGGACCATAAATTTCTCACACTATAATCTGTCAATACTTAAAACCTACAAAAAATTACAAATTTAGATTTTTTTTAAATGTGGGCTGAGTGGTGTAAATTAACCCTCATTATATGCATTACTTGTTGGTCAGAGTACACATTTAGACAATCAAAACTCGCCCCGCATTTTCAAGTGACACGTCGGTTCCATGTTGCTATGACTTCAATCACTGATATTCTAGCTTTGTCGGATATAATATCCCTACAAACAATAGGTCATCTTTTGTATTTCGTCTCTATTTACCATGATTTTAATGCTGGAAATTGTATATCACTGTTATTACACACATTTGTGTGTTTGAAATGAAAATAGTAGGAGAAGAAAAATTATTTTCTGACAACCACAATGCGAAAGCATAATATACCCAACAGCGTTGTACTCCACGTGGTCCCACTCCTGAAAGCAACCATCACAAATCAATCAGCCAATCACCACTTGTCGAGTTTGAATAGCATCCACGTATTCTCTGGTAGGAAACGGGAGCTCCATGTGTGGCAAGCATACTCCGAAAGCAAATTAAGTAAGATGCACATTTGCTGCAAAATAGTTTTAGACAGAATATGTAGAAAACCTATTTCTCAAAATATTTTGAGGTACTAGGAAGTCAATTTTGTGTTCTCACAAGATACTCTGACAAACGAGGAGATGAGAGTGAGATGCTGTAATCGTTCAAAGAAGAGAGATGGAAATACATCGTCAATCCATCACGTGATTTTCAGCTCTATGAGAAAAACCATATGTCGTAAGAATGTACTCCCTCCGACCCATATTATTTGACTTGAATTTATCAAAATTTAGATGAACCTATATACTAAATACTCCCTCCGTTTCGGTTTACAAGTCCTACGCGTATCTCTAGGTTATCAATTTAACCTATATAATTTGAATTATATAATATAAAAATTATATCAATGGAAAATACAAAGTCTAAAGTTTGCGGTGATATATTTTTTATAATATATACATCATACTAAGTTGCTCAATTTGACGACATAAAACTATGTGCAGGACTTATAAACCGAAATGGTGGGAGTAGTGTCTAGATTTATCCAAATCTAGACAAATTTGAGTCAACTAATATGGGTTGAGAAAGTAATAGAATTGGTGAAGAATGTTTTTTTGGAAATTACTTTTCTTTAAGTGAGTGTCTAGATCTCAGACGCCTGTGAACTTATAGATTATAACTTATTAAAATTTCAGTTACAATCAGTGGCGGACCTTCTTGGAGGCCAAACTGGGCCATGGCCCCCCCAACATTATTGTAAATTCTCTAATTAGTAGTGTTGTTAAGTCTAAAGTAATGAGAATTAACAATAGTTATAGCTATTGAATGGGTTTAATTAGCATCTTGCCCTTCCTTAATTTCTCTCGAGGTTTATGGTGGTTCTGATTCTGAACTCATATGTAAATCTCGTTCACGTTGTGAATTACGAGACAAATCTAATGGCGAGAGAGGTGACTAAAAGTTCTCAGACGCATGAAAACTAGCAAATCCATTTAAGAAACTCCTCTCGATAGAAGAAACAAAGCAGCAAAATAGAGTGACAAGCCGGACGTCTGAATATGATAGTTGAGAAAAAAAAATCTTAACTGTTGTTCCTGGACAGCGATTGTGTGACAAATGGACAAAGCTCGTGAGAGATGCATCCATCCAATGGATCTCGAAAAAATATCATCCCCATCTCTTTCGCACGTGAACGAAAATAATAGCTTCTGGTCGTTGTCAACGACATGTGATGATGCAGACACATGCCTTTACATGCCATATCGTACGTGTCAGGTTCCACGTGAATGGCTCCATCACAGAGATTCTAGTTGTCATTTTGGACATCGAGACGATCTCTGAAATATAAGGTTGAGCACTTTTGTACTCCTATATTTATGAAACCTTACAAATTAATTGTTGTGGTAGTACTTTTCTAGACAAATTCTGCACATGGTTGTGGAATTCTATAGACTAAACTCGCCAAGATGCTTCCATGGAAGCATCTATTCGCATCACTTTCGCACTTTCATATACTTTCTCTGTTTTAAAATATAAGATATTTTAATTTTATAAAGTAAATGTATCTATACTTTTTTTAGTGTGTAAGTTTGTTTAAGTAGTCTTTGTCAAATACACGTGCCGACGTGCACATAGTCACATAGTACCATCTCTTGTATGCCCATCTCAGAGTAACAAAACATGAAAATATTAGAGCATACTCTTCATGTTCTAAAACGTAAGGCTAATTCTGGATGTGCAACATTATATTTGGACTCTCTTGTAGTAATTGCAAGAGTTATAAAAACAAATCATGAAAAAATATTTCCTTTATATGAATGCAATGTTACATTGTGCGCAAAATAAGGACACATTTGAACAATCTGAACCAATTCTACATTTTCCATGTGGCTACTACTCAATTATTGAGATTCTCGCATAATTCAGTACTCCCTCTGTTTCATATATAAAATGTTTTAGCTTTATGAAAAAGTGTATCTAGATCTCTTTTAGTGTGTATATTGGAGTGAACCTACACATTAAAAAGGGTCTAGGTACATTCTTTCACAAAGTTAAACCATCTTATATTTTAAAATGAAGGAAGTATAAATTAAAAAAAACAGTGCGCCGTTCGGAAGCAGCAACATTTTTTTAATGTTCAAAATAAAAGGCTCCGGTGAGCCAGGAGTCAAATCGATGCAAGAGTGGACTTAGGCATAGCACAGTGGTTGGGGTGGGCTGATAAACCCCACCCGCTTAAGTTTAAGTCTCCTTACTTGCATCTTGCATCTGGGTATATTTTTACTATATCAAAAAACGCTTTGGATTTTTTCCTTTTAAAGACATTCATCTTTTTTAGTAAAGGAGAAGAAGAATAAATCTTTCTGACAACCACAATGGGAAAACAAAATATGCCCGACAAGATTGTAGTCCAAACACAGTGTTTTATGTTGGCCCTTTCGGCCTTAGATACTGGTGGTACCACACCTGACAACAACAATCAGACATCATTAGCATTCACCAATTGCCTTTTCTGAATAGCATCCAAGTGTCCCCTAGTCAGGAATGAAAACTCCATCTGTGGCGAGTATCCTCTGAAAGCAAAGTGAGATGCCTATGCTGTCCAAAATAGTTCCATGACAGAAAAATAGGGAAAATCATTTTCTTTCAAACATTGGGTGGTGGGAAATAAAACAATTGTATTCCTGAAAGATACTCTGATAGAGAATCAGAAGGCAACAAGAGGTTACTTTTGTACTACGTCGCAAGTCGCAACAACAAAATATCAATGTGGCCCACCTGGATCATTTTGGAACAATATCATCATTGCCTCGGCATGTAAAAATGGCTGGAAAATAGCCATGGAATCTTGTTATCAATGAAGTCTAAGGTTTAAGTTGCTGAAAAAGAAAAACTCTGGGGCTTAAGCTTCATCTTCCAGCCTGAAGATAAAAGTGTGAATAGTTGCCTGGCTTTGACACTTTGTGCAAAGAGCATGGCAAACTCGGCTGAGAAAGGCCATATGGTCTGTGCAGTCTAAACAACAAACACAACTCTGAACTTCAAAAACAAAGAACCATCAGATAATCGGAAACGAAGTTAGTTCTGCTAGTTGAACAGCTGCTACTCTGTCAGCGGTTAGCAATCAGGAGCAAAGTTAGAGGTAGCTATGAAATCATGTCCTTTAAACTAGGACAGAGACAGTGATTATACACTCAGCGACTGCAAGCCCAAACAAATCGAAAGACACGGATTCACAATATAAACAGCTAATAAACAGTTAAGACAGAAGTTGTTGCACCCCTGCCTTCTGGTCAGCTGTTAGATTGGTGGGGAACTTGATCAGAAACTTGATCCTTAGGTTCCCTTTCTTAGACGGCTCCCTTGTGATGGGCATCCCTTCGCCCGGGACAACCTCTTCGTAGGTGGGATTGATGACAGACTTCACGGGGACAGTTAAACTTCGCCCATCCAGAGTTGTCAATTGGACTGCACAGCCGGTCAAAGCATCCACTAGGGATATTTTATGCGTGTAAACAAGGTCGTTCCCATCTCTCTTGAATTTTGGGTGTGCCCGTTCTTCTATTATGAACACCAGGTCTGATGGTATGACGTTACGGGTCTCGTTGCCTTTCTCAGGAAAGGTGATCTTTGTGCCCTTCTTCCATCCGGGTTTGATATCAATTGTCAGGATCTCCTCCACACTCATAGGTTTGCTGCAAAAAGAAACATGGAAATATTTTCTCAATAAGGCATGGAAATAATCTGATTGCTTTTTCCTGAAAATTCGAAGCTTCAGTAGTAGTTAAAGTTCCAAACTACTTTAGAACATCACAAGTCATAACATATTAAATCTCTTATACATGAAAACGAAAATACTATTTGCGGAAATCAATCAATCACATAAGCAAATGGATATCTGATAGGTCAAGCTATACAGCCATATCTTAACAAAGGCAAACAAGCTGCATCTGTGTAATTTGCCAAATTCTCTGGTTTTCTGAAACGCCATTTTCTTTGCTTAGTTTCTTTTTATAATTTTGAAAAGAGAACTGATACGCTATCACTCACTCTATGGCCACATCGACTAACCAGAGAAGAGGATCAAGCATGTATGTACAAATGCAGGAACTACTAAACAAAATTGCTAGATATCATCATGATAACAAAATATGCTATCTACCTGTGTATATATACTAATTTGAATGCATTGCTACCCTAACTCCTTGAGACCAATGTTTTAGGATATCATGCCTCAAACAATTGCAGGTATGTGGAGACCAAATTGTCATACTTATGGTCATGTGGGCACCCAAATATCCACCCAATACTTCAGGATGTCCATAAATATAATTTATCCCAAACATCCGACCTGATAGGTTAATTTCGAAATGATTGATATAGCATATTCAAGCTCAAAGAATCGGCCTGCATTGCACACTTGTACCGAACATTATTACACTACACACTGCACTACAATAGATCTATTTGAGTTCAAAATTCAAAAACAACTGTCGGCCTCAAATGATCTTTCACTAGTAGTAGCACAGTTAACTAACTATGCATGTTTTTGAACACTTTATCCTTTTTGTAGATCCTGGGCTTATGACCAAAGTTGGAACCATAGAAAATTATTGAAGTTGTCCTTACCTTGCATTCAGCTTATGTGGATCTACAAATTGAAGTCACAAACTGATTTTTAAGAGAATCAGTGACTGGAAATAATAAGCATGATCTATGAACACAATAACTGCACATCATCAAACAGTCTCACATCTTGGATGGTCAAATATACAGGAAGGCGTCGTACTTATGCATCCGACTTAAGCTGTGCATCGTACTTATGCATCCAACTTAAGCTGTGCATCCGTGTATCCTCTGCCTCACAACTGGCCGATCCCAATCCAACGCCTCGCGTCCGAGACGTGCAGATTTTGCAATTAGACACCAACAACCTCCCTGCTTAGCTCTGCTAATCATCCGACACACCAGTACACGTTCCCAAATCTCTAGTAGTCTCTGGTCTGCCCTCGTCTCCTCCGATCCCTTCTGTAGATCGCCAGACAGCGGCCATTAACGGCGACGACCAGTGCGCCAGCAGCAAAGATCGGGTGTGTGCGGAGGCGTTGGACCATCCCGGAGACGGTCTTGCGAAGATCTACGTCGATTGCGCTCTGGAGGCGGAGGCCTGCGACGAGCCCAGAGAGCCGCGGGGCATGAGGCAATCACTTCCTGGAGGTGGGGAGGCCAGAGACCTTCCCACCGAATTCTTTCGTCGTGATATGATGGCAACAACAACCACATCCTGAGTTTTTTATGCTGTTCTGATTAGTAACAGAGCTCATGTTCGAACCGCCATGATCACCCTATTATCTGTGGGCTGATATTTTTGTTTTTCGTTTTTTTTCTCTGTATATTTTCCGTTCGTATCCCTGGTACTAGTTGCTGCTCCTTGGAATTTTCTGAATGCTCCTTTGTATACTGCATTGCTAAAAGAATATTCCTAGGCGCTTGCTTTGGCTACTGGTTGAAACAAGCAAAAATCAATCATAACTGATGGTGCTATAGTACCAAGTTACATTGAAGGACATTCACCAATGTTAGAGAAGTGAAACATGGGCGCTCCTGCAGCAAGGCATGTTCCAGAGTTTATCACTAATGCTTGCCAGCCAGCGAAAAATAGCCAGCTTTCCTAGGTTGCTGCTCGTTGGCCGCAGACAACGTCCAAAATCACCATTGAGGCTGGCATAGCTTCCCATGCTTGCTGCTCGCACGCCAGCGCACAGCATCCCGAGTCACCGTCGAGACCGTTCAAGGGATCACAGGAGATCATCTGGATTGGGGCCCATCGTGCTATGGAATAAGAGCAACAGGGAGGTAATATGATGGCCATTGTCTGGGGATCGACAGCAGGGTAGGGGAAGATGAGAGCAGACAGGTACTGGTAGAGATTTGAGGGCTTTAGACGAGGGGGTTTGGGATGATTAGAAGAGCTAAGCAGGAAGGTTGCGTGCGTCTAATTGCAAAATTTTCACGTCTTGGATGTTAGGCGTTAGAATGGAATTGGCCAGTTGTGAGGCTGCGGATACACCGATGCACAGCCTAAGCCGGATCTTTAGGTGTGATGATTGTAGTAATACCTTCTTCATTGGTGAACAAACAAATTAGTTGAGTAATGACATGAAGGAACGCCGGAAATAAAATAGGAAAGGGTTGTGCTTCAGTACAGCCCCCTAAATATTTTTAGAAAGGATATTCTCGTCCTTCGGTAAAAGTTAAGATTAATTAATTAGATAGTTATTCCTTAAAGCTACACCTAGTTTTTTTTGAATCGATTAGATGTACCCATGGTTTGATTAGTCACAGAAAAAGAGCTTTGACTCAGGACGATGTTAGCCATAACTCTTCATTCTTCTTTCACGGACAGCAAACCAAAATAAAGCTGGAGTTACCTACCAATAGCACACAGCTACCGTTGTCCAATACCGGTCAGACTATGCAAACGTCCTGGAGTGATTCAATCTATAAAGCCAATCAACAAACAAAACCATAACTTATGTTGCTATTTTTAGGATCTTGTTAGTTAGGCTTTGGATATTGTATTTCTTACTCTTCCGATCAGATGCAAAACAGACTGAACCACCTAACTAAGAACGTTGCCGGATACATCCTCCCGACACCAAATGCAGCCCCGCCACCACACGCCATAGCCGCGCAGCCGCTACAGTGGATTGATCTTGCCGAGTCGTGAGTTCATACTTGGTCTGGGCAGATTGTTCAAATAATATAGACTAGATTTTCACAATGTGGAAAAGACTGGTTTACCCTTTTTAATGAAAGGGTGGGTTCTAATCGCTACCATTCATCTGCGTCAAAAGTTGTAAACTTTTTTAAAGAGGGTATACCGAATCACACCCCTAAAGGAAGATGACATCAGGGTAACAGGCATGCCAGTAACTGCTACTCCCTCCGATCCATAATAGGTGTTGTTGTTTTAGTACAATTTTATACTAAATCAGCGACACTTATTATGGATCGGAGGGAGTACTATCTGTACCAATGCTAATTGGCTTATTAGACTACATGATTTGTACCGATTGAGGAGGACTGCTACAAAAACTGGAAGTTCGTCAAAGTAGAATTCAGATTTACTCGAAGGTATCATATTGCTAGAAGACAGAGACACGTCACAACAACTGGGAACCACACCGAAGAGCCATGGTTTAGGGCCTTCTGGAATCTAGGATGTTGTCAGAGTACAAATATATCACTTCACTATTAGTAAGTAGGAGGTAACTGAGAAGCTGCATTAAGCAGACGTCATGAATCGAAACACACTAAGGTTCATGTATGGTTTAATGAATTGTCAGGTTAAGTGGGGAGTGTTTAGCCCATAATCCTCTCTAGCTCCTCACTGTTTCCCACCCTTATATCCCACGACCCGTCAAGCAATTGCAAAATTGTTCACCGCAATGAAAGAAAATAAAAATTTCAGTGACCTTTCTAGTTCAGGGAGTGATAGACCGAGAGCTACACAACAAAGGCACACTCTTTCCTCTGGTCAACACAAGCTTACTAAATGATGTGTGCCGAACTTAAAATATCTACGCTAAGAGGCAACAGCTGGTTACTGGAGTTGAAGTTGCTACAGCTTCTTACTACTCAGATTGATTCATCAAGATCACCACAATGCCGATGTTTTTTAAGCTAATCTACAAACAGATCTTATATACAGTAATTATTTAGGAGAGAACATGAGAGAAGGAAAGTGTCTCACCCGGCGGGATCGAGGACGTCCCTGGAGATCTTCATCTTCTTGGTGGCGCCCTTGTGCAGGTCTTCGAGGCTGCAGGCCAGCTGCCGCTCGATCGCCGCCGCCTTCCTCATCGACGCCCCGGACGCCTCCCCTGACCCAGGGGAGAATCCGGCGGCGGCGGCGTAGGAAGCGGTGGCGCCTACCCCTGGGACACTCTGGGGAGTGGCGGGGCCGCCGGGGGGCGGCCGGAAGTAGGAGCCCCCGAACATCTCCTTGAAGATCTCATCGGGGCTCCTCGGGTTGAAGCGGAAGCTGGGGCCGCTGCCGCCGTGCGCGTGCGCGTGGGCGGGTTGCGCGGCGGAGGGGGAAGGAGGGGCCACGCCCGCCTTGAGCCCCTCCTCGCCGTACTGGTCGTAGACGGCGCGCTTGTCGGGGTCGCTGAGGACCTGCGAGGAGAAGAGAGACCGTGAGGAGGTGACAGATTCGGTGGTTCTTGGAGGCGGCCGTGGTAATGGAGGGAGGGAGGGAGGGAGGGACGTACGTCGTAGGCGGCGGAGACCTGCTTGAAGAGGGGGTCGGCCTGCGGGGAGGAGTTCTTGTCCGGGTGGTACTTCATGACGAGGCGGCGGTAGGCCTTCTTGAGCTCGTCGTCGGTGGCGCCGCGGCCGACGCCGAGCACCTTGTAGTAGTCCGCCTCCATGGATGGCGACGGCTGCTGCGGCAGGTGGTTCCGGCGCCCAACTTGGGTGGGATTGGCTTTGGCTGGTTGTGGGCGACAGGGAAGGGAGGGGCGAGGGTTTTGCTCCTACTCTGACTCTTTTTTTTTGGTTTTTTTCTTTTTACCAATGACGTACGTAATAATTTTCTTTTGAGACGAGCTGACATTTAATTCTTGTTGTAAACTTGGGTACGAATGCTTTTAGCATCTGTGACATGCGTGTAGTTTTGTTCCATATACTCCCTCCATCCCGGTATAAATGACACAATTTGCAATTCTCTCGGCCCTAAGTGTCATCTAATTAGTCCATTTAAGAAGTAAACATGCTGAGGAGAAAAAGAGTTAGGAAAACGTTCACATTTGTTCACACATGTGCATGCAAGCAGTTTATTCTTTTCACACTAGAGTAATTATAGAGATTAAATGCTTTTGTGTCTAAGTATTTTGGGATTGCATGATTTGCAAATTGTGTCCTTTAAACCGGGATAGAGGGAGTAAGAATATTTCAGCATGCAGTAATTTCTAACCGAGCGAAATAATCGTGTCCAAAATTAGGGTTAAGGCGGAGAATTCAATATGTACTTCGTAGGATATACTCCCTCAATTCTAAAATATAAGGCGCATAAGTTAGAGTCAACATCTTCTAACCTTGACTAGGTTTATTTAAAAAATATGAATGTCTCCAATATCAATATCGAATGGATATATTGAGAAACTATATTTTATAATGAATCTATTAATATCATTTGATATGGTGGATTTTTATATTTTTACAAATAAATCTGGTCAAACTTAGAATATGTTAATTTTTTACTAAAACTTAGACGCCTTACATTTGGAACGGAGGAAGTATTTATTTTCTTAGTTGTAACAAGTTTTTCACTAGTATGAGTTTACTTGTAGAGGATACTATAGAACATGATGTACCTCTATTGCCACTTGGTTTAATTTTCTTCTATCTACCCACAATTGTGGACTGTTGACCATGACTTGATTTAACAAAGCTATCAATTGTTTGACTTCAGGTAGTCTCGTGAAAGCAATGTTAGAAATTGACGGACGACTTTCATGTGCATTAATAAGCAATCCTCATGCTCATTAAGCTTTTTTCTTTTCTTGTTTTTCCCTTGAGCTCATGCCATCACTTTCTCTCCAATAATTTCATCTTCCCGGGTAGAAGAGGAGATAACGAGTTGACTCTTCTATTCTTTTTCTTTTTACCAATGACGTAATAATTTGTTTTTGCCACGAGCTGACATTTAATTCTTGCTGTATAAACTTGGGTATGAATGCTTTTAGCATCTGACATGCGTGCAGTTTGTTCCATAAGAATACCTCAGCGTACAGTAATTTTTTGTGACTATTCTCTCTTTTTTTTAGATCGCAACTGTTCTCTTTATGGAGCGAAATAGTCGTATCCAGAATAAAGATTAAGGCAGAGAATTCAATATGTACTCTGTAGAATATATTTAGTTTCTTAGTTGTAACAAGTTTTTCACTAGTATGAGGTTACTTGTAGAGGTTTCTATAGAACATGATGTACCTCTATGCACTGATGGAAACGAGGCCTCTAACACCGGTTCTGAAACCGCTGTTGGGGGTTTGGAGTTAGAGCACCCCCTTTAACAGTGGTTCTTACAAGAACCGGTGTTAAAAGGTGGCGCACGTGGGGCTGTCACGGCGCTCACGAACCGGTGTTAAAGGTTCTTTGCCGCGGCAGGAAAAAGACATAAATCTCTGCCGCGACAGGAAACGGCATAAATCTCTGTCGCGGCAGAGTTCTGCCGCCGCCCCGTTCTGGGCGTATTTCTGCGGTGCGTTTGGGACGGGGAGGGGGAATCGATCGGGGACGGTATACACATACATCGTCGTCGGTACATACGAGTACATGAATAATTAAGCAACTATTATTATACACAAACATCGTCATTGTGTAGTATTCTTCGTAAACGTTGAGCATCAAGTACAAGACAAACACGTTCAAGCATATATACAACGTTTATTTTTTTTGGATATCTAAGGAGTTCTCCGCCAGGCGTGACGACCTCATCAAATATGAACCCCGCCAATTCCTCTTGAATAGTTCATATGCGGTCAAATGGTAGGAGTTGATCCCGCATCCGTTCGATCTAAATATATATGAAGAATGGAGTCAATATATATATATATAAGAATAAAACTCAACACAATTGATGGTAATAAAATAATGTTGTGTACTTTGTTTACTTACTCTAAGTTGTTCTAGTGCGGCTTGGCCCGCCGCACATATCGTGTTGCGAATGAACTCGCAAACATAGTATCCACATAAGTTATTGCCGGGTCCCTGATGCGCGCACTTTACGAGAATAGAGAGTTCAATCAAAGTAATAATCAATAAAGCATGATATAATGGAATTGGAAGCAGAATCAAAGAGATACGCAGACCTAGCTAGCTAGTATTACTTACATTTTGGACTACAAATTTTAGTTCTTCTGACCATTCACCCACGGTCCTGCCCGTGAACCTTTTCCAAATCCTGTCAGGCAAAGAAAATGGATAAATGAGTAATTAATTACTTGTTGTCACGAAAGTTGCCGATCTAGTGCGATAATATGATTGAAATTACCTCTGGAGCATCTTTTTAAAGTCTGCCCATAGCACTTGGTTTTTTCGTAATGAGTCCATGACAAGGACTTTTTCTGAGTCAGGTTGAATAACTAGCAGAATAAAGTGGAACCTGCGCAAGCATAACTCATCATCAGTTACACTTAACATCGAGTAAGACGAAACAATATGTGTACAAGAGAGGGTAACAGTACTCACGAGAAGTTGTAAGGCAATAGTATTTCCCTTTTGGTTTGTTGTCTCGGTAAAGACTTTAGCAAGAAATCTTCTGTTTACCCGGGTCTGTGTTGTACCACTTGTTCATGAACTCTATTTGGGTCAACGAACCCAATGTCAAAAGGGTCTCCTTTTATGCATTCCATAACCTTTTTCCTGCATAGTATATACATATATGGTGAGCATATATATATATATACATGCAATTAATGAATTGAATAAGATAAGATAGAAATTACAGAAATAGTACTAACACACAATAAAGTTTGATGGCAGCTTTGTCGAGTTCCTTCTGATTGAATAGAAAATGCAAGTCTTGAATGTTGAAGGCGATCTCGTCGTCTCCATATAAGAAAAACTGATCTCTTATATGCGCCGTGATCCATTCTTCCTTTCTCGTCTTGCAGAAATCAAGGTAGCACTTGTGTAATCCTCACATCTTTGTTGGTAGATTCTTGAGCTCCTCTTTCTTGACGAGATTCTTCCCATACTTCCATGGCTGTATGGGGTTGACATCGCATGTGGGCAAGTTGTCTCCCATGATGTTCACGTATGCAATGTAAGTCATCCCCATCTCATTGGCCTTTTTTGTAGCTCTGCCTCGTAATCATTTACAGGAAGAGCGTTCCGTGTGTCGAACACTTGGAGCGGGGCGCATGATTGGTTTTCCTGCTCTCTGATCATGGGAATTGTTTTCTCGGGTGCCGCACGACTGCTACTTTCAGTCTCCCTCCGCCTTGCACCCCTCTTCAAAATCTGGCGCTCGTAATCCGGCACAAGTGGGGTTTCAGGTTTGAAAAGATTATTGTAAAACTTCTCTACCACCGCCGGATCTAGTTTCTCCTTTGGCTCGGCCCGTATAGGTGCAAAGAATTTCTTGACCTCTTCTTCCGAGATCCTATTGGTCTCCTCGTCGCTGCGATTCCATGGTAAAACTGGCAATGGCTTGGCGGAAGGCTATGGGACGTAGTTTGTTGAACTCTTTGGCGTACGGTTTCCTGCGGATTTCTTTGTGGCGGTGCTAGTGATGATCTTCATGGCAGTGCTCTTCCGCTTACGCTGAGGAGATGGCTGAAGCGTCGGAGATGGGTGAAGCGCTTGAGAGATGGTGGCCTTGAAGATGGGACGCAGCGTAGGAGATGGCTGGCCTTACGAGATGGCTATCAGCGGAGAGATGGCTGAGCCCAGAGACGATAGGGAGTATTTTGATGACTTGGAGGCGGTGGGCTCGGGGCTTGACAGCTGCGGAGGCGGGGGTGCGATGGCCTCAATTTGGAAGCACGATGTGTTCCTTCTTCCAAAGAATGGTTGTTTTCACTGCAAATTTGAGTTGAGTTTCCCCTTCACCTGTAGCATGGTCAAGCTGTGCTTCCTCATATTCCTTCACAACCTCATCCACCCCGACAATAGCATAGTCATCTGGAATCGATCGGCAGTGGTAAGTTCCACCAGCTACAGGAGGTAAGGCATAGCCGACCGCCACCTTAATGGATAAGCCAATTAATCTCACATGCAGCTCAGCGTGTTCGCTCTCCGTGATCTCATCCACGGGGTATCGAGGACCCGCCATTTCAAGCGTGGGCTGCACGTTCTCCGTGGAATCCTGCCGCTTTTTCGCAGAGTCTGGGCGTGGCGGCTTCAATCGTGCTCTTCGTGCCGCTGAGATGGGCCGGTAGCTTGCTGGCTCTTTTGTGCATTCACTTGCGCCTGTAGCGCCACAAGTGCATGTTCTATCTGTGACATCCGCTATGTAGCTCTTTTTCTTTTCTGCCGCGCCATCTGTAAGAGTCGCCCCACTCGGCAAACCCATCCTTCCACGTCATATCCCATGTGCCTCGTGCAAGTCCAGGGTGTTTTTTTTACCGATGACGCGTGTGAGATGGTCGTTCTCTCTGTCGGGATGGAATGTCTTGGCGGCTGTTTCCTCGTATGACGTGATGAGTTCAGTGACGGGTTTGGCAAAGAGGATTGGGAAGGTACACAATCCCGTTTCTGGGTCCAACCTTGCCCCGATTCCGTAGAACCAAGTCTTTGCACGTAGATCCCACCCATGTGTCTGGGGTTTGATCCCTCTATCGTGCAGGGCCTTCTCAGCTTCCTCCCACTTAGGCCTCTGAGATATGTAGCCACCTGACCCCGTCCTCTGGTGATATTCCTTCTTCTGGACATTTAGCGTATTGGTTTCGGTCCTCTTTGTAGCTATAGCACCTTCCTCGTATGCCACAAATTCCTAGTGAGGACTTATCTTCGCGTAATATGCGTCTTCAAAATCTAGAGTCTCGCGAGCTTTGAAAAATTTGTTCAATTTTGTCTTCCAGTTGCGGAAAGCGTCAGCCATCTTCTTTAGAGTCCACTCTTTGACCTTTTCCTTTATAACCGGTTTATTTTCATCCTCCTCTGGCGAAAGGGTGAAATTTAACAACAGCGGATTTTAAAGCGTTTCTTTGAATCTTTCATCGACAAAGGTACCGTCGCCCTTCTTTGGCTTATTCCAGTATTCAGTTATGATTGGGATTTGGTTCCTAATAAGAACTCCAGCCTAACATACAAATTTGTCTGCGGCCTTCTTGGGCTCCATCGGCCTGCCATCAACAAGGACTGCTTCAATCGTGAACTTTGCACGATCTTTCAACCGATGGCTCGCGCCTCACTTGCTCTTTTTCGTAGAATAAGATTGTTGCTGGCTGGTCGATCCGGAGGGCTAAAAGAAGAAGCGTTAATTAATACATGTACATATATATACAAATCAATCGGTGCAAGTCAGCAGAGGCTTAATCCATGCATATACCTCGACGGACTTTGCAATCACTAAAGTGCGTTCACCAGAGTCGTCATCTTATCCATGACTACTTGAGTTGTCATCATGTCCCTCCAAGTTCATATATTGTGAGGTGTCCTCGTGGATCATGTTCTCCATTATTTATTTCTCTTCAAGGTTTCTACTGAGTGGATCCATAGTTTCTGAAACAATAATATCATCACACAAATATCAGTAATACATCTATTGAAATGCTCGAGCAAGGATGATGATATGACAGGTTAAAAGTATTGAAATGTAACCCTAATACATGTTTGGTCATTCCAAACCTATAGCATCCCAGTTGTCTAACACCTGTAATGCTACTTGATTTAGTAATAAAAGGGCCACTTCCTACAAATAATGGTTGCATCATCATCCTGTCATGTTCATGTCATCATGCCACCTTGCATTTGAGCATCATATAAAAACCTTTTGTTTTGGTTCTTCTCTCATATGCATTGTAAATTGTATTTGCCTCTTGATATTGTATTTGGTTCTTGATATATTGCTTAAATGCCCAAGTTGAGTTGGGGGCATATCTTTTATTGACTCCACCACCTTTCTTGTCATCACCCCATCATTCCACCATTCCACCTTACATGAGCATGGCAACTTATTGGTTTTACCTCTAGCTCATGTGGGTTGGGATGGATCAAAATTCTAGCTCCACATGATCCCATGTATGCACCATGTTGTTTTCACAATATTGGTATATGAGAGCCACATGGCCACCTTTGCATGCCTTGTGAGTGGAACCTTTTCTTAGTCTCCATATGGGTTGTTTTGGGGTTATTATCATGTTGGGATATTTTGGGACTATAAAATATCTAGTGGCACCTACACACTAGCATGTCCCATCTTTATTCAAATATGGTTCCCCTCATTCACTCCACATGGAACTTTTCCTTCATTCTTTTGCTTGGGCCTTACTCCATCTTGTGAGGATGCAAATAAATAATGCCATGCTTATTATTTTTGTTATCACAAGGATGATACATGGCATTTAATGTTTTTTGCATGGCCCATGCAAGTGCCACCTTTTGCATGTCTTTTGGTTTTCTTTGATTTGTGTGGATCATCCCTCTCTCTCCCTCTTTTCCTCTTGATCTTGCTTGATATATGTTTGGAGCATGCATGCTTCTAAAACCCTAGCTCTCACCCCTCTCTCTCTAATCCTCTATCTAAGTTCCCTATATCACCTACTCCATCATCACCATACCCCCCATACCCCATCCTAGCTAAACCCTAATCTACACCTAATCTAAACCAAACCCTAAGTACCCCCTCTTTCTCTCCTCTCTAGCTGAGCCACCCCTCTAACCTAGCCCCTAACCGAGACCACCCCCTCTCCTTTCCTCCTCTCTTTCTCCCTGCCTTGTGGCCCTAGACCTGCCTGCCTACCCCGAGCCTCCTCTCCACCCTAGCCTCGCCTGCGCCCTCACCTCACCTCCCCATGTGCCTGCCGACCCGGACGTGAAGGAGGAGGAGAGCAAAAAGGTGGCCAAGCCACCTTCCTCCCCAAGCCAACCACCTCCCTCCGTCCTTATCTACACCCCACCCCCTCTCCTCCCTAGATCCGCCCAGGCCACGCCTCCTCCTCCCTCCCCGCGCCATCAACCACCGACGCCGACCTCCATCGGCCTCGATCTCCCGGCGATCCAGAGGCGTAGGTGGCAGGCGTGTCGGCAAGGCTTCCTCGCAACGCCTGCAGACACGCCGAGGAGGAGAAGGTCAGAGCCCTGTGTCGGCGCCGATCCGACGACAAGCCCTAGCTCGCCGTTCTCGCCTCACGCAGCTGCTCCCCGACCCGATCCAGGCCCTCCAACGACCTCTCGGTGAGCCTACCTACCCCCCAGACAACCTCGTCGTCGCTGCCTTGCCTTGTTCCCGCCGGTAGATGTGTCGAGCGCTCTCTGTGCGCCGCCGCTCGCTAGTGTCTGGCCGCCCCGCGACGCGCATAGCCTCTTCTAGCAGCCCAGCGCACTCCAGTCACCAACCTCGGTAGCCGCCTCTGCTAGCCAGCCAGCGACGCGGGTTCGAAGCCCAGCCTCGCCACGCTGCGTCGGAAGAGCTGTGAAGAAAAAAGTGGGTCGTGGCCACTTTGCGCCTCATGCTTTTTGTCAGCCCCGTTAGCCCTTAGCCCCACCAACTAGCGTTGGTGGATTTTTCTAAAAAGGCTCCTAGGCTTTTGCGTTATCAACCCGCGTTCCTCAGCTGGTCCACGTGGCGTCCCGTTGCACCTTGCGTTACCAAGCCAGCCGGGTTTGTCGGCCTCAGGGGCCAGCCTCTGTGCTAGTGAGAAAAGCTCCTGCGCGCGTGTTGCCCAACAAATTGTGACCCCACCTGTCTGTGACTAGGGCTAGGTTTGTCTGAGTATTAAAATGTTTTCTGATTTCTGTTTTAATTTAAACCTTTTTCAAATTAATTCAAATTCAAATATAAATTTGATTTCAAATAACTTTTCAATTATAAATCCAAATAATACAAATAATATATGAATTTGAATCAGAAAAATGTGAGGATTTCAAATATGCTATTCAAATTACCTTTTGCACATTTAAAATTCCAAGTTGATTAAATTACAACAAATGCCACTGGAACTTAATAAATTAATAACTTTTGATTTATGACTCCGAATTTAACAAATGATATGTCTAAAATGATCAGATTGACGAGACCTTTCTGTTTATGCTATCCATGGCTTCAATTGCAGCATGCATCATATAAATATATAGTATACAGCAACTAATATGACAATAAAATGTGGCCAAACCTTAATAAAATGATTTATTCTTGTATTCCACACCTCACCCATGCCATGCTACTTTATTGCCATGCAAATTGTGCATCATTCATCATGGCATGATTGTTTGCTTGTCGCATTTTATTCATATGCTTGCGCTCTTTATTTATGTTGGCCCTTGTTTGTTTGGTTCTTCTTTCGAATAGACGCTGAGCAGGGGATATATCAAGAGAACCAGGAGCACTACGCAGATCGCTCTCGCTTCAATCGAGTTGCCGTGCAAGCACTACCACATGCTTGCATACATACGATACCTATTGCCTCTATCTTATTCTTGCATCATTGAGTCGCGATTGCATTAAATTGAATCCCAAGTATTGCATAGCCTTTACTTTTAAACCCATCAAACTTGTTCCTCCATCCCATGAGCCATTACTACAGAGTTGTTTGAGCCATGCGAGTCGTAGAACACATGTGTAGGGTATGTGAGGGTCTGATGGATAACGAGGTACCTAAACAACTAAACACGAGTAGTAATGGGATAACTAATGAAAGTGGCACGGTGAGCAACATCTGCTATTTGGTTTTTCCTGCTCACTTGTGTCGTAAGACCCCAGTACTTGATTCCTGTTCCAAGATTATTCGCTATCCACATCCGGAGGCTTATGGGACCCCACAGGCGAGCTTGATTCGATCTTATTTCTTGGGGCCACAAACTAGGTTTTATTTACTATCTGTACATATGCCATGCTACTTTGTTTTATTTACGATTGTCGAGGAGCACCTTCTTGTTATATGGCGAGTGTTTTCAGGTATCGATAATCAGTTTGGGTTCCCGATCGTTCTGACCAGCGCAAACCTCGGGTCCGTCTCAAGTCAACTAACTTCGCGGGTGTACTCAAGGGTGGCCCCTCAAATATTCTCAATCCTGTGATTGCTTTGTCGTGAAGGCCTCGTTGGGTTTTGATTTGGTTTTTCCGAGGTTGATCGAGTGTGTTGCTATTTGTGCACCCTGCAGGTAAAACTTTCTCGAAAGCCATGTCGCGGTTATGGACGACTTGAGCCGATTTCTCGATCATAGACAAGCATAACTAAAGTACCGCTTTAATCGACTAAGTAAATTGACTAGTAAATAGTGGAACACTCATGGAATGGTTAATAAAATTGCCAACGGATGGGGGTCGTTAAATCCGCTTCCTCGTTGGTAGCGAGGAGGATGGATCGGATGAAATTACTGTTATAGCGTGGTCATTAATTCACGGACATCCGCTATCTTTGGTTAGGCGGATGGTTAGCGTTATCTATAGAACTGTTAGGGTTTATATTTCGCTGCAATCGTCACCCAGTCGTGTCCTTTAGAGGCATTAAGACTTCTTTGAGTACCCTTAGGGTCTCACACGATAAATTATTGGTTCAGATGAACAGGTACACTCGCAGGACGGATACTGGGTGGAAGAGGCTGATGATGTGGGCAACGATCGTTCGGTGTAGAGATTCCGGGAACGGGGATCCTGTTGGAGATATGCCCTAGAGGCAATAATAAATATAGTTATTATTATATCTTTGTGTTTATGATAAATGTTTACATTCATGCTGTAATAGTATTAACAAGGAAACATTAATACTTGTGTGATTTGTAAACTTAATTTGAAGTCCCTAGTATAGCCTCTATACTTCACTAGCTTGTTGGTTGATTAAATGATTGTGGTTTCCCTATCATGAACATTGAGATGTTATCAACAACAAGATCATATCGTTAGGAGAATGATATGGTGGACATACTCCTATTGATAAGCGTAGCATAAAGATCAAGTCATTTCAATAGTTCAATTGCTATATGCTTTATGATACATAGTAACCTAATTCCTTCGACCATGAGATCATGCATATCACCTTTACCGGATGGATGCTTTGATGACATCAAACACCACACCGTGGCGGGTGGCTATAAAGGTGGCATTAAGTGTTTGGAAAGTATTGGTTGAAACACATGGATCAAGAGTGGGATTTGTCCATCCATAGCGGATAGATATACTCTGGGCCCTCTCGGTGGAATGTCATCCAATTAGCTTGCAAGCATGTGACTTGGTCACAAGGGATCACATATCAGGAACGAGAAAATAGTACTTATCGTGTGAGGTTGAACTAGGTATGCGAGATACCGACGATCATAACCTCGGATAAGTAAACTATCGTGAGACAAAGGGAAATTGGTATCGTATGTAAGTGGTTCATTCGATCGCAAAATCGTAGAAATATGTAGAGCCATATGAATTTCAGATTCCTCTATTGGTTATTGTTAGGAGAAGTGTCTCGATCATGTCGCATAGTTCACGAACCGTAGGAGACACACTTAAGGATTCGACGTTGTTTTGAGTAGTTATGGTATTATGAGAAAGAGACCGAATGTTGTTGGTCTCGGATGGGATCCGGATATCACGAGGTGATCCGGAATGGTCCGAGAATAAGATTCATATAAGGAAAGTCCCGTTTGGAGTTCGGGAATGATTAGGTGTTTTCATCGGGAATGTTCTAGAAGGTTCGGATTGTCCGACACTCCGGGGAGGTACATGAATGTGTCATTGAATGATTGCATCATGTACTAAGTGTTCTTCTGTTCCAAAAACATGAAAGTCAAATTGCGGTTTGAAAGTCAAGCGGCTAAAGCAGAAACTGTGGAAAGCAGAGCTGGGAAGCAGAAACTGTGGGAAACAAGCAAGAGGAGTTGGAACCAACTTGGAGGAGGAGTCCCTCTCCTCAGGCGGCGCGCCAAGCCCTACGCCGAGTTGGGGAGGACTCCCTCCTCCTGGCCCTAGCCCCTCCACCTATATAAGGAGGCGGGGCTCCTCCTTGAGACACACAAGTTTCCACCTCTAATCTCAGGTTTAGAGCCGTTTGGTTTAGAGCTTCTAATTGCTTTGGCCTGTGGTTTAGAGCCTTCTAATTGGTGTGTCTAAATCTCTAGACCACTAATAGCCCTCTCTCATAATCCACCATACTCGCTCAAAGCAGGCTGAAGCCTGCGGGATCTCCCTCTACTTAGGTACCACCGTTGTCTTTGCGGAATCATGAGGAGAGTGCTACAACCTCCATTTTCTTTGGAACAAGGAGAGGAAGGTCTTCGTCAGTACCGAACGTGTGACCGATTGTGGAAGCGCTAGGGAGCATGGCGGGGGATCGTCCACCACGATCTTGAGATCGAGAAAATGCGACTACATCACCCGAGAATCCGCTCTCGTTAAACACTTTGGAATCTTCGAGGGTAAGTTATTCCATCGACTCGTTGCTACAATCTAGTAGATAGATCTTGGCTTGTTTGTTTGTATGCGATAGAAAATTTTTGTTTTCCATGCTACGAACCCCTCGATGTATCGAGCCGTGTCTATATGTAGATCTGTTGCACGAGTAGAACACAATGGTCATTGTGGGCGTTGATGCTTTTATTGTAGATTGCTTTTGTGTACTTTGCATCTTGCGGTATGTTGGGATGAAGCGGCCGGGCTAACCTTACATGACATCGTTCATGAGACTTGCTCCACGCTTGACATGCAACTTGTATTGCATAAGTGGCTTTGGGTGCTGTTTCTCCTAGCATAGTTAAGATCCAATTTACAACGGGTAATCAACAATGCTAGTATCAATGTTGTGGTTCTTGTTCGTAAGTTAGAACGACACTTATTGAAAGCCCCAAACCACGTAAAATATGCAAAGAAAGTAGGCGTCTAACTTTGTTTTGCGGGGGTGTCTTGATGATGTGATATGGCCATGATTGTGATTATATTTGATGTATGCAATGTTCCTTATTGTAAGTTGGCAAGCGGAGCCATATGGTTGTCTTTAATTTATGTTAAGACCCGTGTCTATTCAAAGTAGTTGTAATAGTTGTAGCGGTGGGCGACAACCATGGTGAAGCGTCATTGACCTTGATGCAATGCGGTGATGATGGAGATCATGTTCGTGCTTGAAGATGGAGATCGGAAGCACAAAGAAGAAAGGCCATATCACATCACATATTATGAATTGCATGTGATGTTAATCCTTTATGCATCTTGTATTGCTTAGTAGGCAGCGGTAGCATTATAAGATGATCCCTCATGCACATGAATTTCAAATCATAAAGTGTTCACCCTTAGTTAGCACCGTTGCTAAAGCTTGTTGTTTTGAAGCACCACGTGATGATCGGTGTGTTAGATTACGCAAGTGTATACAACGTGAGCAAGCCAGATTTGCTCATGCAACTAAGGTTTGATCTTGACGAGCCTAGCATGTACGGACATGGTCTCGGAACACGGATTAGAAAGGTAAAGCATGAATCGTATAGTAGATATGATGAACATGTCGATTGTTCGCCATTGAAACTATATCAACTCTCGTGATGATCGGTGTTGATGTAGTGGATTTGGTTCGTGTGATCACTAAAACAATGCGAGGGATGTTGTTTTGAGTGGGAGTTCACCTAGTTTAATTTCATTAATTAATTTGAACTCAATTTGTCATAAACTTAGTCTAAACTATTGCAAATATGTTGTAGATCAATGGCAGCCCTACCATCAATTTTAATGCGTTCCTAGAGAAAGAAAAGTTGAAAACAATGGAAGCAACCCGGATTGGTTCCGCAATTTGAGGATTGTCCTCCACGGTGGTAATTTGACCTATGTCTTTGGATGCACATTGGGTGACCCACTGCGGTGATGCTCCGATGAAGTAAAGAATGTTTACCTCGCTCGGAAGAATCGGTACTCCATAGTTCGATGTGCTATCTTGTATGGTTTGGAATCAGACTTGAGAAAAGATTTGAAGAGTCGGACCCATATGATATTGTCGAGGATCTCAAATTGATTTTTGAGACTCATGCGGCAATTGAAAGCTATGAGGCTTACGAAAAGTTCTTTAAGCGCAAGATGGAAGAAGGCAGCTCCGTCGGTGAGCATGTGCTTAAGATGTGCAGGCATAAACAAACTTCAAAGCTTGGGTATAGTGATTCCTAATGCTTTGGGGATTTACGTGTCCTCCAATCACTACCACCAAGTTACAAGAACTTTGTGATGAACTACAACATGCAGAACATGAACAAGACGTTACCAGAACTCTTTGCCATGTTGAAATCTGCAGAAGTGGAGATCAAGAGAGAGCACCAAGTGTTGATGGTCAATAAGACCACCAAACTCAAGAAAGGCAAGTCTAAGCAAAGGACACTTCAAGAAGGGTGGTAAGAAAGTTACCACGCCGCGAAGAAAACCAAGGCTGGACCCAAGCAAACCGAGTGCTTTTCGCAAGGGAGAAGGTCATTGGGCGGAATTGCCCAAAGTACTTGGCGGATCGAAGAACGGCAACATCAAGAAGAAAGGTATATCGATATACATGTTATTGATGTGTATCTCACTAGTACTAAGTAGTAGTGCACGGGTATTTAATCTTGGTTCGGTTGCTCATATTTGTAACTCGAAGCAGTCTTTGCGGAATAAGCGGAAGCTAGCGAAGAACGAGGTGACGATGCGCGTGGAAAGCGGATCAAAGGTTGATGTGATCGCGGTGACGCTACCTCTTCATCTACCATCGGGATTAGTTTTATACTTAAATAATTGTTATTTAGTGCTGCGTTGAGCATGAACATTATATCGGGATCTTGTTTATTGCGAGATGGTTACTTGTTTAAGTCGAGAATAATGGTTGTTCGATTTATATGAGTAATATGTTTTACGCATGCACCTTTGATAGATGGTCTATTCTTATTGAATCTCGATAGTGGAAATACACATATCAACAATATTGAGGCTAAACGTTTGAAATCAGCGATAATTCGACCTATATGTGGCATCGTCTTGGTCACATTGGAGTGAAGCGTATGAAGAAACTCCATTCCGATGGACTTCTTGAATCACTTGATTTTGAATCACTTGAAAGATCTGAAGCATGTCGATGGGAAAAATGACTAAGACTCCATTTTACGGTATGATGGAGCGAGCTACGGACTTATTGGAAATCATACATACCGATGTGTGTGGTCCAATGAGTGTAGCATCATGTGATGGTTATCGTTATGTTCTTACCTTCACAGATGACTTGAGTAGATATGGGTATATCTATTTCATGAAACACAAGTCCGAAACTTTCGAGAAGTTTAAGGAGTTTCAAAGTGAGGTAGAGAATCAACGTAACAAGAAGATTAAATTTCTACGTTACGATCGTGGAGGTGAATATCTAAGTTACGAGTTTGGCGAGCATTTAAAGAAGTGCGGAATACTTTCACAATTGACACCGTCGGGAACACCACAGTAATGGTGTGTCCGAACGTCGTAATCGAACTCTCTTAGATATGGTTCGTTCTATGATGTCACTTACAGATTTACGCTATCATTTTGGGGTTATGCATTAGAAACAGCCGCATTCACTTTAAATAGGGCACCGTCTAAATCCGTTGAAACGACACCGTATGAATTATGGTTTGGGAAGAAACCTAAATTGTTGTTCCTTAAAGTTTGGGGATCTGAAGCCTATGTAAAGAAGTTACAACCGACAAGCTTGAACCCAAAGCGGAAAAATCGTCTTCATAGGATACCGAAGGAAACTATTGGGTATACCTTCTATCATAGATCCGAAGGCAAAATCTTCGTTGCCAGAATGGATCCTTTCTAGAGAAGGAATTTCTCTCGAAATAAGTGGCTGGAAGGAAAGTAGAACTTCGACGAGGTTGTCAAACCTTCTCTCGAAATTGCAGTAGCGCGACCGGAAGAAGTTCTGTGGTGCTGCACCAATAGAGAGGAAGCTAATGATGATGATCATGAAACTTGGTTGAAGTTGCTCTGAGCCTCGGAGGTCAACGAGAACTCGTACCACTCCAGATTGGTATGATTCCGTTATGAGTGTCATGTTGGTGGACAACACCGATGACCCGAGACATATGAGGAAGCGATGATGAGCCCAGATTCCAATAAATGGCAAGAAGCCATGAAATCCGAGATTGGATCCATGTACGAAAACCAAGTATGGACTTTGGTGGACTTACCGGATGGTAGGAAGGTCATCGAGAACAAATGGATTTTCAAGAAGAAAGCAGATCTTGATGGTAATGTTATCGTCTATAAAGCTCGACTTGTCATAAAGGGTTTCGACAAATTCAAGGAGTTGACTACGATGAGACTTTCTCACGATGGAAGCTAAAGTCTGTGAGGATTATGTTAGCAATCGCTGCATATTATGATTATGAGATATGGCAGATGGATGTCAAAACAGCATTCCTCAATGGAGATATTGATGAAGAGTTGTATATGATGCAACCCAAAGGTTTTGTCGATCCTAAAGATGCTAACAAGGTATGCAAACTTCAACGGTCCATTTATGGATTGAAGCAAGCATCCCGAAGTTGGAATCAACGTTTTGATAAGGTAATCAAAAGTTTTGGTTTTATACAATCTTATGGAGAAGCTTGTATTTACAAGAAAGTGAGTGGGAGCTCTGTAGCATTCTTAATACTATATGTGGATGACATATTGTTGATTGGGAATGATGTAGACCTTCTTAATAGTGTCAAGGAATATTTGAATAATAGTTTTTCAATGAAGGATCTTGGCGAAGCGACTTACATATTAGGCATAAAGATTTATAGAGATAGATCGAAGCAAATATCATTGTCACAGAGTACATATTTGGACAAAGTTCTAAAGAAGTTTGGAATGGACGAAAGCAAGAAAGGGTTCTTGCCCATGTTGCCCAATCGACCTTGAGTAAAACTCAAAGTCCGACATCGGCGTAAGATAGAGAAAGGATGAGTAAGACTCCTATGCCTCAGCCATAGGATCTCTAATGTATGCCATGCTATGTACTAGACCCGACATTGCATATCTTTAGTTTAACTAGCGGATATCAAAGTGATCCAGGAGTGGATCATTGGACAGAGGTCAAAAACATCCTTAAGTACTTGAGAAGAACTAAGGATATGGTTCTTTCTTATGGAGGTGATGAACAGCTCGTTGTTAATGGTTACACCGATGCTAGTTGGAACACCGATCCGGATGATTCTAAATCACAATCTGGATACGTATTTATTTTGAATGGTGCAAAGATTAGTGGAGGAGTGCAAAGCAAAGCGTTGTGGCGAGATCTTCAACGAATCGAATACATGGCTGCCGGAGGCTTCATAAGAAGCGATATGGATGAAAGAGTTCATTACAGTGGGTGTGGTTCCAAGTCTACTGGACCCAATGTCTATCTATGTGATAACATGGCGCCATAGCCAATGCGCAAGAACCAAGGTCACACAAGTGAAGCATATCAAGCTGCATTTTCACGCTATTCGAGAACATATCCGGGATGGGGATATAAAGATTTGCAAAGTACACACAGATCTGAATGTGGCGGATCCGTTGACTAAACCTCTCCAGGGCAAAACATGACCAACACCAAACGCCATGGGTGTTGTATATTACCATGTAATCTAGATTAGATGACTCTAGTGCAAGTGGGAGGCTGTTGGAGATATGCCCTAGAGGCAATAATAAATATAGTTATTATTATATCTTTGTGTTTATGATAAATGTTTACATTCATGCTATAATAGTATTAACAAGGAAACATTAATACTTGTGTGATTTGTAAACTTAATTTGAAGTCCCTAGTATAGCCTCTATACTTCACTAGCTTGTTGGTTGATTAAATGATTGTGGTTTCCTATCATGAACATTGAGATGTTATCAACAACAAGATCATATCGTTAGGAGAATGATATGGTGGACATACTCCTATTGATAAGCGTAGCATAAAGATCAAGTCATTTCAATAGTTCAATTGCTATATGCTTTACGATACATAGTAACCTAATTCCTTCGACCATGAGATCATGCATATCACCTTTACCGGATGGATGCTTTGATGACATCAAACACCACACCGTGGCGGGTGGCTATAAAGGTGGCATTAAGTGTTTGGAAAGTATTGGTTGAAACACATGGATCAAGAGTGGGATTTGTCCATCCGGATGACGGATAGATATACTGGGCCCTCTCGGTGGAATGTCATCCAATTAGCTTGCAAGCATGTGACTTGGTCACAAGGGATCACATATCACGGTGAGAAAAGAGTACTTATCGGTACGAGGTTGAACTAGGTATGCGAGATACCGACGATCATAACCTCGGATAAGTAAACTATCGTGAGACAAAGGGAAATTGGTATCGTATGTAAGTGGTTCATTCGATCGCAAAGTAATCGAGAAATATGTAGAGCCATATGAATTTCAGATTCCTCTATTGGTTATTGTCGGAGAAGTGTCTCGATCATGTCCGCATAGTTCACGAACCGTAGGGAGACACACTTAAGGATTCGACGTTGTTTTGAGTAGTTATGGTATTATGAGAAAGAGACCGAATGTTGTTGAGTCTCGGATGGGATCCGGATATCACGAGGTGATCCGGAATGGTCCGGAGAATAAGATTCATATAAGGAAAGTCCCGCTTTGAGTTCGGGAATGATTCCTGTTTTCATCGGGAATGTTCTAGAAGGTTCCGATTGTCCCAAGACTCGGGGAGGGTACATGAATGTGTCATTGAATGATTGCATCATGTACTAAGTGTTCTTGCTGTTCCAAAAACATGAAAGTCAAATTGCCGCTTGAAAGTCAAACGGCTAAACAGAAACTGTGGAAAACAGAAACTGGGAAACAGAAACTGTGGGAAACAAGCAAGAGGAGTTGGAACCAACTTGGAGGAGGAGTCCTCTCCTCCGTGCCGGGCGCCCAAGCCCTAGGCCGAGTTGGGGAGGACCTCCTCCCTCCTGGCCTAGCCCTCCACCTATATAAAGGAGGTGGCTCCTCCTTGAGACACACAAGTTTCCACCTCTAATCTCGTGTTTAGAGCCGTTTGGTTTAGAGCTTCTAATTGCTTTGGCCTGCGGTTTAGAGCCTTCTAATTGGTGTGTCTAAATCTCTAGACCACTAATAGCCCTCTCTCATAATCCACCATACTCGCTCGGCTTAAGGCTCATGGATCTCCTCTACTTCCTGGTACCACGCCAGTCTTCGGAATCGCGAGGAGAGTGCTACAACCTCCGCCTTTGGAACAAGGGAGAGGAAGGTCTTCGTCGAGTACCGAACGTGACCGATCAAGGAAGCGCTTCGGAACGCAGCGGAAGGATCGCCCACACGATCTTGAGATCGGAAGAACGACTACATCACCCACGAGAATCCGCTCTCGTTAAACACTTTGGAATCTTCGAGGGTAAGTTATTCCATCGACTCGTTGCTACAATCTAGTAGATAGATCTTGGCTTGTTTGTTTGTATGCGATAGAAATTTTTTGTTTTCCATGCTACGAACCCCTGCAGATCCGTGAGATCTGTGGGCGGGATGTGCTTACTTCTGTGACATCTTATGCCGATTTGCTTCTTATCCGTACTCGGACTATGTTTTGCCGTTTCCGCTTGATACTCTGATGTGTGGTGTATGAGGAATTATCCTAAAATATTATATATATCTAGGTCATTTGAATCTTGCCGTATGGCGTTGCTATATTTCCTTTCTTTCTAGATGGAATGGCTCTGATGTACTTTTGTATGGTGGCTTGCATACATACTCATTTGTGTATGTAGTTGATCCTTCTGCCGACACGCCCGTCCGCAGGTCCCGATGAATTGGAAGTGGTTGGGACGGCCGAAAGGTCTACCCGTGAGTGGCTTTTGGGGCCCCACCGTACTATTTCAACCACTACCATTCATCCAGGCTCGTATCTAGGAGCGTAATTCACCGAGGTAGTTACAAAACCCAAATTCGGAGAAATCCCGGATTCATATGAGAGGGTACATCATCGCACGGTCGGGTGTGCGAGGATGCGTGCGACTGGCGGCGCTAGGGCCAAACCTTAATATATAACACGGACACGTCGGACCCTGGTGCTTATAGACGCTGAGGCATACGCCTAATCGTCACGCTCGTGAGGCAAAAAAACACCATGAGGGATATATATACAATACATGCCGGCGAATGCGTTGGTTCACATGCATATATACAATACATACACAATATATACTTTAGTTCACATGCATATACATACATACATATATACACAATACATAATTTAGTTCACAATACACAATACATAATTTAGTTCACAATACACAATATATACACAATACATATACCGCGAGGTGGTCGATCGCCGGATGGCAGTGGCCTTGGCAATGAGGCGGCGAGGGCAGCGTGACAGGGGCGGTGACGGCGACATGCATGGATTCGACGCATGGGGAATCGTTGCCACCGCACAGCCCCTTAACACCGGTTCCACTAACTAAAATATACTAACTAAAATACACTAACACTAACTAAAATATACTAACTAAAATTCACTACCACTAAAATACACTAATAACCCTAAACTAATACTAACTAATTAACTAAATAAAATACTAACTAACTACTAATTAACACTAAACTAACCAAAAAAAGAGGAGGCGGCCGCAGCTCACCTGCGGGGCGGCCGGGCAGCGCGGGTGGCGGGTGGCCGGTACAATGGAAGGCGCGGCTAGGGAGGTACGGGGCACGGGAGGCGCACAGAACGAGTGCGGGATGGCGTGGCGTGCGGCAAACGGGCAGCAGCTCCCCTCCTCTCTCTCCTACACGGGCGCGGGCGGTGGCGGCGATGAGCGACGTCGGGGCGGCACGAGGATGGACGGCGATGGCGGCGATAGGCATGGAAGGACATGGCGACGTGGATGGACGACGATGGCGGACGCGGCGGCGGATGGCACAGCGGCGACGGCGACGGCGCGATGGAGCTAGCTCCTCTGCTTTCCTTCCTGTTCGATCGATCTGGCTGGGGGAAGAGAGGAAGAAGCAAGGTGCGCGTTATACCCCCCTTTAACACCGGTTCATGGCTGGAACCCCCTTTAACACCGGTTCCAGCCACGAACCGGTGTTAAAGGGAGGGTGTGTGCGCGCGCGAAACGACATAAATGCTCCCCCTTTAACACCGGTTCCTGGATGGAACCGGTGTTAAAGGGGAGGCATTTATTTCGTACATTAAAGGGTTGGGGGCTTTTTTAATTCATAAAATAGGATAGAATTTAGAAAATTCATATCTTTTTCATTTCAACTCAGAAAAATATGAATAATATATCATAATTTTCAGAAAAATAAGATCTATCCATTCATATAAAAACATTTTATAGTTACTATAGATGAAAAGTTTCAAAATGATTAAAACACTTAATTATAAATTTTGATTATTCAATTAAAACAAAAATAAAATAGTCAAACCCTAAAACTTTGAACATAAGAAATATTAAGCATCTAAAAAGGAATCTAACCCTATTTTATTAGAGGAAATCATATTTTATTTTGTATTAATATTTTTGAATTGTTTGGATATTTAAATGCCGCATCTTTTGTATACTTTGAAATCGGACAAAACCTCGCTAAACTTGCATTGGATTTTTTTATAAAAAAGCATATTGTGAACCTAAAAATTATTTTTGTAAAAAATCATGAGTATCGTATTATGTACCTGTAGTTGATATCTGACCCACTTTCTGCCGATTCGGCAGGACCAGAATGAGATAGGTCATTTTGTGAAGGTTTTTTTTAGACATAATCAATATACCAAATTTGATATTTTTATTATGATAGAACTGGAATTAAAGTACATAATGCAACAAACAGTAAGTTACATAAAGCACGACTGAAAATTAAGATAGATAAAAGAACTGAAAATTAAGATACATGGCCAGATTAAGTCACAATCGACCGAACTTGTTTTGGAATGTTGGAGTGATTCAGTCATGCTCCTGCCTACATCTGTAATACTCGCCACTGTAGTCGTCATACTGGCCATGGCCGTCGTCGATGTCGTCGTCGGGGTCATCGTAATTGAACCTTTAAGGCTGAGTACGCGTGGGCTGGATTTGAGGGTAGCGCGGACGGGCGTTAGAGTCGGCAACAGTGTCGTAGGCCATGACGCTCTAGAGAGTCCGACCGCGCCACCACAGCCGACGGCCGGCCTCACAATGGGTACTCAAACATTTTCATATAGAAGTCCCCTCAATGCAATCAGAATCAATTGCGTCATAATCACATGGCAGTCATAAGACTTCAGGTTTTGGAATTTTTTCTCTGCCATATTTATTATTCCCTTTATATTCGACGAGAAGTCAGACGGGACCTTGATACTGCTCAGACATTCAAAAAAGATTTCCTTCTCTGCTTTGGTAAGAGCGTAGCTGGCAGGAGTTAAGTGGCATCGTTTACCAATTTCGTTCTCAGGATGCATAGGCTCTTCAGGATCTTTCATACGTTGGTGGTCCTGCCGTGCTTCGCAGGTTCACGCAAACATTCTTCGTCACGTGCATCACGTCGATTGAAGAGCGGACCTCTAAGACTTTCCAATAGGGTAGGTCCCAAAATGTAGATTGCTTCTTCCATATGGGCGCGTGTCCGGCATCGTCATTCGAATGATAGACCAGACCTTTTCCAAATATTACTTCTAGGTCCTTGACCATACCAAATACCTCCTCACCGGCAGACGGACGGGCTTCCTCCCGGTTACGCCAGACGTTTTAAATGCTTGCCTTTCTTTCTTACTGGATGCAGGTTCGGAAGAAATCGACGATACCCTAGGTACACAACCTTCTTACATGTATCCAAATATACACTTTCAGTCTTATCTAAATAGTGTGTGCATGCATTGTATCCCTTGTTTGTCTGCCCTGAAATGTTACTAAGAGCAGGCCAATTATTGATAGTTACGAAAAGCAACGCTTGTAGGTCAAATGGCTCCCCTTTGTGCTCATCCCACATACGTACACCTGGTTTGGCCTACAACTGTAAAAATTCTTCAACTAATGGCCTTAGGTACACATCAATGTCGTTGCCGGGTTGCCTCGAGCTTTGGATGAGCACTGGCATCATAATGAACTTCTTCTTCATGCACAACCAAGGAGGAAGGTTATAGATACATAGAGTCACAGTCCAGGTGCTGTGACTGCAACTCTGCTCACCAAAATGATTCATTCCATTTTTACTTAGACCAAACCTTAAGTTCCTTGCGTCACGTGCGAAGTCCGGGTACTCTCGCTCGACTTTTCTCCACTGTGATCCATCAGCGGGGTGTCTCAACATCGCGTCTTTCTTACGGTCTTACATGTGCCATCGCAACAACTTGGCATGCTCTTTATTTCTGAAGAGACGTTTTAACCGTGGTATTATAGGAGCATACCATATAACCTTGGCAGGAACCTTCTTCCTAGGGGCCTCGCCCTCAACATCGCCATGATCGTCTCGTCTGATCTTATACCACAGTGCAATGCATACCGGGCATGCATCCAAATTCTCGTACTTCTCACCGCGGTAGAGGATGCAGTCATTAATGCATGCATGTATCTTCTGCACGTCTAATCCTAGAGGGCAGACAACCTTTTTTGCTTGGTATGTACTGACGGGCACCTTATTATTTCTCGGAAGCAGATTCTTCATTTTTACCAACAACTTTGAAATGCGATGTTAGTCACACCGTTCTCTGCCTTCCATTGCAGCAAATCCAGTGTGGTACCTAGCTTTTTTTTGGCCATTTTCGCAAGTTGGGTACAATAATGTTTTGTGATCCTTTAACATCTGCTCCAGCTTCTCCTTCTCCTTTTCAGTTTCATATTCTTCCTTTGCATCAGTAATGGCCCGACCAAGATCGTCATCAGCGGGCCCATCTGCTGCCTCTTGATCTTCATTATCTACCTCGTTGCGGATCATCATATTCATGATACATATTATGATAGTTTTCATCATCCTCTTCTTCGTTGTCTTCCATCACAACCCCTTTTTCTCCGTGTTTGGTGCAACAATTATAGCTGGGCATGAAACCGGATCGGGCGGTGGGCGTGAATGGTTCCGGTATTTGAGTAGTCTTTCTTGTTCGACAAGGAACACACGGACAACACATAAAACCATTGTGACCACGGTTTGCATTAGCCACAACGATGAAATTTTGGAGGCCCGTAATGTACTCGGAAGTGCGTCGGTCACCGTACATCCATTGCCGGTTCATCTGCATTAATATATAGTATATCAAAAATTAATAGGAAGATGACCATTTATATATAGTACATCAATGACATATGAAAGGATAAAATTGCCGACCTCGACCGAGAAGTAAAGAGCAACGAGAAAACTTATTTCGAGCTCTCGGGCATTTCACAGAACATCCCTCGTGCATAGAAAAAACACAAACTACCACACCTCTCACCCTCTTGATAGGCTCTAATATGAGAGAGTGGAAAAATGGAAGAGAGGGGTATAGGCTGCGGTGTGTTATATAGCCCCCCTTAACACCGGTTCAAGCAACGAACCGGTGTTAAAGGGGAGGCTGCGTATCAGTGCGTGGCCTTTAACACCGTTCGTGGTGGGTGCTCCTTTTTCTTTGCCACACAACCAGTGTTAAAGCCCATTTCCGACCTCAACCAAAGGCCTCGTTTCCACTAGTGATGGCCCTTGATTTGATTTTCTTCTGTCTACTTACAATTGTGTACTGTTGACCATGACTTGATTTAACAAAGCTATCAATAGGTTGACTTCAAGTTGTCTCGTGAAAGCAATGCTATAAATTGAAACTTTTTATGTATGTTCGTAAGCAATATTTGTGCCCATTAAACTTCTTTTTTTGCTGTTTTTTCTTGAGTCCATGCCATCACTTTCTCTCCAATAATTTCATCTTCCCAGATAGAAGAGGAGATAACGAGTTGACATATAATTATTACAGCATCTCCGATCTATAATAAGTGTCGCTGATTTAATACGAACTTGTACTAAATCAGCAACATTTATAGATCAGAGAAAGTACAACATTTTAAGTAAACATCTCTCTTTGGCATTTTAGAGTATTTTTATTCTTTTATTTGAGTAAGCAATCGTTGCCAAATTTACGATAATGCACTCATTTTAGAAAAAAATACATATCGACCTACAAGAGTGGAACTAAATCTAGTTTTTTTTAACGGAACTAAACCTAGTGTACACTACGTACTGGCCTCAAGATTGGCCTATGCAAAGCCAGTGAGAAAGTCGCGGTACGGGACCAAGAAGAGAGATACTCTCCCAGGAGGCGGCGGCAAACCGATCTAGGGTGTCAACACCCGGATTTTTCAATCCTAGATGCCTGTTATGCCATACATCGCAATCCCAGGATTACCATTTTTGCGAGACATAACAGAATTGGATACCATAGTACTTCATCCATTACAAACGATACATAAGTTCTTACACAAATAGGGATCTCATGATCCAGTTCTTAATACAACATCAAGCATCGGAATACGTAATAATAACGGTAGCGTAGGCGAAGCTCCATCTTCGGGGTCACAGGCAATGCTGACGATGGGAGATGATCCTAGTTGTCGAACCTTCACAGGGTCCATCTTCCAGGGACTCCTCTTCATAGTCTGGCCATGGGAATAGCCAGGGACAAAGCCATGAGTACTCTTTAAGTACTCGCAAACTAATACTAACAAGTAAAGGTTTTTTTTTGGATAACAGGACACTAGGCTCTAGGGTTGTTTTGCAAAAAGCCAGGTTTATCTCTACTAAGTTCAAAAGCTAGTCACAATTTTATAAGTTCCTAAACGGGAACTTGTATTTCCGGTCACAACTCTGTTGTGGTCAAGTCAAAGTCTCAATTCATTTCACAAGTCAATTTGAAAAGGTCTGGCGGGGGAAACAGTATGGCCACTCCAACTGTCCATAACCGCGGACGCGGCTATTCGAATAGTTTGACACTCTGCAGAGATTGTACAGTTTCACCACAATATTCGATACATCCGTCAGGAACAAATCCTGAATTCACCATACTCAGTATGCGGATAATCAATCCCAACCTTTCAATTACACGCCCTAGTATAAGCACCTCTCCTGTGAGTTTGGCCTCCCAACCATGACCACTGTCATCTTGGAGTACCGCATGTGGACAATCTTCACAAGGTAGCCTCACTCGGACCTTGGCCGGGGAACTAATACTAAGGTATATAAGTTTCAAATAAGCCCTACCCAATATTCGGGTATTGTGGTTGTACGCTAAAATAGGAATGGTATCGCATTCAGACAACAATCAGTTTTATAAAGGGCTAAGGCTCATGCCTCAACATTTTTATCACCAGAATCATCAAGTGTTTGGAAACACATGTCCAAAACATTTCAATAGAATGATCCATCATTCCAAGGTTTTCATAACCATTTTTCCACCAAGTATTCCCATCTAAAGTTGATCAAGTTTTATTCTTATCACTAGCATCTACAAGTGGGGGGGGGGGGTAGTACTAATGAGGGGTGGTAACTAGTGGAGTTTCACTAAGTCCAACCTTATATCTTAGGCTGATATCAAGGTTCTTAGCTTAGGCCAAATTTTATGCTCTTTAAGCAACCTTCAGCACAACTATCTAGTATCTACCAAACTCTTAGGTAGACTCTAAGTAAGTTTTGATAAAGAAATAAAGTAAGATGCTTGCACATAAAACTAGGATTGGTTTTTAACAAGCAAGTACGGTCACCAGTATAGGTTTGTGGCATCAGTAGGGTATCTTGCAAGAGTGAGCTTGCATAGGTCAACTTGATTAGTAAGACTTGCTAAAGTAGAGTGTCTTGCAAGTTTTAGCTTGCATCAATGTCAATATAAGCTTGCCTTGTGCAGAGCAGTGGTTGAAGTTCTCCTCGGCTTCCTCTTCGTAGTATCCTCCTTCCTCCTCGTATCCTTGGTCGGTACTAGCGTCTATGAATAAATACGAGGTACACAATCACCAAACAATACTTAACTACTTGCAATCATCACACACAAGGGTCCTATAGATGATCTAGCATCATCTCTAACATTACAAGGTGAAAGCTTGGTTTAAAACTTTTTATTTTTAGAAAAGTAATTTCTACTCATTGAAAAACTACTTAAGATTTAATATTCTCCAAACTAAACATGGGATCATGTTGACACATGTCATCACCACATATTGTAGTCCATGGGAATGTGATTTAAAGTGGTGTCACAATTTAATAAGGTTTCACCCTTTTATTTTAATTAATTAAAGTGGCTAGAAATGCTTATGAAGCATTCTTTTATTACTTGAACATTATTTCTGCAAGTAAACCTATATATATTTTTATATATTCTGAAAGGTATGGTTAAATGTGATTTTTGAGAGTTGGAATCCACTCAAAAGCTTTTAATTTGAAAAATGTTTGAATGCAGAAAAGCTTCTCCCTTGTTATTTTTGCTATGGGTGATCTACAGATCCAAATGACTTGAATCCAACGGTCTTGGATTAAGCATTCAGACCTTTCAACAAAATTGGTTTCATCCAATTTGGTGCCTTCAAACGATCTGGGTTGATTTTTTAAGTTGGGTCTGAAGTGTGTTTGAAAATAAATAGAAAAGTTTTAATTTGAATTCTTTGGGCTGGGAAATTTAACGGGCGGCCCTGCTAAGCGCGATGCTCCCTGGCTGCTAAGTGGGTGTCCCCACTCCTCGGTGAAACGGGCTGGGCGGCGGTATGGGGCAACGTGGATCGCTCGATCTAGTTCTAATCCAGCTGAGGGTCATCGTCGACGCGAGCAACTCCGGCGAGAACGAAACCTAAGCGCCCTGTGAGGGTCTTTGGGGCTCACCGGCAGGCGGTCGGCGGGCGAGCAGCGAAGTCGACGACGGTGAACTCGGGGTGGTCATGCGGCTCTCTGGCGGCTCAATCGCTGGCTCCCTTCTTCTCGGCGTGGCGGGCTCCAGTGAAATTCCGAGGTGGTGCTCGCCTTGCTCGAGAATGGTGCAGCACTATCGGTGAGGAGAGGGAGTGAGATGGTGTGAAGAAATCGTGCAGGGGTGGCCTCTATTTATAGTCGGCGAGGGACCGTCGGGCGCAGTGAGCTCGTCGAAGCATTACAGCGGCTAATGGCATGGGCAAGGGTAGGGGCGGTCTTGTGTCTCTGGCGATGCTCTCAACGACATGGTCGCGAGGCATGGGGCGGTGTGGTTTGGTCTAGAGGCGGTGCTCTGCGGCAGAGCGGCGTCTTCGACGGCGGTGGCTGTATGGCAGGCGGCAAACGGGATGTCTGGCGGTCTCTAGATCGGTGGTGATCATGTGCGCGGTGAGGGCGGCGCGGCCTGTGGACGCTGGTCGAGGGTGGCGCACGCTGCATGGTCTGGCGTGTCTTGTCTTGCGTGGTCGAGGCTTGGCAACGCCATGGGGGACAGTGAGTGGCGGTGGACGGTAGGCTGCCTCCTAGACAAGGTTGGCACGGCTAGTTCTTCCTCTAGCCTGCTGTCCACAATGGGGTGACATGGGGGTGCTCGGCTATTTACCATTAATGGCAATGGCAAGCTCACAGGGGTGCTAGTGTTGGGCTAATCTTTCTAGATGGTCTACTGTGTTATGTGTGAGCTAACTAGGGAACAAGTTAGGCTCAAAACACTGCACACTATAGTGTTTGATGTTTTGTTTGATTTGTGTCTGCAACCTGTTTGATGAAATGGCCGCATGAAATCAAGTTTTGAATTTTGAAATGAATTTTGGTGGGTTTGCTAGATTGGTGCTGGTGAGTCTGCAGATGCTTGGGTTTTGAAAGTTGAGCTTGTTTGAGTGGGTTTTGAAAAAGTGGGATCTTCCCATATGAAGAAGATTCAATTTTGAATTGTCAATTTAAACTATGCATTTAAAAGTTTCTGGATGATCACAAAGTGGGCCTTGATACTTTGTTATGAGTACATTCAAGGGGTGCAAAGATCCGTAAAAGTTTCATTATGTTCGAAAGTTTGAGAGCCAAAGTAGGCATGGGAGTTAAATTGGTCAAAATGACCATTCACTTAATATATTTGTTTTGATTTACTTGTCTTTAGGAAAAGTGTGGGAAATGTTTTAGATGATGTTTATTTCACCTAAGAAACATTTTACAAGCAATGGATCACACAAACAAGGTGGTTTTTAAATAAATTCAAAATCAATGCCTACACATATGCATGCATTCATTAATTTATTTAGAAAAGTTTTTGTTAACACTAATCTTGATGATTAGTGTTTGTTGATCTAAGTTTGGTATTTTTGGGATGTTACAAACCTTCCCCCCTTAAACAAAATCTCGTCCCGAGATTTGAAAAAGGACGAAAAGATTACCTAGGATTTGAAGAGATCTGGAAACTCCGTCCTGATGTGATCTTCGCGTTCCCAGGTAGCTTCCTCTTCTGTGTGGTTGCTCCACTGAATCTTGTGAAACTTGATGCTTCGGGTTCTGGTAGTTCGAAAGGCTTCTTCCAATATACGGATGGGTACTTCGGGATAGGTTAGGTCATCGTTGATCTCTATGGTCTGGTGATCGATATTCTTGAACACCTCGGTCTTCTCGGGGACTTCGAAACACTTGCGAAGTAATGAGATATGGAACACATTGTGCACAACTGACATCTCTTCAAGTAGTTCCAGTTGATATGAAACTTCTCCTCGACGGTTCAAAATTTTGAAAGGTCCGATATATCTGGGAGCTAACTTTCCTTTGAGTTGGAAACGCTGCATTCCCTTCAATGGCGACACTTTCAGATAAACAAAATCTCCTATGTTGAAGGCGAGGTCTCGACGTCTCTTGTCGGCGTAACTCTTCTGTCGGGATTGGGCTGTCTTGAGGTGCTCGCGAATCTTGTGAACCTTCTCTTCTGCTTCTCGTAGGATGTCGGGTTCGAAGATCTGACTCTCTCCTACTTCCGACCAGTTCAAAGGGGTGCGGCACTTTCTTCCGTACATAAATTCAAATGGGGCCATTTGCAAACGGCTTAATAGTTGTTGTAAGAAAATTCTGCAAACGGCGGTCTTCCACTTGATCCATATTCTAGAACACATGCTCTAAGCATATCTTGAGTATTTGGTTTACTCGCTCCGTTTTTCCATCACCGAGGGTGATACGCGATCAAATCTAGGCGGGTTCCTAAACCTTCTTGGACTTTCTTCCGTAATCTCGAGGTAAACCGAGTTCCTCGATCCGATACTATGTTCTTGGGGACTCGTGCAAACTAACGATTCTAGCGATGTACAACTCGCTAGCTTCAACTCTTATAGGTGGTTTGTGGGCAAGAAATGGGCGACTTTGGACAATCATCCACTATGACCCAAATAGAGTCATTTCCCCTACTAGAAGTAGGTAGTCCAGAGGATAAAGTCCATTCCTCTGAATCCCATTTCCATTCGAATTTTCAAAGGTTGCAACAATCCAAATGGGTCTTTGATGTCCGCCTTGACTCGTTGACATATATCACACTTGGCGATATAGCTTCCGATTTCTCTCTTCATCTTATGCCACCAAAATTGCTCTTTTAAATCTTGATACATCTTAGTTCCTCGGGATGGATAGAATAAAGAGTATCATGAGCCTCTTTCAAGATAACTTCTTTTAACTTTCGATGGTACACAAAGGCGTCCTTTGTACCACAAAACTCCTTCTTCGTCCTCGGTGAATCTGGTACTTTGCACTGTCGTCTGACGTTTGATTCCGTCGATACTAGCATTTCCTTCTGCGCCTCTTTAATGACTGATCAAAGTGGGCTGAAGTTCTATGCTAGCCAAAAATCCTTCACTTACTAATTCCATTCGAAAATCTTCCATCTCTTTGTGCAAACTTGGTTGCTCCTTCAAAATCATGGAGTTCATGCGGCACGGCAATCTGCTAAGGGCATCGGCTACCACATTGGCTTTACCAGGGTGATAGTGAATGTCCATGTCGTAATCCTTGATTAGCTCAATCCATATTCTCTGCCTCATATTCAGCTCCTTCTGAGTGAATATATACTTTAGGCTCTTGTGATCCGAATAAATCTCACAACGGTTTCCCATAAGGTAATGTCTCCATGTCTTTAGGGCTAGAACTACGGCTGCGAGTTCGAGGTCATGGGTTGGGTAATTTTGTTCATGTTGCTTCAATTGTCGCGATAGATAAGATAGAACTTTGCCTTCTTGCATTAGCACACATCCGAGACCAATCTTGGATGCGTCACAATACACATCGAAGGGCTTCGTGATATCCGGCATGATCAAGATTGGGGCTGAAATCAATCTCCTCTTGAGTTCTTGAAAACTCGCTTCACACTTGTCTGTCCATTCAAACTTCTTGTCCTTCTTCAGCTGTTGGGTCATGGGTCGGGCGATACTCGAGAATCCTTCTACGAATTTGCGGTAGTATCCCGCCAATCCGAGAAAAGCACGAACTTGGGTTTGAGTGGTTGGGGCTTGCCAATCTTCTACATCTTTCACTTTGGCAGGGTCAACGGCAATTCCTCCGGCTGATACAATGTGACCGAGGAATCCTACTTCCTGTAACCAGAATTCACATTTGCTAAATTTTTCATACAGCTGATGCTCTCTAAGGGTTCCAAGAATGGTCCTTAGGTGTATCTCATGTTCTTCTTCTGATTTGGAATAAATCAGAATGTCATCGATGAAAACAACGACAAACTTATCCAGGAAGCCCATAAAAATCTTATTCATGAGGTTCATGAAATAAGCGGGGGCATTGATTAATCCAAAAGACATGACTGTATACTCGTACAATCCATATCTGGTGGTAAAGGCAGTCTTTGGAATATCCTCTGCACGAATTTTGAGTTGATGATAGCCAGTTCTAAGATCAATCTTAGAAAACACCCGGGCACCGGTCAACTGATCAAACAAATCTTCTATCTTAGGCAAGGGGTACTTGTTCTTGATGGTGACATCATTCAACTTCCGATAATCCGTACACAAACGGTTACCTCCATCCTTCTTGTCCACAAACAAGATAGGTGATCCCCATGGGGACGCACTTGGTTGAATCAATCTGATTTCTAACATGGAATCCAGTTGCTTCTTCAGTTCCTCTAGTTCTGACGGGTTCATACTATAGGGTCTCTGGGCTATGGGTCCTGTTCCGGGGATTAGTTCAATGATAAACTCGATATCCCGATCTGGGGGCATACCGGGCAAAACATCTGGAAATACATCGGGGTATTCGCAGACTATCCAAACTTGGTCAATGGTAGGTTGGGCTATACTCTTGTTACGCTTGAATTGGCGAGGTAAGGTTTCAGATATATGCTCGACTGATATTCCGGCGGTACTGGTCATGGTGATGGCTTTCTTGGCACAGTCAATCAATCCTTTATGTTTGGACATCCAATCCATTCCTAGTACTACTTCCAAACCTTTAGTTCCGAGTACTATTAGGTTAGCATAAAAAATCTATGCCATGGATTCGGATAGGGACGACTTTGCAAATTTGCCTAGCCTTGGTGGTTGATCCGGGAATTTGTACAATCATCACATGCTTCAATTTGGTTGGTTGAATTTTACTAGTGCAGGCAAATTCTTCGGTGACAAATGAATGCGATGCACCAGAATCAAACAACACTCTCGCAATCTTGAATTAACGTAACACATACCCAAGACGGCCGTGCTTCCCGAGCTTCTTGAGATGCATGAGAAAAAGACGACCATTGCGGTTGAGTGAATTTCCTGGGCAAATCTTCTCCTCGCTAGACACGACATTCTTTGAGGGGACATTGGCGTTGGGGGCTGTAGCATTCTTCTTGTTGGGGCACTCGTTGGAATAGTGGCCTTTATTTCCCTGATCATAACATGTCACTTGTGACTTGTCCTTAAACTGCTGACAGCACAACATTGCTTCCATCCTCGGGGCGGTGTTGGGGTTGGCGGTAGCATTGTTGGTGTTAAACTTGGGTGGGGCACGGTGAAATTGCTAGAGTTCTGGGGTTGTTGTGATTTCCTCGGGTCTAGGGTTTCCACGGTTGGGATAGGTTGGACGGCTCATAGGGGTCCGTTGGTTCTTGGGGCAAATCCACGGAGATGGGTTGGGGTGATACTTTGGGGTCGATGGGTTCTGGTTGATGCATCATGCACTTGCGGTTCTCATTGGCCGGTTGATCTTTCCTTCCATCTGGATAGCGAGTCGACAAGGGCTTCAATATCAACAAAGGGATATTGATTAACACCTGCATCTCGTCATGCACTATTCAGAATCTTTCTTTCTTCTTGGCTTTGGTGTCTATCTCGTCCGGCATACCTAGCTAATGACAAAAATTTGTCACAAGATTCCACTACGATCATCCTTCCTTGCTTCAACTCCCTAAACTCGTCTCTCATTCTCTTGATCAAACGGTGGCACATGGGTTACGCTAAACTTGACCTTGAATTCCTCCCGTGTCATCATCCGCCTCCGGTCATTGCACGCACTGTTCCACCATGCCCTGGCATCTCCGGCTAGATAATGGGTGGCGAACAAGACTTTCTCGTTGGCTTCCACTCCTACTACTTCTAAGTTATTTTCCATGGTTTGCATCCAATCATCGGCGTCTAAGGGTTCTTCTGACTTGGTGAAAACGGGTGGGATGGTGTTCTGGAAATTCTTGAGCTTAGATCCATGGTTGTCCTGATTTCCGTGGCCTTGGTTGTTGTGGGCTAGCTGGGATATCTGTTGCAGAGTGGCTAGGTTGGCGTTGGCTCTTCTTTCGGCGGTCAGAAGTCAACATTTGCAGGATCTGCAACATCGGATCCGGGGCTGAACCACTTCCTCCACGTGGCATATGAAGATTGATATAGATCATGAGAAAAGAGGGAAATTTCTAAGGTTTTGGGTCTTTGAAAAGTTTTTAGAGTTTGACTCAGGTTTTTCTAGCAACTTGCTTTTTCATTCATTCACTCATAGCACACAGTACAACACACACCACAACAAAGAAAAACAGATGGTTTTAAGAACCATTCTGGAATCTACGATACAGTGGGACCGACTACTACTCACTACGCTAGTGCTTAGTGCTACTACTCCTCGGAGTCGGTGGCTTCATCATCATCGATGAAGGCGAAATCATCCTCATCGGTGAAGAAGTTCATGGCCTGATCCTCCAGAAAATCATCGTCATCGCTGAGATAGGAGTAAGGGTCTCCACGAAGATCCTCTCCGGCATTCTCCCTTTCCTCTAACTGCATGTCTCTCTCGTGGATGGTCTTTTCCAGAGATGAGATGCGATGGCGAAGACGGGCAATAATGCGCTCCTTCTTGTCGAGCTGACGGCGACGAGACTTGCGATCCTTTGCTAGCATGGCGATGGTCTGGTCCTTCGTCTTGATGATGGCAAACTTGTGGTTGCAATAGTCACGGCAGTTGTCCAACTCCTGCTGACGATCATACATCATGAAGCTAAGGTGGTCCAATTGAGTCTTCAGTTCGGGGTGGTATGGGGCTTCCAGTGGTTGTCCATTTGCATCACGTCTTGGGCAAAACTCAAAGCGAGTACCCTTGATCGATTGATGCTCTGCCCACCAGGCGGAAAGAGCTTCTGCATTGCTCGGCAAGTCCATCGAGCCAGTTGTTTCCCCTCAAGGTAAACTCAATTCCCTCCGCGATGGGAGGTTCAATCTTTCCTGAGACTTGCAACAATTAGCCACCGCAGATCTTCTCCTCCTTGATCATTGAGTGAGCTCAAGAACTCGGGGTGCGACGCCCGGAAGTTCAAAGTCGATCCGATCCTCTCAAAGATGAGGTCTACTCCATTCCCGAAGTTGGTAAAACTTGCTGTATTTCACGTCCATCTATAAAATAGAGGATGAGTAGATTAGCAAAGTGATCAAGTGTGTCAAAATTTTATGTATTTTGCAAGAGTTTTTGAGGAACATGATTTTTATGAAAGAATTAAAGAGGTAAGAATGAGAATAAGTTTTCAGAATATTTTATTCTTTGGTTTTGAAACTAAGTTTTGGGTCAACGTCCAATCTAACTAGGGTCTCCTATGGTCGATGGCTCGATACCAACTTGTCAACACCCGGATTTTTCAATCCTAGATGCTCGTTATGCCATACATCGCAATCCTGTGATTACCATTTTGCGAGACATAACAATTGGATACCATAGTACTTCATCCATTACAAACGATACATAAGTTCTTACACAAATAGGGATCTCATGATCCAGCTTAATACAACATGAAGCGGTGAATACATAATAATAACGGTAGCGTAGGCGGCTCCATCTTCGGGTCACAGCAATGTCGACGATGGAGATGATCCTAGTTGTCGTAACCATCCTGGGGTCCATCTTCCAGGTACTCCTCTTAATAGTCTGGCCATGGGAATAGCCAGGGACAAAGCCATGAGTACTCTTTAAGTACTCGCAAACTAATACTAACAAGTAAAGGTTTTTTTTGGATAACAGTACACTAGGCTCTAGGGTTGTTTTGCAAAAAGCCAGGTTTATCACTACTAAGTTCCAAAGCTAGTCACAATTTTATAAGTTCCTAAACGGGAACTTGTATTTCCGGTCACAACTCCGTTGTGGTCAAGTCAAAGTCTCAATTCATTGCACAAGTCATTTTGAAAAGGTCTGACGGGGTGTGGCATCCCGCAAAACCACTACTAGAAAATCGCGTTGAATTTGTGCATTGCATCGTCATCATCATGTGTTGTTTGTCTAAAACTATTTCGCAAAGCCCGTTTTGTTTGCCAAACGCCCCATCTTAAATCAAGTATCAAACCCCGGATGCTGCCGGATATTTTGTTTGTCCAAAACTATTTACAAAGTTCGTCGCAATCAAATAAAAATATTAAATTATTTTGGGTAAGCAATGAACGGGCGATTGACCAACGACTCTGTAAATTAATCGGTCCAAATAGATCGGTCCACCTTTTTCCTAGAGTTACCAGCTAACCTACCCCAACCCTTCCCTCCACATCACCCCATCCTATCACAGGCTGCCACGTCGCCCTGCCTCTCCCCTCTACCAATCCCACCATGCCACATCACCCCAACCCTCCCCCTCTCTCTCCTCTCCCTCTCACCCCACTCCCCACCAGCCAACCCCCACGCACACACCACACACATGCAGCCCACACCCCTGCCCACCCACACTGCCCCACCAGAACTTCCTCTCCTCCACTCGATCCTCTTCCCCGACCCGACAACCTCCCAGTTCCCGCCACGCACCGCCTCTCTCCTTCCACCTCGGCCCCTGCCTGTCCCCTCTGCTTGCCGAGCCATGACCCCCTCCGGCCGGAGCTCGCGCATGGCCCCAGCCTCTCCCGAGCTCAAGGCCCGCCTGCGTCCTCCGCCTCCGCCGGCCTGGCCGTGCCGCTTCTGCCTGCCGCTGGCACGACGCTGCTCCCGAGAGCTCGCTTCACACCGTGCTCCTCCGCCTGCTTCACCCCAAGGCCGCTTGCGCGCTTTCCTCGGCTCCCTCCGGCCGCTTCCACCGCCCCAGCCGCTCCTCCGCCCGGTCAAGGCTCCACAGCGACGCTCGGGCTGCCCCAGCCCCTCAGAGACGCTGCCGCCGCCAGCTGCCCCCTGCCCCGTCCGAAGCTCGCCGCTGCCCTCCCAAGAACAAGGCTCGGCCATGCCCGCCCGCCTCGCCGCTGCCCGCTGCCCCCGTCGGGCCCGCCCGCTGGCTGCGCGCCTCGCGCCAACGGCGATTCTCCGTCCGTCTCCGCATCCTCGAGCGCACTCAGGCCATCCGGCTCGCCCGTTGCCTCCTTGCTCCCCGTCACGGTGGCGTCCGCTGCGTCCTGGAAGTGACCGCAGAGACCGCCGCCGTGCCCCACGGTGTTGTTCACCCGCGCCTGGCATCTGCGTGTGTGGCCCCGGTTTGTCAATAGGGTAACCGTGTGGTGTTGGTATGTTGCCGCGTTTGAGACTTTTCGGCGATCGAGGACAAGACGTTGCATAGGAGCAACATTGATGTCGACAAGATCTTCCGAAGGCCCCGACAACTAAACAAGATCGTCATCGAAAGAGGAGCCGCAAGCCCAAGATCATCGAGAGGGAACCGGGTACCTCGGACCAAGAACGTCGTCATGGAACGCCAAGATCTTCCGAGAAGCCCTGTACCATGTGACGACGTCTGACCAAGCTCGCCCACGAGACCGTTGTCGTCGATGACTCGCAACCCTCGGTGAACCCCCAAGATCTACGCCGCGGAACAACAAGGCCTTCAAGTTGGAACCAACAAGATCTGCAATCATGGACGCAGGAAAACACCCCCCGGAACTCCAAGATCGCCATGGGACGATAAGCACTTCACCCCGGACACCGAGACCCCGGATGCGCCAAGACCCTAACCCCGATATCCGAGAACGATCCCGTCGAGACCGATCCGTTGAACCCTGGACCCCGAGACCGACCCCGAACCCCGGAACCCCAAGTTCGTCGAGAACCCTAATGTGTGAACCCTTTCCGAAACCCTATTTTATAACATAATAACAACTTGTTGCATATTTAATCATTCATCTCGCATGCATATCTGTGGTTTGGGGGCCTTATGCCGATTCACCTTATAATTAAATATGGGGCCCATATGCGGGCAAATCTAGCCTTATATTGGCCTCATTTAAATTTGTGTAGCGAACCCGTATTATCTTTTGACATGTTAAACAACATTTAAAATGCGGGGTAGCTAAACAACATAAACCACCTAATTATTGTCGGGACCCTGGTTCCGTTTAATATGACCTAATTGCATCGCACCTTGCCATGACATACATCATGCATGCATCATGCCCGATCTTTTGCCGTAGTATTAAATATTGCATCCGGTGTTTATTCTAGTGTTTTGCTTCTTCGCGGATAAGGCCGTTGAGTTGATGTGAGCTTCGACCCGATCTTCGGTTGAACCCTTCGGCAATGTTTTCAGGCGAGCATCTCCCCCTTTTTCTACCTATCTTACTTTTATAGTCTTTATTCCCTCCTGTTGATCTATTGCTATCTGTGTTGCGATGCTTTAGTTTCCGTACCTGTGATATACCGTGCAGCCCTATATTGCCTTGGACACACCCTATTACCTGTTGTTTGGTAGATAGTTGGACTTGCGCGTCGTAGTTGCTTGCTCAAGTGTTGATGTGTGTCGTCATATGCCACAGTTGCTGATGTACTGCCGCATGTTGATGTTGGAGATGATTCTAGTTTTACTTATCGTCACTTTATTTTCTGTTTAACAACTAAAATTGAAATAAGCAGAGGCATCGGTGGGTGATAGATAACATTTGGTTTCCGAACGCCCACTTGTGTCCCATAAGACCTCGAGTACTTGATACCTGTTCCTTGATTTATCGCGCTATCCACATCCGGGAGGTATATGGGACCCCCCTGAGCCAGAGCTTGATTCAGTCTTATTTCTTGGGGCCACAAACTAGTTTGAGGTTTTATTACGATCCTGTACTTATGCCATGCTACTTCAGATTTAAATTGTGCGAGGAGCACACTGCTATCGCTTAGGTATGCGGAGTGATTACGCGGTCGACAAGCCAGCCACACTTTCGGGTTCCCGACGCATGACCATTGGCAACCTTGAGGCCGTCTCGAGCTTGCTTACTCCGTTCGCGGGATCTACTCAAAGGGGCCCTCAAATATTTCTGAATCGTGATTGTCAATCGTGAAAGCCTCGTTGGTTTTGATTTGGTTTTTCCGAGGTTGATCGAGCGTGTGTTGCTATTGGTGCACCGGCGGGTAAAACTTTCTCAAAGCCGTGTCATGGTTATGGACGACTTGGAGCACAAGATCTCGATCATAGACAAGCATAACTAAAGTTTATTGCTATAAATTTGACTTTATAATGACTAGTAATCAGCTTCACTATAACGGAATGGCTAATTAATACGCCCACAATTGCTTGTTTGGATTGTCGCCATACCATTGTACTGACTAGTAAGTATTGCAACTACAACGAATTGGCTGAATAAAAGTACCAACAACTGCCGGGTTTCGGATTACATCATGCTATCTCAGTCGATTAGTAATTGTCGCAACTAAAACGAATGATTAACTAAAGGGCCCACCGCTTATTTTATCAGGACGATTATCTATACCTGACTAGTAATTGCTGCAACGATAACCAAATAAGTAAACTGCCAACTGTGTGAGTTCCTCGGTTGACTTCCTCGTCTGGTCTCGAGGGGGAAATACCAGGATGGGTTTGTTTGGTGTTGGCTTCAGGTTGGATCCGGATAGGTCATTCTCACCCCTCTCTGATAACCGCCAGTTGTATCGAGTCTCTATAGGTTGTTAAGTGCATACGCCACCGCTGATCCACCATACCTATGTAGGCGAGGACCGCAATTCTAGCCTCGCCGTGTCTTGGCCTCGATCGACGCTCCTTCTTTTCCTTTGCCTTTGTCGGCACCCTTTGTTTAAGGGTTTTGAGATCGACGTCGTTAGCGGGTTACCCTTCCGGCTTGGCACAGGCAGGGTTATGGACGCCATTGGTTATTCTTCAGGGCTCTTAGCCCCATTTGCATCTTGTCCGTAGCTGGACGCTCTATCGTTTTCAAGGTGATTTGGATCTTTGTATATTATATCTATATTCTTGACTCATTGGGTCGCTGTTGTATATATCTGTTCTGTGGGTCCCATCGAGGACTGTTGTGTAATGTTATTACTTCGTTTTCCACCCGCACGAAAGTGCCTGGTGGGCACCTTTGAATCGTTTCTATGCGGGTTTGGCGAATTTTGCTCAAACTTGAATAGGTCCGATTTTGAGGGTGTTACACGGGGGAAATAGTATGGCCACTCCAACTGTCCATAACCGCGGACGCGGCTATTCGAATAGTTTGACACTCTGCAGATATTATACACTTTCACCACAATATTCGATACATCCGTCAGGAACAAATCCTGAATTCACCATACTCAGTATGCGGATAATCAATCCTAACCTTTCAATTACACGCCCTAGTATAAACACCTCTCCTGTGAGTTTGGCCTCCCAACCATGACCACGTCATCTTGGAGTCTTGCAGTGGACAATCTTCACAAGGTAGCCTCACTCGGACCTTGTCCGGAGGGAACTAATACTAAGGTATATAAGTTTCAATAAGCCCTACCCAATATTCGGTATTGTGGTTATGCGCTAAAATTGGAATGGTATCGCATCCAGACGACCATCGGTTTTATAAAGGGCTAAGGCTCATGCCTCAACATTTTTATCACCAGAATCATCAAGTGTTTGGAAACACATGTCCAAAACATTTCAATAGAATGATCCATCATTCCAAGGTTTTCATAACCATTTTTCCACCAAGTATTCCCATCTAAAGTTGATCAAGTTTTATGCTTAGCACTAGCATCTACAAGTGGGAGGGGGGGGGGGGGGTAGTACTAATGAGGGGTGGTAACTAGTGGAGTTTCACTAAGTCCAACCTTATATCTTAGGCTGATATCAAGGTTCCTAGCTTAGGCCAAATTTTATGCTCTTTAAGCAACCTTCAGCACAACTATCTAGTATCTACCAAAATCTTAGGTAGACTCTAAGTAAGTTTTGATAAAGAAATAAAGTAAGATGCTTGCACATAAAACTAGGATTGGTTTTTAACAAGCAAGTAGGGTCACCAGTATAGGTTTGTGGCATCAGTAGGGTATCTTGCAAGAGTGAGCTTGCATAGGTCAACTTGATTAGTAAGGCTTGCTAAAGTAGAGTGTCTTGCAAGTTTTATCTTGCATAAATGTCAATATAAGCTTGCCTTGTGCAGAGCAGTGGTTGAAGTTCTCCTCGGCTTCCTCTTCGTAGTATCCTCCTTCCTCCTCGTATCCTTGGTCGGTACTAGCGTCTATGAATAAATACGAGGTACACAATCACCAAACAATACTTAACTACTTGCAATCATCACACACAAGGGTCCTATAGATGATCTAGCATCATCTCTAACATTACAAGGTGAAAGCTTGGTTTAAAACTTTTTATTTTTAGAAAAGTAATTTCTACTCATTGAAAAACTACTTAAGATTTAATATTCTCCAAACTAAACATGGGATCATGTTGACACATGTCATCACCACATATTGTAGTCCATGGGAATGTGATTTAAAGTGGTGTCACAATTTAATAAGGTTTCACCCTTTTATTTTAATTAATTAAAGTGGCTAGAAATGCTTATGAAGCATTCTTTTATTACTTGAACATTATTTCTGCAAGTAAACCTATATATATTTTTATATATTCTGAAAGGTATGGTTAAATGTGATTTTTGAGAGTTGGGATCCACTCAAAAGCTTTTAATTTGAAAAATGTTTGAATGCAGAAAAGCTTCTCCCTTGTTATTTTTGCTATGGGTGATCTACAGATCCAAATGACTTGAATCCAACGGTCTTGGATTAAGCATTCACAGACCTTTCCAACAAAATTGGTTTCATCCAATTTGGTGCACTGAAACGATCTGGGTTGATTTTTTAAGTTGGGTGCTGAAGTGTGTTTGAAAATAAATAGAAAAGTTTTAATTTGAATTGCTTTGGGCAGGAAATTCTAACGGGCCACTGCTAAGCGCGATGCTGGCTGCTTAAGTGGGTGTCCCCACTCGCTGAAACGGGCTGGGCGGCGGTATGGGGCAACGTGGATCGTTCGATCTAGTTCTAATCCAACTGAGGGTCATCGTCGACGAGACAACTCCGGCGAGAACGAAACCTAGCGCTGGTGAGGGGTGCTGGGGCTCACCGCACGGGCGAGGCGGTCGTGGCGAGGCGAACGACGGTCGACGACGGTGAACTCGGGGTGGTCGCGGCAGCCTGGGCGGCTCAATCGCGCTCCTTCTTCTCCCGTGGCAGGCTCCAGTGAAATTCGGCGGTGGTGCTCGCCTTTCTCGAGAATGGTCCAGCACTATCGGTGAGGAGAGGGAGTGAGATGGTGTGAAGAAATCGTCGGGGTGGCCTCTATTTATAGTCGAGCGAGGGGACCGTCAAGACGCAGTGAGCTTGTCGAGGCGACGTTACAGTGCTAATGGCATGGGCAAGGGTAGGGGCGGTGTTGTGTCTCTGGCGATGCTCAACGACATGGTCGCGAGGCATGGGGCGTGGTTTGGTCTGAACGGCAGGCGGTGCTCAAGGTAGCGGCGTCTTCGACGGGCGTGGGTCAGTATGGCACGGGCGTCAAACGGGATGTCTGGCGGTCTCCTAGGTCGGTGGTGATCATGTGTGCGGTGAGGGCGGCGGCCTGTGGACGCTGGTCGAGGGTGGCGCTCACGCACGCCGCATGGTCTGGCGTGTCTTGCGCGTGGTCCGTGGCTTGGCAACGCCAAGGGACAGTGAGTGGCGGTGGACGGTGGGCTGCCTCCTGACAAGGTTGGCACGACTAGTTCTTCCTCTAGCTTTGTCCACAATAGGGTGACATGGGGTGCTCATTGTTCACCATTAATGGCAATGGCAAGCTCACAGGGGTGCTAGTGTTGGGCTAATCTTTCTAGATGGTCTACTGCGTTGTGTGTGAGCTAACTAGGGAACAAGTTAGGCTCAAAACACTGCACACTATAGTGTTTGATGTTTTGTTTGATTTGTGTCTGCAACCTGTTTGATGAAATGGCCGCATGAAATCAAGTTTTGAATTTTGAAATGAATTTTGGTGGGTTTGCTAGATTGGTGCTGGTGAGTCTGCAGATGCTTCGGTTTTGAAAGTTGAGCTTGTTTGAGTGGGTTTTGAAAAAGTGAGATCTTCCCATATGAAGAAGATTCAATTTTGAATTGTCATTTAAACTATGCATTTAAAAGTTTCTGGATGATCACAAAGTGGGCCTTGATACTTTGTTATGAGTACATTCAAGGGGTGCAAAGATCCAGAAAAGTTTCTGTTATGTTCTGAAAGTTTGAGACAGCCAAAGTAGGCATGGGAGTTAAATTGGTCAAAATGACCATTCACTTAATATATTTGTTTTGATTTACTTGTCTTTAGGAAAAGTGTGGGAAATGTTTTAGATGATGTTTATTTCACCTAAGAAACATTTTACAAGCAATGGATCACACAAACAAGGTGGTTTTTAAATAAATTCAAAATCAATGCATACACATATGCATGCATTCATTAATTTATTTAGAAAAGTTTTTGTTAACCCTAATCTTGATGATTAGTGTTTGTTGATCTAAGTTTGGTATTTTTGGGATGTTATATAGGGTTTCTTCCCTCCGTCGGCGACACCATCGGCCAGTCTCGTCTCCGGCGGCCTTAGGTACTTGGAGGCATGAAGGACCACAGCCACTCGCCGACGGAAGGTCTGAGTGTTTTGTTTAGACTATTTTTAGTGTCTTTTTCAGAATGTTGAGACAGCGGCTATATCCTGAAGGCAGAATAAGGTAATCCCCGTCCTATTCTCGCTCCGGTGGTGCGTTTAGTATCGACGGAGGGCGCGTGGAGTAGTGTGTCCGGCGGATTCCATGGGATCTGATCGTTTTTAGCTGGTGTGTTTTGATGTCAGTCTCTTCCGATCTACGTTGTTCATCTTCGGCGATGGTTGCTGCTTTGGTGTGCTGGTCCTTTTGGACCTTAGCACGACGACTTCCCGTCTGTCTACTATAACAAGCTCTACTACGACAAGCTTTGCCCAGCTCCGGTGATGGAGGTGCGAGAACGGCGGCACGCTTTCGGCTTGTGCCAGTGTTTGTAGTTGTCGCTAGGTGGTCCATTGACCTATTTATATTTTTTATTATTATTAAGACTCTTTGTATTGTTGTTATCGGTGGAATTTCGCAAAAAAAAGCCAGTGAGAAAGCAGAAGCGGCAGAATATCTATCCAAGGCTTCAGCCTTCAGCCCATGATGCACCATGGATAGGCCTTATATTTCAATTAAAGCCCATACTACTATACGTGCCTCACTGTCAGCCCACTCAACTGAATTACGTGCTTGCTTCATAAAAAATATTAAAATAGTTTTCTACAAAACTACAACATTCAAAGCTAGCAAGTTGCTAGTAGCAACAGATGATGCAGACTAGCTGGGAGAACAATTTTTCTTTTCATTTTAAAGTAAGGAAAAAAATAAAAAATGTTGCTACAAGAAGGCATAGTCCAACTCCATAGGCGGATCCACCATCCCTATAGCCCGGGCGGCCGCCCAGGCTTGCCGGCCGCGTGACGCCTTGTATCCAATGTATTTTACTTAATTTTGTTGAAAATATTAGGATCATATACATGTCTGCCCAGGCTTCTAGAAATTTCTGGGTCCGCCATTGGTCCAACTGCCAATTCTTCGAGTGACCTGCATGTGTAGGACACAAGGAGTGAGCGCTAGAAACTACGTTGCTGCACATGACCGCAAGAACACATAGCAACTGATGTTTTTCCAGGAGCAGTAGAGCTAGACACTATGGACTCCAAAGCTGACGCTGCAAAAAGGCACTGCACTAATAGAGGAAGACACGAAGCGATGTGTGTTTCGAACATCATAATTGTAATTGCTTAGCATGTACTTCTGGGTTGGGTTTGGTTTGAGTTGTGGAGGGGATGTAGAATTCAGTTTCTACTAATTGGAAGCCGGGGAGGGGGGTCCTTTCCTAAAGAACAGAAGGGAAATGATAGATATCACCCGGGTCGTTCAGCTGACCACACGAGTGTCTTGTAAAAAATACTGCCCACGGTAACCAATTAGTAGCAAAAGCAGAATGAAAACCCAGTTTTAAGGACACGTGTTGCTTGGAGGACCCGGGGATATCTGAGAGTTATCCCGAGAGGGACGCGTAGTACTCTCCAAATCAAATTGTCCGAGCGTCGAATTAAAATCCTGACCCACAGCCGAAAAGAAAAAGTACGGCAAGAAAAGTAGACAAAAGCTGCCCCAACCCAATCCTTCAAAATCCTTTTGTGTGAATGAAAAACGCCCGGACTTCGTTATAGTAGGGCCTTTTCCCTGCGCCACACCACACCTCTTTCGGCTGAAAGCTCCTTGGCTCTGGCCGCCGCCTCGAGTAATACCTTGCACACACGCACTGCCCTACTCACCAAACCAAATTTGCTTTGTGAAAAGGGGCATCACAAGGTACTTAAAGGGAGATTATCATACTACTGGTGTTCAAACAAAACAATGACGCCAAATGGGTCCTGTGTTCTCACATGCGCCTTGAGAATAGATAAAGCCCTTGATGCCTGAAAGGACAGGGATAATGACAGATTAGAGGTTGGTGATGGGAAAACCGAAGCTGGAAAATTCGGACTAGGCCACTACCACTGTCTACTGGTAAGTGGTAACCACTTCGTTGTTGACTGATCATAATTCATAACCCCACGGACCCCGGTCGCTCGAGAACAATCAAGATAGGATTAGAACCAAGGCGGTTTGGAACACAATAACTCAAAGCATAGGAATGATAGGAAAAATACAGGAATCGAGATGTCATGTATTCTGAATTTCTACCGGAACCAAAACCACCTGAAAATTTCGAAAACTTCGATTGTATTGTATGTGACGCAGGAAAAAACGCAGAATTACACACATTGGAAAATGGGAACACGAGGTGAGACCTCATGTTAGTTCTCCTTCAAAAATCCTATGAAATAGCTCATCCCACTGGAATTTCAAAGGAATCCAAGACTCCTATTCCTTTGTTCCAAATGGCACCATAGGAATTTTTCCTATAGGAATCCAATCCTCTAAGGGCATGTTTGATTCAAAGGATTTTAAAAGCACATGAATAGGAAAACCACAGGAATGGTATGTCATGACATATGAAATCCTACAAGAACGAAAAACACAGGAATTAGCTGCAGAAGTCGTGTGATTGCATCGCATAAAAAACGCAGGGAATTTATATATAAATTGAGTATATGGCATAGTTGTCATAGACACATAGAAAAATTTCCAAGAGGTGTAACCTCTTGTTAGAAATTTCTATGGGATTGTAGTATAGGAAAGGAATCCATAGAAATTTCAAAGGATTTAATCCTTTGAATAAAATGGCCTCTATAGGAAAAAATCCTATAGGTAAGAATCCTACAGAATTCCTTTATAAATCCCTTGAACCAGACATGCCCTACGTTTCCTACGATTTTCCTCTGTTCCAAACGGGGCCCAAAAGTTATATTCAGATTTGTGTATGTGTAGTTAGCTAGGGTTTTCTAAATTTGGACTAAGGTGGCTCTCTGTACACACATAAGTGTAATTTCCAGTAGTTGAATGCACCGATTAATTTTTCAGATGCATATATCAATAAAATAAGACTAAAATTTAAAAGCGTCCAACACATGTAAACCAAACTAGCTGGCTCTTTTTCTCAATCCCAAGTACGATCGATAACCATTGAAGGGAAGGATGAATGGTTAATAAAACGGTTAGTACTCTTGAAGAGTTGTCGGTCTCGGTGGTCATGTCTTATTGGTTGTGTGTAAACTTACCACGACACTTTGAAGATACTCACCCTCCCCATAAATTGTATCTTGTATAAATCAAGAATTTAATACACTAAGCTCACTTTTACTTAAAATTATACAAGTCTAATTGTACAAGGCTAATTGGACGTTGGGTAAAAATAAAATACGAAAAATCCATGTGCTGAATTGTTATAGGGGTTATTGAATTGATGAGACAACCAGTTCATCCAAAAGTCTGAATTGTTGGAGAAGAGTGGGTAATCTATATATTTCAACAACGAGTTCATTCCCGGTTTGGACAGTGCACAACGCATAGACTTCTGGGTATGTGATGTGTCGTGTGACCATTTTTGTATTTATGCTTTATGTATGTAGGATTAATATCTATTCTTTGGGGGCTTGTCACACATCTGATTATGTTGATGTGTGTTCTTTCCGTGGCTTGTCACACATTTTTAATTAGGCTATTGTATGCTAGCAGCTATGACGGTTGGCTTGTAATAAACTATGGGTTAAATGCATCTATAGATGTAGAGGGTGGGGAAATGAAAGCTTCCATTTTCTGGAAACAAAAATGTGTTGACTTGGGTATAGCTGGCATAAAAAGAAGGTTTCATCATCTATCCCATTACCTCCATATACCCCTCTCTTGAAAACAATCGATAAATAGATTAACGACAATTTTTTTTGGATCTGTATATGTGTGCTTAGCTATTTTTCAAGTTTTGATGAATTGAAATGCACAGTTTTTCGGATGTATGTATTGACAAAATCAAACTATTCTTCGTTTATTACAAGATACTCTAGCAGTGTCATACAGATGTCAACTATGTCAGCTTATTCTTCATCTTGTCACGCTGGATAACCCGTAGGGCAAAGAGGGGGGAGCAGCTAAAAGACAATTCAACGTGACGATATATACAGTATGATTTTTTCCTTCAAAAAAAGAATCACATAACACTTTTTATATAGAGTTATTTTACTTGTTCCATTGACAAAGGTATGTATTTGTCCAACACTTCACATGCATGCATGCATGCATGGTATCGATGGCCGCATGGGGAGCATGGCACGACGGGAGAGGCCATTCGAGCGCGACCCCATGAAGGATTCGTTTCACCAACCGTATGGCCCGATGCTCAAATCTTCTCCCTATATGGACAAACGTACTGTTGAGACGTCTCACCAGGGTACTAGGACCGAGCCTAGGTCAATCGTTTTCCTTTTCTTTTCTGTGTGACACTGTTCAACATGTCACTGATAAAAAAGGCGCAATAATGCTGGGATTATCTCTAGCAGCAAGGAGTCTCACTCAGAAACAGTTTTCGCCACCCTATATAAATAAAGCCACATTGACCGAAAAGATATAAGGTGATGGGGATTCCATATAAAACAGATCAAGGTAAACAAGAGAAAACGTGGAAGACCGACACTCGCCACCGAAGACAACGATCCGAGATCAGGGGTGAACCAGGGTTCCACGACGACGCCCCTAAGAGCATAACGACGCACCACGCCACCGAGCGATGGTCAAGGCTTTTCATTCAGAACCCTATCGCGGAGAAGATAGCTGCAATGGCGCTCCGAAGAGGGTAATTATACCACATGGCATCGCCGTTGTTGGCCTCGAAGCACTGAGCTTTCGTCCCCGAAAAACCTTCGTGCCGCTCCCCGTCTTCCGCTTTCAACCGTTGTCCCCGAGTTAGGTCTCCGACACACGATCTGGAGCCGCCAAAGCCGAAACGTCGCCAACACCAAAGTCTCCCAATGTTCTCTCCTTGCCATCCAGATGACCAAAGATAAGAACTACCACCGCAGCCATGGAGCTCGCCGAAGATTCGCCCAGGCACTCTGCCTTCCGAGGCTGCTGCCCTGGCATCGACAAACTCGAACCAAAGCACCGACCAACGTCACATCGCATAGCCGATGAGAATAACGGGGAGGTCAAACACGGACTTGCAGGTACCAAGCCACACGACAACCTAGAGGAGGGGATCAAGCCCAAATCAAACACCTAAATCTAGTCGGTCCTGGCCACGCAGTAGCGGTGCCAATTACACCTAGATCAGGCCTAGTCAGGCCCATATCGGGCCCTATCGGCTCCACTGATACACTGTCGTAGCCAGGCTGCCACACTGCCATCAAACTTTTCCCTGAGCCACCCTTACCACCGTCGCCTCCGTGCAGGCCGTGCCTCCATGCCCCGTGGCCATAAGACTCAGACACGCTGTCGCTACATCACATACCCTGATTCAGGCGTCGTACGATACCGCAACTTCATCGTTGGGAAAACCCCACTACCACGCCTCCTAGGGAACACGCGCCTCATGCCCCACCGGTCGAGTCTGTCGCCATCTCCAATTCGCACTGTCGCCATCCGCTCCCTCCCGCGGTGAGGCTCCAGCATCGGGTAGAAGAGATCCCACCACTGCCATATAAGGAGGGGTGAGGGCGCCCTTTAACCCCTCACCTCATCCCTAGCCGTCGGCGCCTCCCCTCTCTCCTCCATACACTACTCCGGCTTAAGCGAAGCCCTGTAGTAATCTCTTCTCCTCCACCACCACCACACCGTCGTACTATTGGAATTCCAAGGAGATCTACAATCTCCGTTGCCCTGCTGGAACAAGGGAGAGGAAGGTCTTCATCGACTACCATACGTGTGACCGACCGCGGAGATCGGAAAGTGATTGACTACATCAACCATGAGATCTGAATCTCGTTACAACACTTTGGATCTTTAAGGGTTAGTTCTCTACAATCTCGTTGCACCGATCGCGTAGATTAGATCTTGGTTTTCTGTGTTCCCGCGATAGAAATTTTTTGTTTTCCATGTTGCGAATCCTACAAGGAGAAGGTGGGGGTGACGTTATTTAGGGTTTGCCTATCTAGTGCCCGCGCGGGGGCGACATGGTATGCGTGGGGGAGGGTTCCCTCGTCTTGGAGATTATCATCAAGTTAGCACAAAAAACCGAGCAAATCATTTTTTAAGAGAAGATTGTACAAAATTGGTGTCAAAGAACATGTGACAAACAATACGAGATTTTTAAAATGTTATACGTGAAAAAATAGATTATTTTTAATAGAGTCGGTAATTTATTCTTTAATAATGAAAGGAAATAAGGTATTTGAATACAAAGAAAATTGATAATATTTAAGAATTTTATAAATAAATAGGTAAAAGGACAAAAGTAATCTGACAGAAAAGGGAATCATCGAAAAAAACTTCATGCATGAATATTCCTTGCCTTTTCCATTAATGTTCCTATTTTCACCACCTTCCCTACATTCATCTATTTAAAAAATGCAAATTTCTGCTATCTTGTCATCGTTACTTTTAAAATAGATTCTTTAATTTTTGTTTCACCTTTTCTTGTTTATTTACTTTTTTTATTATTTGTTTCAAACTTTTGATATATCCTCTCCATCCCAGCCTATTTGGTTTCTTTATATTTAGTGATTCAACATTGACCATCAATTTATTATGTATACTAAAGCAATATAAGGATGTCTAATAGAACCACCATATTGAGCCACATCATCAAATTTATGTTGACATTTGGTATTAAAATTTGATCTTCGATTTTGTGAGCCAATACGGCTCGTCCCTGGCGCATAGAATAGATATTTGTATGTTGTCCCCATCCCTCTGGAATCTAGCAGCAACAACTTTATTATCGTAGGGCTCCCACATCACCGAACTCGCTAGCAGTACGTCAAACTGCTCGGACAGTGCGGGGTAGCAACCCCTCACCTGACTGTGAGAAAAGCGTCTCTGCGAATAATAATTTGTTAGCTCCATGCATAGTTTATGTCAACTAAATAATCTTTACTATTAAAAAGAAGTTGGTGTTGGTACGTCCACTTTGATATCAAACATCCACTTTGACAGCAAACATTGGAAGAATCACGGCCCTTCGATCTCTTACCGGTGGATCAGATCTCCCGCGTGTTCGATAGCCTAGACTGGTCCTACATCGTCCTATCTTTCGCCCGCACGAAAAATCTCGCCGCCAATTCAGCTCCTCCCTCGGTCAAGCCAGGGACCTCACGCGACCCCCTTCTTGAACGAGCCATGGAAGAGGAGACAAATCCCAACCGCCTAGGACCTGTTCTAGGCTCGCCCTCGTCACCCACCTTGCACGCACTGTTGTTGTGGTCGACGATGTGGCCCTCCATGGCCGGTGCGCGGGGAGCTCCCAGGTGGGCCGGTCGCCGCCCATGAATTCCACCGAGATCTGGTGACTCGAAGCGGGAAGGCGGCCGCCATGGCCAACGAAGAGGCCCTCCATCGCCGGTGCATGAGGACATTGATCAGGTGCCTTGCTGCATGCTAGGCACAACGTGCCTCCAGCCCCTCTATACATCCTTCATCCAGATCGAAAGGACAGCAAACGACCAAGGGCAAATGTCACCCACCATGACCCAGCCAAATCACCAACGACGGGAGGGGGGAAATCTCCCAGGCTGGTTCCAGGGCAGAGGTCTACCGTCGACATGACCTGAGAACGGCTGCGAGGGAACTATAGCGGCGGGCTCCTCCGCCTCCGCCCCGCCCCGGTCGGACTAGCTCCTCCACCCTGCAGCGACGGCGCCATCTTTCAACAGTCAAGATCCAGGATGTTGTCTGCTTTCTCACTGTAGGTATCCATGTTTTAATGTCCTTCTAATATGTTCAATTTTTGCTGCTAACAAATACATTTGTACAGATTTCTCTTGTATAATTTGTCCTTGTATAATGTTTAAAAATTCCAATTCCTTTTTAGTACTAACAATCTGTGTTTGGTTCAATTGTCTGCTACTAAACATCTGTGACAGTCTACTATGTACTGAATGTCTATGTTCATTTTACTGCTACTAGCAGTCTGAAACTCTGAATGTCTTGTTGGACTTCCGTTTCAGCTAAGCCTGAAGAAACTGGATTGCAATCGTTGTTGAGTCGTGGCTAATGGCGGCAAGGAGCCGGTTTCTCCGGTAATCTGCACAAGATCTCACCCTCTAGGCGCGGATAACGCGGCTCCCCGGACTAGGATGCAGCGGTGGCGCCGGAACAGGCAAGCCCACAAGGAGACTTTGTTCCCCTGCCCAGTTCTTGTTGCATCGTTGTTGGATGTCTCTTCTGTGACTTGCAGGTGAGAGAGATGGCACCGAATCTATGATGGTCGTTGGATGTGCTTCGACGGTGGCGCAAGGCGCGCTGTGCCTTGCCTGCAGCGAGACACTGGATCAGCGTCTGCCGCTCTCCGGAGCTTCCGCCCGGTTCCCGCTAGAGTGTGAGTTGTTCGCGGTGGTGGGTGGCTAGGCCAGGCATCCCAGCGTCGCCCCGTCTCCTTCTAGAAGGCAGGCTGTTTGCGGTGATGGGCGTCGGAAGCTCTGCATGGTCAACCGCCAAGTGCGAGGGAGAGCCTCTAGGGCATCGTCGCGCTCAATGGACAGACTCACAGATCCTCCGCGGCGGCCGCCTCTGTGAAATCTTGGTTTACCTGATACAGGTACACAAGGCGGGCCGATAATGCAGAAGACAGTTTTGGTCGTTTTTCTTCTAATGCTCAGCCATTTGATGATATGGATGATCCGACCCAAATCAGCATTTGGTACTTTAGGCCAAAGATGGAAAAATTTACGATCCCCCATGGAGCCAATTGAATATGTGGAAGGTACAGTTTTGGGACCTTTTGTTTTTACAGATACTTTTTTTGTTTGGTGGTTTTATCATATCGTGTTTGGCACAGCCAGTTGGGTCGGCTATCTGTTCTTCTTTCCAAGTGTTTTTCCTCCATGATTATCTCAATTAATATTATTTTGGTTTTCATGTGCTCTTTTTTCAGGATTAATCGTAAAAAAGTTGTATAATCTCGTTAAAAGTTTTCCAAAAAAGGGATTTGTGCTACATTCATTTACATAACTCTCTTCACGATTTCTTTGTAATTATGTTTACAAAATTTTTACTTACTTAAAACTGACCATTATTATGCGTAACAGTTACAAATGTTTTTGGATGTATGGATTGTAACATGCTACCACCTCTGAATTTTTCTAATATTGCTTGTGTTTCTTGTAGCAGATAAACCATGGGTCGTGGAGCTGTTGGCTCTAATCTTCATCAGGGGATTACATTTCTTAGATTTGCATGCAGCTAGATATGGTGCTTGTATAGAAGTGGACGTGTAAATTGGTGCATGGCGAGTGTTAAAAATTCTGCTTCAAGTACATCATCTATGGCTGTCAAAACAAGTGTAGCTTAAGTACAACATCGATGGTTGTCAACTGAAGTGCAGGATAACAAGAGAATAACAATGGCTACAACAAGGTAACTAAGACCCTGTTAGTCCTCAAATTAGCATAGGTTTACTCTTCAACAATGAATAATTAGTAATGTACGGGGTTGTCAAATAAAGATGTCACTTTATTGAAAAAGGTTGGAATAGCTAACAAAACCGTCATTGTATTGTGGGACTCGAGGCTTCTCATTGTCTTTTGGACTCGGGGCTTGTGTGCCCCTTTGTTTGGTGGTTAAATTATGTTCTAGCCATAGTGCATACCCTAAGATTCTCTAATACATTTTATAAAAAACTGCCCATGATTATATAATGAGATTCTAGGAAATTTAGCTTAACTAATTCCATATAAGTTCTTTTTTGAGATTATATTTCTGTATTCACACAAGTGGTTGAAGTATCAATTTTCATATTGTCCATTCATCATTTTTCTATACAATTTTAGGATTCTAATCCTATTCAAAGGATGTCCATGGTTATACCTTAAGATTTTAGGAAATCATTTTAATTATTTCCATACAAGCATGGTTTTAAATGCGCCCAGGCGTTCCAAGGCGATGTGGGGCGCCTCAACGCCTAGGCGCTCAAGGCGCGTTGCAAGGTGACGCCTTTGAGGGAGTCAAGGTGCAAACAAGATTACCACCCAACACCGACCCACCCCTTGCTCGGGCAGACGTGCCGCTCTGTACGCGACATGCTCCACCCACCGCACACCTCACGTACCCCTTGCAGCTCCCACCGCGTGCCTCGACCCGGCTTCAGCGCCTCCGCAAAGACAACCGCCCGCCACGGCCGCCTTCCCTCTCCCCTTTGAGAAGCTCCGCCGCCGTCTCCTCGAGCGCTTCCCCGAGCCCCGCCGGCCCCACCACAAGCTTGGCCGGAGTTGGGAATGCCGATAGATGGCGGAGCAGGAGTGAATCTAACCAGAGTTGGGGAGGTCGCGTGAGAGGAGCTCCCTCCTCTCTCTCCCAATCGATTCCCCTAGCCTGGTCTGTTCCCCTCTCTCTGTTCCCTCTGTTTTCCCTATCCTGGCCCCCAAATTCTCTCCCAGCCAGCCAATTTCTGGTTTCCCCTCCCGCCAACACTCGGTGTCCAGAAGCAAGGAAGGCGGTGATTTTCCCGCCAATGGGACGCCTCTACGACGCCTTCCTCAGCAGTCAAAGGCGATGACGACACCTTGCACTCTCGGAGCGCTCGGATGCTAAGCGACGCCTTTAAAACCATGCATACAAGTTCTGCTTCCGTATTTTAATACTATATTCATATCGGTTGTTAAAGTATTCCTTTTCATGTTGTTCATTTATCATTTTTCTATACAATTTCAGGATTGTAATCCTATTCATCTTCTGAACAAATTTCCAAGGATCATGACTTTCATTTAGACCTGAGAGTTAACAAGACTCCTTACTTTTGAGTGGAAAGAAATGTAAGAGAGTAGCCATATAAAATGTAATACAAAAGAAACATCTACCACTCAGATCATGAGGAAAAACACTAAGGACTCTCCTAAATATGAATCATAATTTGAGTTAGATTGCATTTATACACCTTTCGGGCATGATTATCTCTTATCTTGGGTAAGTAAATCTATGTGGAGAACATGAGGAGGAAGTAACTATTCTTTTCCAGGATATTGGAGCTAAAGGTCATGTATTTGACTATTTGTGGCTATCATGAGGAAGAACAATGTGAAGTCTCAGAATCCTGTTCTTGTAAGTTTATTGTTCTTTCATTGAGTTTATAAGTCATAATTCATTAAATGTTTGAATTTATAGTTTTATACGAACCTTTTGTTCTGTTCTATACTTGGGATGATCTTGCTTTAATATTGATTCTATGATTATGATAGGGTTAATTAATTATAGGCACTATGATTTTTTGAGAGGATAGATTTTAAATACCCACATAAATATGAAAAACATATTAATCATGTGTAGTTATTCCAGTTTAGTAAAATGAAAATAATAATATTTCAACTATTAAAATATATACATTTGACATTTTAGCATCTAGCCTGTAAGCCCTGAAATTTTATACAGTTTTCAGTTAGTTAATAAACAAATTGTTATGACCGGGGTCACTTATACCCGGAGGAGGCCCACTGGGCAGGTTTAGTTAAGGGCTTAGCCCACAAGTTATCTTATTTTCAAATGCATTTGTTTAAGTTTTATAAGTTTTATCGTTCAAAGCATATTGTCATACTACAGCGCCCTTGCAAGAATAATAAGTGGCATCTTATATTTTGCAATGTAGGATATTTGAAGAACAGTCTATCTATTTTGTAAGTCAGTGTCCAGTTGATGGAAGTGGAACTGGTCCTAAAAGAGTAAGCTCACCTCATAGTCGGCTGCTCCTAAAAGTGTAAGTATAGCTGGTGGTAAAACCGTGACAGAGATAATCTATCTTGAGGCTCAAATAGTTAAGTTCTTTATTTCTGATTCACTTCGAAATAATTTCATGAGGAAATGATCCTTATTCAGGATGGAACCATGGTTGTACATCACTTCAGGGACCTCTCAAGTCCGGTAAATGCATAGGATCTTGGAAACCTCTCTAGGTATTATCATCCACTGCATGTATGTCTAGGGAGTAGGAGATGGAATGTTGATAGGAGAGCCTGCTCCCTTCACTCCAAAATTCCTGTTTACGTATCAATGATGCAAGAGAAGTTTTGGAAACATGTACATTTTAGTAAGTAGGCCTGTTTTGTGCATGTATTTAGCTGCCAATCCGATGTAGCTATCATTCATTGTATTCCTAACATATTTGTTTTAACTTGACACTTTGTATCTGGAAACAGACTATCTTTAATATGTATGTCGCCAACTATCTCCCAGTTAGAGAGTAGACTGTGACACTCCTGAGGACAGAGGAGCGGGACAATGGAAGGCAGACTTGCAATCAAGTACTTGTGGCACACAGACGATCAGGAAAGGTGTGATTAGGCAAAGGTTGGCACGAGTTTGTCCAAGACAACCCTTGTTCTAGCTAACGATGAACCAGATAACGCTCACGATTACCATGTACTGTATTCATTTTTTTACAAATCATGTAAAGTACGATTCTTCCTCATATTTACACATTTTGCACATGGACGTTTTATGATAATGTTTATTTGGAGAATCAAGCTAAATATAATTTCCCTATCACTAAGCTGAGTATTTTATCCCATAAAGAAGTTGACATTTGTCAGATATAATAAATATTGTGTAATGTTGCTTAGTACATGTTTTATTTAAGTTTGCATCACATTATAGTTAAATTATAAATTTTGCAAATATACATACTATTTTTTTGTTCTTTGGGAATTTTAAATATATGCTGATTGGTTTGTAGGATTAGATGCACCATAATTTAACTTAGAACAAATAGCTAGGATCGCCCGGACAAGCAACTGGGATATCGAACCCCATGCAACCCGACCTCCAAACGGCATGTCACAATAGTACATGTTAGTTTAACCAACTCCAATATATCGAAAACCTCATGTCATGTCTCGGTGAAGGTAGAGATGAGCGTCAGAAGCTTATTTTCCAAGTATAAAACATGAAGTTTTTTTATTTCCGTAGCAACGCACGGGCACTCAACTAGTGAATGTAACAAGTAACTTTGCACATAACTGGCGATGTGTCCAAACTGAACCGAAAGTAGGTAAGTCAATGTGGTCTGGATCGAGCAGCCGGTCGGAGTCGCCAAAGTAGGCTAGGGTAAGGCGTCTCAACCATAACGTCCGGCCGATAGGAAACCGCTCGGGACCAAAGCTGCAACAATAGTGGGCATCCAGGCTGACTTGGCCTCGGTTGGCAACACGCACATACCTCGGTATGTGGCCGCTAAGACCGCAGAACCCCAACTCCTCTGTATAATCATGTCAGCGCTAGTTGCATTGGCGATCTCCAACGCGATAGGGATGTAGCGAGCGGTGATAGTGGTGACATGGTTCTCGGTGAACATCACCTTACCGAGAAGCCAAAGTATGTATGCCTCCAAGGACCGAGTGATTTGTGCCTCTGTCAACTGAGTATCTGGATAGCCTAGCTGTTGTATCTGCATTAATGAAATATGGTTCGATAACTAACGAGTGATGTGTATAATGTCTTACAGATTAAAGAGAAGTTAGCAAACACACCTGACATCCTAGTAACCAGTCGAACTTGGGTCCGTGTTCTTCATACTCCAATGGTCTAGTAATACCCTGGGATGTACTGCCTTTCACCAGGGTTCACGGTGTTGAAATTACCCATTACTCGAAATCCTGACATCTCACCCGTCCAAGTATTGACCACAGATTCTTTCAGGTAGTAGGGAGACACGAACGATATGGCGTCCAACCCTAGCTGCCGACAAGCAGCAAGCACATGAGAGCAAGGCAGGTGAAGCAACTTTGGTTTGTTGCAGGTGCACTCGCAGGTTGGCCATTGCTCATTACCAATCTTCACCTCATGCGTTCTTAGTTCATTACCACACCCAAACTTATCGGTGGCTAGCCGCACCTCAAACCTTCTGTCCTCATTACCTATGCACACGACGGTGTGTGACATAGCCTTCGCCATCTTCTTATCCATGTACCTCATAACCTTTTCACAGAAGCGTGTGTTCGGATTGTTCATGATATGCATCTGAGCACCCTGTCTTCTGGTTCTAAAATATGAAATCGTGCCATACAGAATACCTTCGACTATGGCTGTCAGTGGAAGTACTCTATTACCTCTGAGGACAAAGTTATATGACTCAGCTAGGTTTATAGTCATGACACCATACCTAGCTCCATGTGTGTCGTGTAGCAAAGACCACCTCTCCAAAGGCTCGTGCTGTATCCAATGTTGGAAGTTCTTGATTGATCTGCCGAGCCTTCTCCTTGTACCAGGTGGATCAAATCCAGGCAAGTCACAAATCCCTACAGGATCTTCCTCCACAGGTGCAGCTCCAATGCTAACTGCATATCGCCGCTTGATGTGACTACGGCTGCGTTTTGCGCTTTCCTTGCCCTCACATGTTTTGAGTAAATTCATCGAGCTTTGCGTATGAAATTGTGCTTCCATTCTTGGTTACCTTGCACAGTTTTGAATAGATTCATGAGGTTCTTGTTTCTGAACTGTGAGAATAAATTAGCACCCAAATGGCGCATGCACCACTGGCTTTGCATGTCAAGCCAAGGTGTTTGCTCTTCCGGCCCTGGCTGTCGGCTTTTCTGACATTGAGTATACCGCATGCCTATCATGAATGATGCACACATTGGGCTTGTCTTTCACAATGCTATTTTGAGTCGCTGAAGAACCATGTCCAACTTTCAGTGTTTTCGCCCTCCACGAAAGCAAATGTGAGTGGGACAATCTGATTGTTGCCGTCTTGACCAATGGCGGTAAGGATCTGACCCTTGTACTTGCCAGTTAGAAAAGTACCGTCTACACATATCCGGGCGACAATAAGTGAAAGCTTGGATGCATACAACAAAAGAAAAGAACACTCGATGAAGCACCTTCACGGATGGATCCTTGGGTATCACATAATATTGTATGTCGACATAGGTGTCTGGGTTTCTATCCTGCAGTATCTGAAGTTGTCGGACCACGGAGTCATACGAGTATCTAAACGAACCAAACCTCTCCTCAATAGCCCTTTGGTTTGCCCTCCAAGCCTTGCCATACGAAATGGAGTACTTAAATCGGGTCTTTACTTTCTTCCGTATACTGGGTACTGTCATCGCTTTGCACTCTACTAAGTTCGTGTAAAGCAGCCGAGCTAGAAGTGTGGAGGAGAGGTTAAGATGATCTTCAAGAACATTGTGTAGCTCACATGTGTGCTGCACATAGACGCTCACCAACCAAGTTGTGTCATACGTAGGGACATAGGCATGCACCCTGCCTGGACAATTTATATCCACGCATTCCATTGTCAAGTATTTCTTAGAGGACACTGTTGTTTTCAAAACCCTATGTGTTGACATTGCCCAAGAAACGAATGCATCTTGTAAATGTTGCTTGTCTTGATATCTGGCACCCTGGGCAATTCTGTTGTTGTGATATTTGAAGGGTTTCGCGGCATAGTAAGTCAAAATTTTCTACGGATGCGAACAGAGGGAAAGCCAAGATCTAATCTAGGAGATGCAAACAACGAGAGAGATTGGATTAGATCTTCATACCCTTGAAGATTCGACAATGAACGTTCGTCGGAGCGGGTGATGTAGTCGATTCGCTTCTCTCCTCGCGATCCGATCCGATCTAGCACCACAAGTGGCGGTGCCTCCGTGAGATGCACGTGCGACACCTCGACATATCCTCCTTCCTCGGTCCAACAAGTATGGTGGAGAGGATTGGATCTACAACACGACGGCGTGGTGTATATGGTGGAGAGTTTCTGCAGGCTTCGCCACACGATCGGGAGGAGAGAGGAGGCAAAGAGGCGGCTAGCTTTGGAGGAAGGTGTGGGGGTGGTGCGCACCATATTTATATAGAGGGTGGGGCGACCTAGCCTCCCCAAGTCCAAACAAAGGCCACAAGGAGGAGGAGGGGGCAAGGAACCCACCCCTTCTAGAAGGTCTAGTTAGGGTTTACCCTAGCTGGCGGTTGGGCCCTATGGGGCCTTGTGCCCTATCCCAATGCGCTGTGGCACTCCCTCATAGGCCCATGCCCCTCCCGGAAGGTGGGGCCATGTTGGTCCCCTTCCGAAGGTTCTAGAAGCTTCCGTACAATACCGATTAACCCGGAACAATTCGAACTCCAAAACTGCACCTTATATGAATCTTATTCTCCGGACCACTCCGAACCTCTCGTGATGTCTCGGATCCCATCCGAGACTCGAACAAAAACTCATAAACCAATTATCCAATCTATCCTAGCGTCGAGACACGTTAAGTGTGTGACCTGAGTTCGAGAATATGGACATGATCTTCTATCAATAATCAACAGGGTCCGAAACCCATATTCACTCCCACACATTCATCGATGATCATATCGGATGAACCACGATGCCAGTTCAATCAATCCCATATATATATTCCCTTCGTCTCGCGATATTTTACTTGCGAGATTTGATCGTCGAATGCATCATACATAGTTCAATCTCGTTCACGTTAGTACTTTACTCGTTCGTAATACGATATCACTTTGTGATTAACTCCTTAACCACATGCTTGCAAGCGATGTTGATATCGATTACCAGTGGGCGAAGTATATCTCTCGACTTGGGAGGGACAAATCCCATCTCGATACATACAACCCAACAGATACTTTCCGATCACCTGAGAGACACCTTTATGATCACCCTCTCATAGGATGACGTTTGATGACCTCAAAGCTTTCTTCCGATACCAGGGAGTTGTATTATCTTATGGTCTAAGGAATACAATATTTGACATAAGAAAAGCTTTGCAAAGATGAACACGATGACACGATATAATTGCTTCGCTTATTTTGGGTTTGTCCATCATATCATTCTCCCAATGATATGAAGGGAATATGCCCTGAGAGGCAATAATAAAGTGTTTATTTTGTGTATTCCAAGTATATGATAGATGTTTATTTTGCATGCTATAATTGTATTGATACGGAAACGTTAATACATGTGTGTTTAATAAACAAACAAAAAGTTCCTAGTTATGCCTCTCTCATAAACTAGCTCGTTGATTAACAAGATGATCAAGGTTTCCTGATCATGGACATTGGATGTTGTTAATAACGGGATCACAACATTAGTGTAATGGTGTGATGAACATTCATCCGAAGTATAGCATTACGATCAAAGTCATTGAGTTTATATTGCTATAACAACTTACGGTGATCCTAATCCTTAGACCATGAGATCATGTCAATCACTAACACCTAAGAGTTTCTTGATAACATCAAACGTCACACCGTAACGGGGTGATTATAAAGATGGATTCGAACTAATAAAGTGTTATGTTGAGGCTCATGGATCGAGAGTGGAATTTGTTCATCCCGATGACGGATAGATATACTGGCCGTCTCGGTGATATCACATTGATTAGCTTGCAAGCAAGTGATTTGATCACTAGAATGTTATATCACGTAAACGAGAAAAGAGTGCATGTAGGTAACGAGATCAAACTAGGTATGGAGATACCGATGATCGAATCTCGCATATGTAATATATCGTGAAACAAAGGATTAAGATACTAGCATAAAAGGTTCCGACGATCACAAGAAAGTCATCGTTGAATGTGTGGGAGTCAGATGGTCTCTAGATCCCGCTTCATTATTGATCCGAGAGGGTCTCGATCATGTCCGCATTATTCACGAACCGTAGGGTGACACACTTAAGAGAGACCGACATCCAATTGGAGCAAATGTTTCATGCCGAAAGAATGAACAAGTGCAGAATTTATTTCACTAGATACCTAAGCAGGGTTTGGTGAAATTGCATAAAGTGGTTATGCATGTGAAATAGAATTCTAGCAAGGGGTTATTTGTGAATGTTTGTCATTAAAGTAATTGACAACATTCTGAATAAAATAAAAGAGTTTTATTTAATGAGAGTTTGCATTAATTTGGTGGAAATTTAATGGGAATTTGAGTGGACTTTTGAGTGGAGGGATTTTAAAGGGCATTTTGTGAGTGGAGTGTCCACCCACATGAATGAAGGAGGGGAGGGGCCGCCCCCATGGCCGGCGGCCACCCCCTTGGGTGCCCCCCTCCTCCTATAAAAGGAGCCCCCCCTCCTCACTTGTCTCTCACACCTCCTCGTGAAGGATCTCTCTCCCCCTCTAGAATTTATCCCCCATGGTCTCGGACTAGCGAGATACATGTTCCCAGTGGCTATTCGGAAAGAAAGATTTGTGCTTCCGCTGCATCGCTGGAGCGAGGAGGCGGAGGTTGCTCGGTGCCTCGAACGTGTGTGCGCACGGATGCGCCTGGCTGATTTCGGCGCTAGGACTTCCTCTCGATCTTGAGATCGGCAAGAGATCGTCTACATCAACCACGAGTTGAACTCGTTAAGCTTTGTCGGTCTTCAAGGGTATGTTCTCTCGGATATACATCCGCCGTTGTTTGTATCTAGTAGATAGATCTTGGTATATAGTTCACATCGTAGGAAATTTTTTGTTTTCTATCTTTGCGAACCTCTGAAGGGTATCGAGATGGATCTATGAGTAGATACTTTACACGGTAGTACACATATGAGTATGTGGCGATGATGATCATGTTGTTGCTCCTTTGTTGTAATTTTGGATATTGGTGGCATAGTGGGATGAAGGCGGACAAACTTTACATGTTCTCGCACATGAGACCTGTTCCACGCTTGACATGCAACTAGTTTGCATAAGTGGCTAGCGGGTGTCTGTCTCTCCTGCTATAGTCAATATCTATTTTGTAAGCGAGTTGTCAACAATTTGATTATCCTCGTTGTGGTTCATGTTCGTAGGTAAGAACGGTTCTATCTCGAAAGCCCTAAGCCACGTAAAACTTGCAATGGATAAATTAGAGGCGTCTAGTTTAGATTGTTGCTAGGCTAGTGTTATGATATAGTAGTGTTGTAAGTAGAAGTATGAGATGATACTCTTACAACACACGTAGCGTGTAAAATCCATAGACCTTGGATTTACACATATAGGTATGATAGTGATCATACCACGATGCACATGATAGAGATCATGCGGAACCATATCATTTCACTAATAAACATATGATGTTTGATAGCATCTTATATTGCTTGTTTAGCTTTGTTAGCATAATAAGATGATCCCTCATTTAAATATCAAGATAAGAATGTGTTCTTCCTTTAGTATGCACCGATTATGTTTTCGCCTCCAAGACATCATGTGATGATCGGGTGTTCTTGGATCCACGACCATATTTTGGGTGTAAAACATACACACGCCAATACTAAGGTTCTAACTTGGCGAGCCTAGCATGTACAGACATGGCCTCGGAACACGGACAAAGGTTAAGCATGAGTCATATAGTTGATATGATGCCCATTTGATGCTCGCTTTGAAGCTATACCGACTCACGTGATGATCGGACTTGGTGTAGTGGATTTGGTTCATATAATCACCAAAAAGGCACGAGGGATGTCGTTTTGAGTGGGAGTTCATTCGTAATATAGATTAGTTGAACTCAATCTATCATACACTTAGTCTAAACTTTACAAATCTGTTGTAGATGGCACCACCTTTTAATTTCAATGTGTTCATGGAGAAAGAGAAACTAGCAACGGACGGTAGCAACTTTACCGAATGGGCCATGAATTTGAGGATTCTCCTCTCTGCACAAAAGCAATATGTGCTAGAAGCGCCGTTAGGCCCCACCTTTAGATGATGCCCCACGAGGAGAAGAATGTCTATCGACTCGTCGAGGACCACAACTTAGTTCATTGCGGCATATTGTATGGGCTAGAGCCGGAACTTCGAAAGCGTTTCGAAAACGGCAATGCATTTGATACAATGGGTGAGTTGAAAATGATTTTCGACACACATGCTGCTGTAGAGAGCTACAACGCTTCAGAAAAGTTCTTTAGCTACATGATGGAAGAGCACAGCTCCGTTAGTGAGCATGTACTCAAGATGTCGGGTTACACCGATGTAACACCCTCAGAATCGGACCTATGCAAGTTTCAGCGATTCCCGCCAAACCCGCATAGAAACGATTCAAAGGTGCCCACCAGGCACTTTCGTGCGGGTGGAAAACGAAGTAATAACATTACACAACAGTCCTCGATGGGACCCATGAGCAGATATATATACAACAATGACTCAATGAGTCAAGAATACAGATATAATATACAAAGATCCAAATCACCTTGAAAATGATAGCGTCCAGCCTGGACAAGATGCAAATGGGGCTAAGAGCCCTAAAGAATAACCAATGGCGTCCATAACCCTAGGCCAAGCCGGAAGGGTAACCCTGCTAACGACGCCGATCTCAAAACCGCTTAAACAAAAGGTGCCGACAAAGGCGAAGGAAAAAGAGGAGCGTCGATCGAGGCCAAGACATGGCGAGGCTAGAATTGCCAGGTCCTCGCCTACATAGGTATATGGTGGACTGAAGCGGCAAAGATGCACTAAACAACCTATAGAGACTCGATACAACGGCGGCTATCGAGAGGGACAAGAAAGACCTATTCGAACCAACCTGATTCTACCATCGACAAACCCATCTCAGCGTTTCCTCGAGACCAAACGAGGAAGTCAACCGAGGAACCCACATTGGCGCTTTTATTCGATTATCGTTGCAGCAATTACTAGTCGTATAGATATTCATCCGTAAAATAAGCGGTGGTCACTTTAGTTAACCATTCCATTGTAGTTGCGACACTTACTAATCGATTCAATTAGCATGAGATAACTCAAAACCCAAAGCTTGTTGGTACTTTTATTTAGCCATACATTGTAGTTGCAATACTTACTAGTCGGGTTCAATGGTCATGGCGACAACTCAAACAAGCAATTGTGGGCGTATTATTTAGCCATTCCATTATAGTGAAGCTGATTACTAGTCATTATAAAGTCAAATTTATAGAAATAAACTTTAGTTATAGTTGTCTATGTCGAGATATCAGCTCCAAGTCGTCCATAACCATGACACGGCTTTCAGAAAGTTTTACCGGCGGGGTGCACCAATAGAAACACACGCCGATCAACCTCGGAAAACCAAATCAAAACCCAACGAGGCCTTCACGACAAAGCAATCAGGATTCAAATATTTCGAGGGGCCACCCATTGAGTAGACCAAGCGAAGTTAGACTCGAGACGGACTCAAGGTTTGCGACAATGGTCAGAACGATCGAACCCAAAACTGGGCTTGTCGATACCGCGAACACTCTGCTTACCTAAGCGATGCAGGTGCTCCTCGACGATCGTAAATAAAGCGAGAGCATGGCATAAGTACAGGATAGTAAATAAAACCTCAAACTAGTTTGTGGCCCCAAGAAATAAGACAATCAAGCTCGCTCGGGGGTCCATATACCTCGGATGTGGATAGCGCGATAAATCAAGGACAGTATCAAGTACTCGGGGTCCTACGGGACACAAGTGGGCGTTCGGAAACCAAATATTATTATCACCCACCGATGCCTCTGCTTACTTACTTCAATTTTAGTTGTTAAACAGGAATTAAAGTGAACGATAAGTAAAGCCATGATCCTCTCCAACATCAAACATGCGGCATACACCAACCACTGTGGCACTTGACGACACGCAACAACACTTGAGCAAGCGACTACGACGCGAAAGTCCAACTATCTATCAAACAACAGGTAATAGGATGTGTCCAAGGCAATATAAGGCTGCAAGGGATATCACGGTACGAAATCTAGAGCATCGCAACACAGGTAGCAATAGATCAACAGGAAGGAATAAATACTATAAAAGTAAGATAGGTAGAAAGGGGGAGATGCTCGCCTGAAAACATTGTCGAAGGTTCAACCAAGATCGGGGCGAAGCTCACATCAACTCAACGGCCTTATCCGCGAAGAAGCAAATCACTAGAAGGAACACCGGATGCACTATTTAATACAACGGCAGAAGATCGGCATGATGCATGTATGATGTATGACATGGCAAAGGTGCGGTGCAATTAGGTCATATTAAGCGGAACCGGGGTCCCGACATTTAAATATATGGTTCAAGTTATTTAGAGCCCCCGCAAATTAAATGTTGTTTTAACATGGCAAAAGATAGCACCGGTTCGCTATACAAGATTTAAATGAGGCCAATATGAGACTAGATTTGCCCGCATATGGGCCCCATATTTAATTATAAGGTGAATCGGCATAAGGCCCCCAAACCACACAAATATGCATGCGAGTATGACAATTCAATATGCATCAATTTGTTATTACATTTATAAAATAGGGCTCGAGAAAGGGGCACACATTAGGGTTCGGCAGATCTTGGGGTTTCGGGGTTCGGGGTTCGGTCTCAGGGTCCGGATCTGGGGTTCGGCCTCGGCGGGATCGTTCTCGGATAACTGAGGTCGATCTTGTCGCATCCGCGGTGGTCGGCCATGTTGTCGGTCTTGTCGTCTCACGCGGAGATCTTGGCGTTCCGGGAGGAGTACTTGGTCAGCGTCGGGCATCGGACTGCCACAGTTCTTCGTTCTTGTCGTCGATGGCGAACTTGAGTGGATCGGTCTTGGGTACTTTCGTCGTGAAGTAGATCTTGGCGCCCGCTTCACCGGGTCAGTGGGTGTTCTTGTCTTCCATGTAGAATACCTTGGGTTCGGGCTTCGGATCCATGAAGGACCTCGGCGTTCCGGACTTGGTGGTGGTGGAGAACTTGGGTTACCCGTTGGTGCGGTCTCGAGTGGCACCGATGGTCTTGTGGCTCGACTTGTTGCAACCATCGTCTTCCAGGGAACAAGCTGGCGAGTTTGACAGACGGCGTCTTGCGGTCCTTGGCCCCTGCGGACACATGTGCACCACAGCAGGCGTCAACGGCTTGGCAAACAGCATGGCACGCAGGGGATGGCGGCAGCTCTAGGCTCATGAGGAATAAGCGAAATCGGCGACGGCGCAAGCGCAGCCAAAAGGCCAGAAGCGCTGAGGCGACGGAGCGCATCGGCGTGGCGAGAAAGCGGCAGGGTGGGGCGGCTCGGCTCAGCCCGGCAGCGCCAGCGGCAAGCGGTTGGCGGGACCGAGGCGTCGGTGAGGCGGAGGCGGCTTTGGCCAAGCGAGGTCAGCGTCTTTGCGAAGGAAGAAAGCGGGGAGGCGGCTTCATTGGGCGGCTTGGCTGCGGCCGCGCAAGGGGTCGAGGCAGGCGGCCTCGAAGCAGTGCGGTAGCGGCAACAGTGAGCGGAGGAGGGCGGCAATGGCGGTCTTGGCAACGAGGAGGAAGGGCTCGGGGCGGGCTCGGGGGTGGCGACGGACGGAGGAGGAGAAAAGGCGGGTGGCCGGGTGTGGGGGCACGCCCGGTGGGCAGGGAGGTCGGAGGCGGCTGGAGCCGGGCGAGGCCGAGGGCGGAAGGATGGGAGGCGGAGGCGGCGGAAGATGGCGAGGCGGCGGAAGATGGCGAGGCGAGGCCGCCAGGAGAGGAGCCACGGGAGAGGGAGGCGTGAGGAGGTGGGGAGGAGGCTCGGGTGGCTTGGGGAAGGAAGGCGCCTTGGAAAAGTGGAGAAGGGAGGGCAGGGGCTGGGAGAGAGAGGGAGGAGGAGAGCGGCGTCGGGTGGGAGAAGGAAGGAGGTGGGCCACGGGGTAGGTGGGGCCTAGGGTGGGTGAGGGAGTGGGGGTCCTGGGTGGGTCGGGTGTGTGAGCTGAGAGAGAGGGGTGGGGCAGGTGTCGGTGGAAGGTGAAAGAGGGTTAGGTGGGACTGGGGTGAGAAAAGAGAGAGAGAGAGAGAGGGGATGGGGATTGATGAGGTGGCAGGTGGGTAGGAATAGGGTGAGAGGGTGAGGTGGCGGCCTGCGGTTGGTGGGTAGGATAGATTTGGGTGGGGATAGGATTTAGAGGGGGCTGATTTAAATGTGTGTTTGTTTTGTCTTGTCTATTTTAAAACAAAGCCACTTTGCAAACAGTTTTTAGGTAAATAAAATCTCCGATGCGATCGGGGTTTTGTATTTGAAAATAAAGAGGGGTATTTGTACAAAGCAAAACTAGGTTTTCGAAATAGTTCAGTCAAACAATGCATGATGATGGCGATCCAATGCACAAAAACAACGCGATTTTCTAGTAGTGGTTTTGCGGGATGCCACAACCGATAAGCTTGTGTCCTTGGGAATATCGATTCCCATTGACTTAGGCATCCATCGTGTTCTGCAGTCTCTGCCACCTAGCTATAAGAGATTCGTTATGAACTATAATATGCAAGGCATGAAGAAGTCTCTCCCCGAGCTTCTGTCAATGCTTAAAACTGCAGAAGTGGAGATCAAAAAGGAACATCAAGTGTTGATGATCAATAGGAACACTGGTTTCAAGAAAGACAAGAAGGAAAAGCGGAAGGAAGTAAGAGGCGGCAAAGCCACGCCTTTGAAAAGAAACCTCGACTTGGACCTAAGTCCGATTCCGGTGCTATTATTGTAAGGGGATCACCATCGGGCAAGCGCCCCAAGTATCTGGCGGCATAAGAAGGCGGCAAGGCAAACAAAGGTATATATGATATACATGTTATTGATGTGTACTTGACTAGTGCTCGCGATTGCACAGGTATTTGATACGGTTGATTGCTAATATTTGTAACTCGAATGAGGCTGCGGAACAAGCGACCGCTAGCAAGGGTGAGGTCAAGATGCGTGTCGGAAATGGATCAAGCGTTGATGTGATCGCCGTTGGAACCCGCCTCTCCACTTGCCGGGATTAGTTATAAACTTGAATAAATATTATCTGGTGCCTGCACTGAGCATGAACATTGTATCTGGATCGTGTTTGATGCGAAGTGGTTATTCATTTAAATCCGAGAACAATGGTTGTTCCATTTATATGAATGAAATCTTTTATGGTCATGCACCGATGATGAATGGTTTATTTCTATTAGATCTCGATGATAATGTTACACATATTCATAATGTTGATGCTAAAAGGATTAAACTTAATGATGATATATCCGCATATATGTGGCACTGCCGTCTAGGTCATATTGGCGTTAAACGCATGAAGAAGCTCCATTCAGATGGACTTTTGGAATCACTTGATTATGAATCATTTGATACATGTGAGCCATGCCTTATGGGCAAGATGACTAGAACGCCGTTTTCCGGTTCAATGGAACGGGCGGCAAATTTATTGGAAATCATACATTCTGATGTATGTGGTCCAATGAGTGTGTCGGCGCGAGGTGGATATCGTTATTTTGTTACTTTCACGGATGATTTGAGTAGATACGGTTATATCTACTTGATGAAACACAAGTCTGAAACCTTTGAAAAGTTCAAGGAATTTCAGAATGAAGTGAAAAATCATCGTAATAGAAAGATCAAATTTCTACGGTCTGACCGTGGAGGTGAGTATCTAAGTTCTGAGTTGAGCACTCACATGAAAGAGTGTGGAATTGTTTCACAACTCACACCTGCCGGAACACCACAGTGAAATGGTGTGTCGGAACGTCGTAATCGTACTTTATTAGATATGGTTCGATCTATGATGTCTCTGACGGACTTGCCGTTGTCATTTTGGGGTTATGCACTAGAAACTGCTGCATTCACTTTAAATCGGGCACCATCTAAATCCGTTGAAAAGACACCGTATGAATTGTGGTTTGGAAACAAACCTAAGCTGTCATTTCTTAAAGTTTGGGGATGCGATGTTTATGTGAAGAAACTTCAACCGGATAAACTCGAACCCAAAGCGGAAAAATGCGTCTTCATAGGATACCCTAAAGAAACTATTGGGTATTCCTTCTATCACAGATCCGAGGGCAAGGTTTTTGTTGCCAAGAATGGATCCTTTCTAGAAAGAGTTTCTCGCGAAAGGTGTGAGTAGTCGGAAGGTAGAACTCAAGAGGTTGTGGAACCTTCTCTTCAAAGTATGGCGGGTAGCGCGGAAGTTGTTCGGAATTGGCTCCACATTGAAGAGGGAACTAATGATAATGATCATGAAACTCCGAAAGAGTACTACGAACCTCGCAGTCAAACAACAGACGCGTGCAGCTCCGAACAGACGGAAATCCTGTCATGAATTTCATGGTTGATGAAAATGATGACCTGCGACGTATGAAGAAGCGATGATGAGCCCGGATTCCAACAAATGGTTAGAAGCCATGAAATCGAGATGGAATCCATGTATGAAAATCAAGTTTGGAACTTGGTGGAATTACCTCACGAGAAAGGCCGTGGAGAACAAATGGATTTTCAAAAGGAAAAGCGATCTTGATGGTAATGTGACCGTCTATAAAGCTCGACTTGTCGCAAAGGGGTTTCGACAAATTCAAGGAGTTGACTACGATGAGACTTTCTCTCCCGTAGCGATGCTAAAGTCAGTTAGGATTATGTTAGCAATTGCTGCATATTTCGATTATGATATATGGCAGATGGATGTCAAAACCGTGTTTCTCAATGGTAATATTGAAGAAGAGTTGTATATGATACAACCAAAGGGTTTTATCGATCCTAAGGATGCTAACAAGGTGTGCAAGCTTCAGCGATCCATCTATGGATTGAAGCAAGCATCACGAAGTTGGAATCTCCGCTTTGATGAGGTGATCAAAGAGTTTGGATTTGTCCAAACTTATGGAGAAGCTTGTATTTACAAGAAAGTGAGTGGGAGCAATGTGGCATTTCTGATATTATATGTGGATGACATATTATTGATCGGAAATGATATAGATCTTTTAAACAGTGTTAAAAGTTATCTAAACAACAAATTTTCAATAAAGGACCTAGGTGAAGCGTCATACATATTAGGCATAAAGATCTATAGAGATAGATCTAGGCGCCTAATAGGGCTATCGCAAAGTACATACCTTGATAAGATTTTAAAGAAGTTTAAAATGGACGGAAGTAAGAAGGGGTTCTTACCTATGTTGCAAGGCAAGACATTGGGTAAGACTCAAAGTCCGGCTTCGGAAGAAAGAGATAATTGACAAAGTCCCTATGCTTCACCATAGGCTCTATAATGTCGCCATGCTATGTACAAGACGGATGTGGCACATGCTATTAGTTTGACTAGTAGGTACCAATCGGATCCGTGTTCGAACATGGATAGCGGTCAAGAATATCCTTAAGTACTTAGAAGAACTAAGGATATGTTTCTTGTATCTGAGGTGAAGAAGAGCTCGTCGCTAAGTGTTATGTCGACGCTAGCTTTGACACCGATCCGGATGACTCTAAGTCTCAATCCGGATCGTATTTCTCATGAATGGCGGGCGGTTAGTTGGAGGAGCTCAAACAACCTATGATAGCGGGATCAACAACGGAGGCGGATATGTTGCTTTGCTTGAGCGGCACGAAGCGATTTGGATGAAGGAGTTCATATCCGAACTAGGAGTGGTGGAAACGCGTTGGACCCAATGGTGATCTATTGTGACAACAATGGTGCCATTGCCAATGCCAAAGAGCCAAGGTCTCACAAGCATTCCAAGCATATTAAGCGCGGTTTCACTCCATCCATGAGCATGTCAAGGATGGAGATATAAAGATTTTAAAGTACATACGGATCTCAATGTAGCAGATCCGTTGACTAAAACTCTCCCTAGAGCAAAACATGATCAACACGAGAACTCAATGGGTGTTAGATTTATCACTATGTAACTAGATTATTGTCTCTAGTGCAAGTGGGAGGCGAAGGGAATATGCCACGAGAGGCAATAATAAAGTGTTTATTATGTGTATTCCAAGTATATGATAGATGTTTATTTTGCATGCTATAATTGTATTGATACGGAAAGCGTTAATACATGTGTGTTTAATAAACAAGCAGAAAGTTCCTAGTTATGCCTCTCTCATAAACTAGCTCGTTGATTAACAAGATGATCAAGGTTTCACGATCATGGACATTGGATGTTGTTAATAACGGGATCACAACATTAGTGTAATGGTGTGATGAACATTCATCCAGTATAGCATTACGATCAAAGTCATTGAGTTTATATTGCTATAACAACTTACGAGTGATCCTAATCCTTAGACCATGAGATCATGTCAATCACTAACACGGAAGAGTTTCTTGATAACATCAAACGTCACACCGTAACGGTGATTATAAAGATGGATTCAGAACTAATAAAGTGTTATGTTGAGGCTCATGGATCGAGTGGAATTTGTTCATCCGATGGCGGATAGATATACTCTGGGCCCTCTCGGTGATATCACATTGATTAGCTTGCAAGCAAGTGATTTGATCACTAGAATGTTATATCACGAGCGAGAAAAGAGTGCATGTCGATGCGAGATCAAACTAGGTATGGAGATACCGATGATCGAATCTCGGACATGTAATATATCGTGAAACAAAGGGATTAAGATACTAGCGTAAAAGGTTCCGACGATCACAAGAAAGTCATCGTTGAATGTGTGGAGTCGTATGGGTCTCAGATCCGCTTTTGATTATTGATCGAGAGGGTCTCGATCATGTCCGCATTAATTCACGAACCGTAGTGTGACACACTTAAGACACCGACATCCAATTGGAGCAAATGTTTCATGCGAAAGAATGAACAAGCGTGAATTTATTTCACTAGATACCAAAGCAGGTTTTGGTGAAATTGCATAAAGTGGTTATGCATGTGAAATAGAATTTTAGCAAGGGTTATTTGTGAATGTTTGTCATTTAAGTAATTGACAAAATTCTGAATAAAATAAAGAGTTTTATTTAATGAGAGTTTGCATTATATTTGGTGGAAATTTAATGGGAATTTGAGTGGACTTTTGAGTGGAGGGATTTAAAGGGCATTTTGTGAGTGGAGTGTCCACCCACATGAATGAAGGAGGGAGGGCCCCCATGGCGGTGGCCACCCCTTGGGTGCCCCTCCTCCTATAAAAGGCCCCCCTCTCACTTGTCTCTCACACCTCCTCGTGAAGGATCTCTCTCCCCTCTAGAATTTATCCCCATGGTCTCGGACTAGCGAGATACATGTTACGGTGGCTATTCGGCAAGAAAGAGTTGTGCTTGTCTTGCATCGCCGGAGGGCGAGGCGAAGGTTGCTCGGTGCCTCGAGCGTGTGTGCGAGCGGATGCCTGGCTGATTTGCGGCGCTAGGACTTCCTCTCGATCTTGAGATCAGCAAGAGATCGTCTACATCAACCACGAGTTGAACTCGTTAAGCTTTGTCGGTCTTCAAGGGTATGTTCTCTACGGATATACATCCTCCCGTTGTTTGTATCTAGTAGATAGATCTTGGTATATAGTTCACATCGTAGGAAATTTTTTGTTTTCTATGCTGCGAACCCTACATGATATGATCTCATTATTAATCGACAACTCATGTCCATGGTTAGGAAACCTTAACCATCATTAATCAATGAGCTAGTCCATAGAGGCGTACTAGGGACACGGTGTTGTTCACAAACCACACAAGTATTAAAGTTTCCGCTTAATACAATTTTAGCATGGAATATAAACATTATCATAAACAAGAATTATAATAATAACATCTTTATTATTGCCTCTAGGGCATAATTCCAACAATATTCCCACGCAGAATCATGACCATCATCAACGGTCATTCCGGTTGACATGTTTTGATTCCATGAAGCAGGAATCGGCATGTCCTCTCCACCATTGCCTTCTCCATCAGAATCCTCAGGGTCATCAGAATCACCACTCTCGCCATCCATGTAATCCTCCTCTTCCATCATGTTCTGCATGCTTCCATCGTCCTCGTCCGCATCTGCCTCTCCACTATAGTCTTCTCCACCTCCAGCCTGACTGCTCTGCCCCGATTCATAACCACCGCCTCCTCCTCCTCCTATCGGCTCTGCTTGGATTCATAACCACCGCCCAAAGATGGACATAGAGTACATCCCATAACTTGAATCAGCACTATGGCGTGAAACATGTCCACCATCGATCTCCTTCAAGACAGGAAGCACTAATGCGCGAGGGTTTACATGCCTATCTTCGCAGCCTTTTAACCACTTAAACCAGTCTCTGTCGGTATATACATGCCTTAAAGTTCAGAAAATATTTTTTCTTGACTTTGTCCACAATGCTTGCACGCTGACGGTGTACGTCTCGATGTTATAGTCTAAACATCCTGTCAACCATTCCTTCAACTTACTAACACTCCAGGTTTGAGGCGATCAAATCTAGCTGTACACATAAACTCTCCCAGATCTGCTCCAAAGTCATTTGTTCGAACATTTCCAGGACCGTAATAAAACACGAACTTCACTAAATTGGTCATCTCTGCTGACATAAAATAAACAACCTAATCAATTAATTATCGACAACGCGTATAACTTTGGGCAATGCTTGCAAATATTCTAAAAAATATGATATTATTGCTACCGGTCAAATATTGGCCAAATATTGCTACTAATCCACCGGCCAAATATTTGTATCTAACCCATCGACCAAATATTGTTACTAATCCACTAGGCAAGTATTCTAATAGACAAGCATACCCACATACGTAACCATATACAATAACCGTGATTATCGAGGGATTAAAGTTTACCCTTGAAGCGAGAGAAGCCACTCGGTCCACTACCACAGCTCCACCACAGACAGCCTCAGCTCCTCCACCACAGCTCCACCACCATTGCCATTGCTCCACCACAGCTCCACCACCGTTCCTCCAACAAATCAACACCAAATCGAGCTATGAGCTAACCCATCCGTAGATCGGGCTTCCACTATCTCTCTACTGGCTTTGGATTGAAGTTTTTTTGGTCAAATCTAGACAAAACGGGAAAAATGGAGATTTTGAAGCGGACGACGAGCAGAGAGAGAGAGGCGCTCGGTCGCGTGGAGAAGAAGAAACTGGCGGGCGTGGCGTCGTCTTATCACAGCTCGGCCTGGCCTGGCGATTAGGCGATTAACTGGGCCGGCATTGAACACATCGACCGAGTCGGTCCATGGCCCACCCGGCCGACTTTGTCGTCCATTCTGGCCGGAAGTAACTCGATCGGCGGGGCACCTGATTGGCGGTCGGCTTGCCCCAGGCCGACAAAGTGCTAGATCTAGAAATTCGAAAAAACGTATAATATAACTCAAATTAATTAATTATTTCGTATTATTTAAAAAAAATCGCGCCTATGTGTTAGGTGTTAACAGGTAACAATTATTTTTTGTTTCACTTCTTATGGTTTTTTACGCTACTCTATCTGGATATCTTTACATCATCTTGCAGTTAATTTGGTAGCCCTGAATATAGTATTTAGATCAAAACATGTATACTTTTGTATCTTTATATCTAATAATGAAAGCTCAATTTTTAAATTTTTAATTCCACACCTTGAGGTAATAACATATATAAACAACACACATGGTCAACGCATGGTGTCTCCGTAAATAAGTAAATATCATATTTCTTTAATGCGATTAAAACATATTTTTTAATTGTAAAACCATAGGAGGGGTCTGTTTTTTGTATAAATGGAATCGTATTAATATCAAGAAGACACAAACTACACAAGGCCTCTACAACTAGATATTGAGAATCGGTCGATCATGTTGAGATGATTAAAAATGCTCAATGCACATGTCTCGTTTATTAGCAAAGCATATAAGGTAATTATTAATTCATAGTACTACTTGACATTGCATAATGTGAGCTGCGAATTTTATTTCTCGAAAGCTTTTGGTTACATTAAAGATGATGCCCTCGGACAGCTGCTGAAATGGCGGGTGTCACATAAACTTGGACGGAGGGAGTAGTTTCCATTTCCGTGTCTACTGGGGCAGCTGCTGAAATGTAATCCTTCAGCATTTGAAAAAAGGTGAAGATCGGATTTGTATAGTTCTAGGGTTTAGAGACCAGTACTGGATTGAACCAGCACTTTTGCTTGTCGCCATTCAGATTCAACCAATGGTTCAGATGGCAACACCTCCAAAATCAACGAGACGGCCGTTGACGCACGAGACGATCGGCTTCCAAAACGGATGCAAAACGCACGAGGAAAACGACCTTGCCTTGCCGTATAGTACTACTACATATACCTGCCCCTCGTCGTCATCGTAGACCAGACCAGATACGCACCAAACTTGCTCGCTCGGAGGAAGCAGCAGCAGCTGGAGCGGCGTCTCTCCCAAGTTCCGAACAACTTCCGAGCAAACAAACAAAGAGAACCCCCGATTGACCGGCGACCGATGCGTTTGCGTGTGCGCCGCCGCAGAGCACTCATGAAAGCAGCGTGCATGGGTCCGAATTTGACCGACGCCTGGGCCATCCTCTTGGACCGGAGACCAAATGAAATGGAAGATTGCAAGCGAGGCTTGATTTGTTCAAACTCCAAAGGTGTACGGTCGACGATGATGACGAAGATTCTTCCTGAAATGGATGCTCGAGAGCTTCTGGAACGAACGCAATGATTCTGCCGGAATCTCATCGAGAGAGGACATTATCGTGTTGGGAAATGTGGTCTTGGGAAAGCAGAGGGCTTTTGAGAATCTGGAAAATTTCTCATCGAGATCATGTACAACCAAAAAATAATGAACTAACTAGGAGATTTCCAAGAACATTGCCTCCTTCCTTCCCGGGCTAATCACAGTTTGAAACTCCTGAATCAAATTTAGGAAGAAGAAGAAGAAGAAGAATGAATCTAATCCCCGATCCTTCCCGACAGCTCCATGGAGGTCATGGAGAGGCTGGAGGAGCTATTCCTGAACCCGCTGGTGACACGGCCGCCGCCGCCGTTCCCACCCGCGCTGCCCTCGCAGAACGCGAACGCCGTCTCGAGGTTGGCCACGATGTCGGCCATGGCGGGCCGGTCCTTCCCCTCCAGCCTGACGCAGTGCACGGCCGTGTACGCCACCAGCTCCACGGCCTCGGCCTCGTTCGGGGTCGGCTCCGGCGCGCGCCCGTCCAGCACCTTGCGCAGCTCCCCGGCCACCACGCTCGGCTGCGCGTAGTCCACCACGCTCACGGGCTCCCCGCCCTCCGCCTCCTTGAAGATGGCGCGCTTCCCGGTCAGCGTCTCCAGCATCACAACGCCGAACCCGTACACGTCGCTCTTCACCGTCAGGTGGTGCATCCCGTAGTACTCCGGGTCCATGTACCCCACCGTGCCGGCCGCCTTCATCGACAGGTGCTGAGGCTGCTGCTGCTGCTGCACTCCGGACAACGACGAGGAGTCGTCCGACGACTCCGGCGGGCCCATCAGCGACAGCCCGAAGTCCGACACGCGCGCCGTCCAGCCGCCGTCCAGCAGGATGTTGGACGACTTGATGTCGCGGTGGATGATGGGCGGCACCGCGTACGAGTGCAGGTACTCGATGCCCCGCGACGCGTCCAGCAGGATCTTGATGCGCAGCTTCCACGACGACAGCACCGGCGACGGCGCCATGGACTCGTCGCCGATGACTGATTTGGGGTGAAGGTGGTCGTAGAGCGCGCCGTTCTTCATGTACTCGTACACCAGCAGCCGCTCCTCGTTCTCCTCGCAGTACCCGACGAGGCCGACAAGGTGCTTGTGGTGGAGGCGGGACAGGAAGGCCAGCTCCGACCGGAACGCGCTCTCCTTCTCCTGGAACTTGCGCGCCATCGGCCCCGACGACTCGCCGCGCTTGATCGCCACCTCACGCCCGTCGGAGAGCTTGCCGCGGTACACGGTCCCGAAGCTGCCCGCCCCGATCTTGGCCTCCGGCGCGAACCCGTCCGTCGCCGCCGCCAGCTGCGCGAAGGTGTACTCCTCCGTTTGCTCCTTGAAGGACGACGGCCCGCTGCGCTGCCGCGTCATGGCGCGGGACAGCTGCCGCCGGAACAGGAACCCGCGCGCGCGCGACCCGTTCGGCGAGCCGTAGGGGCTGGCCGCGACCGAGCCGCCGACGCTATCTGCCGCTGCGGCGTGGGCGTTGCCGGCGCCTCCTCCAGCTGCTCCAGGGAGGTTGGGCTGCACGGAGTTGTGTATCCTCTTATGGCTGCAGAACCCGAACACGAAGCAGTAGACGATGGAGCAGAGGCCGATGAACGCGCCCACCGCGCCGACGACCGCGAACGCGATCCATCCTTTCGAGACGCCCTTCGAAGCCGCGGGTGTCGGCGACTGAGGAGGCGACGCCGGTGGTGACGGCGGCGGCGAGGTCACGCAGACCCTGTTGCAGATGCCGCTGCCGGGCGACCCCGCGACCGCGCAGAGCTCCCCGGACCCCGGGAAGACGCCGCATTCGCAGAGGGACTCGTCGGCGACGCACGTGCCGGGGAGGAGCGTTGGCAGGGGCACCTCCACGGCCGCGTTGTCGTCGGACGTCGACCAGCAGAGCACGGTGTAGTTGTAGGTGACGAGGCCGCAGGTGAGGTTGCCGCCCGCGACGAGGAACTCGAACGCCGTGTCGGGGGCCGGGTAGTAGACTGTCGGCGTGGGCCCCGAGAGGGTCCAGCAGACGGCGGTGTGGTTGGGCTTGCGCAGGCCGCAGGCGTGCGAGTCGCCGACGGCCAGGCCGTGCGGGTAGAGGTTGCTCTGGGCCAGCGCCCCCGCGCCGGATTGGCCCGAGCAGAGCACGGCGCCGGTGAGCGAGTCCACCCCGCACGCGCGGGAGGCACCGGCGGCCAGGGACGAGACGGTGGCGTTCGCGAAGGCTGTCTGTATGGCGCTACTGCTCGGGCCCCAGCAGCGGACCTTGGAGGGAGAGGAGGAGTTGGTTTCCACGGCGCAGGTGAAGCCGTCGCCTGACGCGAGGGAGCGGAAGGCGCCCGGGACGAGGAGCGGGAACCGGTCGGAGCCCCTCCACCATCGGATCCCTTGCGCCTGCGCGTCGTAGGCGGCCACGTGGTCGTCCCCGACGGCGAGGTCCGAGAACTGCGCCGCGCCACGGTAGACCCGCCTGAGGCTCGCCGACGCGTCCGGCCCGGGCGGCCAGCAGAGGAGCACGGATTCGTTGTTGCCGGCGCTGAGGCCGCAGACGAAGGCCGCGCCGCCGGAGACGCGGGAGAAGACGAGGGACGGCGCGACGGGGGAGGCGGATGAGGAGTTTGGGTAGGAGGCGAGGTCGACGCAGTATACGGTGCCGTTGTCGGCCGCGACGCCGCAGACCGTTGAGCCCCCCGCGACGGCGAGCGTGGAGGCGGAGGCGGCCGCGAGGAGCAGGAGGAGGAAGAGGAGCGGCGCGGCGAGGTGGAGTGTGGTGGAGGCGGAGGTCATTGGAGTGGGAGAGCGGCAGCCGTCATCCGCGGGACGGTGGATGGACGGACGGACGGCGGCGCGCTGGCGGGGAGGACGGAGTGGGAAGCAGGTGTGGAGAGCTGGCGCGCGGCGTGGATTAAATTGGCGTGCGTGGAAAAGGTAAAAGGGGACGGCGGAGGAGAAAGCGAGGCGAAGAGGAAGAGTACGCGGCGGGGTAGGCCAGTCGGGGACTGGACGGGGCGCGACCGCGTCGGGGCTTGGACTGCGCCGATGCGATGCGATGCCCGGTGGCTTGGCTTGGCGCGCGCTCTTTTCTTGCCGCGGCGGCGGCGGCGGCGTGGGGGTTCCGTCCGTCTGCCCCCAGCGGCCTAGTCGCGTGTACACGTGTGACGCTGGCTTGGACCGGAGACGCGGCCCCGAGAGTCAGTCGGTCGGTCACTCTCGCTCGCCGGCCAGGCACACAAGAACAGGGGTCGTGTCGGCAGCTGGTCTATTTTGGAAATCCTTTTTTTTGTTGTTTATACTCCTTGTACTGAGCCGTGTGCAGCAGTAATATCAAGTGTTTTTTAAAACTAACCGCGTTCCGAGGGGAATATCGGTACGGACTAAACACGGGTGACAGCCTTATTTTGGCTGCGGCAAAGCTTTGGCACACTGCGCTTCACCAACTCTCTATCCAACACGTACTGGCGTCACATTGACAAAAACCAGCTAACCAAAACCCACCCCCAACCAGCAAAAAACAAAAAACAAAAAAGAACTAGGTAGAGCGTACTACTGCGTGTGGTCTGTTATGATGAGCATTTGAACAACACAATTCTCAGCCACGGCTTTTCCAATTTCGAAATCATCTTCGGGAGAGCGAGCGGTCCAGCACTTGTAAAGAAAAAGCTTAACCATCACGGCCATACACGCTTTTGAATTTCAAAATATATATTTTTTCCAGATCGAGGGGTCCCACATTTGGAAAAAAAAATATCAATAATACCAGTATCTTTTTTTGCAAAAAAGAATGACACTACTATCTATAATTCTATACATCGAGAAAAACCCACCACACATAAAAGATTTGAATTTTAATTCCCTCTCAAAAACAAAAGAAATCACTGTAGGTTCCTCCTTTTATGCACTCTTTACAAAATTAACACTACCAAATAATTGTCAATCACCCGTGATATTTAGAAACTCTCCATAAAGCTTGCAAGATTATAATAAAATCTAAGAAACTCAATATTATAACTGAATATCGAGCGGGTATATACATGGACAGAGTATTGTGTCTCATATAGAGTTCTATGGATAACTAGTTCCACCGGTGGCGGTGCTAGATGCAAAATTTGTGGTCAAGTGACATCACAAGTTTGGCAAATGAAAAGTGACATCACAAATTTGGCAAAAATTAATATAATAGTCTCTGGATGTTTTGGATATTTTGATAACTTTAGATTAAACCTCTCGGATCCTAGTTGAGTTCTACTCTACCACAACCAACACTGCTCCATTAGTATCCTAACTATTGTAGTACTTCCTCCTTTGCAAATTAGAACACGTATTTGTTTTTGTCAAAGTCAAATTTAATAAATTTTGACTAAGTAGTTAGAAAATAGTATGAACATCAACGACATCAACTCAATGTTATTAGAATCATCATGAACTATATTTTCATATTACATTTATTTGATATTAGAAAAGCTAGTATATTTTTACATATAGTTGATCAAACTTTATAAAGATTAACTTTGACCAAACCTAATATGCATCATAATTTGGGAAACAGGAGTAGGACATGTGTTACTATGAAACTGCATGCTCTAATTAATCCAACCAAAAGACCGATATGATATTCTAAAAAAAAGACATGTATGATAGATGAGACTATGCAAATGAAGGGTTTCGCGGCATAGTAAATCAAAATTTTCTACGGAGCGAACAGAGGGAAAGCCAAGATCTAATCTAGGAGATGCAAACAACGAGAGAGATTGGATTAGATCTTCATACCCTTGAAGATTCGGCATGCAGAACGCTCATTCGAACGTGGGTGATGTAGTCGCACTCGCCTCCTCGCGATCCGATCCGATCTAGCACCACAAGTGGCGGTGCCTCCGTGAGATACACGTCGCAGCACCTCGGCGTCTCCTCCTTCCTCGGACCAGCGAGTATGGTGGAGAGATAGATTGGATCAACAACACGACGGCGTGGTGTATATGGTGGAGAATTTCATCAGAGGGCTTCCACAAACAATGGGAGGAGAGAGGAGGCAACAGGGCTACTAGGGCTTGGAAGGAGATGTGGGGAGGGCGCACCACCCCTCTATATATAGAGGGGGGCGGCCAGCCTTGCCCCTCCTCCAAGCCTATCTCTAGTTTAAACAATTTAAACTCTCCCTTATCTAGAAATCCTATCTCTAGATTTAAACGATTTAAACTCTCCCTTATCTAGAAATCCTATCTCTAGTTTAAACGAGTTTAAACTTATCCAGGATCGGCTGGGCCCTATGGGGCCTTGTGCCCCTGGCCCAATGCGTCCAGGACACTCCCTCATAGGCCCATGCCCCCTCCCGGAAGGTGGGGCCACGTTGGTCCCCTCCGGAAGGTTCTAGAAGCTTCCGGTACAATACCGATTAACCCTAACAATTCAACTCCAAAACTGCACCGCCTTATATGAATCTTATTCTCCGGACCATTCCAACCTCTCGTGATATCCCGGATCCCATCCGAGACTCAACAAAATTCATAAACCAATTATCCAATCTATCCTAGCCGAGATACGTTATGTGTGACCCTGCGGTTCGAGAATATGCGCATGATCTTCTATCAATAATCAACGGTGGTCAGGCACCCATATTGACTCTACACATTCATCGATGATCATATCGGATGAACCACGATGCCAGGATTCAATCAATCCCATATATATATTCCTTCGCGATATTTTACTTGCTCGAGATTCGATCGTCGGTACCATCATACCTAGTTCAATCTCGTTCACGCAAGTACTTTACTGTTCCAATCCGATATCACTTTGTGATTAACTCCTTAACCACATGCTTGCAAGCGGTGTTGATATCGACACGAGTGGGCCCAAAGTATATCTCCGACTTGGGAGGACAATTCCATCTCGATACATACAACCCAACAGATACTTTCCGATCACCGAGAGACACCTTTATGATCACCCTCTCATAGGATGACGTTTGATGACCTCAAAGCTTTCTTCCGTACCAGGAGTTGCATTATCTCATGGTCTAAGGAATACAATATTTGACATAGGAAAAGCTTCGCAAAGATGAACACGATGAAACGATCTAATTGCTTCGCTTAGTTTTACATCCATCATATCATTCTCCCAATGATATGATCTCATTATCAATTGACAACTCATGTCTATGGTTAGGAAACCATAACCATCATTGATCAATGAGCTAGTCCTTAGAGGCGTACCAGGGACACGGTGTTGTTCACAAACCACACAAGTATTAATGTTTCCGCTTAATACAATTCTAGCATGGAATATAAACTTTATTATGAACAAGAATTATAATAATAACATCTTTATTATTGCCTCTAGGGCATAATTCCAACTGTCGTTTGCGTGGTTGCAGGCATGAGGGTGAGCGGAAGGGCGGGTAGGCCTGTGTGCATCGGCCGGTAGGGTAGCAGGGGTGACTTCAGTTTAGGGTGGCATACATGTGGCATTGTGTAGGGAATCATGGTGATGGAGGTCGTTGAGGGGTAGCTTGATGCTGGGCGTGGGTATGGTGGGTGGGTTAACTCGGTGGACTATTTTGATGACATGTTATTATTCTGCGAGGCAATTTTTACGGGGGTGTGAATGAAGCAACGAAGGGGGGTTTGTGACGAAGCGACGACCGAAACATGGGGTTGGCATGAAACATAACCTCTATTTTCCCTTTTAGATAGTAGAAATGTGTTCTTAAGAGAATTAATTGTCCCGATGTTTCGAGGTCTCAGATATAGAAGAGTGAAAATAGATAGAAACTCTTGAATAATGGAAACATAAAATAAACATAGCCCTAGTTCTTTAGCAAATGGTAAGACCTATGGCGCCAGAAGAAGAAGCGCTATATCTTTTATGCTGAACGGTGTTCATTTGGGTTGTAAATGGTACTTTTCACTAATATATGGCTATGTGGACCAATCTGTGCCGAGTCCCGGGGGACTTCCCTCCTTTTCAAAGAAAATGTGATTTGACACAATAGATTCCAAATACTTACTCAATTCGCATTATAATTAATTAGATAGTAATTAATTAAGTGAGATAAGCATATTATGCCAGGCCTTCCTAAATACTAACATCTGATTGACATGTTCGTTTGAGCTTGCAAGTATGATGTAGCAATCGTGTCCATCTATTTCTTGGAATATAGTCTAGATATCCAATCTTGGTGAAAATGAATTTGATTCTCCAGGACATATGAACACAACTAGGTGGCATTGGTCCTACTTATCCCACCTTTGCCTTTCAAGATGGATCATTAGCCATTGCTTTTTTCTATAAACTTTGAAGGTGCATCATTCTAATGCAAGATCGGAAGATCAATATATGTATGTCTTAGAAAACTTAGAACATATTTAATGCAAAGGCCGAGTTCAACCTGCATTTACACACACACAAAAAAAGCATTGTTGGATGTGAATACTCGTCCTAAAAGCGGAAGTGGCTAGTACAAAGTTAAGCTAGATACTGTTGTCTGTTGGCAAGCTTTTGAGGTAACCGAGACTGTTTCTTCCAGTTGGTCAATCCAGAACTTCAAAGAGAACGGTCAAGTTTAAAGGCGTGTAGGACTGGACTGTACCATGTGTCCAGGTAAAAACATAAAAGTAAAACCGTGTTTGTGGCCGGACACGTAGGACATGTAACATTGATTTTTCATTTGAGACGACCAACTCTTCTTTTTTCCGTTCTAATGACTGAGACGAAAAGTGGCAAAGATGTATGGACCCTGTATCAAACATAAAGCAGCTATCGTTATGAACGGACTGGGGTAGATGTCAGAATGCTTTATTTGTAACAGTAAGAAAAATTAGAACTGTCTTTCGTATCACAACTTTCTCCTATTTAAGTATATTTTTGCTGGCTCATACTAGAGCCTACGAAAAGTGACCACTAGAGGGGTACGGTTCGTACGGAGGATAGTAGCGTGATTGAAAGGAAAGCATGGTCCGGGACCAGTCAGAATATTGCATGGACTGTTGACTGGCCACAGCACAAAAACTAAGAAGGGTTTAATCCACGCACGTACATCAACCAGTCCAACTATACCGTTCTCGAAGCATTTCACTCACTAACCATAGAAGATATTTGTGAAATTTTGTTTCTATAATTATAAGTGTATATAGCAGGCTTCTACGGCCGGGTCAACGGTCAAATTTGTCAAGGACCAGACTCGTTCAGAGTCCAGACGACCTTTAATTTGTTAGATTGGATAATTGGATTCCGGAATGGATTATTGGTCCATGGACTGTGACTGCAATTTGCGAAATCAAGGGTGTGCTGATGGTGCCTCATCTAAGATTAACCAGGATCAGAAAATTTGATGGTTGGAGCTCATGCAATGATCCTACGAGCTGATTAATTAGTTTCCGTGATTGCATCACAGGATCGCATTTGAGAAAGGCCGCACTTGGATTCTTTTCTGTGCCGCCTTAAACTGGGATCAATCTGCGACCTATGTTAATCAGAAAGTTCCATTCACATGATCGGACGGATGGATGCTGCTTTATTGGTATTCCTTTCATGGCATAGTTTCTCATGGTTCACACCGCAAGGAGGGAGGTTCGGCACTCCGTTCCTGTCAAGGAAATATGCACTACGTCATCGTGCTTCCAACTTTGGAGCTCAAATTTCGAACGGCAGATGGCGACGATCGAACTGAAACCGTCTGCTATATTTTTTGTTCTTTCTGAAACGGAGTTTGAAACTTCGGAAATTAAATTAAACACGGTGGCAATGTGGCATCATAGTTATATGCAGGGGTGAGACCGAGGCTGCTATCTAGGTACGTCCGACCGTGGACTGTGACTGCAATTTTGCAAAACTAAAGGTTGTGGTGCATCATATAAGACTAATCGAGATTAGTAATTTGATGTACGTAGCTCGTGCAATGATCCTACGAGCTAATTAATTAGTTTTCATGCTTGCATCACAGGATCGCATTTGACAAAAGGACTCTCTAACGCTCAGCTGACTGAGAATTAGGCGTGAATTTGAGTGGTTCCGTTTGCCTGATCGAGCCTGATAGATAGGTTCGCTGTTTTCCAGCTGATCGCTTTGTCCTCTTATGATACGAGCCAGTTCTGACTTTGTTCCGTTGGGCTAGCTGATTCGTGAGTTTTTTTTTTCTTTCCAGATGCTACACTCACTGTTCTAAAAAAAAATACGTACTGCTAATACTAAAGGAAATGGAGAGAGTACAACCACGCATGGTTGGTGTTTTCCCTTTGCTTTGTTTTACCGGGGCTATTTTTCTCCTTTTCATATTTGGTAAAATAAAAACCATGCAAACAAAAAATATTCTCTATTGCACTGGATGCACAACCATAAAAGAACTCTCGGTTGCAATCCTACTCGTATATTTGGAAAATATCTTAGGGTTGCAACCGGTACAAATCTCAGTTGCAACTCTGCTTGCAACTAGAAAATATTTCAGTTACAACCACACTTGCAACTGGAAATTTCAGTCGCAATTCCGTTTGTAAATGAAAAAAAAATCTCAATTGCAATTTCACATGAGATTGAAAAAGTAACACTTGCAGCCCCGATTGCAACTAGGAAAATCTCAGTTGCAAAGGTGCTACTTGCAACTATAAAAGTCTTAGTTGCAACCCTGAGTCACAACCCTTAGTTGCAACTATAAAAGTCTTAGTTGCAAAGGTGCTACTTGCAACTACTTGCAACTACTTGTCAGGTGTATAGGTGCACTAGTTCGGCGAAGAGATAGTGAAATACAAGTGGTAACGGTGCCAGAAAAGAGCTTGACTGTGACTAAAGGCAAAAAAATGGAAGCAAGCAAACATGTAACAGATCTAGATGCAAACGGTGTTACAATATTTAAAAACAAGGCATAGGGATCATACTTTCACTAGTGAACACTCTCTCATATAAGTATATTATCTTCATGATACTACTCTTAACTACTCTCCGGTTGGATACTCTAATCCACGATAGGGCCTTCCCCAATCTAGATAACCCACACTGTCACCTTGAGCGCTAGATGGTTTCAACAAACACCACAATTTCATAAAGACATCTAAATCCAAATATAACTCATGAATATATATATGTAATCTAACTTAGGTGCCACACACGATGCGCACGCTGTCACTGTCACACACTTGAGAAAAAACATAGATCTATTAAAGCACGATCAGTATTTATGTAGACTCAAGCCTAAGTGCCACCATGGCGTGCATGTTGTCACTTTCACACACATGGGGAGATCAAAGATCTATTGAAGCACTTGAGTAGCAAGGTAGATCTACTTGATTACAAAGCTTATGACCACAACAAGATCATGCATAAACTGAGATGAGGACATATCTACCGGTAGAGCAAGCAAACAGGGACGAGGCCGACGGAGCAGTGCGGTGGGAACCCTGCCGTCGGAGACCCAGGTGAGCGCACAGCGGCGAAAGCACGAACGGGGGCAGAAGCGAGAGAAAGAAGAAGGGCGCAGGTAAGTGGAAGGGGAAAGTGATTCCCCCAGTCCCGCGCCCCTCTTTATAACCGCGCCGCCTGAGAGGTAATGGGATCGTGGGTGTGGCGGTTATCCGTGTAGATCGTGTACGCGGCACGACCGCACGCAGCTAAGTGGAACCGCACAGGCGACCACACGATGAAGGAGAAGACCAAGATCCCTGATGGAAACGGTACACGAGGCGTCGCAGCGCCGACGCCGACGCGATAATGTAATAAGCCTGTCGATGCATCTTAGAGGAACAAAAACTAGACAAACAATGATGAGTACGACACGTAAGACGAGGCGTCGCGAGAAGATATCGATACCTCGGAAAAAAGATAACTCGGAAACATTGGGAAGCGAATATCATGAAATCGATACGGCCCGAAGTTATCGGCGGGACCATACCAGCCGAGGACTAATGTTGGGGAGGTGACCTCGGATAGGGTAAAGACGGGCAGCGAAGGATGTTCCCGTCCGAAGTTTCGATTCGGTCCAGTCGACCGAATCAAGAGGTCGGCCGAGATATGAAAGGGCAGGACCCTTATGATAACAAGGCATTACCGGCGAGATATCTGCGTAAGTCGGGGTTATCCGAGAATCTTAGGCCGATTCTTTTGGCGGCTTCTCAGAAGCCGCCTACTAACTTCTGGAAAGCCGGTTCCAAAATTTTGTGAGGCTTCCAAGTTAGTTTAGCCTTAACCACTTTGGAAGCCTTCTAAATTTTTTAAACCGGCTTCCCCAGGAAGCTGGGGGTAGGGTGGCTTCTCGGAGAAGCCCCCAAAAGAACTGGGCCTTAATGCAGGTGAAGGACGAGCCGAGTTACGCGAGGCTGGGCCGGATGATGCGAAGCTTGCAGGATAAGGAGAAGCCTAAAGTCAAACTCTAGCTACAGGCTAGGGAGAGTCTGAGCAGAGCCAAGCACAAGGGACAAAGGCGCAGAGCGACAGAGGGGCAGAAGGAGGTCACGGAGGTGACAGTCCTGAAGCCCGAGGCACGCAGGAGGGGCCCTCTGAAACCTTGCCGTCATTAGAAGGGCGACACGGAAAGGAGGCCGCCGAGTTACTATATTGGGACAAGCATATTCCTCGAATATGCCTGCCACGTCAACCCTAAAGGAACCCAAGGCTCTCCTTTAGAAGAGGAGGCTTGGACCCTGAGGAGGGCATGGGCTCATTTGGTACCGTTAGGCTGGGAAAGTTCTTCCTTTCTCCTTATATACAGCTCAAGAAGCATTTGTAGCCCAAGAAAGGAGAAATAAAGATCTTTGTCTTAGTCTTTTGTGTGTAGAATCAACTACATCTTCCCTCACCAGATCCCTCTAGCATCCATTGGACCCATACTTTAGCCTACTCATGGTATCTGTCGTGCCACCACCACGACAAATCTAGTCAAATTCGACCGACTTTTGGTTGTACTATGTATATATTATGTTAAATATATGTGTTGGTTTTAAATTCAGTTTGAATTCAATCGAATTTGATCGGATTTAGAGGTGATCATTTGATTTACTTCGCTAACTTTAAGAGATTGGTTAGAAACTGCTATCGTTTAGTGTAACAGTTTGGGGATCGTCCCAATCGGTTAGAGATGCTCTTAAGCTGGGAATAATTAATTTGCGACCTGTTTTAATAGTTTGTTCACACGATCTGACGACAATTATGACGATGGATGGATGCTGCTTTTCGTTACTGGTATTCCTTTCATGGCATATGGTTTCGCAGGGTTCACACCGCGAGGAGGTTCGGCGGGCCACTCCGTTGCTGTCAAAGGTATAAGAGGATTTCGCTCGCTAATCTAGCTAGTGTTCCATCGTGACGTAAGTGACTGTTACCACTGTTCTTCGTTCAGGCAGGTGGGATATCTGAACCAGTAACATTATTAGTTGTATGTGTGTGACATCGATCATGTAGAAAACCATTGAACTTCAGTTGAATTAGTACATACATACAGGTTACTTATGTCCGGTTCCGTGTCGTAGGTACTTGAGCGTAATTACAGATCCCCCCAGATACGCACGTGAAGCAGATGCATATCAGTCCCTGTTTGACATAGCTTACCTATGCATTGCGCATAGGTAACAGTCACTTACGTCACGATTAGAGTTATCTTAGTCACAAACTATTATGTTATCTATGTGTTTATTATTATGTTCACAAACCACACAAGTATTAAAGTTTCCGCTTAATACAATTCTAGCATGGAATATAAACTTTATCATGAACAAGAATTATAATAATAATATCTTTATTATTGCCTCTAGGGCATAATTCCAACAGACACATCTCGGATCATGGCAGTCAATGAAAGTAGAGGATTTCCTGAATGCTTGGAAGCATAGACTGCATGCATTGACAGTGGAAGAACTGTCCATTTGCATGACATTGAATGTACAAAGGCCACAAAAGAGGTTGCACTGTGATACTCGAGGAAGTTGCTACACATGATCTTTGGATCTGGCACTCCTTCTTTGGCATGGCAGGATCGAACAACGACATCAACGTCCTCAACTCCTCAAATGTCTTTGCCAAACTTGTTGAGGGTCATGCTCCTTCTGTGAACTTTGAGTTCAACGGGAACCACTACAACAAGGGATACTATCTAGCAGATGGCATCTATCCAAGATGGTCAATATTTGTGAAGACTATCTTAAGCCCAATGCTCCCCAAGCATGGAGCGGGCATTTTGTGTGCTCCAACCGAGGTTTGTAGTTGTCCAGTTCCCTGCTATGACCTGGTTGAAAGATCAGATGTGGAAAGTGATGAACTGTTATGTGGTCTTGCACAACATGATTATTGAGGATGAAAGGAAGGATCTAGTGAGTTTGGTCAAGCAGAACGAGCCATACTACATACAAGGACCTCTTGTCGAGCCTGATCATCAGGTGCCTCCAACCTGGGCTGCCTTCATCGCCATGCTTCAGGAGATTCGAGATCCGCAGTGCATTGATTTCTACACACTTCTATTCTTGTAGACAGTTGTTGGGCCTCCAAGTGCAGATGTTTGTAGAACAGCAGCAAGTTTCCCTTAAGTGGATTACCCAAGGTTTATTGAACTCAGTGAGGAAGTGGTCAAAGTTATCCCTCTCAAGCAACCCTGCAATCAAGATACAAGAAGTCTCTGTTATCGCCATATTTTGGCCAACGAAGGAGATGGGCCGTGATCAAGATGGGCTTGGAAGATGCGTATATTCAACGTGTTGTTGGATCGGCCTAGTACGTAGAATTGGGCTAAACTGCCCGTGTATCTTGTATCATAGTAGGTTTCGTTTCAGTTTAGGTTCCGTTTCAGTTTAGGTAAAGATAGAGTTGTAGAGTTATTCCAAAAGTAGAGAGTCTCCGGACTATAAATATGTACCTAAGGTTATCGAAAAAGGAGGCCAAAAACGTTCCCACCCCACACAATTTCGGCGCACCGCCACCCGATGTTTCTAGGGTTTCTTTCCGGTAAGTGTCATGCTGCCTAGATCGCATCTTGCGATCTAGGCGATATCTTATGCGCGTTATTTGGTGTTACTCGTCTTGAAGCCTTTTTGATGGCGAGTAACACTACTATAGATTTGTTGAGGCTAGCATCGTGCTTTTCCGTTATAATTGTTTATGCTACCTCTAGTTGTCTCGCTACCTTTGCACCTTTTCCCAAGTGCAAGGGTAGCACCTTATGATCTTTATTTAGTTGATTCGATCATTATGGTTTTGCCTTGCTCGCCAAGGTTTAGTTTGATATCTCGTAGTCAGGCCTTACAAACGGGTTGAACGATCCAGTAATGCGTAGGGAAGTGGCTTATTCGTTCTAGGGAAGTTGTTCCGTAATTGACTTTACGTTGGTTATTAGGCCTCCTCTAGGGCTAATATTCTTCATCTTTGTACATACCGAGGCTCAATTACGTGTAGGACGTTCGATTACGTGGTGAAAACATTAAACTATCGAGATCGATTTAACTTGTAGTGATCAAGCAAAACCCCATGTTATCGTAAATCTAATGCAGAACCATGGGGCAATCGGCTCTAGGAGCCGATTCTGAGAAACCCGGGAGCAGTCACGGCTCGAATTTTATGTATACTTGTTTACCATGCAGAAATCAATCGGAGCAATCCTTCACCTTCCGCCAGGTATAGGTCAGGTGGCACGCCTCGAACCAAGCGGGGCGTGTCGGAGTTTTGGCCGTCGAGGGACCAGGCCCACCAGCGATTCTGGAGCCTCCGGCTCTTCGTGTTGCTCGTCGCTGCTCGCCGGTGAGTTTTGGCAGGCAACACATTCTGGCACGCCCGGTGGGACATTCAACAACGCTACATCAACATCCGACTGCGATGGAGAATGACCAGTCACGTCGGCAGCTTCACGAAGAGCACAAGGCGGTATGTCGAGATCGAAATCTCTTGACCGATCTCATCGGCTCTTTTGAGAGGACCCGTAAGCATGGCATCAAGTGGAGGGGGTTCTCCCCCGAGGGTGCTCTTGATGAGATGGATATGTCTGTTCCTTCGGAGGAGCGCACCAGGGCTCTACGACAGGAAGTCAACTACATGGTGGCTCATTCTCTGCACCGCCACTCGGAGAGCTTGGTGAACGCTTTCGAACGGGTCGCGGTTCGTAGTTCAGAGATCATGAAACATCGGTATTCTCCGGCAGGCCTACTCGGGACTCACCAGGAGAAAGACCGCTCGGACCAGGCCACGGTGCCATTCACACTTGGCTCCGAGCCGCCAGAGCAGCGGCTTATGTCTACAAGGCTGGAGGCGACCAGCGATTGCCAATTCTGTTTGAGCCACCTAAGGAAATCCCACACGGGTATATATGCCCTCGTCGGATCGCAATAACCGACACGCACTAAACAGATTGCAACCGCAGGAGTTTCGCGGCAGAGTTCTGGCGGGGATCTTCGAGGCGGTCCGGAGCAGGCATGTATGCAGGATGGACGCCGACAAACAGTGGCTAGCCAAGTATGCCATCGAATAAGTCATGAGAATCTAGCCCTACAGCTCAAACAATGGAGCAAATCGGTACCATCTGAGGGACCGGTTCGCGTCAAGAGAAGGACAATCGGCTATTCAAAGCCATACCCCAACGAAGTTTGATCGATTCCGCCACCCAAGTATAAGCTCCCAGTTCTCAAGGTTTGGTCGGAAGGGTCAAGCTCGATCGAGCACATAAGCGATACCGCACAACTAGGCATGATTTGGCCGGATCGGATCTTGCGTAAGATTTTTTTTGCGCAATCACGACAGACCAGCTTTTGGGTGGTACCTCCGCCACGGTTCGATTCATACACGGAAGCAATGGAAGAGCGGTTCCACGCCCATTACCATTCGAGGCTAATGAGGTGGCATTGCACGCAGTGCACAAAGCGAGGGGAGAAATTGGCCGAGTACATCCAGGCCAGACCGTCAAGAACCGATGTTACTCAGCTCGTTTAATCGAGAAGGAAGCGGTCGAATGGCAGTGTTGGGTCTCTCAAGCCATCAAGGATCGCTTTCCAAGTGAGTACAACTCATTGGCGACATGGCCCGTAAATCGGCGATGTATGAACGCCACCACGATTTGTACCAAGACAAATTCAAGCGTCCGATAGGCTGGTCGATGAAGAAGATGATCCTACACAGACCAGGAGGTGGCCGTGGCTGAATGGGCTCGGCAGATCTGTAGCTCGCAAATGGGTGAAAGCAAGGGCTGCAAAGGGTTCGACTTGATGTGAGCAAAGCCGGCAGATATTCGATTTCTTCAAGGAGAAGCGGAGGTTACCAAGGCCACAAAATCCTACTCGTGAAATGAACGGAGACCATACGCAAGTGGCATCACTGCTCACCCACACCACCAATGAGTGCAAAGAGCCGCCAAATCCAAATGGCGATAGAACAAGGACGCTCGATCCTTGGGCGATTCGCCATGAAAGTGGACACGAACCCATTTCCGGCGTCAACATGGTAGAACTCGATCGCTCCATGAGGCGCCACTGGATTTTTCGCTCGGTGTTAATATGGCGGTCTGGGTACCACCATGACACGTACAAGCGTGAAGGTGGTCGCTCTGGGCAAAGAAAGAGAGGAGGCTAGTCCACGCGATCGCCCAGCCACAATGACAAGCGGTACTTATGAGCAACAAGTGAGGAGAGTGCGATATCAGAAGCCACATTCCACGCATCTCCTTAACAAGTATGAGCGCCAGTATGACCAACGTCGCCGGCGCGATGGAGACGACGAAAGATATGAGCACCTCGCTAAGGGACCGTCTAAAGAAAAGGAGGGCGCAGACAAGCACTGGGATTGTCCTTTCTTCAAGTATTGCTGGGACGCGGGAATGAGCCGATTGCCTAGAGTCGACAACTGCCCGGAATGCGATCGGCGGAAGGAGGACGAGGCCGGTGTCGTGTTCGAACGTCTGGGCCTCTTCCACCCAGGCCGTTCATAGGAGTCGCCGGCGTAAGACCTCGAGAAGCCAAAGAATGACAAAGACGAAGATGATATCACCGTCAAGGTGGTGTCCCAGACTCGTATACACCCAAAAGCGTAGAGTGCAAGGCTGCGTAACTGGAGGAAGCTGAGCAAGATATCTCCACGCTTTAAAGAAAGCACGGCCCGATCGGCCGTCAAAATTAGACCACAGAAACGGAAGACCGCCGACAAGGAAAGAATGGCGCCCAAACCAGTAAAATCCGACGTACATCGGTGCACAAACATGGTGTTCGATACTCCGTAATTCTGCGCCAAGAACCGATGAGCTACCGATGGCACGGTTGATCAAGGTCCACGGCGGTTATCTTTGAGAAGCCACGTGAGAAGGGTTACAAACATCGAAAGCCACATTCCACGGGTTACATCAATGGGAAACCTCGGCAAGATGTTGGTGGACACCGGGCGGCGATCAATATCATGCCGTACTCCATGCTACGACGTTTGGGGCGCTCCGCAGATCGATCAAAACCAACGTCACGTTAAGCGACTTCAACGGTCGGTCTTGAAACGCAAGGCGTCGAACGTGGACTGACGGTGGGCAGGAAAACCATACCCACGTCATTTTTCGTGGGATGACAAAAAGTACCTCTGTTGTCTTGCTAGGTAGAGACCGGATTCACGCTAATTGCTGCATTCCATCCACGATGCACCAATGCCCTGTCTGATGGGACGGCGATGAAGTGGAGGTCATCCATGCAGATGATTCGCCGAAATTTCCATAGCTGGCATGAACGTCTGGGAAGCGAAGACCAAGAGCCGATCTGGAATCATCTGACGGCTGTGGCGCATTGAAGCTACAAAAAACGGGGTGAGGCTGGTCTTATCCACTGGCCTGACAGAGTAGCAGGGTCCACGAGCGTACGTGGTACGGCCGATCCTCGCGATCGGCCACAAAAAATAAAAAGCAGCTCATGTAGTCGTAGTAGACAGATGCTCTGCCACTGTAAAACAATAAGGTGTAAACCGTCCTTGACTAATGCAAGCAAAAAGGGGTCCGATTCAAGCAATCGGCCCAAATTATTTTTGTTATCCTCACCTACCGCTTGCCCTGTGTTTAGCATCGATTTGACAGTGACGGAAGCTAGGGTAGGTTCACATCCGATGAACTAGAAGAAATCGACATTGGTCCCGGGATAAGCCACGACCAACATTTATCGCCAAGAAGTTAGATCCGAATCTGCGGGCCCGATGATAGCCTGTTGAAACAATATCCGCATCGCTTACGCACGGGACTACAGAGATGCTGGGTTAGACAGAGCATCATTGAGCATCGACTCGCTTAAAAAGGATTTCGCCATTTCAGCAATGAGCACGACAAATGAAGGCGAATTCGGAAGAAGTCAAGAAAGAGGTCGAGAAGATGTTGACAGACCAAGTTAATCGGGCCATGCGGTATGCCGAGTGGATTTCTAGTATATCGTGCAGAGAAAAAGGATGGCGGTGGCGTGTTGCCATAGATTTTCGGATCTCAACAGAGCTACCCCAAAGGATGAGTATCCGATCCGGGCGTAAACATTAATCAATGCAAGGTGGTCATAAGATTTTGAGCTTCATGGACGGCAATGCCGTTACAACCAGATCTTTATGGCTCCGAATACATACACAAGACGCATTCGAGTCCTGTCGGTCAGGGGTTATTTGAATATGTAGTCATGACGTTTGGACTGAAAATGCGGCGCCACGTACCAAAGGGCCATGAATTATATTTTCCATGATCGATCGGCAAGCTGGTGGAGATTTACATCGACGGTGGTGGTCAAGTCCTTCAGCACGGACACCGGACGATCTGCACGCGTCTGGACCGAACAAGAAAATTCGCCACGGATGAATCCAAAGAAGTGTGACTTCGGGTGACGGCGGTCGGTTCTTGGGTTTTTGGTCCATGAACGCGGAATTGAGATCGGCTGAAAAGTCGAGGCGGTCACGAACAATGAAGCCACCCACTACAAAGAAAGAACTGCAGTCTCTCATCGGCAAGATCAACTTCGTCAGAAGATTCATATCCAATCTGTCAGGAAGAATAGAGTCGTTCATGGGACTAGTAAAAATCAAATCTGACGAGGAATTCCGCTGGGGGGCAGAACAACAACGAGCCTTCGACGAGATCAAAGAATATCTGATAAAGCCGCCAGTGTTAGTTCCACCGCAGCCTGACAGGCCGTTCTACATTTACTTGTCAGTAGCTGACACGTCCATCGCCTCGGTGGTGGTGCAAGTTTATGATGGGCTGGAGCGAGTCATCTTTTACATAAGCGTAGGATCTTTGGGCCGGAGACAAGGTATCCCGATATCGATAAGTTGTGCCTACCTGCTTTTTCACCGCACTAAGCTGCGCCACATTTTGCTATCAGCAGATCATCATCATATGCAAATCGACGTCATAAAGCACATCTTTGCCGGCTCCTATGTTAAAAGGCCGACCGGGCAAATGGATGTTTGCATTATCGAGTTTGACATCCGTATCAACCGCAAAAGCGCTTAAGGGAGGCCGGCGATCTTATCTGAAAGGATCAACACTAACATAGCAAAGACGCCCATAAGCGTGGGCTATGTTTTTCGACGGATCGGTTTGTGACGATGGCTGCGGCATCGGCATTTTACTAAATGTCGCCGGGGCAACATTTTCCTTCTCCATCGATTGTCTACCTCTCGCACCAACAATGTAGCCGAGTACGAGGCGATACGCAAGGGAATGGAGTTACTCCTCGGCCGGAGCGTAGCGTGGAAATTTTGGAGACTCCAAGTTGGTGATTTCCCACTCACGGAGGACTACAAGTGCGAGCGAGTCCCTCTTCCCATTATGGCTGCCTTGCCGCGGTGATGGCGCAATTCCGGTACATAAACTTCACTTGGATCCCACGATCGCAGAATCGAGGCGAACGATCTTGCAGATGGCTTCAAGCTACAGGACGTGCGAAGGAGCCGACGTTCGTGCAGTTCACAGAAGCGGACGGAGAGCCGATATCTTCAATTACTTGAAGGATTCGCCTGGGCACCTAACGGATAAGATACAAGGCCATGAAGTACGTGCTTATTGGGGATGACATGTTTTAAGGACTCGAAGGGCTATTGCTCAAATGCACGGGATAGCCGAGGCCAATCGGCTCCTACATGAGGTACGAAGGCGCCTGTGGAACTCACCAATCAGCTCATAAGATGAAATGGTTGATCAGCGATCGTGGTTTTATTGGCCCACCATGCTTGAGGACTGTTTCAAGTACTACAAAGGGTGTCAAGCATGCCGAAATTTGGGAAAATTCAGATGGTACCACGTCGAGAATGAACCCCATCATCAAGCCTTGGCCATTCCGAGGTTGGGGCATGGACATGATCGGCAAAATCAATCCTCCATCAAGCAAAGGCCACATGTGGATTTTGGCCATCACTGACTACTTCACTAAATGGGTGGAGGCTGTCCCGATGAAGTCAGTAAACTCGAAGGATGTTATCAATTTTGTGAAAGAACATGTCATCCATAGATTCGGGATTCCCCAAACTATCACGACCGATGGAGGTTCGGTCTTCATTTCTCACGAGTTTAGAAAGTTCTGTGAGGACATGGGGATCAAGCTGATTAGATCATCTCCATACTATGCTCAAGCAAATGGGCAGGCTGAAGCATCCAACCAGAGCCTCATCAAACTGATCAAGAGAAAAGTCGATGAGCACCCTAGGCGTTGGCACAAGGTTTTGTCAGAGGTGTTATGGGCTTATCGCATGTCATGCCATGGAGCAATAAAAACCTCGCCATACCATCTAGTATATGGAAAGAAGCCGTCCTACCCTGGGAAATTACTACCGATCGAGACGCCACTTTTCGTGACGATCCGACGATCAAGAATACACAACCCTGATGAGTGACAGTGTGGAGGATTTAACCGAGCTCAGGCTATGGTCACTGGAGAAAATCAAAGAGAACAAGGCCAAAGTAGCTCGTGCATACAACAAGAAAGTGAAGCCAAAGGAGTTCCACGTCGGTGATCTGGTATGGGAAGCTGTGTTGCCCTTGGGGACTAAGGATGCAACATATGGTAAATGGTCTCCAAATTGGCACGGCCGCATAGGTCGACCAAGTTTTAAGAGGAAACGCGTACATGCTTGAGGATCCGGACGGCGTGAAATTCCCGATGGCGGTCAACGGTCAACATCTCAAGAAATATTTCCCAAGCATGTGGGATGTTGGATGACAAGAACGAGGGCCGATACATGAAATCGGCTAAGTAAAAGCACGTGAGACGATGGACAGTAAAAATGTGGGGGCCGATGCTGAAAATCGGCCGAATAAAAGCAAAATGTATAGCCGATGCACGGTCATCGACTCTATAGGTTCACACATGTTACAAACAGGTGCGGCGTGGAGGGCGTCAGCATGGACACGATCCACCTCGGCGATTTCAGCTTCGTCATCTTCATCCTTGCTTGTCACTAGTTGTTTGTTCAGGGCACGTTCTTCGATGGGCAATTGGAGATTTGGGTCGCCCGTTTTGAAAAAGGTCGCAGGTCACCGTTTGAAACCAAGAAGTGGCCATTTTAATGTGCCTAAAGATGCGACCAAGTTTTGACCCATCGCGTTTTTGGGAGAAGCCGATGGGTAGTCATCGGCTTTTGCGATTTGACTTGTTTGATCAGATGCGTGCGAGATGTTGAAAGCGATACGGTGTCATCGACTTCTAGGACATCGACCTATCGTGGCTATCGGCAAGATCAGGGGCGAACAAGGCAATCTTCGGGAAATAGATTTTCATTCATTCAAAAGATGATTGCTTACAAAGGACGATTGATTACAAAAGAGATCCTACTACTACTGTTGCTGCTACTGATTCCTAATCTAAAGGGCGAGATCGTCATATTGCCGCCGTCTTCTTCGCTGTCTTCATTGCTTGGCGTCGTCTTTCTTCTTCTTTGAAGAAACCAGCGGGACCTCCTCATCCTCGTCATCTTCGTGTCCTCGCTGGACCCGGCGCGAAGCGCTTCGTCGGGTACTCGTCGGAGGTGTCCTCCTCCATTCCTCCTCTGTCGGAGGACTCGGCGCCCCAAGACCAAGCGTCGTTGCTCTTCCGCCTCCGGTTCCCGTCAACGAGGAATCAGAGGCTCTCCTCGCCGTCGATCAGGACGCCGTCCTCCGACAGACGGCGAAATCCATCCTTCGTCCCACCATCGTAGGCGAAGTATCACGCCGCCGTGGTGGGTGCTCGCGTCGGCTCTCGGTCATCTTTGTTGGAAGACGGGAGGAAGGCGGAAGAGGAAGAAGCCATGGCGGAGAAAGAGGGTTTTTCGGCAGAGGAAGAAGGGTTTTTGGCTCGGAGGAAGATGAGGACTGCGAATCGCTCGTATTTAATTTAAATAAGGGAATAGTGGAGAGACGGTTCAATGCCATAGCGGTTTCCCAGTTACCGCCAAAATCGTCAAATCATGCAATCTGCGGAGGAGTTGAGAAGACAGGCATCATGATGAAGGGTAGCGTGATTTATTACGCTCGCCACGCATTCTCAACGCAGCCCGATACAAAAAAAGGGAGGAGAAGAAAAAAACAGTGGTTTTGGAATTATCATTGCCAAAACCAGGGGCATGTGTTATCGCCATATTTTTGGCCAACGGGAGATGGGCCGTGATCAAGATGGGCTTGGAAGATGCGATATTCAACGTGTTGTTGGATCGGCCTAGTACGTAGAATTGGGCTAAACTGCGTGTATCTTGTATCATAGTAGGTTTCGTTTCAGTTTAGGTTCCGTTTCAGTTTAGGTAAAGATAGAGTTGTAGAGTTATTCCAAAAGTAGAGAGTCTCCGGACTATAAATATGTACCTAAGGTTATCGAAAAAAGGAGGACAATCACGTTCACAACAAACACAATCTCGTCGCATCGCCACCCCTTGTTTCTAGGGTTTCTTTCGGGGTAAGTGTCATCGCCTAGATCGCATCTTGCGATCTAGGCGATATCTTCTATGCTATTTGGTGTTACTCGTACTGAAGCCTTTTTGATGGCGAGTAACACTACTATCGTAGATTTGTTGAGGCTAGCATCAGTGCTTTTCCGTTATAATTGTTTATGCTACCTCTAGTTGTCTCGCTACCTTTGCACCTTTTTCCCAAGTGCAAGGGTAGCACCTTGCTTGATCTTTATTTAGTTGATTCGATCTGTTATGGTTGTGCCTTGCTCGCCAAGGTTTAGTTTGATATCTACGTAGTCAGGCCTTACAAACGGGTTGAACGATCCAGTAGTACGTAGGGAAGTGGCTTATTCGTTCTAGGAAGTTGTTCCGTAATTGACTTTACGTTGGTTATTAGGCCTCCTCTAGGGCTAATATTCTTCATATTTTGTATATACCAGCTCAATTACGTGTAGGACGTTCAGATTCGTGGTGAAAACATTAAAAGTCGTAGATCGATTTAACTTGTAGTGATCAAGCAAAACCCCATGTTATCGTAAATCTAATGCGAACCATGGGGCAATCGGCTCTAGGAGCCGATTTACTGGAAACACAGGAGCCGGTCACGGCTCGAATTTTACGTATACTTGTTCACCATGCAGAAATCAATCGAGCAATCCTTCACCTTCCGGCCAGTATAGGTCAGTGGCACGCCGAACCAAGCCGTGACGTGTCGGAGTTTTGCGGGCCGTCGCGAGGGACCAGGCCCACCAATAGCCTGGAGCCTCGGCTCTTCGTGTTGCTCGTCGCTGCTCGCCGGTGAGTTTTGGCAGGCAACAGTCTCTTATGTCCCCAACACACCCAATACACTTGTCAAGTGTATAGGTGCACTAGTTCGGCAAATAGATAGTGGAATACAAGTGGTAACGGTGCCAGAAAAGAGCTTGACGGTGAGGTAAAGACTAAAGACAAAAAGATGGAAGCAAGCAAACATGTAACAGATCTAGATGCAAACGGTATTACAATATTTAAAAACAAGGCCTAGGGATCATACTTTCACTAGTGAACACTCTCTCATATAAGTATATTATCTTCATGATACTACTCTTAACTACTCTCCGGTTGGATACTCTAATCCACGGTAGGGCCTTCCCCAATCTAGATAACCCCACACTGTCACCTTGAGCGCTAGATGGTTCCAAAAAACACCACAATTTCATAAAGACATCCAAATCCAAATATAACTCATGAATATATATGTAATCTAGCTTAGGTGCCACACATGATGCGCACATTGTCACTGTCACACACGTGGGACAAAACATATATCTATTAAAGCACGATGAGTATTTATGTAGACTCAAGCCTAAGTGCCACCATGGCGTGCATGTTGTCACTTTCACACACATGGGGAGAGCAAAGATCTATTGAAGCACTTGAGTAGCAAGGTAGATCTACTTGATTACAAAGCTCATGACCACAACAAGATCATGCATAAAGAGAGATGAGCACATATCTACCGGTAGAGCCCTTAGCCTCGAGGAAACTACTCCATCCTCATCATGGGAATCAGCAACGGCGATGAAGATGGCAATGGAGATCGATGGAGATGGCTCAAGGCACTTCCCGTTCACAGGTGCCGAACAGAGACTTCTATCCCGAATCTCCCTTCTAGCGGGCGGTGCTGTGGAGGTTTTCGTGGATTTCCGCCCGATGATTTAGGGTTTTTTGATCAGAGGCTTCTTATATGCGAAGGAGGCAAGGTTGGTGCAGGGCCAGGGGCCCACACCCCTATAGGCGCCACCAGGGCTTGCCCGCGCCTAGGGGGTGCGGCCACCCTGGTGTCCTCCTCCATCTCTGCTTCGTGGTTCCGTGTTGCTTTGGGAAAAATAGGAAGATTGGCTTTTATCCCATCCAATTCCGAGAATATTGATTTTCTGCCTTTTCTGGAACCAAAAACAGAAGAAAACAGGCAACTGGCACTATGGCATCTTGTTAATAGGTTAGTCCAGAAAAACATATAAAAATACATCAAAGTAAAGACAAAGTAAAACAAAGTATATACTAAACAAGCATGGAGCATCAAAAATTATAGATACGTTTCCAACGTATCAAGCATCCCTAAGCTTAACTCCTGCTCGTCCTCGAGTTGGTAAGTGATAAAAAGAATAATTTTTGAGGTGGCATACACCATCGCAATCAAGATCAAACCATTTGCAAGCACTAAAAGCTGGGATCAAAGAACTCTAAACATGAGCATAAAAGAAGAGGTTCTAACAATAATAAAAAGTAACTATGCATGAAACATGAAAGGTTACAAACAAAGATCATGAATAACATGCATTGAAAAACGTTTGTTTGTTTCACATATAGAAACATAGCATAGTGGCATTCGGCTTGTCCCTCATAGAGTAGCAAGTAGATGCATAGGACATCTTCAAAGTCACTACTAGATATCCCCTTATAGCCGAGGGTCAAGTTACCGTCGGATCTTGTAGTTTACCGTCGGATACACTTATACCCGACGGTCTACCGTCGGTAATATCCCATCGCCTATGCTTGGTCGGCCATTACTACAATAGCCGACGACGCAGTAATATCTTTGCTCACGGTAATATGCCGACGGTGAGCCGCCGAACATCTATTTGTCATCATCTACCTTGCAATACTCGACGTTGCTTATAACCGACCGTTCCCCCTCGGGTATTTTCTTTCCGGGAGTTATTTCCTCTTGTCAGTTTTAATAATAGGATGGTACCTTTGACCTCTCGAGTTAATTATAACCAAGAGGGCAACCAAACTGTCGATTAATATGATTTTCCACCATGGATGTGCGGACTTCCCCCCCATAGGTGATCGCTAGTCAAAAGGTCTGTCATATGAATAGATTAAACCCACCTTTTTTATTTTCTTATCCTTTATTTCAGATCATTTTGTTATTTGATCGCTCATGTGGCCCACAATTTGTAAATCCCCGTTATTTCAACTCGGGTCGTCCAAGATTCCATGCACATAAAAAAAATACAGAAGGTATCTATAACAGCCAAATAAAAACGTACAACATTGCGGGGATTTGTTTTGTAGAGATTTCTCGAATGCATATTCACAATTGCAACAAAAAAAGATCGTAATTACAATATCCAACGCGTTCTGTCCATAGAAGCGGCCTTTTTCTGGATGTAGCTAAGACAATCTCGTGGTGGAGATAGCAGGCAGTTGAGAGAAGCATGGGCCTCCTGGACGAAGAAGGTGGCCTCTCCAACCCGCTTTCGTCATCGTTGTCATGATCATGTTCTACCGATACACCAATACTGAGAGAGATAGAGATAGAGGAAGAGAGAAAGCAGGAGAGGAGAACTGCCATGCATGTACATCTGCTTTGTTGGTTATGAGACATCCAGGCCTGCCAAAACCTGATTTCTCGTCATGACCGCTGCATGCCACGGCTACATTGACTCCAATCAGCATAAACGGAAATCTACTTCAACTTAGAAGATCAGAAAACTATTGATTATTAGTTGGGGGAAATGAATCTGATCGAGCTATTTACCGTGATTAGAGGCTGACACATCAGCGGTTGGAATTTGGAAAGGATGACCATATGCCCACTCTCATGACAAATACAGGTTAGAGTAGAGAAACCACAAACGGAGACTTAGAGGAAATGAGATTACCTCCCGGCGGATCTGAAAATGGGAGACCCGTCTTGTTCTCCTACTAATACTAGCAATCCGGAAGCGTCATCCTCGACCCACGCACCTCCAAGGTACATCCGACATGCCTTTGGTTTTGCTTCTCGCGGATCAACGGGCGGTTCAATACGACCTCGAGCATGACATTGACATGCCGGTGCTCAACACGGTTTTTGTGTCGTGGGAGTGGACAAGAATGGGGTAATCAAGGTCTCGGAGAAGGAGAACGTGGTCTACCGCACAATTTTGGTTAGGATTTTGTCTTAGATTTTTCTACAAAATTAGTAGAAATACATAAGAAACAAATTTAGTTCGCATAAAAACACGATAATACAATTTATACAAACCCAATTCATATACTAGTGGTCAAAGTGGTGGATCAACCGTGCAGTGGCGTGAGGCGACTCTAAACCCATCTAGGTTCCGCCTTGTTGGCGACACTACCGTCCGCCGCCTCCGTTAGCCTTAGGGCCATGGAGGTGTGGCGGACCAGCCCCTTTCCCCGTAGAGGGTTGTCATTCCTTTTTTTTGTCGTTTTTATCTTCTCCAAGATGGTGAGATGGTGGATACATCTTGAAGTCGAAAAGGCCCCTTTCCCTATCATCGCCGATAGTGCGCCTAGTGCCTAGCCACCAGGACTAATCTATGTAGATACTTAAAGTAGTATATTCGCTCCAAGGTCGCAAAGCGGACGGAGGGACATTCATAGAAGTACGTGAGCAATATATTCACAATTTTTGTTGAGTGTCATTCATAATATTTGTTACTATTGATATTCATATTGACCTCCTTCTTTTATATATAGTTGGAAAAATTGCGGGAGAATCTCCAACCAAGGAAGTGTCTGGTAGCAATTCAAGAGGAATTGACGGGATTTCTTCTTGACCATGTCATACACCCAGATGGAAAATACCATACCTCCAGCTTCTAGTGATTTAATGAACTTGTAACCGAATAGACGGGTTGTGATCTCCATTTAATCAAATTGTATATATATGTAATATAGAATTATATCTATATAATCATGACGATGTTGTGTGTAATGGTTTTCTTCATTGCATGTCACTTTACGCCAAACACAACCCTCCTCTACCTATCCTCCTGTCGTCAGAATTCCCCATTCGGCCATCGCAGAATCGGTCCCAAAATTCTGCCACTAAGAAATTTCATCGGTTGCAGCCGAATTAATAAAATGTCGCCATGCGTAAAATAAATCACGAACCGGGACTAAAGATCTCCCCCCCCCCCCGCGCGCACTGCTACGCGGTCATGTGCAGAACCTGCAGTCCCGATTCCGTAGTCCCGGCTGCGTATCCGGGACTAGAGGCCCTCTAGGACCGGGACTAAAGGCCCGTCCTCCACTAGTCAAGACTGGGGACTACCCGAAATCGGACCCTCTCGAGCGTTGGAGGTCACATCTGGACCGTGACGTATATATTACCCAAGCGGCACCCGCCACAACGAAAAAACCAGCCGACTCCATATCTGTCTTCCTTCTCCTTGATACAACCATGGCCAAGGGTGTGAAGGCCAAAACTAGATTCAGTCTGTTTGACAAGGATGGGAAACTCGCGGAGTCACATAGCCGTACCACCATGGAATATACTTCCCCTAGACAAGGCTCAAATCAGGGTTTCGGTGAATTCATCAAGAAGGCTTATCTCGGGGGATCGGCGCATCTCATAGCTGAACATTACACGTGCATGTCGTTGGCCTCTCTGATTAGGCGCGGAAGGGAGAGAGGATGGCTGAGAAGGAGGCCGGGCCTTCGCGAGCAGCTACGTGTGGGCGGGGAAGGACGAATCGGGTGGCTGGCGGCGCGCACAAAAGGGGGCATAGGAAGTGTGCGAGTTGTGTCGTGAGACTTCAATGCGCCCTACGGTTCTTCCGAGTGCGGGCCGGTGTTCGGGTCGGCCGTGCAACCCGCGTATGTACAGGCCAATGGTCAGTTTCCGTTCCGACCCTTAAAAAAAATACCGATCGCGTGGTTCGAGAGTTCTGATATGCGTCTTTTTTGCCAAATAAAGCTCATATATTGGTGGTTATTTTAAAAGTTTGCCCCTTTTATGGACGTTATTTGTCATGCTCTTAGTAGAAGCCGGTAGTCCTCCCAGAAAGAAAAACAAAACAAAAGGATATATACTCGGTAGTCCATGCAACCACACAAGTATTAAAGTTTCCGCTTAATACAATTCTAGCATGGAATATAAACTTTATCATGAACAAGAATTATAATAATAATATATTTATTATTGCCTCTAGGGCATAATTCCAACAGACACATCTCGGATCATGGCAGTCAATGAAAGTAGAGGATTTCCTGGATGCTTGGAAGCATAGACTGCATGCATTGGCAGTGGAAGAACTGTCCATTTGCATGACATGGAATGTACAAAGGCCACAAAGGAGGTTGCACTGTGATACTCGAGGAAGTTTCTACACATGATCTTTGGATCTGGCACTCCTTCTTTGGCATGGCAGGATCGAACAACGACATCAACGTCCTCAACTCCTCAAATGTCTTTGCCAAACTTGTTGAGGGTCATGCTCCTTCTGTGAACTTTGAGTTCAACGGGAACCACTACAACAAGGGATACTATCTAGCAGATGGCATCTATCCAAGATGGCCAATATTTGTGAAGACTATCTTAAGCCCAATGCTCCCCAAGCATGGAGCGGGCATTTGGTGTGCTCCAACAGAGGTTTGTAGTTGTCCAGTTCCCTGCTATGACCTGGTTGAAAGATCAGATGTGGAAAGTGATGAACTGTTATGTGGTCTTGCACAACATGATTATTGAGGATGAGAGGAAGGATCTAGTGAGTTTGGTCAAGCAGAACGAGCCATACTACATACAAGGACCTCTTGTCGAGCCTGATCATCAGGTGCCTCCAACCTGGGCTGCCTTCATCGCCATGCTTCAGGAGATCCGAGATCCGCAGTGCATTGATTTCTACGCACTTCTATTCTTGTAGACAGTTGTTGGGCCTCCAAGTGCAGATGTTTGTAGAACAGCAGCAAGTTTCCCTTAAGTGGATTACCCAAGGTTTATTGAACTCAGTGAGGAAGTGGTCAAAGGTATCCCTCTCAAGCAACCCTGCAATCAAGATACAAGAAGTCTCTTATGTCCCCAACACACCCAATACACTTGTCAAGTGTATAGGTGCACTAGTTCGGCGAATAGATAGTGAAATACAAGTGGTAACGGTGCCAGAAAAGAGCTTGACGGTGAGGTAAAGACTAAAGACAAAAAGATGGAAGCAAGCAAACATGTAACAGATCTAGATGCAAACAGTATTAAAATATTTAAAAACAAGGCCTAGGGATCATACTTTCACTAGTGAACACTCTCTCATATAAGTATATTATCTTCATGATACTACTCTTAACTACTCTCCGGTTGGATACTCTAATCCACGGTAGGGCCTTCCCCAATCTAGATAACCCCACACTGTCACCTTGAGCGCTAGATGGTTCCAACAAACACCACAATTTCATAAAGACATCCAAATCCAAATATAACTCATGAATATATATGTAATCTAGCTTAGGTGCCACACATGATGCGCACGTTGTCACTGTCACACACGTGGGACAAAACATAGATCTATTAAAGCACGATGAGTATTTATGTAGACTCAAGCCTAAGTGCCACCATGGCGTGCATGTTGTCACTTTCACACACATGGGGAGAGCAAAGATCTATTGAAGCACTTGAGTAGCAAGGTAGATCTACTTGATTACAAAGCTCATGACCACAACAAGATCATGCATAAAGAGAGATGAGCACATATCTACCGGTAGAGCCCTTAGCCTCGAGGAAACTACTCCATCCTCATCATGGGAATCAGCAACGGCGATGAAGATGGCGATGGAGATCGATGGAGATGGCTCCGGGGGCACTTCCCCGTTCCGGCAGGGTGCCGGAACAGAGACTTTCTGTCCCCCGAATCTCCCCTTCGGTAGCGGCGGCGCTGTGGAGGTTTTCGTGGATTTCCGCCCGATGATTTAGGGTTTTTTTATCAGAGGCTTCTTATAGGCGAAGGAGGCAAGGTTGGTGCAGGGCCAGGGGCCCACACGCCTATAGGCGCCACCAGGGCTTGCCCGCGCCTAGGGGGTGCGGCCACCATGGTGTCCTCCTCCATCTTTGCTTCATGGTTCCGTGTTGCTTTGGGAAAAATAGGAAGATTGGCTTTTATCCCATCCAATTCCGAGAATATTGATTTTCTGCCTTTTCTGGAACCAAAAACAGAAGAAAACAGGCAACTGGCACTATGGCATCTTGTTAATAGGTTAGTCCAGAAAAACATATAAAAATACATCAAAGTAAAGACAAAGTAAAACAAAGTATATACTAAACAAGCATGGAGCATCAAAAATTATAGATACGTTTCCAACGTATCAAGCATCCCTAAGCTTAACTCCTGCTCGTCCTCGAGTTGGTAAGTGATAAAAATAATAATTTTTGAGGTGGCATACACCATCGCAATCAAGATCAAACCATTTGCAAGCACTAAAAGCTGGGATCAAAGAACTCTAAACATGAGCATGAAAGAAGAGGTTCTAACAATAATAAAAAGTAACTATGCATAAAACATGAAAAGTTACAAACAAAGATCATGAATAACATGCATTAAAAAACGTTTGTTTGTTTCACATATAGAAACATAGCATAGTGGTATTCGGCTTGTCCCTCATAGAGTAGCAAGTAGATGCATAGGACATCTTCAAAGTCACTACTAGATATCCCCTTATAGCCGAGGGTCAAGTTACCGTCGGATCTTGTAGTTTACCGTCGGATACACTTATACCCGACGGTCTACCGTCGGTAATATCCCATCGCCTATGCTTGGTCGGCCATTACTACAATAGCCGACGGTACGTCAGGTAATATCTTTGCCTACGGTAATATGCCGACGGTGAGCCGCCGAACATCTATTTGTCATCATCTACCTTGCAATACTCGACGTTGCTTATAACCGACCGTTCCCCCTCGGGTATTTTCTTTCCGGGAGTTATTTCCTCTTGTCAGTTTTAATAATAGGATGGTACCTTTGACCTCTCGGAGTTAATTATAACCAAGAGGGCAACCAAACTGTCAGTTAATATGATTTTCCACCATGGATATGTGCGGACTTCCCCCCCATAGGTGATCGCTAGTCAAAAGGTCTGTCATATGAATAGATTAAACCCACCTTTTTTATTTTCTTATCCTTTATTTCAGATCATTTTGTTATTTGATCGCTCATGTGGCCCACAATTTGTAAATCCCCGTTATTTCAACTCGGGTCGTCCAAGATTCCATGCACATAAAAAAAATACAGAAGGTATCTATAACAGCCAAATAAAAACGTACAACATTGCGGAGATTTGTTTTGCAGAGATTTCTCGAATGCATATTCACAATTGCAACAAAAAAAGATCATGATTACAATATCCAACGCGTTCTGTCCATAGAAGCGACCTTTTTCTGGATGTAGCTAAGACAATCTCGTGGTGGAGATAGCATGGTGGAGATAGCAGGCAGTTGAGAGAAGCATGGGCCTCCTGGACGAAGAAGGTGGCCTCTCCAACCCGCTTTCGTCATCGTTGTCATGATCATGTTCTACCGATACACCAATACTGAGAGAGATAGAGATAGAGGAAGAGAGAAAGCAGGAGAGGAGAACTGCCATGCATGTACATCTGTTTTGTTGGTTATGAGGCATCCAGGCCTGTCAAAACCTGATTTCTCGTCATGACCGCTGCATGCCACGGCTACATTGGCTCCAATCAGCATAACGGAAATCTGCTTCAACTTAGAAGATCAGAAAACTATTGATTATTAGTTGGGGGAAATGAATCTGATCGAGCTATTTACCGTGATTAGAGGCCGACACATCAGCGGTTGGAATTTGGAAAGGATGACCATATGCCCACTCTCATGACAAATACAGGTTAGAGTAGAGAAACCACAAACGGAGACTTAGAGGAAATGAGATTACCTCCCGGCGGATCTGAAAATGGGAGACCCGTCTTGTTCTCCGGCCTAATACTAGCCAATCCGGAGCAGCGTCATCCTCTGACCAGCACGCACCTCCGGAAGGTACATCCGACATGCCTTTGGTTTTGCTTCTCGCGGATCAAACGGGCGGTTCAGCGCCGCCGACCTCGAGCATGACATTGACATGCCGGTGCTCAACACGGTTTTTGTGTCGTAGGAGTGGACAAGAATGGGGATAATCTGAAGGTCTCGGGAGAAGGAGAACGTGGTCTACCACGCACAATTTTGGTTAGGATTTTGTCTTAGATTTTTTCTACAAAATTAGTAGAAATACATAAGAAACAAATTTAGTTCGCATAAAAACACGATAATACAATTTATACAAACCCAATTCATATACTAGTGGTCAAAGTGGTGGATCAACCGGTACGGTAGGCGTGAGGCGACTCTAAACCCATCTAGGTTCCGCCCCTTGTTGGCGACACTACCGGTCCGCTTCGCCTCCGTTAGCCTTAGGGCCATGGAGGTGTGGCGGACCAGCGCCTTTCCCTGGTAGAGGGTTGTCATTCCTTTTTTTTTGTCGTTTTTCAGTATCTTCTCCAAGATGGTGAGATGGTGGATACATCTTGAAGTCAGAAAAGGCCCCCTCCCTTTCCCTATCATCACGCCGATAGTGCGCCTAGTGCCTAGTGCAGCCACCAGGGACTAATCTATGTAGATACTTCGTGTGCGAGTATATTCGCTCCAAGGTCAGTGTGCGGGACGGAGGGACATTCATAGAAGTACGTGAGCAATATATTCACATTTTTTGTTGAGTGTCATTCATAATATTTGTTACTATTGATATTCATATTGACCTCCTTCTTTTATATATAGTTGGAAAAATTGCGGGAGAATCTCCAACCAAGGAAGTGTCTGGTAGCAATTCAAGAGGAATTGACGGGATTTCTTCTTGACCATGTCATACACCCAGATGGAAAATACCATACCTCCAGCTTCTAGTGATTTAATGAACTTGTAACCGAATAGACGGGTTGTGATCTCCATTTAATCAAATTGTATATATATGTAATATAGAATTATATCTATATAATCATGACGATGTTGTGTGTAATGGTTTTCTTCATTGCATGTCACTTTACGCCAAACACAACCCTCCTCTACCTATCCTCCTGCCGCGGCAGAACCCCACATTCGGCTACCGCCGCAGAAATCGGTCCCAAAATTCTGCCACGGCAGAAACCCCCATCGGCTGCCGCGGCAGAAAATAAATCACGAACCGGGACTAAAGATCTCCCAACACTGCTACGCGGTCACGTGCAGAACCTGCAGTCCCGATTCCGTAGTCCCGGCTGCGTATCCGGGACTAGAGGCCCTCTAGGACCGGGACTAAAGGCCCGTCCTCCACTAGTCAAGCCTGGGGACTACCCGAAATCGGACCCTCTGGAGCGTTGGAGGTCACATCTGGACCGTGACGTATATATTACCACCATGGAATATATGTCTTCCTGCTCCTTGATACAACCATGGCCAAGGGTGTGAAGGCCAAAACTAGATTCAGTCTGTTTGACAAGGATGGGAAACCCGCAGGAGTCACAAAGCCGTACCACCATGGAATATACTTCCCCTAGACAAGGCTCAAATCAGGGTTTCGGTGAATTCATCAAGAAGGCTTATCTCGGGGGATCGGCGCATCTCATAGCTGAACATTACACGTGCATGTCGTTGGCCTCTCTGATTAGGCGCGGAAGGGAGAGAGGATGGCTGAGAAGGATGCCGGGCCTTCGCGAGCAGCTACGTGTGGGCGGGGAAGGACGAATCGGGTGGCTGGCGGCGCGCACAAAAGGGGGCAGAGGAAGTGTGCGAGTTGTGTCGTGAGACTTCAATGCGCCCTACGTTTCTTCCGAGTGCGGGCCGGTGTTCGGGTCGGCCGTGCAACCCGCGTATGTACAGGCCAATGGTCAGTTTCCGTTCCGACCCTTAAAAAAAATACCGATCGCGTGGTTCGAGAGTTTTGATATGCGTCTTTTTTGCCAAATAAAGCCCATATATTGGTGGTTATTTTAAAAGTTTGTCCCTTTTATGGACGTTATTTGTCATGCTCTTAGTAGAAGCCGGTAGTCCTCCCAGAAAGAAAAACAAAACAAAAGGATATATACTCGGTAGTCCATGCAAGGAAATTAAATACTCCCTCCGTTTCAAAATATAAGATGTTTTAGGTTTGTGAAGAAAATAAATCTGACTTCTTTTAGTGTGTAGATTCATCCTAAAGTTGAGTGAACCTATATACTAAAACAAGTCTAGATTTATCTTTTTCACGAACAAACATCTTGTATTTTAAAACAGAGGGAGTACTATTATATACCTAATGCCCACCCTGATCAAAACAAACGCTCTAGATAGATGCAACGTACGTACCCTGATCGTTGGTTATAAATACTCGACGTGGGCCACATGTTACAGGGCACCAAAATCAATCGATCTATCCGATCAGCCATTGGGGGTCCCCCGCCGCCGTGGTCATGTCGCATCTGGACGATGGCATCGTCTCCGAGATCATGCATGCACCGTCTGTTCTCCAAGGATGCCTACCGCATGTCCGCTGTCTGCCGGCAGTGGCGGTCCGTGATCCGCCAGCCGACGTTCGTCTGTCGCCACCTCTCGCCGCGGCCGCTGCCTCTCCTCGACGACCGCCCGTACGCGCTCATCATCCAGCCGCGGCGGGGGACCGGCTTCACACACCTCAGGCTTGTCGCCGTCGACCCTGCCGACCGCGTCCCCGTCAACGTGCCTGTCCAGCAAAAGTACACGGACCCCCGCAAGAATCTGGAACCGTCTCCCCGCAAGAATGTGGAGCCTGCGCCCCCTCTCTTTGACGTCGCCAGAGACAACTCCGTCTTCCGACTTCTAGACCCCGAAGGCGCGGATGACGATCTTGGCGACGAGGAAGAAGACTATGTTGTCTTCTTCGAGCACACCGTACCCATGCTCGGCATCTCCGTCGTCGCGTCGCACGGGCGGTTGCTTCTGTGCCGCAGCAGGAGCGGCTACTACGTGTGTGATCCGGCCGCCAACCGCTGGCTCGCGCTCCCCCGGTCTACGATCTCGCCGTCCAGCGATGCCAGCTACGGCCTCCACTACCAAGTCGACGCGGCCAGCGGGCTGTTCGTATTCACCGTCGTCCTCCTCGTCCGGCGGAGGCGGCACCGCGTGCTGGTGGATACATTCTCGTCCGCGACGGGCAGGTGGGACGCCACGGAGCTCCCCTCGCGTGGCGCCGCCCGCTGCCTGCCCGCCGCGTCCCCTGGCATCCACGTCGGCACCTGCTTCTACTGGCTGAGCCGGCGCAGGCGATCCGAGGGGCGGGATTTGGGGCGCCACATTCTCCGCTACGACGCAGCCCAGCGCCGCGCCTCCCTGCTGCGTGAGCCGCCGCTGGCCGATAATGCCAAGAGCCGCATGGGGCGGTCGCTGGGCTCGGTGGACGGCAGGCTCCGCATGTGCGCGTTCGACATCCGCGACGAGAGCGAGTCGATGATGCCCCACGACGACGGCATAGAGGGCGTGCATGGCGTGTGGCTGTGGGACGCGCCGTCGTCGGCATGGCAGCGCGTGCACGAGGCGACGGTGGAGGACATGTCGGTCTACTACTTACTGATGGTGATCGGCGAGGAGACGCCGGTGGACTACGCCGGCGCGTGCAGCGACTTCGTCGTGGTGGACAAGTGGAATCAGCTGTTGCGGTATGACCTGGAGAGCGGCAGCGAGGTGGAGCTCGAGAGCTTCCAGCAGGGTAGCTACCGCCTAGACGCCCTCTACCGTCGGCGTGGCTACAATGCGTTCCCCTTCTTCAAGTGAAAACGTCCGCTTACTAGTGTTACTACTTATATAATACTACGTACTATGTTCAGTTTAATAGTACTATTTACTTTGATAATTGCAGTGTTAAGATTGCTTCATGACTCCATAATGTGGTGGTTTTACTCGTCATGTTCTTGTTTTTCATTGCCTCAAAAGTTTGCCTTAGTATCCTCTGTTCTCCAGGCCAGCAAGCCTATGCACAAGCTAATACTCTTTAGTTTATGGGTGTTTGGCTTATTGTAGGGTGCTCGGTTGATCTCGAGATAAAACTTAATCTCACCTATGGTGGATGGTGATGCCATGCAGATTTTGCACGACTGTGATATGAGAGATTAATCTAGAGTGAAGATGAAGCGTCCATGCCCCCCTTATATACGCGATCGGAGCTAGAGTTACAAAGTGCCAAGATGGGTTTACAAGTGGCGATGCATATACAAAAACCTAACATAAATATCCAGATATGATCTTGCCGGAGTAACTTGATATCCCAAAAAATATGTTCGGCAAAAACACCCTAGCTTGACTGCCAAGGTGTCGTTATTTGCCCAAACCTTTGTTGTTGGCCACCATGGTTTCAGATGGGTCTATTTCAGTTGTCTAGGCCCACCGGATACCTATGACCTCGTCACATTGAGATTTTACAAATTAATAATACCATGAGACTATGGTACTAGTACATGAACCATTAATAATACAACTATACATAATATTAGTATATGATATCGTCCACTGTGGCCAGTCTTGGAACATTTTCACCGTGGACTCTTAGAAAGTCTTCAGCCAACATACTCCATATGTCCCAAATTAACTTACTCTCTCCTTCACAGTTTGCAGGGCGCTCTACACAAATTTCACTGACCTAGGCATAAAAATTAGCCTATTAATGAGCTTAAAGATGCATTTATGGAAGCCAACATTGCATAGGAAGTTGGGAGAAAAGGTGCCACATTAATTAACAATTAATTCTTATGTGCCTAGAAACATTGTAGTTTTGGAAAAAACCCAAATTTGATTAGACGCCCTGCAAACCGTGAAGGAGGTAGTACTCAGTTTTGTGTAGATATAGATGTATCTAGACGTTAATTAACTGACTCGGTTAGGATGATCGAAGAGAGTATAAGAAGAATACATGATTTTGCTAGTAAAAGTATTCACTTGCCATTTCAGTCATATGAGTTGAATCAAAGTAGCTCCCGTCCCATCCCAAAAGAAAAAGAATATACAAGGACACAAATAAATTGAACGCAAAAAAAAAATCACACACAACCGGTTGGAGAAAAAAAAAGTGCTTGCCTGGCGCAAGCGCCGAACTATATGTTCCCTTGTGAAAACGACCTGGATTTCTTGGAGCAAAGTCGATCGAATCAGCTGCCTGTTGACCCCTCGGTGGTGCCGCGCGCCATTAAATTTGGCCGGCGTTGAGTAGAAGTCGAAGCACAAGCTAAAGAGTCTTCTCACCTTCCACGTGTTCCAGTATATATATATATATTCCCCCGTCGGTGAACTCTCTTCCCTTCCGTTGGTGATCATTGGATCATTGGTGGCGATGGATGGAACCAAAGTCCCCAACAAGGGACCAACACAGGGAGGAGAAGGCGGCAGTGTCGAGAGGCAGCCGAATGTCATCTTGGCGATGGAGATCCTCAACTGTTCCGTCTGCCATGAACCCCTCCGCCCAGAAATTTACCAGGTAAAATGTACTTACATAGTAGTACATCTTATAATTTCTGAAAAGAAAAGCGTATTTACCATGTGTAAACTTGTGTATTTTCCTTGCAGTGTTCATGCGGGCATTTCATCTGCAAGGCGTGTCATTCTTACAAGTCGCCGAAGACGAAGAAAGTGTGCGGCGACTGCTCCAGGCCATTCACCCAGCGCGCCTACGGCATGGAGCGCGTCCTCGCCAACATTCTCATCCCCTGCAAGCACGGATGCACCAAGAAGACGACCAGCTGGTACGACAACGAACGCCACGAGATGCACTGCCTCAACGGGCCGGCCCTATGCCCAGCGCACGACGACAACCCTCGCTGTGGCTTCATCGCGCCCAAGGCCGCACTGCTAGACCATATGTCCACCGTGCATAAGTGGCCGACGACGAGCTTCAGGTACGACGCGCAGTTCTACCTCCCCGTCGCCGACGAGCCTGGTGGCTTTCACCTGCTTCGCGGCGAAGACGACGATGACGACCACCACCACATCTTCCTGCTCGGCGTGTCTGATTCCCTCGACGGGCAGTACCGTGCGGTGTACATCGAGCCGGTCGGACGGTTCGACTGGGACCATGATTATGGATGCTCGGTGTCCGTCACCTGGGATAGCTTTGGTAGGACTCAGCACCGGTCCGGGTCGTGCGAGAGCATCATACGGACCGATCCCAAGAACTGCCTCTGCTTCTTTCCCAGATGCAGCCATGTCGTGCTCAGAATTGTCATGAGTAAGAAGGCCGTCAATGGTGGCGCGCCAGAGGAAGTGGAGACGACGGCGGACACCACCGACGACACCCTCGGTTACAACGAGGACGAGGACGACGGAACGGATTATTATCAAGATTGTGATTGGCCGTCTGCATTCGTAAGGACGCGTCTTCTGGGTCGTCGTCGATGTGTTGACAGAAGCTGTGCCGACGACTGACTTTTAAGTCCAAAATTTGCTATTTCACTCAAGTACAGTATGATCTGCTAGCTACTGCGAACCGGTGTCATGTATCGATTTAAACATCATGGATCCATGCTTGAGACGTACTTACTCCGTCGTCGTATCAATTGAACTATTGTCCGAAACATTTCAAATCGGAATATGCAGGATTTTTTTTGGTCAGATCAGCTGGCATCTCCTGGTGCGTGCCGAAGAGTAATAAGCTAGGCTGGTGCGGAGAGCGGATTTACCCCTCCTAGGTTGGGCCCCCGGCACCATCGCAGCCGGAGATTTGTTGGAGATTCGTGTAAAGTCTGCACGGTCAAAGCCTCGTGTACTTTTGCATTTTAATCCTCGAAAAATCTAGAATTTGAACCACAACCTACGCAGAGAGGATAAACTCCCAGGCTCTCAGCCGTACGTAGACCACCCGTCGCTCTTATCCTCCACCTACCTCCAAACACGCTCCCCTCCATCGCATCGCCATGGCTCCTCCTCCTCTTTCCCGATAGCCGCCCGTGCTCTCCCCCTTCCCCGTGCTCCCCCCTGTGCTGCCCATCCTCCCCCGTGCTCCCCTCCCCTAGATCTGGCCATGAAGAACCACGGAGGCGACGGGCCATGGAGAACCGCACGCGCTGGCGAGTCGACGACGACCACGCGCGGCGCCAGGAACATCTTGAATCCAAGGCTTCTTCTTTTTCCTTTCTTTTTTATTCATGTTTGGATCTTGATTTGAGTTTATTGTTTGATCGCATCTTTGAAGAATCTTCAAAAAATTGATGTTGGAAACCTGTATGGAAAATACCCATATCTAGTTCATGGGATTTTGTTCTGAATCAGGAGTGATTCTTGTATGAATCATTATTTATCTTTTATGAATTTTTGTTGAATCAAGAGAAGTTTGAGTGACGGATCTAAGGTCCTCTATTATTTTTTTGTTCTATGAAACATGTAATTTCCTCTTTCCATATTCTTGCCATGGATGAATCTGTGTGATTTTGTTCTAGTGATTTTTTACTTGTATGAATCTTGTATGCTACAAATTCAGTCTTGGTTGAATCTGTGAAGCTAGTGAACTAAGGACCTATTTTCTTTTCCATTTTTTCTAGATTTTTTCTTTTTAAGGTCGGTTTATTTAGATTGATCTGTGATGACATATGTAGGCATGGATATTTGATGAATCTCATTCTTCTATGGTTCTTTCAATTTTTTCAGTGAAGTTTCTTATATATTTTTTGTGAAACATATATCAAACGGGTTAATTTTGGTCTGTTGACAGAAGCAACATATGTCCAGTTCACGTGGAAATTGAAAAGGAAAATCATGTGGAACAATATTTTCAGTGACGCATGTAGAAAAAGCAAGTTCATGAATCGTTCCAGCTCCAGTAAATTTCTTGTATATGACGCATGTAGAAAATCAGTTTTATGAGCCGTGGAAAAAGCAAGCTGATGAATCGTGTATGACACATGTATTCTCTGTGTATAAATATCGGTGTGTCGATTTCTACTTGTGACTATATTCAATTATGAATCTTGTATGAAAACTTGTGAATCTTGTATGAAAACATTAAATTATATGAATATCTATTGGCAGAAACAAGTTTGTAAAACGTGTGAATCTTGTATGAAACTTCTGAATCTAGGATAAAACAAATTAAGAGTGTCTAAAAATTGTTAAATAAAAAGTACAAAAATAAATATTATCAAATGAAATTGTTAAAAAATTAAATTATGGATATTTCATTTTCAGAATAAAAAATGTACATATAAAAAGTTGAATATTCCTGAAATTTTACAAGAAAAAATGAGGTGAAAAAGAAACACGCATTATGTAGATTGTTTGAAGAAACATGTTCTCGGTATAACATGTGTAGGGTTTCATATAGCAACAAAATATGTATTCCACCTTGAAGACGCACCACCCGTCGCCCGACCCTTCCGGCCTTCTCCACCTCGACGCCTCCCGCCTCCTCCAACTCGCCGCCCACCGTCACCCCACCTCGCCGCCTCCCACCCCTCCCCTCCCGTGCTCCCCACCTCCCTCGCTCCCTATTCCCCATGTCGCCTCTGGAGCAGATGACCATGCTCTTCCCCAACACCGACGACGCCTGATTTGTCCATGGAGCTCTTGTTCTTGGCTAGGAGTGGCCGGATCTGGACTCCTTTTCTTATTTTTTTCTTATTCGGTTTGAGAGGAACGGATCTAAGTTCATGTTGAACGCTTTTGTTCTAGATCTTGTAGATTTGTTTGACCTATGAAACATGTAATTTCCTCTTCCTGCATCTCGAGCTCGCCCCACCTATGCCCCACCCGATTTGTCTCCCTCTCTTCTTTGTTTGACCAATTCATATGATTTTGTTCGAATCATGAGTGATTATTGTATGAATCTTCTATGAATTTGTATCAATGTCTGTGATGTATAAATCCTATAAAACCTACCAGATTTGATAATCTTTGAAAAAACTATATGAATCATGTATGATTCTTGGCAGAAACATATGTAGACATTCTAACAATATTCTGTGAAATAAAATATATGAATATCTCTTGAAAAAATTATATGAATATCTCATGAATCTTGTGTGAAACTGTTCAAGGGTCTCCCATTTCACATCTTGTGTGAAAAATTATTACATGAAAATTCTGTGAAAAATAATATGTAAGAAAAATTCCATGACTTTTTTGTTGAAAATATTTTATCATGTATGAAATAAATGTTTGTTTGTTACCAAAAATATTGGTTGAATATTGCTACCGAAAATATTGGTACCTAAATTATCTTGTATGAATTAGTCAAGATGAAACATAGTTTTATCCAAATCTCGTGAATCTTGTGTGAATCTTGTATGAAACGTTCTTGGTATTAATCTTGGTTGATGCAGATTGTTGTTATTAGTGATAACAAATGTTCTTACAAAAAATAATAATCAAGTTTGATTGTTGTTAGTAGTTTCAAAAAAGTTCTATTGAAGAGTCATTTGAGTTTCGGTGTTGCCCATGTATCTTAAAAAAATTATCTTGGAAAAAGTATGAAACTCGTACAATATTTCTAGAAAAGTTCTTAAAAAAATATTCTATGAAATATTGTTGAGTATTATTAAAAAAAATAGTTATGTAAGAAATTGTTGATTAATTATATGAATATCTCTTGCCAGAAACAAGTTTGTAAAACATGTGAATCTTGTATGAAAATTCTGAATCTAAGATGAAACAAAGTAAGAGTGTCTAAATATTGTTAAATAAAAAGTAGAAAAATAAAAATTATCAAAAGAGATCATTGAAAAGACAAATTATATTAATTGTTGAAAAAAATATAAAACTTGTACGACAAGTTTATAAAATGTGTGAATCTTGTATGAAACTTCTGAATCTAAGATGAAACAAAGTAAGAGAGTCTAAAAATTGTTAAATAAAAAATAGAAAAATAAAAATTATCAAAAGAGATCGTTGAAAAAATAAATTATATTAATTGTTGAAAAAAATATAAAACTGGTTAATTAAATAAAATAAAGATGTATCTGTGAATCACGTTCTTTCCTTGAAGACAGTGACGAAAATGTATAAAACATGAAAAGCTAGGGGCTAATAAGCAAAACAGCAATGGATTTGAGAAGTGAGGTGGGAAGGTTGTTCTGTAAAAATGGTAGCACGAATCTCCAAGAAATAAAGGGCAAAGATGATGCCGGGGGTCCAACTTACAGGGGGGATTGCATTGCCGGGCTGGTGCGGGCCGGCGTCTCCTGATGATCGAGAACGAGTAGGTAGGTTGCACCGGCCCAGGTCAGCTGGCATCTCCAGGCGTGCACGAGCACGAGCGCGGAGGGCCGATAGATCGAGCGAAGGGACGCACGTGCTTACATCCAGAATTTGCAGGATGGTAGCAAATCTAGCCCTTGTCATGTCCATAAGATTACTACTCCGTAGTTCAAAACCATATTGTAATATGGCATAATTAGGCCCTAAGGCTCGTAGTACTTGGCATGAGAGCGACAAAGAGTAACAACCACTATAGCTGCCAGCTGATATGACCAAAAAAGCTTCGCCGAACCCCGAGATTCATCCGCTGATCACTTTCGAGGCCTCCCACCTCTTCCTGAGCTTTTGAATTTGAGAGGAGCAGTGACAGGGCTCTCGGTCCCCTTCTTGGGGCGGCCTCTGCCTCTTCCCCTTCCGGACGGCACTGCCTCCGGAGTTGCAGTCCTGGCTGCCCTACCTCTACCACTACCGGTAGACGGCCCGTGGCTACCCTCCACCTCCTTGGATACTTCTCCGCTTTCTGGTTTCGGATCGTCGACGGTTGTCTTGCGCTTGTTGGACCCTGCGTTGGCGGTGGGAGTTGCCTTCTTGGTCACCTTCTTCGGGGTCTCTTCTCCTGCAGTGAAAACGGTTCAAAACCATCCATGCTTAGATGCGGAACAAGCAGAAATGTGAAGGGTAAAGAAAAAATGGTAGGCATTTTAGCAGTCAACGCAGTTCCTATGTAAACAAACTCAGTTCAGTTTTTACCATTTACGGATTGATTCACGCTCATGGAGAAAAGCACCGAATCAACATCTTAGGTGCACTATCAGTAGAGTTTGCTTGAAAATTTGACATTTAAAAATTACATGATTGTCGTTTACCAGCAGTGCATACATATTATACATGAAAGACGTCCAGCACAAGTTTGGGATGAAGAAGCACTTGGATGGACCAAAATGATCAGGAAGCTATATGCTAAACAGCGCCTAGTATATTCAGTGCGACAAAGGATAGTGCTGCTGCACCCTTGACTACTTTTCCACACTAATATTGTTTTTGTTTTCTAGTCTGATAGAGAACAGCATGAGATATGTGATTAGTTGCCAAAACTGTAGTTTAATGGGGCTGGACAACAAGGCACAAGTGACAAGTTATTCAGAGTGAATGACATGCAAGATTTCATTCATCTTAACCTTTGGTGCTTGATATAGTGGCAACAGAAGAAAGAACTTTAAAGACCAAAATGCAGCAAACGACCAGCTCAATTAATCGATATGTTCTCCGTTACGAAAGCATTAGGATGAACATTAGGAGGTACCTGAATTCAAAACCAATCAACCTGAATCTGTGGCGGTCACTGCTTCCTAGATAATTCTATCAAGAACAGACCAAAACTAACAATGATCAACAACCTACTCACTATTTTCGTTTTCTCCTGGCCCCAGTGATTTTTTGAATCCTTCACTAGATTAAACTCGGGCCAGCCACAGGGGGGGATGGGCTAGTCTTCATGGTAACCTTTCCGGCATGGTAAACAGACTTAACAAGTTTGAACAGAGTTACCACTTATATGACTATTTTAAGCCATACAATCAGCCAAGATTCCATCTAGAAGGCTGGTGCAGATTGCAATACATGCCGATTACAAACACGCTTGCTAATTTATAATTCTTGGTTCTCGGTAGTACACACTAACAATCATACAATTTGTGATATCAATTTCAAGGTTTGATCATTCATGTTAGTTGCTGCTTCCATTTGCAATTTACAACTTCTGAATTTCATCATAAATCTCCATGCTATGACTTCTCTTTCATCCTTCTAGCATTTGTTCACAATTGCTTTGTAAATAACTATTTAATCCTATATTGCATCATGAGTTCGAGACAGATGCATCATATATTTGTTTTGATGATGTATGAAACTATGAATATAAATATATAAATTCAGAACTTAAACAGGAAAACTGGTTACATGGATGATTACCTACAATTAATATAAGGGGAAGTGACCTGGAAAGTACCTGTTTCGTGGGCTGCATGTTGTTGACTCGTATTTGTATCTTGTTCTTCTTTGTTGTAGCGACGCGGAGGGAAGAAGAGGCTTTTTGTGTTCTCTAAAAAAGCGAGTAACAGTTACCTGGTTTCAATACCTTGAGCAAGGATAATAGTTCCTTTTGTAAAAGATAAAGCAAAACTGCAATGATATTTACCAAATATATTTCCATGTTTGCAGACAAATGAATGTTTAATAATGTCTCATTCTAAAAAACTAAAATTAATAGGAGAAATGCACACCTTGAAACAAAGCATCAGAATCCCCATCAAAATTATCCAGCTGGGAGACAATAATGCATATATTAGACCGTGTGACTAGGTAATGGAGTATGAGGTAGTAAGTAGTCTCTTCAGTAGAGTCCTCCCCTACCGTTCCCATAAAAAGAAGATACTAGTAAGTAAACTAATCACAGTTTGTGGGTGTTGAAACATGTTATTATCAATCTAAGCAGTAGAGGACATGGCAACTGATAACCAAAAAAAAGAGGATGAGTTCAAGGGAGGTATTTTTGAATCAACATTTTCCTAAAAACATTTATGAATCAACATTTTCAAGACATTTTTGTTTCACTGTAACCTTTAGAAAATTAATTCCTCGTCATTAGCATGTGTCCATGATTGATCACCTGGCTCTTTTACTAACATTAATATGCTTTCATTCGGTTGTTTAGGAGGTATTTCATGTTAATAGACATACCTCAATTTTAACATCACATGACCCAACGTCAAGCTGCTTTCATACAACATGTTTCTTCTGTTTATCTTTAGCATCACAAATAATATAGTAAAATAAATTACCTTAAGTAACATCGAAGTAACTTTAAGCAGGTAAACAGTTCCTGCATGAAACCAATTTAGTTACCTGGTCAATCTTATCACCAACATTTGCCCTATCCACAACGATCAGAGACATCCCAACTCCACAACCCACACTGCAAAAGTGTTCTGGACTTAATTTCGATAATATCACGAACAGAGGATGCGACTAGATTCACATGTTTATTTATTGAAATTACCTTGTAACATGCATTCCTTCAAGAATGTCAACCTTTTTAGGATTTACAGATGACCTGTGTTACATTATAATGCGCAACAATAAGCATTAAGAAAAGTTCATGGTTAAAATCTCGAAGGTTGCAGGACTTGTATTTCACATAGTATTAGCATTTTAAATAGATTTACTTTTATGAGGACCAGAACCTAGTTCTCCATAGTCATAATGACCCCAGCTTATGCAAGAGTCATCTGCGCCAACAGCATGATGCATGCTACCAGAAGCCATACAACGGATGTTCCAACCGCTGAAGCAAAGAAGTCATTAATAAAAATAAACAAGGATAATAATATTTCAACAGTACGCTGATTATGAGAAAAGCTACACTACAGAGCATAGCTATCTATGGCACTGTTCATCATTATGGTATTTCATGGTTTGAAAGGAACCTTAAATCTATAACTGGCTTTGGATACATCCACTCATCGTCAATTCTTCAGCTTTCCCACATGTAAAGCTGCCCACGACCTAACAATCAAACCAAAAGACCAACAACTAAAAATATTGTAGTTCTATATATTGAAGAACAGTCAACAGTTCAACACCAGTTTGATTGACAGAGTACAAGGTATGATAACAATACTATTCTCTACTCGCATGTGATATGAGATTTAAGTCTAACTAGCAGAATAAAAGCTAGGGACTACTAGATTAATTGCAGAGTGTAGACCCAAGCACATGAAATATGATTATTCAAGAACCATGCCGTAAGCCTCCTTCTGTAATCAAATAAACTGAAACCTGCTGAAGTATTTGATTTACATATCTAAAAGCACATATCACTCTAGACCCTCTGTCTATAGCACCCACTTCAATGATTAAAGTGGCTCTTGTATAGCAAATTATGTGTAGGCAGTATGATGGAAAAATGAAAGTGAGTGAATGTTCACATGATATTTTCCTTTAAATTAAATAATTAAAGAGCAATATTATCAGAAAGTACCCAAGTTTTCAGGTCAGATTTTCAAGTAATTAATCGCACAAGACCATAGACTTAAAAACTCTAACAACTTTCATATATGTTAGCTGAATGATATGGTTTTACAGGCATGTCCACATATGTATGCAAACACGGAAAAAATGCCAACATTTGATACTACAATAATGTTTGCCAGGCTTGAGAGGTTTATGCAACAGGCTAAGTTCCATTACTAATTAAATCTTTCTATGTCATTTCATTTAAATGTTTGAATTGTGTAATCATCTCAACAAGACATGCAACACAAACATAACTAAGTACCAGCTTAAGGTACAAGGTAAATTCCGCACAATAGCTACTTGATCCATGTATGATCCTCGGCCAAACTATATTCTCAGAACTGGCTTATTATAGTGTATTTTGTGATATAGCCCAAGCAATAAACTCCTCTAGTAATTTTATCCCAGGATGCATGACAAAATAACATGTGAATCAGATATATATGAATCATACCACCAGCAGTACATGCAGAACTTGCAGAACCAGCTGAGATAACATCATTGGGACCCAGGATATTGTTCTTTGTAAATATTTCAACAAGGCGAGGTTGCCACTCATCCTTCTGTTCATTGTGGCCCAACCCACGCTTAAAAAGAAAGTGGACGGATGAACAATGTAGGATACATCATCATCATGGTGAGATACATGAAAAGAATAGGTTACCTTCCATATCCACCAAAACCCCATCTTGTAGAACAAAAAAATAAACTATATGAGAGAATAGAATTATATATGGGACTAAAGCAATTATATTTATGTGTGTAGAAAAAAATTATATAGAGACACTAGTAGTAAGTCATAACTATCTGGATTTAACATTGTCAAGCAAATGGTGGAGAAGGAACATACGTGTAAACAAAGCCACTTGAGTCAACAGCAACTGCAACATCCAAGTATAGCAAAGTTGTTAAGATCAGTGTTAATCCTGAAGATTGAAGACACACATTAACCAAGAAAAGGAAAGAAAGGAAAAGAACCTGTATGGTTTGTTCCACATGCAACTTTGACAACAGTTTTTCCAGATAATGTAGCTATTGCTTTGGGGCGAGGCTGAGGATTATATGATAGCTTTACCGATGAAACTTTGGTATTATACTGTAATAACAGAAATCAAGTCACAAACATTGATGATAGCAAACTCAGTAGGTGTGCTGTATTACAAAGGAGCAATCAACCTCATTGTCGCTTCCATGACCAAGTTGGCCGTACTGGGGAAGACCTGCTGTGCTGAATAGCACCGAAGAATAAAATATTGCTTCAAAAAACGACACACGAGAACAAAACTACCAACTAAAGCTAAAGCATATACTAATCAAAAGAGGTTATCATGAAAAGATGATCATTGTTATTCTGAAAGACGGAATAGGTTGCTAATCTGTAAGTTTCATAGTTTCAGCAAGGTCATACAGTATTGAAGATCCCTCAACTGATGACAGCCAGACAGTAAATTCAGCACCACAAACAGCATTAGTTGCTTCAGTAACAAGACAGGGGGCTGGCGACACCTCAGTTCCTGCAGCAAATTAGGGAGTCAGGGACAACAAATAACATCAGTGTAAGAACCAAATGGGAAAATACCACATGGCCATATTCCCATAACATTGTCAGAACTATTCCAGCGTCCGGAACAATGAAAAGTTCAGTATGCTCAAATATATGGCATAAATATGTTTATTGGTTATCACCCAAACAAGTAAAGAAATGTAAATCGATCAATTTGAAATGTCTGCTATATATTAACATTGATTCTAAGAATAAGTAAACAGCATACATACACAAGATGTAGATTATATAGTACTAATTGGCTAATCAAGCAAATAACACACTAAAATTGTCAAAAAAAAATGCTCCAAGCAGATGTAGACACAATTTATCCAAGCCCAGAATGATACTTCCACACAACAATTGTATGTGGTGCAATAGTACTTATGTCATATCAATCATAAAAAAAATTGAAAAGGGAAGGAAACCAAACCTTTCCTTAGTGAACCCGTCCCTAATTGTCCAAGTTTGTTGTCACCAAATGCGAAGGACTTCCCATCGTCAGTTACGACCACTGTATGATTTCTTCCAACACTTGCTGTAATTATGTTGTATCTGCGCGGAATCGACTACTGCTAATTAGCATTTAGAAACGTGTCAAGAACAGTCGACCTTGGATCAGTCAATTCAACTACTCCCTCCGTCTCAAAATAGATGTCTTAGATTTTTCAAATTTTGAATGAATTTAGACACTATTTAGTACTCCCTCCGACCCAAATTAGTTGACTTAGATTTGTCTAGATTCGATTGTATCTAGACATGATTTAGTATTAGATACATCTATATCTTGATAAATTTGAGTAAAATAATTTGGGTCGGAGGGAGTATATAGATTCATTCAAATTTTGACAAATTTGCGACATCTATTTCGAGACGGAGGGAGCAGGTTGGATGGTATATATTCATGAATTCAGCAGCACCATACACACCTATTTGAACAGTTAAGATGCAAGAAACATGCTCAGCAGTATTGCAGATGATTTTCTTACTTTGATAGTTTAGAAACAACGGTAGGAAGATTACGCAGGAGAGTGTCCCCATGGCCTAGCTGCCCCTTCTGCTAGAAACAATAGCGTTAAGTAAGAAACCTTGAACGAAACTAGCCATCCACTCATAATAGTACCTCATTTCGACCCCATGTGAAGAAACGGCCGTCAGCACCCAAAGCAGCACAGTGGCAGGCCGCTGGGAAAAGTACATGAATCCATTAGCAAAAATCACTCCGTAGGACATCCAGGGCTTCGAACATTTCCGTGCACAAGTTTGCCCGAGTTCCCACGCCCCCTTAATAAATGAAGAAATAAACCAGGGCATAACGCGGCAATCTTAGACGCGGCCGGCGGAGGAGCTCACCGCATCCGGTGGCGACGAAGCGGATGTCCACGCCCATGAGAGGGCGCAGCCGCGTCGGGGACACCAGGTTGCCTCTGCCCTGCATCCCGCCCTTCACCTGTTTGCCCATGACGTCGAAGCGCGTCGTGCCGCAGTACAGCAGCTCCCCGCCCCCCACCTCCGCCGCCTTCTCCTCCCCTTCTACGGCGACCGCCGCGGCGCTGGCCGGCATCATCGATGAGATTCAGACTGGGAAACCCTAGCTTTCGGTGGGCTGAACGGGAAAACTGTTTGAGGGGATTTGGGGGAAGCGAGCGAGCGAGGAAGAGGGTTTGAAACACAGTGATCCTTTTTAACAGAACATTTCGCGGGGCATCATTTATCTGTCGGCTACCGGCCGACCGCAACACCGCTGGTTTTTGCATCGGACGCTTGGACAACCGGTCAAATTTGGTCAAGGCCCAAGTTGATAGAGCCCAGGTCCACTATGTACAAGTCTGGATTGAAGTGAGCCCATGACAATGACGGGTTCTCTCGTTCCACGCTGCCAAATGATATATGCCGCCACCCTCATTCCACCCCGGTACCTGTTAGTGGCGGTTGGTAGAGAAGAGGAAGATGGCTACATGCACATCCGACCGCCGACGATTGAGACGACGCGCCGCGATGCCCCCCCAATGCAGGTAAGGCCAAGACCTTGTCGGAGACGGGACACATGGATGGTGGCATCACCACGAGTGATGAATCTTAGGAGGATGGCCATGGGTCTTTGTGTAAGGCTGGACTTAGGGACGAACGGCCAGACCTCCATGGACATAGGACGACGCTGGTCACATCATCGCCGATGGAGGCGAGGAATAAATCTTAGCGAGGAGTGGGTGCGTGTCTTAGGGTTGGGGGGTGCTAGAAGGGGCTTTAGAGGGATGGCCGGCCAGGACCTCGTTGGAGACGGGAACGACACTTAGGACAGTGAGGAAGAAATCTTAGAGGAGGGTGGGTGCCGGAGGTGTTGGGGGGTTAGAGGAATCGACGGTTTAGGGTTTCGGCGGTGGAGGCGGAAGGAGCTGGTAGCAGGAGGAAGAAGAAGATGGGGTTGCGATTCGTCCTTCGGGGCCGCTTAAGGCGGCATATAGCACCACTCTGGCAAGTCAAAGCTCATCCAACACTAGAAGAGTTGGAGTCCATCAATTATAGACACGCTTTCACACAGAACAAACATAGATTATCCTCTTCAGGATCTCCAAGGCACATTAGGAAACGTAGTTGGTTGAGCAATAGCTACTACAAATATTAAGAAAATGATCTATGTCTCAAGTCTGAATTGTGAAGATAGGGGACATGAGTAGCAGAAGTAGCAGGATGAGGTGATCACGTACTACATTTTTTCTATGGCTGACTCTTGCATGAATTGTTTTACACGATGGTTGAACGAGTTGTGACATCATAAGTATTCCCTTCGTTTTAAAATATAAGATGTTTTAGCTTTGTGAAATAAATATATATAGACTTATTTTAATACGTAGATTCACTCAGTCTTAGAGTAAATCTATACACTAAGACAAGCCTAAATATATTTACTTTACAAACCTAAAACATTTTATATTTTAAAACAGAGGGAGTACCTTTTTTGCGGGTAATGAGAATTTCAGCGATGAGTGGCCAAGGCAACAAAAAAATCAGCGCTAGATGTGCAAAGTTGTATGCATGCTACTACTAGATTGACAAATACTACTCGAGCCTTGGGATTGGGCAATAAAAATATCTTTGTTTTTTTTTACACGAACTGATATCTTTGTTAAGGCTGTGTTTGGTTGGGATTTTAGGGTCAAATTCACTATCCAAACGCACCAGGAATCTCAACTAAAGGGGTACCCAACACGGCCAAACTTTTAGGATGTGGCGGATTTCTGCAATACAAATTGGAATCATGACACCAGATTTCGCGTCAAGAACGAACCAAAAACTGGGTATTTACCCACATGCCACTAGGAAGTGGAAACTGGCCGATTGCTTTTCCTTCTACTCCCCTCCCTACCAGGCACCAGCTCGACTCCCTCGTCCCAGCGTTCTTTCCCCACACATGAATAGCATGTAGCGGGCCAGGTTCCGCCTGGCCGTCTGCCGACGTCTCAAGCCAAGACCGGCAAAAATCGACGCCCACTAGTTTGTCGCTCCTATTCCCCTCCTCCGCCTAAAGGTACAAACTCTTCTTTCATGGTTGTTGAAATGTTTCATATATATGGCATCTGTATTATTTTCTTGTTGCTAACTTGTGTTATTTATTTCAGACAAATACTACCTTGTGGATTCCGGTTATCCAAACCGAACCGGATGCCTTGCTCCTTTTAGGGGTAGTACATACCATCTACATGAATTTTGTCTTTGTCGGTAGCATGCACCTCAAGGAAAGTTTGAGATATTCAATTTTCCGCATTCCTTTCTTTGCAATGTCATTGAGCGTGCATTTGAGGTCTTGAGCAAAAGTGGCGCATATTAAAGGCTATGCCTAGTTTTCTACTTTGTACATAGAAGCATATCATTATTTCTTGCATGGCTCTCCACAATTTCATCTGTGATAGCAAATTAAGAGATGAAGAGTATGACAAATGTGACGAAGATGAAGATTATATGTCTGCAAGAAAAGCAACAACACAACCACAAGGGAATGACGTTCTAGAGGAGGAGAACGAGGTTACCATGAATACCATTCGTGAGAGGATAGATAATACTTTGTTTATTGCATGAGCGACCTAGAATAGGCAAGTGGTCTACATAGATATAAGAGTGCATGGCTATTTAGGAAATAGCGGTGTAAACTGTTATGGCTTAAAACAAATTCGACTTCAGTTGAGGGTATTTTCTAGTACATACATGACAAAGTGAAAGTTCCATGTGATCGATCAACCGTCATGAAAATACCTAAAAACAAAGTGTCATTGTCGCCAAAACAAGATAATTGTGCAAATAGCAATAATGTGACACTTTCGATTTGCAAAGAACATAATGATCTGATAAAACATATCATAGACAATAGTAGGTTCTCCATAAGCAAGCATAGTAAAGTAAAACATATGTGATATGGTTTTCATCATTAGTGCAGCTAAATTATTTATACTCTAGTGCAAGTGGAAGACTGAAGGAGATATGTCCTATAGGAAAATAATAAAGGGTGTTTATTATCATATCTCATTAGTTTAATAATAATTTTGTATCATGTTATAACTATATCAAGCAGAAATATTGATACACGTATGATATAAAACAACCAGAGTTCCTAGTAGCCTCTAGTTATACTAGTCTATTGGGCAGCTAATGATCAAGGTTTCCTGATGATGGTGCATTTATGATAACTGACAATGAAGTCGCATCATTAGAGAATGATGTGGTGGATATTACCATAAATACATGTATTGCACCAAAATCAAGTCACATATTCATTGCTGCAATATTAGAAACATAGTATCCTTCTCCTTAGACTGTGAGAGCATATTAATTACTATCTTCCGAGGCAGCCTTAACTACATCAAACGTCATATGTTCGTAATTGGGTGACCATAAAGGTGTATGTTAGGTATTTCAGAGGAATAGTTGAGGCCTATGCATCGAGATCGGGGTTTGTTAGCCTGCATGGTAGGAAGATACACTAGTCCCACTTAGTGAGATTACATCCATAAATGTTGTGTTACATATGACTAGGTCACGGGGATGGAATATCACGGAATGAGTAAAATTGCATTTGTCAGTAATGAGATTAAACAAGGTATTGGACACCGGTGATCAAATCTTGGACAAATCATGTATCGAAGAAATAAAGGGAATTGGACTCAATGTTTAAGGTTCAAACGATAACAGTCTCGTGGAACGCACAAGGTCATTATGGGCATCTCGGCGCTAATGATCATTGATTTAAGAGAGGTCTCAATCATGCCTGTGATATTCCTGAACCGTAGGGGTAACACACTTAAGGGTATGATGATATCTGTAGATCCTTTGGTGGAACTGAATCAACAAAGTATGAAAGAGAGAACTTCGAAAAAGTTTTGAAAATAGAATGCCAAAAAAGTTCCAAAGTAAAGATGGGTTCAGAACTACTAAAGTGTTATGTTGAGGCCCATGGATCGAGAGTGGAATTTGTTCATCCCGACGGATAGATATACTGGGCCCTCTGGTGATATCACATTGATTAGCTTGCAAGCAAGTGATTTGATCACTAGAATGTTATATCACGAACGAGAAAAGAGTGCATGTCAAACGAGATCAAACTAGGTATGGAGATACCGATGATCGAATCTCGACATGTAATATATCAAACAAAGGATTAAGATACTAGCGTAAAGGTTCCACGATCACAAGAAAGTCATCGTTGAATGTGGAGATGGGTCTCGAGATCCCGCTTCGATTATTGATCCGAGAGGGTCTCGATCATGTCCGCATTATTCGCAAACCGTAGGGTGACACACTTAAGAGACACCGACATCCATTTGGAGCAAAAGTTTCATGCCGAAAAGAAAAGAAAGCAGAATTTATTTCACTAGACACAAACTGCTTTATTGAAATTAAACTGGTTCTGCATGTGAAATGGAATACTAGCAAGGGTTTTATGTGAATGTTTGTTAATTAAAGTAATTAACAAAATTCTGAATAAATAAATAAAAGAGTTTTATTTAAATGAGAGCTTGCATTAAATTTGGTGGAAATTTAATGCATGTGAGTGATTTAAGGAGGAGCTTTACTGGGAGTAGATATTTTTCATTTTTTGAGTGGGAGTCCACCCATACGAATGTGAAGAGGTGGGGTAGCCTACGGTCACGCCATGGCCTTGGTGCCCCCTCTCCCCTATAAAGGCCCCCTCCTCCCTCTCACACCCACACCTCGTGAAGGATCTCTTCCTCTAGAATTTATCCCATGGTCTCTGACTACGAGATACATGTTCCCTGGGTGGCTATCTTGCAGAGTTGTGCTTCCGCTGCATCAGCCGAGCGAGGAGGCTGAGGTTGCCTTGCGTTCTAACGTAAAAAGGAAAGCAACGACACAATAAGTTTTGGCGGGCGCTTAGGACTTCCTCCTCGATCTTGAGATCACAAGAGATTTGCTCATCAACTACTTAGTTCGAATTCCGTTAAGTCATTTTGCCTTCAAGGGTATGTTCTAAGGATATATCCACCGTTGTTCAGATTCAGTAGATGATTCGGTATGCTAGTTGTTCCCATCGAGGGAAATTTTTGTTTTCTATGTTTTAACCCTACAAAGGCATTTATTTTATCTATACAGATGCTTTGTACCCCGGCAAAGAGACACATACATTATGTGGGCGAAGGATGACTATTTTATCGGTTTCTTTGTTGTACTTTGATATTGCGGTATAGTGGGATGAAGCGCTTCGAACTTTTGCATGTCCTCGCATGAGACTCGTTTCCACGCTGATATGCAACTAGTTTCAGATAAGTGGCTGAAGTGTATTCTGCTCCTCCTACTATAACATATCTAATTTGCAACGAGTTGTCAAAATTTGCTATCCTCGCCAGGTTCATGTCGCAGTAAGAACGGCCTATCTTCTCGAAAGCCCTAAGCCACGTAAAATTTGCAATGGATAAATTAGAGGCGCCTAGTTTAGATTGTTGCTGGGCTAGTGTTATGATATGGTGATGTTGTAAGTAGAAGTATAAGATGATACTTACAACATACATAACGTGTAAACTCCATAGACCTTGATTTACACATAAGGTATGATAGTGATCATACCATGCACATGATAGAGATCATATGCGAGAACCATATCATTCCACTAATAAACATGTGATGTTTGATAGCATCTTATATTGCTTGTTTGGCTTTTATTAGCAAAATAAGATGATCCTCATTTAGATATCAAGATAAAATGTGTTCTTCCTTAAGTATGCACCGACAATGTTTCGTCGCTCAAGACATCACGTGATGATCGGGTGTACTTGAATCCACGAGCATATCTCGGTGTAAGATGCTTACACATAATACTAAGGTTCTTACTTGAAGAGCCTAGCATGTCAGAGACATGGCCTCGAACACGGACAAAGGTTAAGCATGAGTCATATGTTTTGATATGATGACCATATGGTTTTGAGCAACTTCCAGTGCTATGGAGTTCTGTTTTCGGAAGGCAAAGCTAAGGGTAGGTTTCATTGATCATGAGGTATAGAAGCTGGCCTCCTTTTTTATTGTCTTGCAACATATTTGCATAGAGCTCTCGAGTTGCCTGATAGGCAAAACATGTTGTGCTGGTCCTGTGCCAAGTTATCCAAACAAGCAGCACATTGAACTACCAAACTGCTTTATCAAACACCTATATAAGCAAAACTTGCATATACGGGCAATCAAGCAGAAAGGTCCCAGCTTCTGAATCAAACTATTATGCCATGACGCTGATGTTGTTACTGTTACCAGTACTACTGTTATTAGGTTTTCTTCTTGTGAAACGTGGAGTGGAGTTTGGGTGGTGTAGCTGAGTGTTATCCGTGTCCTGATTTGATTTGTGCTGATGCATCTGCTATGTTTTTGAAACTGAATTCAATGCAGTGCCAGGCAAGACATCTTTCCACTACTTATGCTTGTTACGTGTTGGCCTTGGATGGTTGTAAAATGCTCGAAGATATGTGATGACATATTTCCACTATATGTCAAACATCTTAAATCCTATTGAACTGGGGATATTTATCTCCTTAGCTCCGGGGCTACAAACACGCAGGATTAGGAATTTGTTGTTGAAATATGGGAGTAAGGTTTGGACATCGTGGTTGATCATCATGTGTGTCCAGATTTGATTTGCTGTGTTGCATCTGCTATGTTTTCAAAGTCGAAACACAAACTGAATCCAGTGAATGCCAGGCAAGACATGGTTTGGAACCTTTGCCTTTTATCCATCTCAAGTTGTTTGTGTGTTCTGGGATGGTTATGCTGCCTTGGATTGTGGTAGAATTGACCATCGGTGTTCCATCTAAAAAAATGAACTCTCAGAGAGATAATACTAGAACGCATTGCAATCATAGGGCACATAGATTGAGTAGTTGTCATTCCATGAACGGGATTGCTCCCTGTCCGACGGTGTGCATACGATTGGTGTACCATACCCATACGAGTACCAGGCTGCAATCCATCGGAAGACCTTACATCAACGTCTTGATCGGATGGCCTTGATGCATTATAGCAGGTTTCTTCCATGGATCATGATGGAATCAAAAAAATGAGTTTGCCGGTTCTTTGATGGAGCTGAGTTTGCGTTGGGGAGTTGAGTACAAATTTGTTCAAAGCTAGCAAAACTTAACAAGTTCATCAGATTAAACCATATAAGTCAACTGACAGATAAATTCATGCACTTCAGAAAATGCAACTCATTATTGAGAAGTTGGAATGGCAAGGCAGATACATTGGATGCATTGACAGAATTCACACACTTGACAGAATAACAACTGCACAACTGAAACCACGTTTGGGTGTAATATCCTGTTATGCAAAAATAAATTCGTAGAGATTAATCTTACAAACGATTTAGTACTTCTTCCGACCCATATTAGTTGACTCATATCTAGACAAAGTTGAGTCAACTAATATGGGTTGGAGGGAGTAATATAGATGTAAACTACAATGACAGCATGCATGATACATGGATAAAAGATTATACAAAGATAAAAAATGGAACCAAGTTGGAAAGAGACCACCAACAGTAGAGGAATGTCCATAAATTCCTCACTGGTAAATCAAAGGACCGGAAGTAAATGAGAATGCAATAGCAAATCATTCCACCATTATATACGAGAATTCAAAAAAGAAATAATTCCACAGTTATATACTACGAAAATTCAATCCTTAAATCTGTGCGAATTGTCTAAACACAGTGTCTTCATGAAGTTCCATTTGCTGAATAAAGTATATGTTTGACAGAACATAAAGTCAAAAGCGATGGGAACATGTAAACAATAGAAGGGCAGTATTAAGATCAAACAAAATAGTTATTACAGAACTAAAAGTTCAGATCAAGATCAAAAAATAGATGTTTAAAGTGAAATCATGCGAGGTATTAGCACAAATTGCTGTGGATATTGGTTGGAACCTATACCCAACTGTTAACCTTCAAGCTGCAAGGAAGAGGCTTCCAGTTTGCTATCCCAATGTACACTCCATCACCATCAGAACTTGTCAAATAGACTGTAAGACAAAATCACAGCAGGGCAAATTTCTATAGCAAAGATACATCTTCTGCTCACAGAATAAAAGATACATCTATGCACACAGTAAGGGAACACAGACTGCAATTTAAGCATAGGAAAACAAGTGCTTGCACCTTCCTCCATTCAACTGCAGGAAGAAAAAGCTCAAAACGGCTAAAAGAACTTGATAACATCCATGCCATAGCCGATCTTTACATAAGTGATAAGAAAGGATGCTGCAGAACTACACATGCAGGTCGATGAACTCACAAAGGGGCTCAAAAATTGTCTGAAAATTGCATCCATGAGAACACAAGGACTACACCGAGATAATAGTTCATTCATCTAACAAACTAACGATAACTCATACATATAATATTTCTCCAGCGCCAAAGATAACAGCTAGATGAACCTGCAACGCCTTTGCAAGTGCAAAACTAACAATAACCGCATTTTGAGAAGATAAACCATGAACAGGCGCGCTTTTTATCCCCAACTACCTGACGTGATCTTTATTACTCACGCTCGATCTGAATGGTAACATGACTGATGTTGTACTCTGCCTTGATGTACCCAATGACCTTGTCAAGCATTTGATCAGCATCCGCATCCTGAGTGATGGTCACATGGCACGCCAAGAGCACCTTCCCCACCGTGATAGCCCAGATGTGCAGCTCATGGACAGCAACCACACCTTCCATCTCACGGAGACCACTCTCAAGCCTGGTGGCATCGATCTCGCGGGGCGTGCTCTCCATCAGAACTTCAAGTATGTTCCGAATCATCTTGACTGTGGTAAACAGGACAATCACAGAAAAGATGAGGGTGCATATGAGATCAATAATCTTCCACTCAGGCTTGTACCAGATGAGACCCCCTCCAATCATTACGCCAATGCTCTGGATGGAATCCCCGATGACATGCAGATAGGCACTGTGTACATTGATATTACGGCTAGGCTTCTTAGCTGCCTTGGCACCAGGCTGGGCACTCTCACAATCACCATCATGCTTAAGCAATGGTTCTTCAGCATCATTATGTATTCCACTGCTTGAATGAGAGTGCTGATGAGTTGTGACTGTAATAGAAGTTCCGTGGCTGTGCTCATGGCGAACATGGCCCTGCTCATGATCTTCATGATGGGAATGGTCATCCTCCGAGTGACCGTGATCATGATCATGTGAATGTCCATGGTCATGACCATGGCTGTGCCCATGCCCTCCGTGCCCATGGTCATGACCAAGCAACACTGCCATTATAATGTTAACAAACAAGCCAAAAGCTGATACAGCAAACATGAGGGAGCCCTGTACCTCGCCGCTTTCAGTGAGGAGCCTATTGATAGCTTCGTAGACAAGTATGCCAGCAAGGAGCCATATAAGCTGAATGGAAAGCAAGGCCCCAAGAATCTCAATTCGGAAAAATCCATATGACTGCTGAGGTGTCGCTTCCCAACCAGCTGCCCATAGAGAGAACAAAGATATGGCAAATGCTGCAACATCTGAAAGGAGATGGGCTGCATCAGTCAAGATTGCAAGACTGTTTGCTTTGATGCCCCCAACCACTTCAACTGCCATGAATATGACACAAAGGATCACAGCAATCAGGAGCTTCCTCATGGACGCAGATCTCTCCTTTGCATCTTTCGAGGTGTTACTGGTGTGTGAGAAGTCGCAAGCGGCACCTCTGCAAGCTTTGCTCCCAGCTGCTCCAGAAGCGGATGAAATGTCCATTGTTACTTCAGGGACATGGGACGGTGAGTGATTATGGCTATCCATCTGAAAAGAAAACAAGAGTCAATACAAGTACAATAATTATACTAGATCTGGTACTGCACAAATGCTATAAGAAAATTTATCACAAGCACCTCCTACCAGAATTAATGTGAGAAATGAAGCGATTGAGACCCCATAATGCCATTCGTTAAGGGAAAACTGAAGCAACACATCCATGCAGTCAGCCTTGCATGGACAGACATAAACATACATATCTAATTATGTTGTCCATATGATTATGGCAAATACTATCTACCACATGTAGGAGTTCAAACTGAAACTTGTGAATATATCGCTTTGCACAGATGACTGTCGTTAAGATTGCCATCCATGGGGCCTGGTTTCAAAAAACTTGGGGAAGTACAGCAGCAACTGTAACATAACACATTCCACATATTTTATTAGAATAGACAGAACGTATAAGTTGCGAACCTATAAGACATCCTAATTGATATATCAGATGACATCAGGTATGAAAAGGTCAACTAAAGCAAATTCCGTATTCCAAGGTAGATTTGCAGATCATGCCAAGAATATGGAGGTGGCTAGCACAAAGAATATACTATATTATGCCTCCTAATTCCTGATAGCGATTTTTAGATAAGACCAAGTCTCCTCCTTAATGTGAACAACATGGGGGCAGAGTAACTCAAATGTTCACAGCTAGCAAACTGAATAAAAAAAGAATTAACAGGAAATGTATCAAGTTTTTAGTCACAAAACTGATTAGGTAAAAGTTTGATCACCCCAATCCGCAAACATAATAAGGTGGAAATCTATCACTCCCCTAATAAAACACAAAAGGAACAGATCAACAGAGACAGATCAATACCCAGCATTCTGCTGCTGACAACAATGCTTCTTCTACCCAAACAGAGACCGATGGATTCCCAATCTGACAGGGACTGCTAATGCATGCATGTCCAAACAGGAACCACAAGATGCCGAGAGGAATGATGGGAGAGCCTACACAAATTGGCATCTGTCACCACGGGAGGCTAGGCTGGATGGACCGCCGAAAAGCGTAGGTAGTAGGCGATCGGATAAGGACTTAATGATCGAATCCGCCACGTCGCTCGCGGACAGGCGAGTGCGCCTGACGAACTCGGCCACCACCACCACCTGCAGACCAATGGAATCGCGTCGGGTCGCAAGGGCCCAAAGCGGAAACCAACAAAACGAGCACGCGCGCACTAGGGGGATGCCGAGACAGTGACTCGCGATCCGATTCCTGCTCCTCCGATCAGGGCGGAATAATTCCCCGGTTCCTCTCCCCGTGCGTGTGACCCGATCTCACCCCCTACCCGTAACTGAAACTCCCGGCCCATCGGAACTGACGAATTCCCGCAGAGGCGTCCCGAGGAACCGGAATCCGTGCGCAGAAATCGAAAGGAAACGGAGTATAATAAAACATAAAAGTAAATTCGCCGTGGACGGTCCATTGGTTGGAACGGAAACAGAGCAGGGAAATCCACGGAGCAATCCATCCTTGAGATAGGGAAATCAGACGGAGAAGTAGAGAGGGGACGGGTCGGGATACGGCGGCGAGGCGCTGACTAACCTGGACGGAGACTCGGCAGCACCAGCAGCGGCTTCTTCTCCAGCAGCAGCCGCCGCCGCCGCGGAGTTTTTGGACGGAAGAGGGAGGCGGTTTTGGTGGAAGACGACGAAGCGGCGGAGGCGTGACGAGTCGGGAGTTGCGAGGGGGTGGGCCGAAAAGAAAAAGGGCTCGTGACGGGCACGGGGGGGCAGTTTCGTACTTTCTCCTCGCCCGATCCGGTGCGATCCCGTGCTGTCGTGGACCCCCTTCCGTGAGTCTGCTCCCTCCTCTTTTCTTGAACGGAACTCTGCTGTCTCGTCTCTCCTCTTGTAGCATCTCCAACGACGCAATACTGTCCACTTTTGTTCTATTTTATTTGGTGTAAATTAATAAATTTATATTCAGATATATTTAGTATTTAGATATATATTTTAGTGCTAGAACCCAACAATACTTGTCTGTCTAGTGAACCCACCAACGCGCCCTAAATCTTGTCAAGACCAATATTGATGGGTATGAATAAATATTTAAATAGTTTAAAAAGTTTAACATCACGAATGCTTCAAATTAACCCAACACCGGACATGTACGAAAATGATACCAAATCTCGAACAACAACAACATAAAAGGAGATCACATGGGAGAGTCAAGATCATCCACCTCTTCATATTGTACCAAGCTCTTGTCGTCTCGTTGTATAGGCGAAGATCGGTTGTCGTCACATGGTTCTTCTCCAGAGAGGTAGCAAGGCGCCGAAAAATTGGCTCGTGGCGCTCGTCAACACGTGTTACGTGACACGTGTCACGGACCACCTATCGATAGAGCAGGAGCGGTGCTTGCTCGGCGGTCAGTTACTTGTTTGCTCTGACAACGACGACGACAACGGTCACATCCATTTTCTTGGGATCCTTCATCCGCATCCGCCGGCCCAGCCTCCTCTTCTTGCTCTAGGGTTTTAGCGACTTCTTCATCTTTGTCGGGGCGGCAATGCGGAGCAGGCGGAGACCGAGGGTAGGGGCGCGACGAGATCCATGGAGGATGGGGCAGCGGCGGGCGGGCGATGGATGGAATGATGGACAGAGGGACGCTTGCAAGTGAATGCCAGGTGGACAAGGAAGGACAACTAGCCGAGTGTGTCCTCTCATCCCCAAACCTCCCTCAAGTTTGGTGCCAAATGGGATGTCCTACCACCCGGCCTCCCGACACCATTTGGGGTGCGGCGTCAGAATGTGTTTTTGATGGGCCATGTCCGCGTGGACAAAAAATGGGAGAGTCTGGGGAGAAAGAAAGAAGTAATGGCACCTCAACCGGATCGGCGGTTAAACAGATTGTCTAATGAAATACTCCCTCCGTTTAAAAATATAGGATGTTTTAGATTTGTGAAGAAGAGGTATCTAGACACCTTTCTTTACAAACCTAAAACATCTTATATTTCCAAACGGAGGTACCTCCGGCCCATATTAATTGATTTGAATTTGTCAAAATTTGGATAAATCTAGACACCATTTAATATATAGGTTCGTCCAAAATGTAACAAATCAAAGTTAATTAATATGGACGTGAGGAAGTAGTATATTGTTATTTTGAAAGGAAAAAAAAGGTCGCCACCGCCTCTGTGTCTCCCGTGGCGAGGTGCTGAAGGCCACCGGCAGCAGCGCCGTCAGATGACAGCGGAGGAGAAAGGTCAGGGCCGGCGGAGGGTTGGCTCCGGCGATCATCAGATCAGAAGGGTCGAACCAAACGCTTTGGTTTCTCCTGATCACTCCAGAAGCCTCGCGAACATCCATCCGCAAGTTTGTGGCACAGGGTTGTTGGAGATCTTTTCCAACTCTATCTATCCAGCTTAATAAAGTCTAGACTAGGTAGTTTCGTGTGGTTAGTTGGTTACCTTGGTCCGGCGGCCGGCTCACCGGCGAGTGAGCTCCACTCTCCAGGGGAGCGGCGGGCGAAGACGCGAGGTCGTCCGTCCAGGATCCCTATCAGTTCTTCGCCTCCGTGCGCTCAAGGGTCCAGGACAGGAGGGATGGGCCGGGAGGAGCCGGGCGTGATGTTTTTATAAGGCAAAGAAACTGCGAGCATGGCAACAAATCGTCAGTCTTGTTTTACTGTTTTCCTTCTTTTCTCGAAATGGAGGCAGAAGTTTTCCCTTTCCTCCTTAATCTTTGAGAACAACGCTTCCAAGCAAAGAACTGGATATATATAGTTTTCTTCTCCTGATTTTTCTACTCCCTCCGTCTTTAAAATAGACGTAGCATATTTATCAAGTTTTGAATGAATCTAGACACTATTGAAAATATAGATTCATACAAATTTTGAAAAAACTTTGACACCTATTTTTAAGACCGAGGGAGTATGAGAAATGTAGGCAAGTTTCTTTGAAGAATACCGTGACAACCCATGCCCAGTATTCACCGTGTTTCTTGTTGACATTCGAGCTTTGAGAAGCATGTTTATCAATCGCGGTTCAAATTGAAAGACTAAGCAGCAATCGTGTTCCAAACTCTAACCGTGAGGCGAAAGATACCACCGCCACGGAGAGGCGATCTGGAGGAGAGAAAATCCATCTAGGGTTTCACGCCCCTTGCTGGTGACATCAACGGTCCATCCCGCCTCTGGTAGCCCTAGGGCCTTGGAGGTGTGGCAGATCATGGCCTCTCCCCAGTGAGGTTTTCGTTCTCTGTTTAGCCTGTTTTTTAGTGTCTTTTTTGGAATGTTGAGCCGATGGCTACGTCCTGAAGTCAGAATAATGTCTACCATGTCCTATCCTCGTTCAGACGATGCATCTAGCGTCAATGGAGGGTGTGGCAGTCCGACGGATCTTCCAGGATTCTGTTGTTTTCATATTCTTTTTTTTAGATCAATCTTTTCCGATTTACGATTGTCATCATAGGTGACTGTTGGTGTTCTAGTAGGCTGGTTATTTATGGTCTTAGCACAATGACTTCTCTTGCATCTACTAATTTCTATTACAAGCCTGTTTGTTCGGTGACGAAGGGGCGGAAACGGCGGCGCGTCTTCGACTCGCACTAATGTTTGTTGTCGTCGCTAGGTGGTCAATGAACTATTTGTAATTTTTTACTTTTAGGCATTTTTATACTTCTGTTGGTGATTATTAATAGATTTATAGAATTTCGCAAAAAAGAAATGTTTCCAAAAGCCGAAACACTCCTTTGCGCCAAAGATAGTAGAAGCGCTATGCACGAATACCCTGGAGTAATAAATATCGTGGTCGCGGTGCCGCACACGTTAAGCAGGTGGTTTACACCAGCTCACAACAACCTAACTTAAAGTCAAAGTGTTCGTTAACTTAAACAAATCATAGGATCACTACACTAATACAGTACCAGTGGATGACAGATTGCGTCTCCCAGGACCGATCTGAGGCACCAAATATAGCAAAGGCACGACAGGGACACGCACTAGTCTAGAAGAAAAGGACACGCGTGCATGTTTTAGTTTTTGGAATCGGATTATTTACCAGCGTCTCCGTTACCATGACCCATTTCAGACATGAAAAAATATATTTTTTAAAACATAAGACTTTCACATTGTCCAGATTTGTATGAATCTATCCACTAAGGGCATCCATAATGTGGGCCTAAATGTGGTTCCAAATTCTGGTTTTGGCTTTTGAAACTAGTTCCTCACATTGTAAGGGTAGTTCTAAATTATGAAGAAGAGAAAACCGGAGAATGCTCTTGCTCGGAATGCCAAATTGTGGCAAGTAATAGTTTAATACTCCCTCCGTTTGGAAATATAAGATATTTTAGGTTTATGAATGAGATGTATCTAGACACACTAAAAGGTGTCTAGATACATCTCATTCACAAACCTAAAACATCTTATATTTCTAAACGGAGGGAGTACTTTTTATTCAACTACCAACACTAAAGTGCATGCATGGGTTGCTCTTTGTATCACTCTCTCTCTTCCTGAGCTCCTCCTTTGAGAGTCGAGTGGCCTGCCGACCCGGGCCTCTCCGTGGCGCGGAGATGGCAAAGGCGCCGGAGTAGGATTTAGGCTTTGTTGGCTGTTTGCAGTAGTTTGAGCTGGTCTCTGGATCTTGGCCCAGATCTAGGGAGTAGGATCTCTTTTTGCTTTGTCTCCGGGTTGGAGCAGGTGAGAGGAGGTCACCGTCTTCGTTAATAAGCTTTGGGCTGCGGTTGGTGCCGGTGTCTTGTGCTTGAGCTTCTTCTCGGCCGTGTGGAAGCGTGGGGAGGAAAGAGGTGTGGTCGAGCGTGGATGAGGCTCTCTGGCCGTGGAGGCGAGGAGAGACCGAGTCCATGTGCTTTCCTCAAGCGACTAGCGTTTTGTGTCATTGGTTTACGTGGTGTGCCAGCCGCTTCTCCTTCTCTTGGCCGTGGAGGCGAGGAAGAGAAGGGCGGGTGGTCTTGAACGCCACGGGCGGCGAGGGTTACTGTGGAATCTGCCTCATGCGGCTCCCAAGCGCCTCACCGTGCTATCCTTGGCCATGAGCATGGCCTGCTACCGGATGGTGATCTCGAGCTTCTCTTCCTCCTTGGATGGAGGGTCCTCTCCGATCCGTGGTGAACGACGCCTCTCCATCAAGTGGTTCCGTCCCGATGGAAGAGCGGTGGCCGTGGTGGTCAAAGATCGCGGCGACGATGGACCTGATCGCGTTTTCGCGACTTTTCTTAGGGTGTTTGTTGTAAAAGTTAAGGCTTGTGCTGTATTTTCTTTATTTTTGGAGGCCCTTCTTGTATTTGTACACCCACCGCCCTTTTAATGCAGATTCTAGGCCCTTCGGGGCTTTCCCGTTCAAAAAAAAAAAAAAAAACTAAAGTGCACGCACATGTACAAGAAGAGGAGAGAGAACACTCCGTTCTCTATATGATTTTATTCTATTGTGGGACCTGTTGTACAGATATTTGAAACTAGCTACATTTTGGTGTTCTAAAACATGTCTAGGTGCATGCGAATTTAAACATGTCTAGGAGTATAAGACATTTTAGCTATGCGAATCGAATGAATCTAGACGTCTTTTAGTGTATAGAAACACCGACCAAATGGGTCTCCATGTTGGAATTGCCTAGTGTCATCATAGTGTGACAGTTGTATGGTTATCTCTTTTATTGGCCAAAAAATAGTTGTGTCCCAGCCCCGCTAGGTAATAATGTTTTTTTTTTCCAAACGTGGTGGTCACGGCGCAAGGACAGCGAGGTCAACTTTTTTTGTTTAATCCCCATGTGATACAACGATTAAACAGGGTGGTTGGTCGATGAAACTGCACACAAGGATTGTTTAATCCGCATGTATGTCCGCGAACAAATCTCATTCTTTCTGTTTGTTGGTGGGTTGGCGCGAGGGGCAGTTCGGTACTTTCGTCTCGTCGGTAAGGCCTCCTGTCCTTTGTGGTTCGAACAGCGTGGAGCAGCTCTCTCCTCTCTCTCTCCGTTTTCTCTAGAAGCCTCCCGAGTATGCGGACGCCATGTAGGATATCTTTCTTATTCCAAAAGGCGAGTACACTAGCTAGATGTGATCTTCTAGGGAGTATGGTGACGTTACTGAGCTTAATGTTTTGATCTATTTATCTTAGTAATAATTGTTGGAGCCGCTTACTAATCGGAGGAGTAGTGGTTAGACAATGCATCCATGGTGTTGAGGTAGTAAGCTATGTTGTTGCAAGTTCGTATCGCACATAGGTATCACTAGTGTTTTATTATGTTCTTATACACTTTGGGTGCATAGTTCTTTAAAACACAATATAAACACAAGCGCTCATAGCTGTATACACGCACCCGTATGAATACACTATACACTCTTTCCCTATGAGTACCTCCAAGAAACTGATCAGGTCTTGAGATTGGTGAAGTCACCACAGGCATTAAGCTATCGAGGGGAACGTCACCTCCCATTGAGAAATATTTCGCTTTTATGAGACACACATGTGTCAAACTTTGGGTTTAAACTTCGATGGATCGGGGGTGCAACCATCCTCCTAGCCATCCGACCATAGGTTGGTTCTCCGACCATTATTATTTATTATTGCATCCCATTTGTGTGCGCACAAATGCAGCTAAAACATTGTCCTTGCCACAAAAAATCAACGTTCGGGCTCGGTAAAAAAAGTTTTACAAATTCCCCAGGTCTTGTTCGAAGTAATCTTACACCAAGCAGATTGTTCCCAAGGATTCAATAAACTTAGTTATTCTAGATAAAAAAAGCAAGCTATACTATATCCATAATCCAGATCAAAGGTATCGACGGTGATGTCGATGTAACCATGATGCCCATTTCTAGCAGGATTTCGGTGTGGATCTTCTCATGTGCCGTCCTCACCTCGTCATCCATCATCGACGTGTCGGCCGTCCAGAGTAAAGTCCTCCTTCCTCTTCTTCGCCACCACTCTCGACGTCTCGAGGTCGAGCTTCTCGTCTTACTTATGCATCATATCGGCGGACGGGGGCGCATGACGACGACTCTATGTGAAGGGCGGAAAACTAGAGTGGCAGGGTGGAAGGAATGGATTAGAGTGAGAAAAGAGAGTCAAATAGGCGCGCAACGACGAATCTGCGTTGCTGCCGTGGGTAATGGAAGGAATGTGCGACTTATGTCCGGCACGCCCAAAAGTCTCCCTTTGGTTTCAAGATGACTTGGATGTGCCGGATAGCCTATTAGATTGCCTCAGACACAATACGGTCTTGGAGATGCGACTAGACGAGATTTCTGTCCGGCGCTCCCAGTCCCCGTTTGGGGAGCCCTCTAGAGCTCCCATGTGGAGATGTTCTAAGTAGCGTATAACCATCTTACTAGCCATTTTTCCCATGCATATGGTTCTGAGTGGAGGATCTAGGGGACTAGCAGGGGCCGTGCCCTCCCCCCAAATGCATGCTATAGTACGGTTAAAAATTTGTGTTTGTGACTGATTTAAGTAGGAATTCAAGTACGTTTAAGGCCGATTTGCTTGTTGCTCTCCATTGCATAAAACTTGTTTCCAAAGATAGAAAGCGTTACACTTCCGGCAGAGAAGAAATCATTAGCCACTAATTCCTAGAGTAATTACGACAACCTGCCTTAAAGTCAAAGCATTTGCTAATTGATTATTAGTCTTATATAATCACTTTGTTTTTGCGTGGAGTATATAACACTATATTTGTTGGGGTTACTATTGCTACTCCAAGATCGACTGCAAACGAGCCACTGGGTACAGCTATGCTAGCTGCTCGTGGCAAGATGACAAGGAGCGAGAGCGAGGGAGACACGCGTGCGCAAAAAGCCTCAGGATTCTTCTTCACGGATCAAATAGTTGTACACTTGCTCGCTTCCAAGCCTGAGTGAGTAACTCAGTTGTCAAATCATGTGGAAGAAGGAGAGATGTCCATTTCGTACTTGCTTTCTTCAAAGATTCAGCCATCAAAATCATGTCGAGGAAGAACGAAGATTTCCCATTATTGGTAGGTAGTACTTGTGAATTTTGAACGGGGAAGAAGATGACAAGAGTATATAGCGAATGGTGTACGGAATAAATAAAGTATTCCTCCAAAAGTAAGTGTTGGCGATTTGGACGCTTATTTTTGGATCGGAGTAGCATTTGTTGATTTATATCTTTTGTTAGTCAAATTATTTGGATACTTTTGGATCGGAGGAAGTAATAACATTTGTTGATTTATCTTTTCTTGCGGGAATTATTAATTGGGCGCTCCAAGAGTAAAAGCGGGGTCAACTTTGTTTAGTCAACATGTGGTCGATGGAACTGGAGTATGGCAGTTAAAAAAAGTGGTGGCAGGCATGCTCGATCTCTGATTTCATCATCCATTCCATATATGGGACCGTAGACGATATTTCGGGCCGTTTTGCCATCGGACGGGATGGAGATGCACTTCAGAGTGCACAACTCGAATATAGCTGGATACGTGCTACTATCGCTCAAAAAAAGATTACGTGCTACTACTAGTGTTTACAAAAAAAAGAACATAACTAGTACTCGTTTTGATTGTAGTTGGGTTACTAGTTGGAGTATATGGAATCACTGGTCATGATCAATCACCACCATGGAGAGGATATCGTATCGGAAAGTTTATATTAGATGCAGATGAGAAGAGTTTCCTAGATGTGTGTTCTGTCACCATGATGAGACAATCAAACACCTGTTTTTCTAATGTAGTTTTGCTCGGTCTATATGGTCAATCACCCAAGCAGTTGCTGGCTTGTATCTACCACGTAGTATTGCCAACATTTTTGGAAATTGGTTACATGGTATTGATAACAAGTACAAAAATCTACGTAGGGTCGGAGCGATAGCCATTATATGGTCGTTATGGCTATATAGAAATAATAAGATTTTTAATGATATAAACCGCTCTCTTCTGCAGGTTCTCTACATGTGTACTCATATCCTTCGGCCTTGGTCAACTTTGCATCGTGCGAAATATCGCGATCTCTTTTTGGAGGTGTGTACGCGGTTGGACGATACGGCACGGGACTTTTTTACCAGACATGGATAACAACATAATCTTCGGATAGACCTACCCCATGCATCCTAGGCGCTATTACAATTTCTCAGTTTGATATGTAATTCGCCTATATTTTCATTTTATGTTTAAACCATGTGGATTGGTGTCGGCTGTGTGCATCTTTATGCAGAGGCCGGGTGTAAGTTACTGCTAAGTAATAAAGGCGCCTTTTATCGAAAAAGATAAGAGCTTCCACTCATCTAGTAACCATGTGCTGAATTTGAATTCTCAATGGATTCCACCATCAGAATGTTGGTACAAACTCGATGTGGATGGATCCTTTGGTTTGGGACGAGATGCTGGAGCAGGTATGATTTGTCAGGATCATAGAGGTCATATTATTCTCTCATTTTGTCGCCAACTTTTCTCAGGTCTAAATTCCCTAGGCGCTGAGCTGCTTGTGGTGATGGAAGGAGTGTCATTATCATTATGTTGAAGTATAAATATAATGCATAACCACTTTTTATTTTTTTGTACTTTTGATTCAGATGGCTAGTGCATTAATTCTATATGGTATCAGAGCCGAGAGGTCTTCAGTTCAAGACCGTTCTCACATAGTATTTTTACAAAAAGATCATGTGACCTATACAAACCCACGATAAGAACTAAAATAGACGTGAAGGGAAGTGTTGAAGTGTAATATACCCTTGGTCGTCGAAACTGACTATCTGGAATTAGTCAAGTTGCTGGAGAAGCGAGAGGTAGATCGATTTGTCTACTCTATGGTGATTGAGAAGATCAAAACCTTGATGGAGCGGTTTGTAAAACTTGTATTACTCATGTTAAAAGATGCCAAAATACTAATAGTCATTACCTGGCAAACTATGCTAGATATAATACTGGAGGAAGAAGATTCCTATTATTGTTGGGTTATTGTGAATTTTGAACGGGTAAGAAGAGGGCAAGAGTACAGGTCAATGATGTACGGAATAAAGTATTCCTCCAATTATGGATTGGAGGGAGTACTAACATTTGTTGATTTATCTTTTGTTGGTCAAATTATTGGGCACTCCAGCGACAGTTATTTTGGACCAGAGTAAGTACTAACATTTGTTAATTTATATTTTATTGGTCAAATAATTGGGCACTCTAAGAGGAAAGTGGGGTCAACTTTGTTTTAGTCCACATGTGTTCGATCAAACTGGAGTACGACAGTTAAAAAAGTGGTGGCAGACATCTTCGATCTCTGGTTTCGTCATCGATTCCGTATACATTACGTGCTACTATAGTGGTTGAAAAAAGGTATAATAACTAGCTTTGAATGACAAGGAGTAGTAATTTTAGGCTATATGGGATCATCTAAAGACATAATTAGTGGGGGTAGTACAGCTCACCGCAAAAATCAGATTTGATTAGCCTTTAGATCTTGCTTAGGTAAATCTCTGCCATTCATTTCTTTTACCATGGTCGTATAAAAGGGGCAGCTAGGTCAGAAAACCTAGCCGCTGCCGCCGCCTCGCGCGTCTGTTCCCGTGAATCCCCTCGCGGCGTCCTCCCCAATCCCGATTCCACCCACCTCCCTCGTGTCCGGTGGCGCCGCCCTGCCTCCATGGCCCCCACCCGCCCTCCTCCTCCTCCTCCCCTCTTCTCCTCTGCCCGCGTCCGCTCCCAAGGATGGTGTTATCGTCGTTGACCAGCGTTCGGCGGCAGCAGAAGAGCGCGCGCCATGGAGCCATCGACTGATGGGAGATATCAGCGGCATAGGGAGAGGGGTGAATCAGGCGGAGGCTGACGAGTAACAGCAGCATAAGGAAGATCTTGGCCTACATCTACCACTCTATCTGTGTACTATGTTGGGTGCATGGGCTGCTCACGCCCTTGGCCTCCCCATGTAGGTCAGATTTGATGGTGATGTGTTTGTTCATGATGTGCAGTGATCGATTGGCCGCTGACGAGTTGGAGATGGAGTAGGGCCGCTGCTCATGTTTCTCCGTGGTCGAAGGGAACTGGGAAAGAGTGGAGGTCATCGCCGACAGCTGCTTGAGCTGTTGCTGCTCTCTGCCTTCTCCTCTTTGCATGCGCTCAGCTGAAGCGGCATGGCTCGCTGGTTCGCATTTCTTGCTAGAAGTTCATATCGATTGTAAGCATGAGTTTGTGGTGCCTGCAAATTGTTTGATCTAGAAATTAATTGAGCACCAAGATCTAGGTGGTAGCTACCAATTGTTCTATAGAATTTTTTTTGCATACCAGGTTCTTTTGTTTATGACTAGATGGTTGGATTTGGTCGTTTGCTAAATTACGGACAATGATTGTTTTAGCTAATAAAATGATTGATTCATTTTCAGCGCACCGACGGTGAACAATTGGCCTCTCTCTACTACCCAGGTGCATCTGCAACCATGTCTCATCTTCCATTGTATTACATATAGGTCAGTGTTGTTGTGTCCACCGCCCACATATGTTGGTGATTATTAAACTGTTTTTCACATAAGTGGAAATCATCAATTTAGAATTATACGTCACAACAATATTCTTCTCTAAAATCAGTGCATGTTTCATGTACTCCAATCAGTCAATTGGATAATTGCAATGATTGGAGTGGCTTAAATGTTTGGATACTAAATGGCTATGTACTACATGAAATTCAAAGAATTAAGGTTAGTTTTATAAATGTCTCTCCCATGTACTTCCTCAGTATTGATAGAATAAAAAAATTGATGTTAGAATGTTGTCTATAATTTGTAGAGCATAACTAATTTCATTATAGGTGGTTTTCCGTTGGTGCGATTGTATCCTGTTTTGCTGCCTCACTGACATGGCTCTACTCATGTACTTGGTCGTGCTCATGTGGAATATTTATTTCTAAAAGCACCGTCAAATTTTCAGAGGTGCCGTCCCTTTGCTCGCCTTGGTCTGGTTTGTATAGGTCCCCTCCCGCTTTTTGTAGCTACACCAGTCTCCTTTTCCTCGATGTCAAAAAAGTACTCATGCAGCAGGACTGGTTACCGGTTAGATGACGCGACCCTCAGGTATTTACATGCCTGGTGTTGCATAATGCATCCCATGCTTTGTTTGATATTTTGTTATGCTTTCCATCCTCTATGGAAAATGTGTCTTCAGATGTGTTATAAGCCAAAATTTCTACTATTGGCCCTCCTGTTAAACTATATCATTTTAATGTATAACTGAATGATATTTAATAGGAAGGTGATAGCATTATGGTAAAACTGAATCAAGAAACGCTAAATTATGTTAATCTAAATGTATAACCGTTTAGAATAAATTATGCTCTGTTGGTGTTCATGCTTCGTGCCTCATGTTGGGGAAAATTCATTTGTGCAGCCCTGCCAACAAGAGGGCTTCAGAGGCTGCTAATTTCTTGCATGGACCTTTCTTCGTTTGCTTTCCTGTAGATATGAGTTGGTAAGTAGATACACAGATTCAAGTAAACAAACTTGGTATTTTAAGAAGAATTTTTTGTTGTGCTGCCACATTTGTTAGGTGGACTCCCATGTGTTGTGTTCGTCCATGGTTCAGCATGGTCGTGGAGGACACCAGTAGAGGCGCAGCTTCTTGCCCTCATACACCTTTTTCTCCCAGCAGATTTATAAACGATTGTCATGTTGCTTCGTTTATTTGGTTATTGCGATAGTAGTCGTGTAAATATATTTGACTAAGTGGGCATTTAAAGTTTGAGAATGTGAATTGTTCCCTTGCAAATTATTTCTTCCCGCATTATGTGTTAATTTGGCTTGATCGTTACCATGTGAACAGGGATCATTGTTTGCTTATACCTACACTTTTATCTAATAGGTTGTTTGCAAGATTGCAACATGATCTTCATATGCGCTGGAGTCTTAATAGGACCTTTTAAAAATAGCTAATTGGTATCTCTAGAAAGAGTATACAAGCAAGTCCGATGCAATCCCAATAAATCTAACGAGGTACATCACATTGCTTCTCTCTGTTTGTTCTTGCAATAGTAGTCCTAGAAATATATCTGACTGGATGGACATTTATGTTGTTTGTTCCCTTGCAAAGATATATAGATGTTCTCATCAATTCTATATTATTCGATCAGAAATCATGGTTCAAGTTGCTGGTTTTTGAATAGGACCTTTTTCATCAAAAGTGCTAAATGGTCTCGCTAGAATAGGACCTTTTCGTCAAAAGATCAAATGCAGAAGAAATAATTAGTATTGTATTATGAGGTGTTTGAATTTATTCTATAACTTATATTATCTTCCTAGCGTTGCCAGAAGTCTATTATCTTTCTAGGCTTCTAGCATATACTCACCCTTATCTTCGTCTTCCTACTGGGAATTTTGGGATAACTCTTTGATATATTCATCTGGCTTTTCTCTCTTCTGGTCATGTCATAGGCTTCCAGATCTTACTTTTTTGTCTGAATTTGATGCTGAGCGATATGTCTCTGAATTTTTCCATTTTTCATTTGTGTTCCGGTATTCTGCTGGAAGTTATTGTTCAGGAACCTCATTATATTCGAATTTCCATCCATAATAGTTGAGTTGTCCTTTTCAAAATTGGACCGATTGCCACCGGTGTTGGCCTCACACCGTGTCGTGGATTTCCCACATTGCGGCATTTACAACCTTCATTTTTTATGTTTGTTATATTGTATGCATTATGGCGCCACATTCTAAGCTAGACCAGGACACTCCAGGTCCTTGGTATGCCTTTCCATCTTTGCGATTTTAATTTCTCTGAATAGCAAAGTATTGGAATACTTTATGATTTTGATGTTCGTTCTTGCGCACTCAAATAAGTTCTCATTAGATCTCCATCTTGGCCTTTTAGTAAGATAGAAAAACTACAAATACGGTCAGGCTCCTACTCCTGATTTTGTTTTTGCCTCTCTTTCTTACAAAAGAATTAGGTATACTTAGTTCTTACCTACTACCGTTTTCCTGAAATTCGTAGAGTTCTTTCTTTTTATTTATTGCAGCTCCTACATACCGTCAGGTTTTAGCTTTTAGCAATGTATTCCATGGAATTAAGTAATTATGAGCATTATGGTAGGCTTGTAGCCTGTTTCCATTGCTGTGTATGGTTTCAATGAGAAAAACATCCTCAAAATACAATATATATTTTTTGTTTTACTGTCTTTTAGTTCTGTCAATTGTGTCCCCTTTGGGTTTATATTGTTTCTTCAAGGAATCATGCATTATATAGACACTTTCTAGCTCCCCTTTTCCAAACCGAACATAGACATACATCGTGAATACATTGTTTGATTATAACAACAGGCCCCACACTCTGGTAGTGGTCTATGCCCCCCAAGAACGAGGTAAAAATTATCTATTACAAATATGTTTTAATCACGTTCGCTTTTCTTTGCTATCCTTCTATAGTTAAGGTGGTAATTGTTTGTACTTTGGTTTATACTTGAGGCGCCGAGGAGGGAAAAAAGAATTTATGAGGAGATGAAGCAGCTGCATAGCTACATGCTGACCTCTAGAATGGTCCCTCGGGTCTCATCAACAATTTCTTATTGTATATGGTCCATATAGGGTATAAGTTCTGTAGTTCTTTAATTCTGATTATTTTTATGTTGCTTATTTTGGCTAATACCTATCTTGATATTTGTGGTTTGGACAGCACATAGGTGTTTCCAAGTATGGTCTGTAGGACTTCTAAGTTTCATGAGATTTTCAATGTGTCGATTAATTACGAGTATGTTGCTTCGGCAAATGCAACATAACAACCATGGGTAGTGTGGCACTTCTTAATAGTGTATGGAGGTGATATAGAAGCTTCCCTTGCATTTTGTGTATTGCTATTTTTTATTTCATCAGGGAGAATTCGTCCATGCATTTCTCTTCCATTAGTTGTGGCTTCTTCTTAGCCTACATTATCACCGTCTATTGTTGCTAAAAAAAATGTACTATTACGACATGGTGAATCCATACTGCAATCTGAAAAGGCAGATATTTTGAAAGGAATTAGTTGTTTCTAGACCTTCTTTACATAAAAAATAGAAGCTTGCAGTTCACATTTGGGCGCAGCATGAAGGGTAAGCCACAATTATTTCTTATAGTTCATTTTTGTGTGTATTCCTTACAGTCATTGCCACGTATTTTTCGAAATGTTTATAATTGGATTAGACAAATTCACCAAATTAAAGAAGTTCATACAATCTCAGTTCACTATCTTTCCCGTACAAGCAAATTAGCTAAGTAATATATTGTCCAGGTACAAAGCCACATACCATTTGGAGGGTTCTGTTTAGTGTACCAAGTACTTGATCACCTGTAAGAGTGCTCATCTATTCTATCCAAGTCATGGGTTCTCGTATGCTTACACGCTTGGTTGTAATATCAACCATATGTGCATATTAGATTCAGCTATAACGGAAATAGCTCTGTAGTACTTACTTATTCCTTTTTGTAGTACTTGCTCTGAATGCAATAGAGTATGGGCCGATTCTTCCTATCAATTTTATATGCATTTCAGATTTAGTTACTTGACCAACTAGCCCCATGTATACTTAAATTTTCCTTTTTGCAATACTTCCTCTCCCATGGAATAGAGAAAGTCTCTGTTTTGGAGTCTTTACTCTATCGAACAGACCAAGTATTCTGCCCGTTTGTTTCATTATGCATCTTGGATGCAAAGCAACCATATAACATAATAGTTTGCTATTTTTCTTACTAAACTCGTGTTATCTCATATGTGTTATTTGTGTTTTCTTGATCCTTATACTATAACAGTTAAGACTGTCGACTTGCCAAGAAATGATTCGCTTCTATGTATGGACAATCAATTAGGCCATACAGTACTGTTCCAGCATTTTCTTGATCGACTAAAGGTTGGGGTTATCCAGCTTGAACAAGCCTGATGGACGACCATACACACAGGTGTTGCTGCTCCGACAATGGACGCCCTCATCGCCGCTATCTCCAGCATGGCCTTTCCCCTCGACATCGGGTCACCAGCTTTGGCGTCCTCACCAGGACGTGTGCATGCAGGGACTTCTGCAAGCGGATCACGCGGCAGGGCAAGCGACCAAGAGAGGCAGAGATCGTTAGAGTGACAACAACGGCACCACCAGGGTGAACTTTGAATGACAAAGCAAGGCAATGCCAGCCACTGACAGCTCGAAGAAACAAGAACATCAACACCACGCCGTCATACTATATATGCTATCAACTATGTAACTGAGTAGCAATATATATTACTACCACTTGCTAATGTACAACTTGTGTAACACAATCAGTACCGTATGCAGAGCTATTGAATATTTGGCTCTCATAATTTTTTCTATTTGTAAATGCATTGATTTCAGATTTGGACTATGAACCTTTTCTATTTGCGCCATTAAGCATCTACAAGGCTGGCGCCTCTTCCACTTTGATTTCGGTGGGAAATTAGTAATTGCTAATCTGGAGTAAATATAACTCATTTTCAGACTAATCAAAATGTAGTTTTTTCATATGGGTGTATTTCTTATGTTAGCATTCAGATTTAGTAGTCGATTCTTTTGCCGGCATTGTAGAATACTATAGCTGAACAGGGTATGCATGTGTTCCCTGCATATACTTTTCACACGCATGATCTGCAAAGTTCTATTTTGGTCAATACCAACAAATTCCAGTCAAGTAATCCAATCAGTGTGATCCATAACAGTTATGTAATACGTTTCCCTGTGTATTGCCATTATATAAAATGTATATTATCGTGAATTCCGCAGAATCGTGCGCCAAGACGTACCTATAAATCTATAAACGCACCATGTCCCTACTCTGAAAATATATTCTCATTTGAAATCACTACCAAACTTGAGTGTTGATGCTATGGTGATCCATTTGATAAAAACTAACAAATTATTATTATTATCCGCTCGTCTATAATCGCTAATTGGCTCAAATTCAACGGGATCGTGCGCCGGGGCGCACACCTAAATCTAGTTGTTAATGATCAAGCACCAACATGGAAAGGATATCATAAAGATTAAACACTATAGGACGCGCGCGCTAAGCCGTCGGCGTAGGTTAAAATGTCTTCGGCGTATGGTACGCCGACGGCTGTCCTCGGCGTAGCCTCCTCGGCAAAGGACTCCCTCGGCGGATCACATAGAGACCGTCGGCGTATGCTACGCAGAGGGCAATGCCCTCGGCGTAGCGGCCGTCGGCATAGCTTGTCGACAGGTTGCAAAAATATTTTTTTATAAAAATAATTTATTTTATTTTATTTTTCTTAATTTTTGAATCTTTGAATTGTTTGACTTGTTAATCTCCCACTTTAAACATTTTTAACACTAATTATACTTAATATTTGAAGTCTTGGTCGAACTTCCCGGTCGGTCGTCCATCCTAATATTACTCTAGCTCCAGCACGCTTAACTTTCTTGTTCCTTCAGAATATGTTTTCGCAAAGTAATTCATACATTGTTGTCAATACTATGATATCAATCCTATTAACCATTATATCAACATGTCACATGTTTGTATTTTTTGAAATTACAAAATATTATTTAAGTAAACATTAATGAACAAGTAAAAATATTATTGAATTCAAATAAAAATATAATAATTTTACTTTTTTGTATTTTTCTATTTAATATGGAATAATTAATATCTTTAAATCTGTAAATCTGAATTTAACAAATAATATGTCTAATTTGATCAGAAAAATGAGAGGAATCCAAATATGATATCCATATCAACTAATCACAAACCCTCCGTTTTGAATTATCTATTTGGTGGTTGCTTTAGAAAATTCCCTTTTTGCGCTCGGATAATGAAAAATGGCTTTTTGGTGCGATGAAAAGGAAAACTTGTATTGGATCTTTGATAAAATAGCATTTTGTGAACCTAAAAATGATTTTTGTAAAAAAACATGAGCATCGGATCATGTACATGTAGTTCATATCTGACCCACTTCCTACCGATTCGGCAGGAATTTGTCTTTTTCACCAGAGGTGGGGGAAAGGTTTCGGATCCCCATGTTGGGACATTGTCTATATAAGGTGGTATAGTATTTTTGTAAAATGTGGTGGTAGCATTTTGAATTATCTATTTGGTGGTTGCTTCACAAAACCGTCTGTTTTTTGTGCTCGGAAAATGGGAAATGGCTTTTTGGTGCGACGAAAAGGAAAACTTTCTCCTTCAACATTGTTCGTCATCCCATGATGCATGTGTATGCACAATATGGTCATATTATTACAAACTATGCCTTGATTCTAGCCATAACATTGATCATTTGACCCGAAAGTTAAGAAACCTCGAATGAGATAGGTCATTTTGTGAAGGTTTTTTTGAGACATAATCAATATATCAAGTTTGATATTTTTACTTATAACTATGTCACATAATATGACACCACGCGAAGGTTTCGCATTGTTTCGATCGTTTTTAATTTTTTTATGCCCGTTTTAAACTATCGTCAAACTTTGTCGAACGGCGGGCATGAAGATTCTTAGCTCGGGGCCGAGCCTCGCTAAACTTGCATTGAATTTTTGATAAAATAGCATATTGTGAACCTAAAAATTATTTTTGTAAAAAACATAAGCATCAGATCATGTACCCGTAGTTCATATCTGACCCACTTCCTACCGATTCGGCAGGAATTTGTATTTTTCACCAGAGGTGGACGGAAAGGTTTCGGATCCCCCTGTTGGGACATTGTCCATATAAGGTGGTATAATATTTTTTTAAAATGTGATGGTAGCATTTTTAATTAGCCATTTGGTGGTTGCTTCACAAAACCGTCCATTTTTTGTGCTCGGAAAATAGGAAATAGCTTTTTGGTGCGACGAAAAGGAAAACTTCCTCCAAAAACATTGTTCTTCACCCCATGATTCATGTGTATGCACAATATGGGCACATTATCACAAACTATGCCTTGATTCTAGCCATAACATTGGTCATTTGACCCAAAAGCCAAGAAACCTCGAATGAGATAGGTCATTTTGTGAAGGTTTTTTTGAGACATAATCTATATATCAAGTTTGATATTTTTACTTATAACTATGTCACATAATATGACACTACGCGAAGGTTTCGCATTGTTTCGGTGGTTTTAAAAAATTTTATGCCCGTTTTAAACTATCGTCAAACTTTGTCGAACGACGGGCATGAAGATTCTTAGATCAGGGCCGAGCCTCGCTAAACTTGCATTGAATTTTTGATAAAATAGCATATTGTGAACCTAAAAATGATTTTTGTAAAAAAACATGAGCATCGGATCATGTACCCGTAGTTCATATCTGACCCACTTCCTACCGATTCGGCAGGAATTTGTATTTTTCACCAGAGGTGGACGGAAAGGTTTCGGATCCCCCTGTTGGGACATTGTCCATATAAGATGGTATAATATTTTTTTAAAATGTGATGGTAGCATTTTTAATTAGCCATTTGGTGGTTGCTTCACAAAACCGTCCATTTTTTGTGCTCGGAAAATAGGAAATAGCTTTTTGGTGCGACGAAAAGGAAAACTTCCTCCTGTAACATTGTTCGTCACCCCATGATTCATGTGTATGCACAATATGGGCACATTATCACAAACTATGCCTTGATTCTAGCCATAACATTGGTCATTTGACCCAAAAGCCAAGAAACCTCGAATGAGATAGGTCATTTTGTGAAGGTTTTTTTGAGACATAATCAATATATCAAGTTTGACATTTTTAATTATAACTATGTCACATAATATGACACCACGCAAAGGTTTCGCATTGTTTCGATCGTTTTTGAATTTTTTATGTCTGTTTTAAACTATCGTCAAACTTTGTCAAACGGCGGGCATGAAGATTCTTAGCTCGGGGCCGAGCCTCGCTAAACTTGCATTGGATCTTTGATAAAGTAGCATATTTTGAACCTAAAAATAATTTTTAAAAAAAAACATGAGCATCGGATCATGTACCTATAGTTCATATCTGACCCACTTCCTACCGATTCGGCGAGAATTTGTATTTTTCACCAAAGGTGAACGGAAAGGTTTTGGATCCCCCTGTTGGGACATTGTCCATATAAGGTGGTCTATTATTTTTGTAAAATATGGTGGTAGTATTTTGAATTAGCCATTTGGTGGTTGCTTCACAAAACCGTCCATTTTTTATGCTCGAAAAATGGAAAATGGTTTTTGGTGCGAAAAAAGGAAAGCTTCCTCCTGCAACATTTTTCGCCATCCTATGATGTACATGTATGCACAATATGGGCACATTATCACAAACTATGCCTTGATTCTAGCCATGACATTGGTCATTTGACCCGAAAGCCAAGAAACCTCGAATGAGATAGGTCATTTTGTGAAGGTTTCTTTGAGACATAATCAATATACCAAGTTTGATATTTTTTCTTCTAACTATGTCATATAATATAACACCACGCGAAGGTTTCGCATTGTTTCGATTATTTTTGAAATTTTTATGCCCATTTTAAACTATATATAATGTTTATGTTTTACTTAATTTTTATTTACAAATGTGTAATATTTGAGTGTAGATAGATAGGTCTTATTTTTCTGCAAATTTTGATATATTATTTGTATTTTTCCGAATTAGAATGATTTAGTTATGATTTTTCAAAGTTTAACGAGATAAAATAAAAAATAGCTACGCCGAAAGCGCATGTATGCTACGAGGGCAGCCATCGGCGTAGCAGGATATGCTTAGGCAATTCTACGACGGCCGCTTACGCCTTTAGACAATGATAACACCGACCGATGTTTGGCCGTCGGCGTAGCTTCTCATTCCTGTAGTGAAAGGGGAAGTTTATATTGGATGTACTACATGCGAAGAGCTTCCACTCACCTAGTAAGCATGTGCCCCAATCAAATCCTCCATGGATTCCACCATCAGAATGTTGGTACAAACTCGATGTGGATGGATCCTTTGGTTCAGGACGAGATGCTGGAGCAGGTATGATTTGTTGGGATCATAGAGGTCATATTATTCTCTCATCTTGTCTGCCAACTTTTCTCCTGCATGCCTAGGTGCCCTCGGTGCTAAGACGCATGCGGTGATGGAAGGACGGTCATTACCATTACAATGGTGTAATATGCCCTTGGTCACTGTCTGGAATAATTAGTCAAGTTGTTGGAGAAGCGAGAGGTACTAGATTGAATTGTCTACTCTACGGTGATTAAGGAGATTGGAACCACGCTAAAGATTTGTCAAATGTCACTCTCACATTAAAAGATGACAGAATACTAGCACTAGTCATTACTCCCTCTGTTTCAAATTACTCCGCGTACACGCTTATCTAGGTGAACTAGTACTCCCTCATTTTCATTCAAAAAAATCCTGAAATTTTTGAAATAGATAGTATATAATGTGTATTAAGTATTCCAAAAATCGAACGAATTTTTGGATAAAAAATGAGAGAGTACTAGCTCACCTAGATAAACGTGCGTGCGGAGTAATTTGAAACAGAGGGAGTATCTGGCAAACTATGGTAGGGAACTAGGGATAATGCTCAGACGACGGTGTGGCTCGCCTTAGGTTCCAAGGGTTCACTGCGTACATGCTATACGGATTGTAATCCTTGATTTTTTTTAAATGAAGAGAGCATCGAAGATCGGGAGCCGAAGACAATTTCAGCAGAATTTTGACACAAAAACAACGTTGCAAATATGTTTGTACAGGCTTCTAGAGGTTTCTAGGTCTGACACCGACTACACTAGTACTAGTGGATCATCTCCATGACCTATCGAGCAACCCATTATAGCTAGGCACGACAGGGACACGCACGTTTATGCAGTACGTCCTTGTTCGTTTCTGGTAAAGCTCTGATGTGATCTGGACACGCCCAAATTAACTTTAAGCTCTAGATTCTTCACGGGTCCAATAGTAGTGCTTGCTTGCTTCCAATCGGCGCCGTCCGATCAATGTCGAGGATGGATTGCTCATATTTGCTAGTAGAGATGAGTTTGGGACGAGATAAGCACAAGAGTGGAATCGAATGGATAATAAAAACGATAAAGTGCTAACAGTTTCAGAGTCTTTTTCTGAAAGATAATTGTAACTCGATAAGAACATTTTCGTCCATAATTAATTAATCAAAACGGTGATTAGGCAGGCTGTGGACGTCCTAGCTCGCTGGTGAGATTGTATTCGTATAGCCGACAGAGTGTACATAACCCCTGCAAGAATTGTTAGAATTAATTAAACATAGTTAATTAAGGGGTTAATCCCCGCACATGTAATCATACGATTATGGAACCGTCGGACGGTTGGAATTTCTGGAGCGCCGTCTCCCGAAACCGACTTCCCCGGAATCGACTCTCTCGTGTGTATAAATATGTTGATCCAATCATCAATGAAACAACTGTTCATTCACTTGTCTCTCGTTGGTCTATCTATCTCTAGTTTTTAATACGTTATCAGCACCCTTCCAGCGAGAGCAAACTCCGGCGACAACCGGAGTAAGAAAAAAAAAGGTGAGAACTAGAAGATGCCTCTCCTTCCGCTGTACCTTCGCCGCCGCCGCTTCGGCGCTCGTCGCCACATGGACGGTTTTGGAGAGCACCGCCGCTTCGACGGCTGGCGCCCCTACATCGGTCGGCGCCACGACGCCGGTGGATACCGGTCGCGCCTCCACGGCATGGGCGTTGCTGTGGCTCGGCGTCATAATCGAGCGGTGTCGGTCCGGCGACCGACGTCGCATCGCCGATGCTCGCGTTAAATCGCCCGCGAGCCGGCGAGAACCCTGACCCGGCGTTGGCAGCGCCGCCACCGGCGTTCTGGTGCTCGAGGCATGGCTGGATTATCTGCCCCATGCACGGGTACAGCTCCGCCGCCGGCGTGGACACCGCTGGGCGGTCGCCTACATCGGTCTTCGAGTTCGGCGGCACATCCGCTGCCTCCGTCGATACTGTCGCGCCACTCCTTCCATCTCCGACCCCGGTAGTTGTCGAGATGGAGGGCGACGCCACAGCCGCCGTGCCGCACGCCAACGCCGCCATCGTCACGCTGCGCGCTAGCGCAGCGGTTGTCGAGGTCAAAATCGTCGTGCCGCACGCCAACGTCGTCGTCGTCACTGCACGCGCTAGCGCAACGGTTGTCGATCTCGAAGCCGTCGCGCTGCGCCTACCGTCACCAACACCCGCGACTTCGCCTCCTTCATCACAGCGCCGCTGCCGCCGCTGGCCCGCCTCGCCAGCCCACCGTCGAGTGGCCGTGGACGTCGCTCCGGTGGATGGAACCCGACCACGCTCGGGCTCTCCAGCAGCCTCCCCAACGGCGTGGAGTCGGCTCCTGGCCTCTCTGGTGGATCCTCTCCATAGCGTCCGGACGGAGCGCATGGCACCTCCGCGCATCGCCATGGAATGGTTCGTTCGGCCGTTGTAGAATAGATTAATTTGAAGTTCACACTAATGATTTCGAGCCCACTTCTTGAAGTCATCATTAATTTTGCATAGTTCATTACAACATGACCATGATGGATTTTAATTTACCGAATGTAGATTAATATTCTCTGTTTTACCATGTAGGTAACTGATGGCTGGAAGAGAGGTCGATTCACTCGAGCTTAATGGCCACAACTACCCTACATGGTCCATGGACATCAAGATCGCTCTTGCGTCCCGTGGGATAGAGCCTGTCATCCAGAACCCGGAAGACCCCCTTCCGGCTGGAGCCGCATCGCTGAGAGAAGAGCAGAAATATGCTGCCTTGTACATTATAAGGCACCATATTCACCCGGATCTTAAGTCCGATTATTTGGAGGAGGAATCGTCATTTTCTTTGTTTCAGGCCCTCAAGACGAGGTATGAAAGCGTATGCGCTGTCCTGCAAGCACTTCATGATTGGACTCATCTTCGATTCCAGGACTTTAAGTCCGCCGGGGATTACAATCATGAGGTTCATAAGATAAGTTCCAAGTTGCGCTTTTGCGAGAAGGAACCTACAGATGCGGAAAAGATAGAAAAAACTCTATCCACTATGCTCCCATCTGAAAGGCTCCTCCAGCTGCAATATCGCGCTCGCGACTACCAGGTCTATTCAGATCTTATTCATATCCTACTTCAGGCTGAAAAGCATGATGAGCTTCTTGCTAAGAATGGCTCTCAGCACCCAGTTGGTTCCCAACCTTCGCCGGAAGTTCATATGAATGTCGGGTGATGGGTTTCGCAGCATAGTAAATCAAAAAAATCTACGGATGCGAATGAGAAAGCCAAGATCTAATCTAGGAGATGCAAACAACGAGAGAGATTAGATGAGATCTTCATGCCCTTGAAGATTCGCACAGCGGAACGTTCGTCGGAACGTGGGTGATGTAGTCGTACTCGCTTCTCCTCCTCGCGATCTGATCCGATCTAGCACCGCAAGTGGCGATGCCTCCGGGAGATGCACACGTGCAGCACCTCGACGTCTCCTTCCTCGGTCCAACAAGTATGGTGGAGAGACGGATTGGATCTACAACACGACGGCGCGGTGCAATTGGTGGAGAGTTTCTGCAGCAGGGCTTCGCCTACACGCGGTCGGGAGGGCGAGAGAGAGAGGAGGGCAGCAGGGCGGCTAGGCTTGAGGGGAAGGTGTGTGGGTGGTGGTGCGCCCCCAGCCCTCTTTATATAGAGGGGTGGGCGGCAACCCTAGCCCCTCCCCCAAGCCTAGGCCGGCGGCCAAGGAGGGAAGAGTGGGGGGCAAGTTTCCCCCCTCCTTCTAGAAGCTCCAATTAGGGTTTCCCCTTGTTTGGCTGGCTGGGCCCTATGGGGACTTGTGCCCCTGGCCCAAATGCGGCCAGGGCACTCCCTCATAGGCCCATGCCCCCTCCCGGCAGGTGGGGCCACGTTGGTCCCCCTCCGGAAGGTTCTAGAAGCTTCCGGTACAATACCGATTAACCCGAAACAATTCCGAACTCCAAAAACTGCATTGCCTTATATGAATCCTATTCTCTGGACCATTCCGGAACCTCTCGTGATGTCCCGGATCCCATCCAAGACTCCGAACAAAAACTCAGAAAACAATTATCCAAACTATCCTAGCGTCGAGACACGTTAAGTGTGTGACCCTTCGGGTTCGAGAACATGCAGACATGATCTTCTATCAATAATCAATAGCGGGGTCTCGAAACCCATATTGACTCCCACACATTCATCGATGATCATATCGGATGAACCACGATGCCAGGATTCAATCAATACCATATATATATCCCTTCGTCTCGCGATATTTTACTTGCCCGAGATTTGATCGTCGGTACCGTCATACCTAGTTCAATCTCGTTCACAACAAGTACTCTACTCGTTCCGTAATCCGATATCACTTTGTGATTAACTCCTTAACCACATGCTTGCAAGCGTGTTGATATCGATTACCGAGTGGGCCCGAAGTATATCTCTCCGACTTGGGAGGGACAAATCCCATCTCGATACATACAACCCAACAGGTACTTTACGATCACCTGAGAGACACCTTTATGATCAGCCTCTCATAGGATGACGTTTGATGACCTCAAAGCTTTCTTCCGATACCAGGGAGTTGTATTATCTCATTGTCTAAGGAATACAATATTTGACATAAGAAAACCTTCGCAAAGATGAACACGATGACACGATCTAATTGCTCCGCTTAGTTTGGGTTTGTCCATCATATCATTCTCCCAATGATGTGATCTCATTATCAATCGACAACTCATGTCTATGGTTAGGAAACCTTAACCATCATTAATCAATGAGCTAGTCCATAGAGGCATACTAGGGACATGGTGTTGTTCATAAACCACACAAGTATTAAAGTTTCCGCTTAATACAATTCTAGCATGGAATATAAACTTTATCATGAACAAGAATTATAATAATAACATCTTTATTATTGCCTCTAGGGCATAATTCCAACAGTCTCCCACTTGCACTAGAGTCAATAATCTAGTTTACATTTGGCAACAATCTCAGAACCATGGCACTAAGGTGCTGATCATGTTTTACACGTGGAAGAGGTTTAGTCAATGGATCTGCGACATTCAGATCTGTATGTACTTTGCTAATCTTTCGATCTCCATCTGCTATATAATCTCGGATTATATGAAACTTGCGGTTGATATGCTTGGTCTTTGGATGATATCTTGGTTCCTTAGCGAGTGTTATGGCGCCAGTGTTGTCACAGAATATCTCCAGTGGGTCCAATGCACTTGGAACCACGCCAAGCTCAGTGATGAAGTTCCTGATCCAAACTCCTTCACTTGACGTTTCTACAGCAGCCATGTATTCCGCTTCTACTATAGATCCCGCAATCACGCTTTACTTGCAGCTTCTCCAGCTCACAGCTCCTCCATTCAAAATATAAACGTACCCTGTATGAGATTTAGAATCATCCTTGTCGGTGTCGAAACTAGCGTCGACGTAACCTTTTACGACGAGTTGTTCATCACCCCCATAGACTAAGAACATTTCTTTAGTCCTATTCAGGTACTTTAGGATGTTCTTCATGGCTGTCCAGTGTTCCACTCCTGGATCACTTTGGTATCTGCTCGTCAAACTAAGAGCATTGGACACATTCGGTCTAGTACACAGCATGGCATACATGATAGAACCTATGGCCGAGGCATAAGGCACTTTGCTCATGGCTTCCCTATCATTTACCGTAGCTGGACACCGAGCCTTGCTCAATATCTTACCTGACAACATAGGCATGAACCTTTCTTTGCCTTATCCATTCGAACCTTTTCGTAACTTTGTCTAGGTATGTAATCGGCTTAAAGCTATCGAGCGCCTTTTGTCTATCTCTATAGATTTTGATGGACAATATATAAGCAGTTTCACCTAGGTCTTTCATTGAAAAACACTTGTTCAAATAACTCTTCACATCGTTAAGCATGTTAATGTCATTTCCAATAATCAATATGTCATCCACATATAGTACCAGAAATGTCACCGAGCTCCCACTCACTTTCTTGTAGATACAAGCTTCGTAGAAATTTGGAACAAATCCAAAGCTCTTGATCACTTGATCAAAACGAAGGTTCCAACTCCGAGATGCTTGCTTCAGTCCATAAATGGAACGCTGAAATTTTCATACTTTATCAGCATCCTTAGGATCGACAAAACCTTTGGGTTGCATCATATAAAACTCTTCATCAATGTTGCCATTGAGGAACGCAGTCTTGACATCCATCTGCCATATTTCATAATCATGAAACGCAGCAATTGCTAATAAAATCCGAATGGACTTAAACATCGCTATGGGAGAGAAAGTCTCATCGTAGTCAACACCTTGAACTTGTCGAAAACCTTTTGCGACAAGTTGTGCTTTATAGACGGTAACATTACCATCCGCGTCCATTTTCTTCTTGAAAATCCATTTGCACTCAACGGCCTTTCGGTCGCTAGGAGGGTCCACCAAAGTCCATACTTGGTTTTCGCTCATGGATCCCAATTCGGATTTCATGGCTTCTAGCCATTTCTCAGAGTCTGGGCTCATCATCGCTTCCTCATAGTTCGTAGGTTCACTGTCTTCTACCAACAAGACAGTCAAGACAGGGTTGCCGTACCACTCAGGAGGGGCACGCGTGAAGGGTTTCGCGGCATAGTAAATCAAAATTTTCTACGGATGCGAACAGAGGGAAAGCCAAGATCTAATCTAGGAGATGCAAACAACGAGAGAGATTGGATTAGATCTTCATACCCTTGAAGATTCGCACAGCGAACGTTCGGAACGCGTGGGTGATGTAGTCGCACTCGCTTCTCCTCCTCGCGATCCGATCCGATCTAGCACCACAAGTGGCGGTGCCTCCGTGAGATGCACATGCAGCACCTCGGCGCCTCCTCCTTCCTCGGACCAGCAAGTATGGTGGAGACGGATTGGATCTACAACACGACGGCGTGGTGTATATGGTGGAGAATTTCTGCACAGGCTTCGCCACAAACAATGGGAGGAGAGAGAAGGGCAGCGCGGCTAGGGTTGGAGGGAAGGTGTAGGTTGGCGCCCAGCCTCTATATATAGAGGGTGGGCAGCCCCAGCCCCTCCCCAAGCCAAGGCGGCCCCAAGGAGGAAGAGTGGGGGCAAGGAAACCCCTTCTAGAAGCTCTATCTAGAGTTTAAACCTCTCTGGGCCCTATGGGCCTTGTGCCCTGGCCCAATGCCCAGGCACTCCCTCATAGGCCCATGCCACCTCCCCGGAAGGTGGGGCCACGTTGGTCCCTTCCGAAGGTTCTAGAAGCTTCCGCACAATACCGATTAACCCGAACAATTCAACTCCAAAACTACATTGCCTTATATGAATCTTATTCTCCGACCACTCCGAACCTCTCGTGATGTTCGGATCCCATCCGAGACTCAACAAAAACTCATAAACCAACTATCCAATCTATCCTAGCGTAGAGATACGTTATGTGTGACCTGGGTTCGAGAATATGCGACATGATCTTCTATCAATAATCAACAAATGTGCTGAAACCCATATTGACTCCCACATTCATCGATGATCATATCGGATGAACCACGATGCCGGATTCAATCAATCCCATATATATATTCCCTTCGTCTCGCGATATTTTACTTGCGAGATTTGATCGTCGATACCGTCATACCTAGTTCAATCTCGCTCACGAAGTACTTTACTCGTTCGTAATCCGATATCACTTTGTGATTAACTCCTTAACCACATGCTTGCAAGCGGTGTTGATATCGATTCAGTGGGTGGCCAAGTATATCTCTCCGACTTGGGAGGACAAATCCCATCTCGATACATACAACCCAATGAGATACTTTCCGATCACCGAGAGACACCTTTATGATCACCCTCTCATAGGATGACGCTTGATGACCTCAAAGCTTTCTTCCGATACCAAGGAGTTGTATTATCTCATGGTCTAAGGAATACAATATTTGACATAAGAAAAGCTTCGCAAAGACGAACACGATGACACGATCTAATTGCTTCGCTTAGTTTGGGTCTGTCCATCATATCATTCTCCCAATGATATGATCTCATTATCAATTGACAACTCATGTCTATGGTTAGGAAACCTTAACCATCATTGATCAATGAGCTAGTCCATAGAGGCGTACTAGGGACACGGTGTTGTTCACAAACCACACAAGTATTAAAGTTTCCGCTTAATAAAATTCTAGCATGGAATATAAACATTATCATGAACAAGAATTATAATAATAACATCTTTATTATTGCCTCTAGGTCATAATTCCAATAGTGTCCCACTTGCACTAGAGTCAATAATCTAGTTTACATTTGGCAACAATCTCACACCCATGGCACTGAGGTGCTGATCATGTTTTGCACGCGGAAGAGGTTTAGTCAACGGATCTGCGACATTCAGATCTGTATGTACTTTGCTAATCTTCAGGTCTCTATCTGCTATATAATCTCGGATTATATGAAACTTGCGGTTGATATGCTTGGTCTTTGGATGATATCTTGGTTCCTTAGCGAGTGCTATGGCGCCAGTGTTGTCACACAATATCTCCAGTGGGTCCAATGCACTTGGAACCACGCCAAGCTCGATGATGAAGTTTCGATCCAAACTCCTTCACTTGACGCTTCTGCAGCAGCCATGTATTCCGCTTCTACTGTAGATCCCGCGATCACGCTTTGCTTGCAGCTTCTCCAGCTCACAGCTCCTCCATTCAAAATATACACGTATCCTGTCTGAGATTTAGAATCATCCTTGTCGATGTCAAAACTAGCATCGATGTAACCTTTTACGACGAGCTGTTCATCACCCCCATAGACTAAGAACATTTCTTTGGTCCTATTTAGGTACTTTAGGATGTTCTTCACGGCTGTCTAGTGTTCCACTCCTGGATCACTTTGATACCTGCTCGTCAAACTAAGAGCATTGGACACATTCGGTCTAGTACACAACATGGCATACATGATAGAACCTATGGCCGAGGCATAAGGCACTTTGCTCATAGCTTCCCTATCATTTCATCAGAGCCGGACACCGAGCCTTGCTCAATATCTTACCTGACAACATAGGCACCGAACCTTTCTTTGCCTTATCCATTCCGAACCTTTTCGTAACTTTGTCTAGGTATGTACTCGTTTAAAGCTATCGAGGCCTTTGTCTATCTCTATAGATTTTGATGCCCAATATATAAGCTTCACCTAGGTCTTTCATTGAAAAACACTTGTTCAAATAACTCTTCACATCGTTAAGCATGTTGATGTCATTTACGATAATCAATATGTCATCCACATATAGTACCGTAAACGCCACCGAGCTCCCACTCACTTTCTTGTAGATGCAAGCTTCAGAGCAATTTGGAACAAATCCAAAGCTCTTGATCACTTGATCAAAATGAAGGTTCCAACTCCGAGATGCTTGCTTCATCCATAAATGGAATGAAGTTTGCATACTTTATCAAGATCCTTAGGATCGACAAAACCTTCGGTTGCATCATATACAACTCTTCATCAATGTTGCCATTGAGGAACGCATCTTGACATCCATCCCATATTTCATAATCATGAAACACAAAGAATTGCTAATAAAATCCGAATGGACTTAAACATCTCTACGGAGAGAAAGTCTCATCATAGTCAACACCTTGAACTTATCGAAAACCTTTCGACAAGCCGTGCTTTATAGATGAACATTACCATCCGTCCGCTTTTCTTCTTGAAGATCCATTTGCACTCAACGGCCTTTGTCGCTAGGAGGGTCCACCAAAGTCCATACTTGGTTTTCGCTCATGGATCCCAATTGGATTTCATGGCTTCTAGCCATTTCTCGAGTCCGGCTCATCATCGCTTCCTCATAGTTCGTAGGTTCACCGCCTTCTACCAACAAGACAGTCAAGACAGGTTGCCGCACACTCGGGAGGGCACGCGACCTTGTCGACCGCGACGCTCAAGATAAAGATCGTCCAAGCTTCATGATCCTTGTCATTAGCTTCCTCTATTGTTGGTGCAGGCGGCACTGGAACAATTTCAGGTGCTGCGCTACTCTCCAATTCAAGAGAAGGTTCAATAACCTCGTCTAGCTCTACTTTCCTCCCACTCACTTCTTTCGAGAGAAAGAAAGGAACCATTCTTTGCGACAAACACTTTGCCTTCGGTTCTGTGATAGAAGGTATACCCAATATTTCCTTAGGGTATCCTATGAAGACACATTTCTCCGCTTTGGGTTCGAGCTTATCCGGCATCAACTTCTTGACGTAAGCTTCGCATCCCCAAACTTTAAGAAACGACAACTTAGGTTTAGCACCAAACCACAGTTCATACGGTGTCGTCTCAACGGATTTAAATGGAGCCCTATTTAAAGTGAATGCAGCGGTTTCTAATGCATAACCCCAAAATGATAGCGGCAAATCAGTAATAAACATCATTGATCGGACCATATCTAATAAGGTTCGATTCCTGCTCGTACACACCATTGTGGTGTTCCGGGTGGCGTGAGTTGTGAAACGATTCCACTTGCTTTAAGATGCGTGAGAAAATCATAACTCAAATATTCACCTCCACGATCGGATCGTAGAAACTTAATCTTTCTGTTACGATGGTTCTCCACTTCATTCTGAAATTCTTTCTACTTTTCAAACGTTTCAGATTTATGTTTCATTAAATAGATATACCCATATCTACTTAAGTCATCGGTAAAAGTGATAAAATAGCGATATCCACCGCGCGTCGAAACACTCATCGGTCCGAATACATCGGTATGTATGATTTCCAACAAGTCCTTTGCTCGCTCCATCATACCGGAGAACGGGGTTTTGATCATCTTGCCCATGAGGCATGGTTCGCATGTGTCAAATGATTCAAAATCAAGAGACTCCAAAAGTCCATCATAATGGAGTTTCTTCATGCGCTTTACACCAATATGACCTAGACGACAGTGCCACAAATAAGTAGTATTATCACTATCTGCTTTGCATCTCTTAGCCTCAATGTTATGGATGTGTGTTTCATCCCTTTCGAGATTTAGAAGAAATAAACCATTCACAATAGGAGCATGACCATAAAAGATGTTACTCATATAAATAGAACAACCATTATTCTCCGATTTAAATGAATAACCATTTTGCAATAAACAAGATCCAGAAATAATGTTCATGCTCAACGCAGGCACATAATAACACTTATTAAGGTTTAAAACTAATCCTGAAGGTAAAACTAAGGAGAGCGTGCCGACGGCCATCACATCAACTCTTGATCCGTTGCCAACGTGCATCGTCACCTCATCCCTCGCAAGCCGGCGTCTATTCCGTAGCTCCTATTTCGAGTTACAAATATTAGCAACTGAAACGGTATCAAATACCCAGGCACTACAACGAGGGCTAGTAAGGAAAACATCAATAACATGTATATCAAATATACCTTTGATGGTGCCAGCCTTCTTGTCCGCTAAGTACTTCGGACAGTTGCGCTTCCAGTGACCCTTGTCCTTGCAATAGAAGCACTCAGTGTCTGGTTTAGGACCAGAATTGAGCTTCTTATCAGCAGGGGCAACGCGCTTAACGCCGCCTTTCTTGAAGGGCTTCCTTGCACCCTTACCTTTCTTGAAGGTGGGGGGCTTGTTGACCATCAACACATGATTATTCCTTTTGATGTTCACCTTCGCTACTTTCATCTTAGCAAAGAGCTCAGTGATCATATCAGTGGAACCAATCTGATTGTGATCAACTACAAAACTTTTGTAGCTAGGAGTGTCAATCTTGAGCTCCTCTGGAATCTTGCAGTCCAATTGCTCAAGGCGTTGAGTGTAGCCCATCATCTCAATAGCGTGCTCACTAATGGAACTCCCTTCCTCCATCTTGTAGTTGAAGAATTTCTTAGAGATCTCATATCTCTCAGAACGAGCTTGAGTCTGAAACATGTTTTTCAGCTCCTCGAGAATCTCAAAGGGCCCGGCGAACTCCTCAAAACGATTTTGAAGATCCGATTCCATAACATACAACATGGCGATCTTAATCAAATCATAATCATCCTTGCGCGACCGATAAACAGCTTTTTCATCAGCCGGCGCATCTATAGCAGGGGCGTCACCTAGCGCTTTCTCAAGGACAAAGTCCTTTTTTTGCGCCAGCGAGAATGATTCCCAGAATGCGGAACCATTTGGTGAAGTTAGACCCATTGTTTCTAAGCTTTTCTATCTCAGCAAAAAACGTTGAAGTTGAAGTTGGACTTGGCCATGTGATCTACAGTATTTGCAAGTACAATTTAGACTATGTTCATGATAAATAGTTCAACTTAATCAAATTACTAGATGAACTCCCACTAAATTCAACATCCCTCAAGTTGTTTAGTGAACACGATCCAAATTCACCATACCTAATCCGATCATCATGAGAAGAGATGTGGTTTCAATGGTGGACAACGAAGTGTCGATCATATCATTCATATGACTCATGCTTAACCTTTCGGTTCTTGTGTTCCGAGGCCATGTCTCAGTACATGCTAGGCTCGCTGTTAGACCCAAGTATTTCCGTGTGCAGTAAACTGGCTTGCACGTTGTATGTGAGCGTAGAGTCTATAGCACCCGATCATCATGTGATGCTTGGACACGACAAACTTTCGCAACGGTGCATACCGGGAGAACAGTTTTATCTTGATCTTTATGAGGAATCATCTTATAATGCTACCGTCATGCGATCTAAGCATAATAAGATACATAAAAGGATAAACATCACATGCATATAACTTTATGTGACATGGTATAGCCAATCTTCGCAATGATCTCCATCTTGTGCGTCTTAGCATGATCTCCATCACTCCACCATGATTGCCTCCACCACGAATAGCAACTACAACTATTGCTAACTACTTAGCGATAAAGTGAAACTATTACATGGCGTATAAGAAGTTGACACACAGGTCATACACAATTATAAAGACAACCATATATTCTGCCGGTTGTGTACTCATCGACATGCAAGTCGTGAAACATTACAAAACATGATCATCGCATACATTATACACATCACATCTTGGGCCATACCATATCACGAAACACTCCCGGCAAAAACAAGTTAGACGCCTCTACTTTGTTGTTGCATGTTTTACGTGGCTTATGGGAGTAGATGCTAAGAACGGTTCTTACCTACGGAAAGCCACAACGGTGATATTATGGTTGCCAAACTCCGTGTTAATCCCATGACAACTATAGTGAGAGAACTGACATCCACCAGCCGCATGTGTGGAACAAGCCACACGCCAAGTGCGGAGCGGTCTCGCGAACGACGTCGCGTAAGGTTGGCCTGGACCGCTTCAATCTCACTATCCGCCATAAGAAGAACACAAACAAGAGGCTTGCAACAGAAAACATCAACGCCCGCAACAACCATGTTGCGTTCTACTTGTGAAACACATCTACGCATAGATCTAGCTCTGATACCACTGTAGGGTTTCGCGGCATAGTAAATCAAAAAAATTCAACGGATGCGAACGAGAAAGCCAAGATCTAATCTAGGAGATGCAAACAACGAGAGAGATTAGATGAGATCTTCATACCCTTGAAGATTCGCACAGAGGAACGTTCGTTGGAACGTGGGTGATGTAGTCGTACTCGCTTCTCCTCCTCGCGATCCGATCCGATCTAGCACCGCAAGTGGCGATGCCTCCAGGAGATGCACACGTGCAGCACCTCGACATCTCCTCCTTCCTCGGTCCAGCAAGTATGGTGGAGAGACGTATTGGATCTACAACGCGACGGCGCGGTGCAATTGGTGGAGAGTTTCTGTAGCAGGGCTTCGCCTACACGCAGTCAGGAGGGAGAGAGAGGAGGGCAGCAGGGCGGCTAGGCTTGAGGGGAAGGTGTGTGGGGGGTGGTGCGCCCCCAGCCCTCTTTATATAGAGGGGTGGGCGGCAACCCTAGCCCCTCCCCCAAGCCTAGGCCGGCGGCCAAGGAGGGAAGAGTGGGGGGCAAGTTTTCCCCCCTCCTTCTAGAAGCTCCAATTAGGGTTTTCCCCTTGTTTGGCCGGCTGGGCCCTATGGGGCCTTGTGCCCCTGGCCCAATGCGGCCAGGGCACTACCTCATAGGCCCATGCCCCCTCCCGACAGGTGGGGCCACGTTGGTCCCTCCCAAGGTTCTAGAAGCTTCCGACAATACCGATTAACCCGAAACAATTCAACTCCAAAACTGCATTGCCTTATATGAATCTTATTCTCCGGACCATTCCGAACCTCTCGTGATGTCCCGGATCCCATCCGAGACCAACAAAAACTCATAAACCAATTATCCAATCTATCCTAGCGCCGAGACACGTTATGTGTGACCCTTCGGTTCGAGAACATGCACATGATCTTCTATCAATAATCAATAGCGGGTCTGAAACCCATATTGATTCCACAAATTCATCGATGATCATATCGGATGAACCACGATGCCGTGATTCAATCAATCCCATATATATATTCCTTCGTCTCGCGATATTTTACTTGCCCGAGATTTGATCGTCTTGCATCATATACCTAGTTCAATCACGTTCACAAGAAGTACTCTACTGTCCGTAATCCGATATCACTTTGTGATTAACTCCTTAACCACATGCTTGCAAGCGGTGTTGATATCGACACGAGTGGGCCCAAGTATATCTCCGATGTCCAATGATCCACCTCGGATCACTTTGATATCTGCTAGTTAAACTAACGAGATATGCAATGTCGGGTCTAGTACATAGCATGGCATACATTAGAGATCCTATGGTCGAGGCATAGGAGTCTTACTCATCCTTTCTATCTTCTGCCGATGTCGGACTTTGAGTTTTACTCAAGGTCGTATTGGCAACATGGGCAAGAACCCTTTCTTGCTTTCTTCCATTCCAAATCTCTTTAGAACTTTGTCCAAATATGTACTGTGACAATGATATTTGGCTTGATCTATCTCTATAAATCTTTATGCCTAATATGTAAGCTGCTTCGCCAAGATCCTTCATTGAAAAACTATTATTCAAATATTCCTTGACACTATTAAGAAGGTCTACATCATTCCCAATCAACAATATGTCATCCACATATAGTATTAAGAATGCTACAGAGCTCCCACTCACTTTCTTGTAAATACAAGCTTCTCCATAAGTTTGTATAAAATCAAAACTTTTGATTACCTTATCAAAATGTTGATTCCAACTTCGGGATGCTTGCTTCAATCCATAGATGGACCGTTGAAGTTTGCATACTTTGTTAGCATCTTTAGGATCGACAAAACCTTTGGGTTGCATCATATACAACTCTTCATCAATGTCTCCATTGAGGAATGCTGTTTTGACATCCATCTGCCATATCTCATAATCATAATATGCAGCGATTGCTAACATAATCCTCACAGACTTTAGCTTCACCGTGAGAAAGTCTCATCGTAGTCAACTCCTTGAATTTGTCGAAACCCTTTTGCGACAAGTCGAGCTTTATAGACGAGAACATTACTATCAAGATCTGCTTTTTTCTTGAAAATCCATTTGTTCTCGATAGCCTTCGCCATCCGGTAAGTCCACCAAAGTCCATACTTGGTTTTCGACATGGATCCAATCTCGGATTTCATGGCTTCTTGCCATTTATTGAATCTGGGCTCATCATCGCTTCCTCATATGTCTCGGTCATTGGTGTTGTCCACCAACATGACATTCATAACGGAATCATACCAACTGGAGTGGTACGAGTTCTCGTTGACCTCCGAGGCTCAGAGCAACTTCAACCAAAGTTTCATGATCACCATCATTAGCTTCCTCTCTTATTGGTGCACACCACAGAACTTCTTCCGGTCGCTACTCGCAATTCGAGAGAAGGTTCGACAACCTCGCCGAGTTCTACTTTCCTTCCAAATAATTCTTTCGAGAGAAATTCTTCTAGAAAGGATCCATTCTGGCAACGAAGATTTTGCCTTCGGATCTATGATAGAAGGTATACCCAATAGTTTCCTTCGTATCCTATGAAGACGATTTTTCCGCTTTGGGTTCAAGCTTGTCCTCAGAACTTATTTACATAGGCTTCAGATCCCCAAACTTTAAGGAACGACAATTTAGGTTTCTTCCCAAACCATAATTCATACTTGTCGTTTCAACGGATTTAGATGGTGCCCCTGTTTAAAGTGAATGCGGTTGTTTCTAATGCATAACCCCAAAATGATAGCGTAAATCAGTAAGTGACATCATAGAACGAACCATATCTAAGAGAGTTCGATTCGATGTTCGGACACACCATTACTGTGGTGTTCCCGGTGTCAATTGTGAAAGTATTCCATTTCTTCAAATGCTCGCCAAACTCGTAACTTAGATATTCACCTCCACGATCGTAACGTAGAAATTTAATCTTCTTGTTACGTTGATTATCTACCTCACTTTGAAACTCCTTAAACTTCTAAAGTTTCGACTTATGTTTCATGAAATAGATATACCCATATATACTCAAGTCATCCGTGAAGGTAAGAACATAACGATAACCATCACATGATGCTACACTCATTGGACCACACACATCGGTATGTATGATTTCCAATAAGTCCGTAGCTCGCTCCATCATACCGTAAAATGGAGTCTTTGTCATTTTACCCATCGACATGCTTCGCATCTTTCAAGTGATTCAAAATCAAGTGATTCAAGAAGTCCATCGAATGGAGTTTCTTCATACGTTTCACTCCGATGTGACCAAGACGACAAGGCCACATATAGGTCTAATTATCGCTGATTTCAAACGCTTAGCCTCAATGTTGTTGATATGTGTATTTCCACTATCGAGATTCAATAAGAATAGACCATCTATCAAAGGTGCATGTGCATAAAACATATTACTCATATAAATAGAACAACCATTATTCTCGGATTTAAACAAGTAACCGCCTCGCAATAAACAAGATCCCGATATAATGTTCATGCTCAACGCAGCACCAAATAACAATTATTTAAGTATAAAACTAATCTCGATGGTAGATTAAGGGTAGCGTGCCACCGCGATCACATCAACCTTTGATCCGCTTCCACGCCGCATCGTCACCTCGTTCTTCGCTAGCTTCCGCTTATTCTGCAAAGACTGCTTCGAGTTACAAATATGAGCAACCGAACCAAGATCAAATACCTGTGCACTACTACAGTACTAGTGAGATACACATCAATAACATGTATATCGATATACCTTTCTTCTTGATGTTGCCGTTCTTCAATCCGCCAAGTACTTTGGGCAATTCCGCTTCAAAGGACCTTCTCCTTGCAAGAAAGCACTCAAGATCGTGCTTAGGTCCAGCCTTGGTCTTCTTCGGCGTGGTAGCTTTCTTACCACCCTTCTTCAAGTGTCCTTTGCTTAGACTTGCCTTTCTTGAATTTGGTGGTCTTATTGACCAACAACACTTGGTGCTCTTTCTTGATCTCCACTTCGCAGATTTCAACATGGCAAAGAGTTCGAAACGCCTTGTTCATGTTCGCATGTTGTAGTTCATCACAAAGTTCTTGTAACTTGGTGGTAGTGATTGGAGGACACGGTAAATCCCAAAGCATTAGGAATCACTATACCCAAGCTTTGAAGTTTGTTTGCGTGCACATCTTAAGCACATGCTCACTAACGGAGCTGCCTCTTCCATCTTGCGCTTAAAGAACTTTTCGTAAGCCTCATAGCTTTCAATTGCCGCATGAGTCTCAAAAATAAATTTGAGATCCTCGACAATATCATATGGGTCTCAATCCTCAAACCTTTCTCAAGCTCGATCCCAAACCATACAAGATAGCACACCGAACTATGGAGTCGATTCTTCCGAGAGGTAAACATTCTTTACTTCATCGAGCATCAAATCCGGTGGGTCACCCAAATGTGCATCCAACACATAGGTAAAATTACCAAATGTGAGGACAATCCTCAAATTGCGGAACCAATCCGAAGTTGCTTCCATTGTTTTTCAACTTTTCTTTCTAGGAACGCATTAAAATTGATGGTAGGCTGCCATTGATCTACAACATATTTGCAATAGTTTAGACTAAGTTTATGACAAATTGAGTTCAAATTAATTAATGTAATTAAACTAGGTGAACTCCCACTCAAAACAATATCCTCACATTGTTTTAGTGATCACACGAACCAAATCCACTACATCAACACCGATCATCACGAGAGTTGATATAGTTTCAATGGCTAACAATCATCATGTTCATCATATCTACTATATGATTCATGCTTTACCTTCGGTGATCCGTGTTCCGAGACCATGTCCGTACATGCTAGGCTCACAAGATCAAACCTTAGTTTCCGCATGAGCAAATCTGGCTTGCTCACGTTGTATACACTTGCGGAATCTAACACACCCGATCATCACGTGGTGCTTCGAAACAACAAGCTTTAGCAACGGTGCTGACTAAGGGTGAACACTTTATGACTTGAAATTCATGTGCATGAGGGATCATCTTATAATGCTACCGTCGTCTACTAAGCAATACAAGATGCATAAAGGATTAACATCACATGCAATTCAATATATATGTGATATGATATGGCCTTTCTTCTTTGTGCTTCCGATTTCCATCTTCAAGCACGAACATGATATCCATCATTACCGGCATTGCATCAAGGTCAATGACGCTACTCCATGGTTGTCGTCCACCGGCTTCAACTATTACAACTACTTTGAATAGACACGCGAGTCTTAACATAAATTAAAGACAACCATATTCCCCGCCGTTGCCACTTACAATAAGGAACATTGCATACATCAAATATAATCACAATCATGGCCATATCACATCATCAAGACACCGCAAAACAAAGTTAGACGCCTCTACTTTCTTTGCATATTTTACGTGGTTTGGGGCTTTCAATAAGTGTCGCTCTAACTTACGAACAAGAACCACAACATTGATACTAGTATTGTTAATCACCCGTTGTAAATTGGATCTTAACTATGCTAGGAGAAACAGCACCCATAAAGCCACTTATGCAATACAAGTTGCATGTCAAGCGTGGAGCAAGTCTCATGAACGATGTCATGTAAGGTTAGCCCGGCCGCTTCATCCCAACATACCGCAAGATGCAAAGTACACAAGAAGCAATCGACAATAAAATCATCAACGCCCACAATGACTATTGTGTTCTACTCAGGCAACAGATCTACATATAGACACGTCTCGATACCCTTGAGGGGTTCGTAGCATGGAAAACAAAAATTTTCTATCGCATACAAACAAACAAGCCAAGATCTATCTACTATATTGTAGCAACGAGTCGATGGAATAACTTACCCTCAAGATTCCAAAGCGTTTAACGAGCGGATTCTCGTGGGTGATGTAGTCGTACTCTTCCGATCTCAAGATCGTGTAGACGATCCTTCCTAAGGCTAAGCAGCGCTCCCAATGGTCACATCGTTCGTACTCGGCGAAGACCTTCTTCTCCCTTGTTCCAAAGCAATGGAGGTTGTAGAACTCCTCGCAATTCCGCAAAGACAACGGCGTGGTACCAAGTAGAGGAAATCCCAGGCTTCGCCTTGCCGAGCGAGTATGGTGGATTATGAGAGAGGGAAATTAGTGGTCTAGAGATTAGACACACCAATTAGAAGGCTCTAAACCGCTGGCTAAAGCAATTAGAAGCTCTAAACCAAAACGGCTCTAAACCGGAGATTAGAGGTAGAAAACTTGTGTGTCTAGAGGAGGGGGCCTTGCCCCTCTTTTTATAGGTGGGGAGGCGCGGCCAGGGGAGGGGAGTCCCTCCCCAAGTCGGCCTTGGGTGGCGCGCCGGCTTGGGGAGGAGACTCCTCCCTCAAGTCGGTTCCCAACTCCTCTTGCTTGTTTCCCACAGTTTCTTGTTTTAGCCGTTTGACTTTCAAACTGGACATTTGACTTTTCTGTTTTAGGATTCAATTTAATCCTTTATTTGGGACAGCAAGAACACTTAGTACATGATGCAATCATTCCAATATGTAATGACACATTCATGTACCCTTCCCCGAGTGCGGACAATCCGAACCTTCTAGAACATTCCCGATGAAAACACTAATCATTCCCGAACTCAAACGGACTTTCCTTATATGAATCTTATTCTCCCACCATTCCGGATCACCTCGTGATATCCCGGATCCCATCCGAGACTCAACAACATTCGATCTCTTCTCATAATACCATAACTACTCAAACAACGTCGAATCCTTATGTGTCTCCCTACGGTTCGTGAATTATGCGGACATGATCGAGACACTTCTCTAACAATAACCAATAGAGGAATCTGAAATTCATATGGCTCCCACATATTTCACGATTACTTTGCGATCGAATGAACCACTTACATACGATACCAATTTCCCTTTGTCTCACGATATGTTACTTATCCGAGGTTATGATCGCTTGTATCTCTGCATACCTAGTTCAACCTCACATCGATAAGTACTCTTTTCTCGCTCCGTGATATGTGATCCCTTGTGACCAAGTCACATGCTTGCAAGCTAATTGGATGACATTCCACCGAGAGGGCCCAGTATATCTATCCGTCATGTGGATGGACAAATCCCACTCTTGATCCATGTGTCTCAACCAATACTTTCCAACACTCAATGCCACCTTTATAACCACCCGATTCACGGTGTGGTGTTTGATGTCATCAAAGCATCCATCCAGAAAGGTGATATGTATGATCTCATGGTCAAGGAATTAGGTTACTATGTATCGTAAAGCATATAGCAATTGAACTATTGAAATGACTTGATCTTTATGCTACGCTTATCTATAGGAGTATGTCCACCATATCATTCTCCTAACGATATGATCTTGTTGTTGATAACATCTCAATGTTCATGATAGGAAACCACAATCATTAATCAACCAACAAGCTAGTGAAGTATAGAGGCTATACTAGGGACTTCAAATTAAGTTTACAAATCACACAAGTATCAATGTTTCCTTGTTAATACTATTATAGCATGAATGTAAACATTTATCATAAACACAAAGATATAATAATAACTACATTTATTATTGCCTCTAGGGCATATCTCCAACAGTCTCCCACTTGCACTAGAGTCATCTAATCTAGATTACATGGTAATATACCGAACACCCATGGCAGTCTGGTGTTGGTCAGGAATAAAGTCAACACAAAACTCAATGACCTCCTCTGTTCCATATCCCTTGGAGATGCTTCCTTCTGGTCTAGCACGGTTATGAACATATTTCTTTAAGACTCCCATGAACCTCTCAAAGGGGAACATATTGTGCAGAAATACCGGACCGAGAATGGCAATTTCTTCCACTAGATGAACCAGGAGATGCGTCATAATATTGAAGAAGGATGGTGGAACACCAATTCAAAACTAACAAGACATTATACCACATCCTTCAGAACCTTGGCGAATATCCGGATTGATTACCTGAGATATTGCATTGAGGAATGCACACAGCTTCACAATGGGTACTAACATTTTCCGTAGAAGCCCCTCAATGCAATCGGAAGCAATCACGTCATAATCACGTGATACCATGAGACTTCGTGTTTTGGAACTTTTCTCTGCCATATTTATTATCCCTTTATATTAGATGAGAAGCCCGGCACCTTGATACTGTAAAGGACTTCAAAAAGATTTCCTTCTCTTTGGTAAGAGCATAGCCGCACGACTTAAGTGACGCCTTTATCCGTCTTGTTATCTCAGATGCATGTTCTTTGGGTCTTTCATAATTTGTTGGTCCTCCCGCTTCAGTGTATCTTTTGTCTTCCCATACACGCCTAGGAATCCTAGCGCAGTTCACGCAGAGATTCTTCGTCACGTGCATCACGTCGATTGAAGAGCGGACACGCAGGACTTTCCAATATGGCAGCCCAAAATATAGATTTCTTCTTCCACATGGGTGCGTGTCAGTAGCGACGCCGTTCGAATCGATTGACCGCCGACCCTTTCCAAAGATTACTTCTATGTCCTTGACCATACCAAATACATCATCACCAGTTGGGAGTTCAGCTTCTTCCGGTGATCCGCCTCACTTTGAAATGCTTGCCTTTCTTTCTTACGGATGATTGGTCGGAAGAAATCGCCGATTCGCTAGGTACACAACCTTCTTGCATTTATACAAATATGTACCTTGGTCTTATCTAAACAATGGGTGCATGCCTTATATCCTTTGTTTATACATCTGAAAGGTTACTAAGAGCAGCCAATCATTGATGGTTACGAATAACAACCTCGAGATTAAATGGCTCTGTTTGTTCTCATCCCACGCACGTACACCTGGTTTGCCCACAACCGTAAGAGTTCTTCAACTAATGGCCTAAGGTACACATCAATGTCGTTCGTTGCTTGGGCCTTGGATGAGCACTGGCATCATAATGAACTTACGCTTCATGCACAACCAAGGAGGCAGGTTGTAGATACATAGAGTCACGGCCAGGTGCTGTGATCGCAGCTCCCAAAGGATTCATGCCATCCATTTAGACCAAACCATAAGTTCCTTGCGCCACACGCAAAGTCCGGGAAGTCTCTCGATTTTCTCCACCGTGACCCATCGCCAGGGTGTCTCAACTCCCCGTCTTTCTTACGGTCTTCTTTGTGCCATCGCAACAACTGGCATGCTCTTTGTTTCAACATGCGTTTCAACCTTGGTATTATAGGAGCATACCACATAACCTTAGGAACCCTCTTCCGAGGGGCTCTCCTCAACATCACCAGGTCATCTCGTCGATCTTATACCGCAACGCTGCATACCGGCATTTATCTAAATTCTCATACTCCTTATCATGTAGAGGATGCATCATTAATGCATGCATGTATCTTTGCACATCTAATCCCGGAGGAGAGAGTCTTCTTTGCTTCAGAGGTACTCGGGAAGTTCGTTATGTTTTGGAAACTTCCTTCATTATTTTCAAAGATCTTTTCAAATGAGGAGTCATTAGACCACACTCGCCTTCCATCGCAACAATTCCAAAGGTCGCATCGAGCTTTGTGCCGCCATCTTCACAATTTGGGTACAACAATTTCTTGTGATCTTCTAACATGCCCTCTAACTTCAACTTTTCATTTTCGTTTCAGTCTCGCTTTGCATCGAAATGACCCTACCAAGTTCATCACCGCTCATCCGATGCCCGTTCTTCACCTTTTTCCTCTCCATTGTCTTCCATTGCGGTATCATCAGATTCAGGAAACATATGATGATAGTTGTTATCATCATCTTCTTCACCATCTTCCATCATAACCCCTCTTTCCCGTGCTTGGTCCAGAATTATAGTTGGGCATGAAACCTTTCATAATCGTGGCGCGAATGATTTTCGAGGAAGAGTACTCCTTGTTGTTCCGACATTGAACACATGGACAACGATAAATCCATTCTCTTTGTTTGTCAGAGCCACATCGATAAATTTATCCACGCCTTTGATATACCCGCTACCCGCCACACCGACATCCATTCCCACGCTCATCTCGCATCATATAAGTAAGTTTATCAAAAACAGACATCATAAATAGTGAAATAACCAATTCACACCGACACATGAATTGTATCAATGACCTAGAAAAGATAAGATTGCTAACCTCGATCGAGGGAAATAAAGAGGAGAAAGCTCAAGCTGCCTCAGACACCTTCTATATTTTTGTTCTATGAGAAATTCAACGGATTTTTCACTCAAACATTTCAACAAACACCTTCAATGCATGCAAAAAAACTAGCACACACCCTCACACCTTACACCATTCGAAAAACAGAGCGGAGGCAGAGGGTTGCATTTATAGAGCAAGGGCCTTTAGTCCCGGTTGAAGCCAAGAACCGGACTAAAGGTGCGTGGCCACGTGGCTGTTAAATTTTAGTCCCTTGGTGGCTCCAACCGGACGCATGCCCTTAACCGGGACCTGCCCCGCCCCGCGTTCGCCCAACCGGACGCGTGCCAGCAAGCAACCGGGACTAATGCTCCGAGGGGTCGCGAACGGATGGCCATTTTTCCTCTAGTGATCACATGGTTCTTAAATAGGGCTAAATTTGGCCTGCTGGAAACGCCTATTTTGAGTGTTTTCACGCGAACATGTTCTTCTCCCCGCATGCAACACAAATTCGTGAACTTTCCTTTCTAAACATGGTCAAATTAATCTACTTTAATCTATAAAACTATGCATCGATTTAAGATAAGTTGTACATAAAAAGATACGAATCGACGTTATGAATCCATCATAACGATCTGTCCCTAGTTTCGTTGAGCTTTTATGGTTCTATTTCGTGTTCATGTTTATACTTTTTATGAGCGAATTTTGCCAAATTTTTTATACACGGTTGACCGTTTAAAATTTTCTTTGTGGTGTAGCTTCGCCTCACCGAATCACACAACTTTCGTGTTATGAGTTTTTCGTCTTGGCATTCATAACTACGTAGATCTAAACTATCATATTATACGTACGTATACTTAGATGTACTCGTATAGCAATGTCAAAAACAGAAACCTTACAAATCCAAAGTTGTGTGAAATGATGAACTGAATCTTCCATCCAAAGGAAATTTCAAATGATAAACTGTGTGTGATGAATTTAACAAAATCTATTCACAAAATCTCAAATCTCTAAAGGGAAGAACGACGTAGCGTTTTAAACACTTAACGAAGTTACAAATTGTTCACCGCAATGGATTCATAACATCAAATGACATCTTTTTCATCTATAACTTATCTCGAATGAGGGCATGGCTAGATAGTTTAGAGAGGATTAAGATCAAATATGTTAGATTAGAGAGATAACATTTATTACCTACTGCGTGCGGCGAGTAACCAAAAGCTGGGCCGTTTTAAGGGGAAATGAGGATACGGGGACCAAACAAGACCTCAAAATTAGTCCAAGTAAAATCGCTCCACATGCAACATCCGTAGAGACCGGGTGTCTGCTCTTGGTCCTGTGTTTATCTATTCTATATACTATTAAAAAGATTGAGAACGTTGGTCGCCTACAAATTTTTCCGTCGGTCAATTGTTGGGCGGTTTTACCCACAGTTCGGGGTATCACACAACTTGCCACCACCAAGTAAAAAATAGTCAGTTGTCTGTCGAAGCTAGGAGGGACACAACACAGTTTCTCTTCTCTGTTTTGGTCTGAAAGAATAGAGCGAGCCGAGGGGAGCGCCGGCGCGAGCTCCGCATCAAACCCAAGCGGCGGCGCGTCAATCCTAGGATGGGAGATCCAGTGGTGGCCCCTTATCCTTCGGGTAACAACCTAGAGTGGAGGTCGGGCGTGCTTCTACCGGGCGGCGGCGGGGCACACAAGGGAGCTGATCACTGGTCAGCCGTGGAGGGCATGGCGCGCAGGGGAACATGGAATCGGAGGCACTTGGTCCATGGTCGACCTTAGGTGTGCCGTCCATGGAGCGGTCGCGCACGTCGATGCTCCTCCGCGGCAGGAGCGGGAAGATGCAGGTGCCCGACGTGGAGGGGCTCCGGGCGTGTCGTAGGTCAAAGGCAGCGCTCAGAGCGGCCAGCTTTGGTCGGACAAGGACGAGGAGGCGTCGCATGGGCCCATGGTGGAGGAGTTCGAGGCGGACGCTTTCGGTGGCGAGTTCCAACAGGGAATTCCAAACCACTCGCCGTCGACACCATGGAGACCACATAGAGTAGTCAGTACTTTCGCGAGGTGGAGTTGCGGAGCATCTGGACTATGGATGGCGGAGGACGAGAATGGAGTGGAAGCAGCAGTCTGTGTTCGTCGTGATTTTCTTCCTTAGCCTTGCGAGTTGGATTTGAGAATTGGGATCTGGAGAGTAGGGAAAGCATGGTAGTATGGGAATAGATAAGGCACGCTATAGTACTCCTTCACTGTGTATTCTCTTTTAATTTTTTTAATGTGTTTTTATTTATTTTTACAACTATCCTGTTGTGTTTTTTATTCTTGTAGAGAGATTTGCAAACCAGATTTTAAGAAAAATCTTAACCAATTGATTTACTATTGTGTACAAAAATAGACAAGACTTCACAAATTGAGTATTCTACACCTTGTATCAATTTAATATATAACCGCTGCTAAGTTGTGAAGATTATAATTAATTCAAAAAATGCAAATTCTTACAAGTTATTAACTTAACAAAGGAGCCAATATTGGATATCCTCACAGGAGCTGACCTCCGGTAGCACAAAAATCAACATGAATTTGCCCCTCAAAAAACAAATCAACATTACTTCGTAGATAGCAATGGTCATTCAAATAGCAGCAAGTACAAAGTAGTTTGAGGGACTACTCTTAACAGAATATTGAAACGCCACTTCATCAAATAAGATATGGATGCTATTACGCATTATATAATTATCACGCGGTATCAAACTTCCAAGTATCATCCAAACAGTTCCCTCAAAAAAAATTATCATCCAAACAGTGATGGGAGAAATGGAAATTTCTTTTTTCTATCACTTATCTGATTCTCGTGTGCTTGTTGATTCATTTGAATCCATTGTAACACGGAAAAAATATCAGATTCTCTGGATAAACTGAAGATTGAATATTTTTATTTTACTATGATAATAATTATTTAATGTTTATGGACCCATTACAACGCACGAGTATTGTGCTAGTGTATTTGATACGAAGACGGTACACGTTAAAAAAACATCCCAAAATCTTGCATTGCACGAGCCTAATAACACTTCTGACTGGAAGTTAATGCAGAAAAAAGAGACAGGGTCTTCTACCTGCCTTTGTAGTTGGCGCTTGAGAAGAAAGATGGATTGTAGTGACAGGTAATTTAAAGGCACTCCTGTGCGACGTGCTCTTGGGAAAAAGATTGACACGTGCTCGTGCGTTTTTCTATTTTCATGTGATAGATATTGTGGATGATTCCCAAGACGACGCCAATATTTAGTGTATCCACTAGCATATTTTTGTAGAAATTCCTCGCATACTCCCTAAGTTTCATAATATTAATATAAGATGTTCAAGACTATTTTGTGGTGAGTAGGTTCACTCATATTTGTTTCGAACCTATACACTAAAAAAGATCTAGATACACTCTCTTCAAAAACATCTAATCTTTTAAAACGAAGGAAATATAGATATTGCGACTCTTACCGTGAGTACCGTTATCGGACAAAAAGACTCTCGCATATGATAATAGTGCGTGGATCTGCAAGTCTTTCTGACAGACTGACGCACGTTGCCCATTTTTTCACCAGGAATGATACAAACTTCCCTCACAGAGTTTCATGCAGGTGGAACGCTTTTGATGTGTCTTTGTGCGGCCACTGATGAAAGAGTCGTTGTGTTTTACAATGATTGTGTTCCTCATTACGAAATTCTGTAGTAGTGGATTAACTTAGAGTAGTTAGACCACTTGAGATGCTATCTAGTTGAATTACAATCATGTGGTACTATCTAATCGAATTTCAATAATATCCTATATTATTTACGTTTACTATTATTTTTTGTGAATATGCAGTTCATCACATTATAATTGTTGGTTCATGATTTATGATTGCTGTGAATTCCTGATAAATTCAATTATAGAGCCAAAAAAGTTACTTTTGAAAAACACTTTGTGGCGTTTGCATATGCCTAAAGGCTAAAAATTTAGATGGTACTGGTGGCGTCCTCACTAAACACCAGCGGTACCTATTTTACAAGTGGCTTCCAGGCCACACGCTACCACTAGGACTTACAAGTGGAGTGAGGTTTGTTACTGGCTTGCCACTTGAACACCATGAACCTCATTACCCCAACGCCACTACTATGGCTTTTCCTTCTAGTGTAGGGTTGACTAACTAGATGATGGATTAATTGATTATGATCCTAGAGATGTACACGACCGACCTAAGACCTTATTAGGTGCTCAACAAAAAACCCAAGACAAATTATTCAAGTTGGACTCTAGTTGAAGCCGACCCTACTGTATATCCCGGTAACAATGGGATGCTGATTTTTTTGCCGTGTGGAGCAATGCCAACCTGGCGACGATGGTTCCCCCCGGAGTCTATCAGAAGCGACCCGGGATTGGGTTCCTCGCTTGTCCGGCAGGTGGACCTCATAGGGTACGCCCTTCAGTACTACCAATCGACATGGCCTCACTTCATTGGCGCTCCTGGCTCAGCCCGATGGACCTCATAAGGATTGGCGAGGAGGAAAGGTGCCATCGTATGGTATCCTCTCCAATCCCCTGTAGTGACGTGTTGTGCATCCACGGGTGCCTCGGCATTCCCACCCCATAGCCGCCAAACAATTAACCAAAGATGTGTGCGTAATGCAGAGTGGAGGCACATCACCCCATGAAATGGTCGAGTGAATGTCACCTTGACGTCCTAGATCACCTTGACCGCTACTCGAGCGTGGGAATGCTACCGCCGGAAGTTTCAATGTTACTAAGATGCTTATCGATGCAGCGCCGCTTGGTTATTCATGTATGTAACAGTTTGATGGCAGTTGTGCGTAATACAGATTATTGGAAGCACAAAACTGAGCAAAATAGTGATGTACCAAACATATCACAAACCATGGACTATTTATTTAAGTAAATATAAATTGTTTGATACGACGCTTGGGAAAACGCTTTCAGCGTGCTCATGTGTTTGCCTATGTTCATATGATAGATGTCGTTGGCGATTTTTGGTTGATCGATATTTGCAAGAGGAAGAGCCAAGTCTTTGATCGATGTGGCTACTGTATGCAAGGCAAGATTTCGGTTTGTCTCAGATCTAACTGCTGCCCATGCATTAGCCAGTATAAAAACTATCTAACTTAAGGCTCGATGCATATGCACAGGCCGGTTTAGCTCTTGAAAATAACTCCCGTTATAATCTGGTCAACCAAATAACTCCCATCAAAGCTATAGTATAATTTCCAAACAGTATTTCGCTTTCATATATTACTACAGCATACTAACCATCTTCGATGCGATTTTCGCCCATCAGAGGCCAATATGATGTACAATATTAGTTGGCAAATTATGATTATGCTACTGTTGTCGTGATATATAACTAATTAAAGTGACACCTCAACCATAGTCATCTGATGCTCATTTCCTTTAACGAGAAAGTGTACCACACAATTAATTTGATGGATGTGTTTACTGTTGGAGATATGCCCTTGAAGAAATAATAAATATAGTTATTATTATATCTTTGTGTTTATGATAAATGTTTACATTCATGCTATAATAATATTAACAAGGAAACATTAATACTTGTGTGATTTTTAAACTTAATTTGAAGTCCCTAGTATAGCCTCTATACTTCACTAGCTTGTTGGTTGATTAATGATTGTGGTTTCCTATCATGAACATTGAGATGTTATCAACAACAAGATCATATCGTTAGGAGAATGATATGGTGGACATACTCCTATAGATAAGCATAGCATAAAGATCAAGTCATTTCAATAGTTCAATTGCTATATGCTTTCTGATACATAGTAACCTAATTCCTTCGACCATGAGATCATGCATATCACCTTTACCGGATGGATGCTTTGATGACATCAAACACCACACCGTAATTGGGTGGCTATAAAGGTGGCATTGAGTGTTCGGAAAGTATTGGTTGAAACACATGGATCAAGAGTGGGATTTGTCCATCCATATGACGGATAGATATACTGGGCCCTCTCGGAATGTCATCCAATTAGCTTGCAAGCATGTGACTGGTCACAAGGGATCACATATCACGAACAAGAAAAGAGTACTTATCGAACGAGGTTGAACTAGGTATGCAGAGATACCGACGATCATAACCTCGGATAAGTAAACTATCGTGAGACAAAGGGAAATTGGTATCGTATGTAAGTGGTTCATTCGATCACAAAGTAATCGTAGAAATATGTGGGAGCCATATGAATTTCTAGATTCCTCTATTGGTTATGGTTCAGAGAAGTGTCTCGATCATGTCCGCATAATTCACGAACCGTAGGGAGACACACTTAAGGATTCGACGTTATTTTGAGTAGTTATGGTATTATGAGAAAGAGACCGAATGTTGTTCGGAGTCTCGGATGGGATCCGGGATATCACGAGGTGATCCGGAATGGTCCGGAGAATAAGATTCATATAAGGAAAGTCCTTTGAGTTCGGGAATGATTCCTGTTTTCATCGGAATGTTCTAGAAGGTTCCGGATTGTCCGGCTCCGGGGAGGGTACATGAATGTGTCATTGAATGATTGCATCATGTACTAAGTGTTCTTGCTATTCCAAAAAAAAGTCAAACCGCCATTTGAAAGTCAAACGGCTAAAACAGAAACTGTGGGAAACAGAAACCGGGAAACAAGCAAGAGGAGGTTGAAACCAACTTGGAGGAGGAGTCCTCTCCTCCAAGCCGGCCAGCCTAGGCCGAGTTGGGAGGGACTTCCTCCCTCCTGGCCTTGACCCTCCACCTATAAAAGGAGGGGCAGGCCTCCTCCTCAGACACAAGTTCCTATCTTCTAATCTCCGGTTTAGAGCCGTTTTGGTTTAGAGCTTCTAATTGCTTTAGCCTGCGGTTTAGAGCCTTCTAATTGGTGTGTCTAATCTCTAGACCACTAATAGCCCTCTCTCATACTCCACCATACTCGCTCGGCTTAACAAGCCTGCATGATCTCCCTCTACTTCCGTACCACACGCCAGCCGAATCGCGAGGAGAGTGCTACAACCTCCGTTGCCTGCTGGAACAAGGGAGAGGAAGGTCTTCGTCGAGTACCGAACGTGTGACCGACTGCGGAAGCGCTGCCGGAACGCAGCGCCGGAAGGATCGTCTACACGATCTTGAGATCGGAAAGAGTACGACTACATCACCCACGAGAATCTGCTCTCGTTAACCGCTTTGGAATCTTCGAGGGTAAGTTATTCCATCGACTCGTTGCTACAATCTAGTAGATAGATCTTGGCTTGTTTGTTTGTATGTGATAGAAATTTTTTTTTCCATGCTACGAACCCCTACAGTGGTATCAGAGCCGTGTCTATATGTAGATATGTTTGCACGAGTAGAACACAATGGTCATTGTGGGCGTTGATGCTTTTATTGTCGATTGCTTCTTGTGTACTTTGCATCTTGCGGTATGTTGGGATAAAGCGGCCCAAGCTAACCTTACATGACATCGTTCATGAGACTTTCTCCACGCTTGACATGCAACTTGTATTGCATAAGTGGCTTTGCGGGTGCCTATTTCTCCTAGCATAGTTAAGATCCAATTTACAACGGGTGATTAACAATACTAGTATCAATGTTGTGGTTCTTGTTCGTAAATTAGAACGACACTTATTAACAGCCCCAAACCACGTAAAACATGCAAAGAAAGTAGAGGCGTCTAACTTTGTTTTGCAGGGGTGTGAAGTGATGTGATATGGCCATGATTGTGATTATATATGATGTATGCAATGTTCCTTATTGTAAGTAGGCAACCGCAGAGCCATATGGTTGTCTTTAATTTAAGACCCGTGTGTCTATTCAAAGTAGTTGTAATAGTTGAAGCCGGTGGACGACAACCATGGAGAAGCATCATTGACCTTGATGCAATGTCGGTGATGATGGAGATCATGTTCGTGCTAGAAGATGGAGATCGGAAGCACAAAGAAGAAAGGCCATATCATATCACATATTATGAATTGCATGTGATGTTAATCCTTTATGCATCTTGTATTGCTTAGTAGGCACGGTAGCATTATAAGATGATCCCTCATGCACATGAATTTCAAGTCACAAAGTGTTCACCCTTAGTTAGCACCGTTGCTAAAGCTTGTTGTTTCGAAGCACCACGTGATGATCGGGTGTGTTAGATTCTATAAGTGTATACAACGTGAGCAAGCCAGATTTGCTCATGCGAAACTAAGGTTTGATCTTGACGAGCCTAGCATGTACGGACATGGCCTCGTGAACACGGATTACCGAAAGGTAGAGCATGAGTCATATAGTAGATATGATGAACATGTTGATTGTTCGCCATTGAAGCTATATCAACTCTCGTGATGATCGGTTTTGATGTGGTGGATTTGGTTCGTGTGATCACTAAAACAATGTGAGGGATATTGTTTTGAGTGGGAGTTCACCTAGATTAATTTAATTATTAATTAGAACTCAATTTATCATAAACTAAATCAAAGTGAATTTGCATAGTTGTTGTAGTCATTGGAATCCGTTTACCACCTTGCGGTTAGTTATAATTGAGATGATAGAACTATAGAATTCTGGTTAGTTACTTTACAAACTGGTATCATATTGTTTTGAAGTGTTAAATCTAAAGTTTAAAAGTCCTATTGCAAACTTTCAGTAAGTTCCGGTTACTCCATGAAGTTTAATAATTAGTATTAAATCAAGAGTAACAATTCCAAGTGTTAGTGTATAAGTATCATGTGTGTTTCCATGATTCTTGATATTCAAAGGATTGTCTTAATATCAAAGTTATCTAGGATCTGAAAGAGTTGTTTCAGAAACCATGATGTGTGGAAGATATTGTATTATCTGAAACAAAGTTTTGGTTACAACATGATAGAGTATAATATGGCAAAGTTCATGTTCTCATATTTTGATGAGAATTTGCAAAAGGTTGGAGACACTAGTTGTCCTAATCGTCCAAAAGGATTTGGAGAGCAACATTATACTCATGATTCACCGTTATAAGCTAAAAGTAGCTTGATCATGGATAATTCCATGATAAGGGTGAATATTTGATGTAGGTAAAATATTTACTACACCAAGAGATTACTAAAGAAAGGAATTTGAAAGAACACCAAACATTTGATGATGGTGATCTACTTCAAAGTGCAAGTCCAAAGACATTGGTATTTAATTATACACGCTTTGGACTATATGTCATATGTATGACTCCACTATTGATGTTGATAGATTCTTTCAAACAGAAAAGGAAATATTGAAAGAAAATCTCATAAGTATATGGCAGAAAGGAAAAGACTAGAATTGTTCAGCTTAAGTATATAGATGATATACATGTTATGGCTATATTCTTTGCTTATTAAACAATGTGGTTCTCAAGTATTTGATACTGAATTTGTTGGTGTGAATCGTCGTCATACAAAACAACACAATTCATGAACTACAATGGCCTAAGTAACTAGCAAAAGAATATGTGATGATGTTCATCGAGAACAAATAAAGGGTTATTGTGTTGCTCGTTAAACATCAAAGCTTGCCTTCAAAGATTTGTTTTATCAGGTATTATGAGAACAAAAGGGTTGTTCAAATAATTGTCGTAATCCATAAAAGATGGATTCGCAAATCTCATTGGAGACATCACATCCATAAAACTAGTGCTAAAGATGTCGAAAGACAAATTGATTGAAAGATCACTTAGGAAGTGACATCGCCGTTTAAATTATACTGGAAAGAAAACATGAAGAAACTCCATGTGGATGGAATTTTGGAGTCTTTTGAATTTTGATCAAATGACACTTGTGAAACTTTCCTAGAGATAATTGAAACTTCGTTCATAGGCCAAAAGGGAACGAGATACTAGCTTATTGGAATTTGTACATATTGTTGTAAGAAGTCCATTATGTGTAGTCAAGAGCGATGGATTTTAACTTCATTTGCTTTTTCCGAAATTTTGAGTGAATATATGAATATTTACTTAATAAGGATGAAGTATGAAACATTTGAAAAGTTCAAAGACTTTCAAGATGAAGTGCAAAATCATTGTAACAAGAATATAAACAGTTTATGATAAAGATCATAAAGGAAGATATTTGAGTTACAAGTTTAGCATAATACCTAAGATTTAAGGAATCGTTCCGTGGATTTGCATTTTCCCGAAACATCATAAGAGTATGGAGCGTTCGAGATATGTAATTAAACCTTGTTTGACATGGTAAGATCAAAGGTATAATTCATAAAACTGCCATTATATTTTAAAGATTAAAAGCTTTAGAGACTACCGTTTTTCCACTGAAAAGAGCTCCATCATAATCCGTTGAAATGACACCATATAAAGTTATGGTTTGGGATAAAACCCAAGTTGTCCTTTCTTAAACATTGGTATGCTTTGCATAAGAAAGCTGTTTGCAACCAAAGTCGGATGAACCTGTCTTTGTATAACTGTTAAGTATTCCTCCATAAACACCGGAGACAAAAGTGTTTGTCGCTTAGAACGTCAAGTTTCTTTGAGAAGGAATTTTTCGTGAAAAGATAAGTGGGAGGACAATAGAACTTTGATAAGGTTAAAAGAACCTTAGCTATATGTGCAGAGTTGCGCAGTGCCGAAAAGTGTTCCGGAGGCAGCAACAATGCTCATGGCTCACGTGCCTCAAAGGTTGTGGTCACGAAGATCTAAGTTCCTATTGAAACAAGTAGGTCGGATGAACAATCAAATACCAAGATTTGAGAGTTAAATCATTATTTGACAATAATGATCCAACTACGTGCAAAGAAGCGATGATGGACCCTGACTCCGTAAAATGGCATGAAGCCATAAAATCCGTGATAGTTCCATACACGAGAAATCAAGTTTTGAACTTGAAGGACCCTCGAGAAAGGTGTAAGACCTTACAATTGTGTTTGGATCTATAAAAGAAATAGACATGGATGTTGCACATCTATGAAATAGTCGACATTTTGGGAAAGAGTTCACAAAATGTTCAAAAGTTGACTATGATAAGATTTGATCTTTCATAGTGATATTTAGTCTAGACGGATGAGTGTAGCAACCACTACATATAATTTTGTTATATGGTAGTTGAGTAAACAAAACAAGTTCTTCTAATAGAATTGTTACCTAGGACATGTGCATAACACGGTCCATAGGGTTTTGTTAATTCAAAGGATGCTAAAAGCATATGCAAACTTCAATGGTTGAAGTAAGCATAGCGGAGTTGGAATCTTCACTATGATGAAACTGTTAAAAGAGTTTAATTTCATAAGAGACAATGAAGATGCTTGCATTTGCAAGAAATTAAGTGGGAGCGCTAAGACATGTTTCTAATACATTATGTTGAAGACATATTGTTGATTGGAAATGATGTATCTTTTATTAACACATATTAAGAATTTCATCCCGATGAAAGACTTAGGCAAAACCCAAATATTTGGCATCAATAGACGCTAATATGGTTGTGCCAGAAGTACATAGATAAGATATTGAATGAGTTCAATATAGAAACTACAAGAGAGGTTCTTGTCGCACAGAAAGGATTGAATGAGTTCAATGTTGATGATATATTCAAGTGTATTGACATTTGGTAAAGTGAAACAAATAATCAAGTATAGATTGATACTTGATGTATGAAATCACAAAGAGTATTTATATCAATCATACTGTGATATGTACAAATCCAGATATGTCCTATGCTCTAAATGTTGTGAGCATATACCAGAATGAATCGTAAGATGATCATTGGACAATAGTAAGGATATTCTTATGATCTTTTGGAAGAACTAAGAGTATAATATTTGTAGAAGTGACAAATAGATGGTTAGTTCATTGTAAAAGTACTACATTGATACTAGCTTTGTCACAAAGTACAAATTAAGTTTATCTCAATCTAAACTAAGGGTGGCACAATATAATGTAAAGTGAGCTCCATAATGGATTTGGATGAGTTCCAAAGTTAAGACATTGTGACAGATACTACAACAAAAGGCTAAGTATATGACTGCTATTTTAGCAGCAAAAGAGGGCATTTGTGTCAAGTAGTTTGTTATCAAACTAGGTGTAGTTCACAAGGATAATACTATGAAGATATATTGTGCGACAATATTATCAACATGTTTTAACCCCAAAGAGCTAAAGGTCACACCGAAAGACCAAATTTGTACAAAGCCATCTCATTAGAGAATGAGTGATGCGTAGAGACCAAAGACATGCAATTACACACGGACCTGGAAGTGTCAGATCCGGAGATCAGTTGACCACTAGCAATCGTGTACATACAACACCGGAAAGCCATAGGTGTTGAATACACAAAGGTTTGAAACTAGATTATTGACTCTAGTGCAAGTGGGAGACTGTTGAGATATGCCCAAGAGGCAATAATAAAGTGGTTATTATCATATCTTCACACTTATGATAAATGTTTACATACCATGCTATAATTGTATTAACCGAAACATTAATACTTGTGTGATTTGTAAACTAAAATAAGAGTCCCTAGTAAAGCCTCTTGTTAAACTAGCTTGTTGGTTAATATATGATCATGGTTTCACGATCATGAACATAGAGATGTTATTAACAACAGGATCATATCATTAGGAGAATGATGTGATGGACATACTCCTATAGATAAGCGTAGCATAAAGATCAAGTCATTTCAATAGTTCAATTGCTATATTCTTTCTGATACATAGTAACCTAATTCCTTCGACCATGAGATCATGCATATCACCTTTCCGGATGGATGCTTTGATGTCATCAAACACCACACCGTAATGTGGTGGATATAAAGGTGGCATTGAGTGTTCGAAAGTATTGGTTGAAACACATGGATCAAGAGTGGGATTTGTCCATCCATATGACGGATAGATATACTGGGCCCTCTCGGTGAAATGTCATCCAATTAGCTTGCAAGCATGTGACTGGCTCACAAGGGATCACATATCACGGAACGATAAAAGAGTACTTATCGTTAACGAGGTTGAACTAGGTATGCAGATACCGACGATCATAACCTCGGATAAGTAAACTATCGTGAGACAAAGGGAAATTGGTATCGTATGTAAGTGGTTCATTCGATCGCAAAGTAATCGAGAAATATGTGGGAGCCATATGAATTTCTGATTCCTCTATTGGTTATTGTTCGAGAAGTGTCTCGATCATGTCCGCATAATTCACGAACCGTAGGGAGACACACTTAAGGATTCGACGTTGTTTGAGTAGTTATGGTATTATGGAAAGAGACCGAACGTTGTTCGAGTCTCGGATGGGATCCGGATATCACGAGGTGATCCGAATGGTCCGGAGAATAAGATTCATATAAGGAAAGTCCGTTTTGGAGTTCGGAAATGATTCCGTGTTTTCATCGGAATGTTCTAGAAGGTTCGGAATGTCCGGCACTCCGGGGAGGGTACATGAATGTGTCATTACATATTGGAATGATTGCATCATGTACTAAGTGTTCTCGCTGTTCCAAATAAAGGATTAAATTGAATCCTAAAACTGAAAAGTCAAATGGCCGCTTGAAAGTCAAACGGCTAAAACAGAAAGTGAGGAAACAAGCAAGAGGAGGTTGAAACCGACTTGGGGAGGAGTCCTCCTCCAAGCGTCACCCAAGGCCGACTTGGGAGGGACTCCTCCCTTGGCCGCCTCCCACCTATAAAAGGAGGGGCAGGGCCTCCTCCTCTGAACACACAAGTTCCTATCCTCTAATCTAAACCCTAGCCAAAGCCTCCGGTTTAGAGCCGTTTTGGTTTAGAGCTTCTAATTGCCCTAGCCTTCGGTTTAGAGCCTTCTCATTGGTGTGTATAAACCCTAGACCACTAATAGCTTTCTCATACTCCACCATACTGCCTCGGCTTAAGGCGAAGCCTCATGAGATCTCCTCTACTTAGGTACCACTGCCAGTCGCCTTGGGAATCGCGAGGAGAGTGCTACAACCTCCATTTTCTTTGGAACAAGGGAGAGGAAGGTCTTCGTCGAGTACCGAACGCATGTGACCGATCAAGGAGCGCTGCCGAACGTGGGGAAGGATCGTCTACGCGATCTTGAGATCGGAAAGAGTACGACTACATCACCCACGAGAATCTGCTCTCGTTAACCGCTTTGGAATCTTCGAGGGTAAGTTATTCCATCGACTCGTTGCTACAATCTAATAGATAGATCTTGGCTTGTTTGTTTGTATGCGATAGAAAATTTTTGTTTTCCATGCTACGAACCCCTACAGTGCCTTCAACGGAAACCAATGGAACTTCAAGGGTAAGCGTAAGCGCAACCGGAACAAGAAGCCTCGAAACTCGGACCGTGGGAAAGGCACCGCAAAGACAAAATATGACAAAACTAGGCTTTGTGACAAGTGTGGATGCTACATGCAACCTACTAACAAGTGCAAGACCCCAATGCATCTAACAATCCTCTACCAGCAATCCCAAGGACACAAGGCACCTCAAGGGAAAAGGTTTGAAGCCAACTTCAACCTTCATCCAGATGGCACCAATGGAGCTGGTTGTTCGCAAGATGCTCCTCCTGGACCTAGCAACACCATGACTCTCTAGCAGCCCGAGGACCCTATGAGCACGGAGAACATGATGATTGAGTATGCCTCAAACGACGTGTTTGAAGACTTCGACTAGTCCTACTATCTCCTTATTGATCACTTTATTTTATGTCCATTTGTGATGTTGTAATAAGAACATAAGTATTGTTGTTGTTATGTATATTGTATCAGCACTTTGATATAATAAAGATATAATAAAGATTGTATTCTATGTATCTAAATAAGGTTTCCTTATTGAAAATTCTTCATTTTTATATATAGCTCTCTACTGGGACAATCCGATGGAAGAAGAATTATGCCTTGTGGACAGTGCTACCACAAACTCCATAATGAGGGAGTTGAAATATTTTCAAACTCTGAAAAAGATAAATGGAGATATTTTAACTATCACCGCGATTTGATGGTAATTGTTGGTACCGGGCGTGCCATATTTACCCTCCCAAAGACACAAGTGATAATTGAGGATGCCTTGTTGTATCCCGATTCGTCACGTACCTTAAAATCAATTATCGATATATCCGTAAGAATGGTTTTCATATTGAAACCCATGAAGACAACAAAGAAGAGTATCTGCTCTTTACAAAAGATAACGGATATGGCAAGCAAGTACTTGAAAAAATTCCTTCTTTGTCGTCCGGACTGTACTATACGTACAAGCCCGTAGAACATGTTGCTTACAAGGTAATTTTCTAGAATGTTGACGCATTTCAAACTTGGCATGATCGCCTAGGCCATCCCGGTATCGGGATGATGCGGAAGATTACTAACAATTCTATTGGTCATAATTTGCATGAGTCCAAATTCCCTCAGTCATTAGACTCTGTGTGTATATCATGTGCCACAGGGAAGCTAATTTTGAGGCCTTCGCACCTCAAAATACAAATTGAACCACTTCAGTTCCTTGAACGAATTCAAGGTGATATTTGTGGTCCTATCCAACCATTATCTGGACCATTCAGGTATTTCATGGTTTTGATTGACGCATCTACACGATGGTCACATGTGTGTCTTCTTTCCACACGAAACTATGCATTTGCCAAGATAATGAGGAAAGTAATTAAGTTAGAGGCCCATTATCCAGAAAGTCGAATTAAATCAATTCGCATGGACAATGCTGCAGAATTCTCTTCACGCGCCTTCAATGACTATTGCATGGCCTTGGGAATTGAAGTTCAACACTCTGTTCCATATGTCCACACTCAAAATGGTTTGGCCGAGTCCCTAATAAAGAGGATCAAACTCATTGCAAGACCTTTGTTAATAAATAGCAGCTTGCCAACTTCGTTTTGGGGTCATGCGGTTTTACATGTTGCTGACCTAATCTAGTTGTGACCTACTGCATATCATAGTACTTCCCCTCTGCAATTGGTACGTGGAAATCCTCCCAGCATTTCCCATCTGCGTAAGTTTGGATGTGCTACATACATCCCGATCTCACCACCACAGCGGACATCCATGGGCCCATACAGAAAACTGCTTCTCGCAAGCAACAAATGAGAGAGAGGAGAAAATCCTCCAAATCAGTAAATGCAAGTCATCTCAATGTTGACGAACACCTTATGGGTAGTATACACCCGGTGGAAGGGCAACCTCCATAACCCAGCTCCAGCTTGCACGCACTGGCTAGGACATCGGAACACCTAGACTCACGCGTATTGGAAAATCACGAAGAGTCATCAAGGGTGCATGAGATATCCACCAACTATATCGATTCTAGAGAATCATTCAACCATAAGTCTACGATTGTCAACACTTATTTTTCTGCTACAATTGTCGATACCCTTCTCAATGATCATGATCCAAGGACTATCGTTGAGTGTGAGAAACGCTCCGACTGGCCTAAATGGAAGGAAGCAATACAAGCAGAACTTGCTTCGCTCAATAAAAGGAAGGTATTCACAGAAGCAATACCAACACCTCCCAATGTTTTCCCTGTGGTATTCAAATGGGTTTTCCTCCGGAAACGGAATGAGAACAATGAGGTGGTGAGATACAAAGCGAGGCTCGTAGCACATGGTTTCACGCAGAGGCCCGACATTGATTTCAATGAGACATATTCTCCAGTAATGAGTGATATCACTTTCCGATATCTTATATCTTTGGCAGTACAAAATCGTCTATCTATGCAGTTGATGGACGTCGTGATCGCATATCTTTACGGGTCACTAGATTCGGACATATACATGAAGGTTCCTGACGGAGTCTCTGTCTCGAATGCAAGCGCTAAACGCAACATGTACTGTGTAAAACTGAACAAGTCTTTATACGACTTGAAACAGTCGGGACGGATGTGGTACAACCGACTTAGCGAGTTCCTTCTTCAGAAGGGCTACTCCAATAGTGATGACTGCCCATGTGTCTTCATCAAGAAGTCCTCTTCAGGATTTTGCATCATTTCAGTGTATGTCGATGATCTTAACATCATTGGCAACACACAAGATATTGATGAATCACGCAATCATCTAAAGACAGAATTTGAGATGAAGGATTTGGGTCAAACCAAGTTTTGCTTGGGTCTCCAACTCGAGCACCTTCCCTCAGGAATAATGGTACACCAAGCTGCCTATATCCAGAAAATATTGGAGAAATTCAATATGGACAAATCCTATCCATCTAAAACTCTCATGGTGGTTTGTTCTCTAGACGTAGGGAAAGATCCGTTCAGGCCAAGGGATGATGGAGAAGTGATGTTGGGACCCGAGGTTCCATATCTCAGTGCCATTGGAGCGCTCATGTATCTTGCAAATTGTACGAGGCCTGCTTGCTAGACATAACGCAGCTCCCACCAAACGCCATTGGTCGGGAGTCAAGAATGTCTTTCGATATCTCCAAGGCACAAAGGATCTTGGCCTATACTTTCAATTTCAGAGAAATCTGGACTCCGTATGATCAGATACACTGATGCTGGCTAATTATCTGATCCCCATAATGCCAGATCACAGACCGGCTTTGTGTTCCTACATGGTGGAACTGCTATATCATGGAAGTCTTCGAAACAAACTCTGGTTGCCACTTCTTCCAATCAATATGAAATAATTGCATTATATGAGGCATCACGCGAATGTGTGTGGCTTCGCAGAATGATAAACCACATACAACAGTCATGTGGAATTGGTTCTATCGAATCACCTTCCATTATCTATGAGGATAATGCGTCTTGTGTTGCACAGATGCAAACAAGATATATCAAGAGCAATATCACTAAGCATATTGCCCCAAAGTTGTTTTATCCTCATGAACTCCAAAAGAGTGGGGAAATAAACATCTTGCAAGTCAAATCATGCGATAATCTTGCCGACTTGTTTACAAAGTCTCTACCAACTTCAACATTCCAGAAATATATTCATGGAATCGGTATGTGGCGGCTTCGAGATTTGCAAGAATCAGGGGGGGTATCTTCCTGAACTATTCCTGTTCAAAGCATCATATTACACTCTTTTTCCCTTAAATGAGTTTACTTTACAGGTTCTCATTAAGGTTTTTAATGAGGTAATATCAACATGAGATCATATATCATACTATCCGTTTTCCCCATCGGGGTTTTTAAAATGGTATAAACGACATATTTATTGACCTCTAGATTCTATGGATTTATTTCATATTAAGTTAATAGAGGCGATAATCATTATATGCTGTGCCATTTTCTTTTTATTTTTCCATAGGGTTTTTGAAGGAGTTTTAACAACATATCCTACACCACTCCTCACATTTTTCCCACAGGATTTTTGGAGGAGACTTGAATCAAGATGATGGATCTTACAATGAAGCGATGATTAGAGGGAGTGTTAGAATTAATTAAACATAGTTAATTAAGGGGTTAATCCCCGCACATGTAATCATACGATTATGGAACCGTCGGACGGTTGGAATTTCTGGAGCGCCGCCTCCCGGAACCGACTCTCCCGTGTATAAATATGTTGATCCAATCATCAATGAAACAACTGCTCATTCACGTGTCTCTGGTTGGTCTATCTATCTCTAGTTTTAATAAGAATGAAGCGGCCACTGCCGGCGACGATCGCCGATTCTCCTGGGTGCCATTGCAGCATAACTGCGTAGGGCTCTCGAGTTGTTGATAAGCTCTTACAGCTTGTGAACTACTCATGTACGAAGAAAAAAACTTGCATGTACTAAAGATATTAAGCAAAATGCCGATAGAGTAGGACCTTGGCTTCAATCCTTGCTTCCATTTAGATACGGAGTGTACTACCAAGCTTGGCCTAGCGCTTAATTATTCTTAGGGTACAACTTTCCTCTTCTTATGAAACATGGGAGTGATGTTTGGACAGGGCAGTTGAGTGTTTACGTGTCCAGATTTGATTTGCACCGCTGCATCTACTTTTTTGTCAAGTCGAAACCTGAACCGAACTCAGTGCATTCCAGGCAAGACATGGTTGCAACCTGTGCCTTTGATCCATCTTCGAGTTTGTTTGTGTGTTCTCGGTTGGCCTTGGATGGTGGTAGAATGCTCTGAAAGATATTTGAGTGACAACTTTCCAATGATACGAGAACAAATTAAATCCTATTGAACTGGGAGCACTTGGCTCCTTGGCTCCGGGCCTGGACACACAGGGTTAACCATTGCCTTTCCAGTTATAAAAAACTCTGAAATAGCACTGGGATTTATAGCAATTGCAGGCTGCACATTGTGAGTAATTATTTCAAAACTCTGAAATAGCACTGGGATTTATAGCAATTGCAGGCTACACATAGTGAGTAATTGTCGCCAGCTGTTCCATGAATCGTGATGCTGTCAAAACTTGACAAAGGGCTTGAAGACATTCGTAACACGTATAAATCCTGTTATTTGATGGATGTCAAGATTTTCATGCAAAGATGCAAGACTACAGACTAGTTGCCACCAAAACCATACAGAACTAGGTGATACCTTCCTGGCACGCCTCTTAAACTGCACGGTTTTGTTTTGGTCAAATGTGTTGAAGCAGATCACCAATGAATTCAATTGAAATGTTTGCTCGCTAGTACAAAAGAAAAAGAGCTATCAACACCCGCCGTGCATGTGGCCTCTTGAAGCAAAACTTAACAATTTCGCCGGATTCAACCATGCAAGTCGACAGGCAAATAAATTCGTGTACATTAGAAAATGAAACTCACTGATGGGAAGCTGCAGGTAATCACGCACTTTACAGAATAACACTGCACGACTGAAACCGCCTTTGGGTGGTGTAATATCTTGTTTTACAAAAACGAAAACACAGAAAAGGGATTCCATCATAGCGAGATCATCTGAACAATGCTCTATTTCCTGGTTGAAGGGTATGTAATTAAGTCTGAAGAAATGGAAACATCAAGATAAGAAAATCGGTCCTCCCATGAGGAACAGATATTTAAAATATATGTTATGTTCAGTTGTTTCTTAGCTTTCTTTGGAACCATGTCCTCTGGGTTGCAATCTTAACGACTATCATTTGTGCAAACCTTCCCCGTTGTGCAAACCGATATATTCACAAGTTCCTAGTTGGACAACATAATTAGATACTCCATGTATGTATGTTTATGGTTGTCCATGCAAGGCTGTGACTGCATGGACATAACGAACAGAGCCCAACAATTATTTTAGCTCATTATTCTTAGCAAGCTTAATGATCCAAGCCTTAACTATCATGACCCACGAGTCAACATGACTCCGGTAAGAAATTAGTGGAGGGCATAATTCTGTTCTGAAATTAATTCAAACACTTGTGTTTTTGGGTAGGTATAACTTTTTTAGTGGGCTGAAATGTCTTTTCACGTGACTGCATGATTGCCATTCTTGCAGACCTAAAAAAGTTTAACTGATAATTGATCTGAGATAACTGGGCGGATAGTGAGAAGCAGTTTGATTCAAAATTCTGAAATCATGATACTATTATAACAACTTAAAACGAATACATGTTGAATTAAAAAGAACCTTGGAGACGAATACACTTTTCAACCCAAAACAGCATTTTCCATCTCGCAAGAAGATCCAGAATTCTGAAACCTCTTTTCAACCCAAAACAGCATTTTCCATCTCGCAAGAAGATCCAGAATTCTGAAACCTCTTTTCAACCCAAATCAACATTTTCCATCTCGCAAGAAGATTCAGAATTTTGAAACATTTTTCTAACCATATCAACATTCTCCATCTAGCTAATATCAGTAGATTAAAACCCATTCTAGACTGGCCAAATCAAGCAATTTCAGAAAGCATGGAAGATGGTTCTAACTTTCAAAGACTATTTAAACAGACGTGCGCCATGAACTGATTGAATTTTAAAGCAGAACCTTAGTGCAAATTAGTTATCTGCAACATTTGCACCGCTGGCAAAGGATAACAAAAGTGAAAATGTACACTCAGAAATACCATTTTAGCAATTCAGTCCTGATACAACATAAATTCCATCAAATTAGTCACATCAATTTTTCCAAGTTAAACTCATTTAGCAGATAAGTCTGTGTATATGATAGAGGTGATTTACATTTGTAAAAAAGTAACAGCATTTTTTACTGTAAAACACATGGTTTAGACAGAACAAAAAATACTCAAATGTAAAATGCTCGCTGACAATAAACTCTGGCCCAACTAATTTTGGTGATACCAGAACAATTCATACATGAACCACAACTTGTGTTATCCATAAGGCAAACAGATGGTAGGAAATTCGTCTCGAGATTTCTGCGGGCAATGAGGAAGCTCGAGAAGTTCACTACATAAAGAGCTTTAATATGTTGCCATTATATCAGACACCGTCAAAAGCAAGTCCTTCAGATTTCATTATCTCCGAGTAGAAAGACCAAAAGCCTGATTTGCATGATCTCATGGAATAGAAGAAGCCTGGAAAATTACACAACAAATGCAAGCATGTGAGTATTTTCTTAGCCTTGTTAGAAAACAGCAGTAGATGATTCAATAGAAAATAGAACTTTCAATATTTATTATATATACCTTATTTATTTGAAGGGTACAAAGTCCGGTGATATCAGGATTCTTGAGCTGATCGAGCTGCCGTTTCCCTTTCCTGATCAAGTACTCAATGTACACAAAGTTCCTGCGATCTACGTTTCTTGCATTCTCGCGAAACTCTGCCGAGACGACAGACTGGATCCTCTGGCGCTCCTCTGGAGCCTTGAGCCTTGCTGTCCGAAGGAAGCCTCTGTATAATGCCAGGGCCTGCCTCTGGATACCAGATAACTTTACACGGGGCGCCATTTCATCCTTGTGAGGCAATCATCAAGCCTAGCAAGAAGTAAACTACCAAATGAGTTATCTCGCAAGCGAATCTGCATACTTTTGCAGAGGAAAGGATGGCAACTACTGATAAAAGGATGGCAACTACTGATAAACTACTCATCAGGCCACGGATTATTCACCCCGGCCCCCAAAGGTAATTACAGAACCAAACATTATTCACCCCGGCCCCCAAAGGTAATTACAGAACCAAACATTATTCACCCCGGCCCCCAAAGGTAATTACGGAGTAGAATAGAAAGCAGAAAAAGAATGATTCGGTCACAGTATAGAACATGGAAGAACAAAAATCCTGGAACAAATCTAAGCAAGTTAGGGTTCTTCGCCAGCAAAAGAAATCAGTCGAGTCCGGCTGGGTCTCCAATCCGTGCCAGTGCAGCCGAGCGGAGGACTCTAGGGAATGAAGCCGTCGCGGACTGGGCCGCCGCACTGGCGACCTGGAGCTTTTGGGTGGAGTAGCGGGGGCCACGACGAGCTGCATCTCGCAGGTGGAACGGAACCGAGCAGGGAAACCCAGGGAACAACTGGGTGGGGAAATCAGACGGAGAAAAAGAGAGAGGCGGGGAGGCGCTAACTAACCTGGACGGAGATTCGGCAGCACCAGCAGCGGCTCCGTCGATCGCCGACGCCGCTGTGGAGTTTTTGGACGGAAGAGGGGAAGCCGCGGAGGCGTGAAGAGTCGTGAGTTGCGAGGATGTGGCCGAAAAGAAAAGAGCCTCGTCACCGAACCTGGCCATCGGGGCCGGTTTTTTACGGCCTGACATGACATGTGTTGAATGGCCCGTGGCCGGCAAGGCTGGGGCCGTGTCTGGGCTTCGATCTGAAGCACACGATGCCGGCACGGAACGGCTGATTTAGCCTTTTTTATTTTTCCTATTATTTATTCCATTTTTTTAAAAAATCTAGCCCATTAAGTTTCGGTGTCGTGCCAGGGTCTGAAGATTAGACACGCGGCCCAACACGGCACATCACAGCCCGCCAACTAAACGGCCCCTGTGATCAACATGGGGGCAGAGTAACTCAAATGTTCACAGCTAGCAAACTGGATAAAAAAAGAATTAACAGGAAATGCATCAAGTTTTTAGTCACAAAACTGATTAGGTAAAAGTTTGATCACCCCAATCCACAAACATAATAAGGTGGAAATCTATCACTCCCCTAATAAAACACAAAAGGGACAGATCAACAGAGACAGATCAATACCCAGCATTCTGCTGCTGACAACAATGCTTCTTCTACCCAAACAGAGACCGATGGATTCCCAATCTGACAGGGACTGCTAATGCAAGCATGTCCAAACAGGAACCACAAGATGCCGAGAGGAATGATGGGAGAGCCTACACAAATTGGCATCTGTCACCACGGGAGGCTAGGCTGGATGGACCGCCGAAAAGCGTAGGTAGTAGGCGATCGGATAAGGACTTAATGATCGAATCCGCCACGTCGCTCGCGGACAGGCGAGTGCGCCTGACGAACTCGGCCACCACCACCACCTACAGACCAATGGAATCGCGTCGCGTCGCAAGGGCCCAAAGCGGAAACCAACAAAACGAGCACGCGCGGGCGCACTACGGGGATGCCGAGACAGGGACTCGCGATCCAATTCCTGCTCCTCCGATCAGGGCGGAATAATTCCCCGGTTCCTCTCCCCGTGCGTGTGACCCGATCTCACCCCCTACCCGTAACTGAAACTCCCGGCCCATCGGAACTGACGAATTCCCGCAGAGGCGTCCCGAGGAACCGGAATCCGTGCGCAGAAATCGAAAGGAAACGGAGCATAATAAAACATAAAAGTAAATTCGCCATGGGTGGTCCATTGGTTGGAACGGAACCGAGGAGGGGAACCCACAGAGCAACCCGCCCATCGTTGATGCAGGGAAATCAGGCGGAGAAGCGGAGAGAGGGGAGGGGTCGGGATACGGCGGCGAGGCGCTAACTGACCTGGACGGAGACTCGGCAGCACCAGCAGCGGCTTCTTCTCCAGCAGCAGCCGCCGCCGCCGCCGCCGCCGCCGCCGCCGAGTTTTTGGACGGAAGAGGGAGGCGGTTTTGGTGGAAGACGACGAAGCGGCGGAGGCGTGACGAGTCGGGAGTTGCGAGGGGGCGGGCCGAAAAGAAAAAGGGCTCGTGACGGGCACAGGGGGGCAGTTTCGTACTTTCTCCTGCGCCCGATCCGGTGCGATCCCGTGCTGTCGTGGACCCCTTCCGGTGAGTCTGCTCTCTCCTCTTTTCTGGAACGGACCTCTGCTCTTTCCTCTTCCCTCTTGTAGCATCTCCAACTACGCGTCCTAAGTACTGTTCACTTTTGTTCTACTTCATTCGATATAAATCAATAAATTTATACTCGGATATATTTTGTACTTGGATATATTTTAGAGCTAGAACCCAACAATGCTTGTCTGCCTAGTGTCTGTCTTCTGAACCCAACAACGCGTCCCACATTTTTTCCAAGACCAATATTGATGCGTATGAAAAATTATTTAAATAGTTCAAAAAGTTCGACATCATGAATTCTTCAAATTAACCCAACACACGACATGTACGAAAATGACACCAAATCCCGAACAACAACATAAATGGAGATCATACGGGAGAGTCAAGATCATCCACCTCTTCATATTGTACCAAGCTCTCGTCGTCTCGTTGTATAGGCGAAGATCGGTTGTCGTCACATGGTTCTTCTCCAGAGAGGTAGCAAGGCGCCGAAAAATTGGCTCGTGGCGCTCGCCGACACGTGTTACGTGACACGTGTCACGGACCACCTATCGATAGAGCAGGAGCGGTGCTTGCTCGGCGTTCAGTTACTTGTTTGCTCTGACAACGACGGCGACAACGGTCACATCCATTTTCTTGGGATCCTTCATCCGCATCCGCCGGCCCAGCCTCCTCTTCTTGCTCTAGGGTTTCAGCGACTTCTTCATCTTTGTCGGGGCGGCAATGCGGAGCAGGCGGAGACCAGGGGTAGGGGCGCGGCGAGATCCATGGAGGATGGGGCAGCGGCGGGCGGGCGATGGATGGAATGATGGACAGAGGGACGCTGACAAGTGAATGCCAGGTGGACAAGGAAGGACAGCTAGCCGAGTGTGTCCTCTCATCCCCAAACCTCCCTCAAGTTTGGTGCCAAATGGGATGTCCTACCACCCGGCCTCCCGACACCATTTGGGGTGCGGCGTCAGAACGTGTTTTTGATGGGTTGTGTCTCATGTCCGCGTGGACAAAAAATGGGAGAGTCTGGGGCTTCGAGCCGAGTTAACTCGCGAGAGGGAGAAAGAAAGAAGTAATGGCCGGTTTCAGAGACGAAGCTCTACCTCAACCGGATCGGCGGTTAAACAGATTGTCTAATGAAATACTCCCTCCCTTTAGAAATATAGGATGTTTTAGATTTGTGAAGAAGATGTATCTAGACACCTTTAGTGTGTAGGTTTAATGAATCTAGACACTAAAAGTTGTCTAGATACATCTTCTTTACAAACCTAAAACATCTTATATTTCCAAACGGAGGTACCTCCGGCCCATATTAATTGACTTGGATTTGTTAAAATTTGAATGAATCTAGACACTATTTAGTATATAGGTTCGTCCAAAATTTGACAAATCAAAGTTAATTAATATGGACAGAAGGAAGTAATATATGGTTATTTTGAAAGGAAAAAAAAGGTCGCCACCGCCTCTGTGTCTCCCGTGGCGAGGTGCTGAAGGCCACCGGCAGCAGCGCCGTCAGATGACAGCGGAGGAGAAAGGTCAGGGCCGGCGGAGGGTTGGCTCCGGCGATCATCAGATCAGAAGGGTCGAACCAAACGCTTTGGTTTCTCCTGATCACTCCAGAAGCCTCGCGAACATCCATCCGCAAGTTTGTGGCACAGGGTTGTTGGAGATCTTTTCCAACTCTATCTATCCAGCTTAATAAAGTCTAGACTAGGTAGTTTCGTGTGGTTAGTTGGTTACCTTGGTCCGGCGGCCGGCTCACCGGCGAGTGAGCTCCACTCTCCAGGGGAGCGGCGGTGGAAGACGCGAGGTGGTCCGTCCAGGATCCCGATCAGTCTTCGCCTCCGTGCGCTCAAGGGTCCAGGACAGGAGGGATGGGCCGGGAGGAGCCGGGCGTGATGTTTTTATAAGGCAAAGAAACTGCGAGCATGGCACAACACAAACAAAAGAGGCAACGTGGGTACGCCGTGTACGCGTCGGAATACGCGTTTGTGATGCAACAAATCGTCAGTCTTGTTTTGTACTCCCTCCATCCAAGAATAGATGTCTTAAGTTTTTCAAATTTGAAATAAATCTATATACTAAATAGTGTCTAGATTCATCTAAATTTTAGCATATTTAAGACATCTATTTTAGGACAGGGGAGTACTAGTTACTACTGTTTTCCTTCTTTTCTCGAAATGGAGGCAGAAGTTTTCCCTTTCCTCCTTAATCTTTGGGAACAACGCTTCCAAGCAAAGAACTGGATATATATAGTTTTCTTCTCCTAATTTTTCTACTCCCATCGTCTTTAAAATAGATGTCACGGATTTATCGAATTTTGAATGAATCTAGACACTATTAAGTATATATAAATTCATACAAATTTTGAAAAACCTTCGACATCTATTTTGAGACCGAAGCAGTATGAGAAATGTAGGCAAGTTTCTTTGAAGAATACAGTGACAACCCATGCCCAGGGTTCACCATGTTTCTTGTTGATATTCGAGCCTTTCAGGAGCATGTTTATCAATCGCGGTTCAAATTGAAATACTAAGCAGCAATCGTGTTCCAAACTCTAACCGTGAAGCGAAAGATACCACCGCCACGGAGAGGCGATCTGGAGGAGAGAAAATCCATCTAGGGTTTCACGCCCCTTGCTGGTGACATCAACGGTCCACCCCGCCTCTGGTAGCCCTAGGGCCTTGGAGGTGTGGCGGATCATGGCCTCTCCCCAGTGAGAGGTTTTCGTTCTCTGTTTAGCCTGTTTTTTAGTGTCTTCTTTGGAATGTTGAGGCGATGGCTACGTCCTGAAGTCAGAATAATGTCTACCATGTCCTATCCTCGCTCCGACGATGCATCTAGCGTCAATGGAGGGTGTGGCAGACTTTGTCCGACGGATCTTCTAGGATTCTGTTGTTTTCATATTCGTTTTTTTTAGGTCAATCTTTTCCGATTTACGATTGTCATCATAGGTGACTGTTGGTGTTCTAGTAGGCTGGTTATTTATGGTCTTAGCACAATGACTTCTTGTCTGTCTACTATAACAAGCTCTATTATGACAAGCCTTGTTCGGTTCCGGTGACGAAGGGGCGGGAACGGCGACGCGTCTTCGACTTGCACTAATGTTTGTTGTCGTCGCTAGGTGGTCAATGAACTATTTGTAATTTTTTACTTTTAGGCATTTTTATACTTCTCTTGGTGATTATTAATAGATTTATAGAATTTCGAAAAAAAGAAATGTTTCCAAAAGCCGAAACACTCCTTTGCGCCAAAGATAGTAGAAGCGCTATGCACGAATACCCTGGAGTAATAAATATCGTGGTCGCGGTGCCGCACACGTTAAGCAGGTGGTTTACACCAGCTCACAACAACCTAGCTTAAAGTCAAATGTTCGTTAACTTAAACAAATCATAGGATTACTACACTAATACCAGTGGATGACAGATTGCGTCTCCCAGGACCGATCTGAGGCACCAAATATAGCAAAGGCACGACAGGGACACGCACTAGTCTGGAAGAAAAGGACACGCGTGCATGTTTTAGCTTTTGGAATCGGATTATTTACCAGCGTCTCCGTTACCATGACCCATTTCAGACATGAAAAAATGTTTGTTTATAAAACATAAGACTTCACATTGCCCAGATTTGTATGAATCTATCCACTAAGGACACCCACAATGTGTGGCTAAATGTGGTTCCAAATTCTGGTTTTGACTTTTGAAACTAGTTCCTCACATTGTGAGGTTAGTTCTAAATTAGGAAGAAGAGGGAACCGGAGCAGACTCTTGCTCCGAATGCCAAATTGTGGCAAGCAATAGTTTAATACCTTGTACATGCATGAGGAGAGGAGAGAGAACACCCATTCTCTATGTGATTTTATTTTGTTGTAGGACCTGTTGTACAGATATTTGGAACTAGCTACATCGTGGAGGTGTTGCTAAATTTGTACCAATGCCAAATAGTACTTTGTCAGAAATTTGGCTACGGCAACGCTGTGGGTGCCCTAAGGGCATCGATAATATGGGGCTAAATGTGGTTCCAAATTCTGGTTTTGGCTTTTGGAACTAGTTCCTCACATTATAAGGGTAGTTCTAAATTAGGAAGAAGAGGAAACCGGAGAATACTCTTGCTCGGAATGCCAAATTGTGGCAAGCAATAGTTTAATACTCCCTCCGTTTAGAAATATAAGATGTTTTAGATTTGTGAAAGAGATGTATCTAGATATCTTTTAGTGTATAGGTTCAAACTACCAACACTAAAGTGCATGCACATAAGGAGAGGAGAGTCTCTATATGATTTTATTCTATTGTGGGACCTGTTGTACAGATATTTGGAACTAGCTACATTTTGGTGTCCTAAAACATGTCTTGGTGCATGCGAATTTAAACATGTCTAGGAGTATAAGACATTTTAGCTATGCGAATAGAATGAATTTAGACGTCTTCTAGCGTATAGAAACACTGACCAAATGGGTCTCCATGTTGGAATTGCCTAGTGTCGTGGTGTGACACTTGTAGGGTTATCTCTTTTATTGGCCAAAAAAATAGTTGTGTCCCAGCCCGCTAGGTAATAATCTTTTTTTTTCCAAACGTGGTGGTCACGGCGCAAGGACAGCGAGGTCAACTTTTTTTGTTTAATCCCCATGTGATACAACGATTAAACAGTGTGGTTGGTCGATGAAACTGCACACAAGGATTGTTTAAAGGAAAATGATACCATACCCCGGGGATCGCACACACTGATACCCTGGGTCCTTTTTTTTTTGCTCCCGTACTCTCTTGACCCGGACGACGCGGAAGGTCCTACCTGCTCACGCGAGTTGCTCCTGTACGTCTCGTGACAGGGAGACGAGGAAGGGTCCCACCTCCTCACGCGAGTTCCTCTCCCCTGCCTTCTTCCTCGCTGCAGATGCGCCGACGTCTGCCCTGCTCCGCCAAGACCTGCGGCCCGGCAGCCCGGCCACACAAGACTCCCGCTCCGCCGCCATGGGTCTCCATCCCCGCCAAGTCTCGCCGCCACGGGCCTCCTCCTCCGCCGCCTGGCCGGCTTCCGCCAAGCACCACCCCTTGCAGCCGTCGCGCCGCCATGGGCCTCCAACCCCTGCTGCCATGCCCTCCTCCACTGCCGCAAGGCGCCACGCCTCCCTCCGCGCCGCCTTTGTATCGAGCTCTTGCCGAGAGAGAGAGAGAGAGAGAGGCCATGGCAGTGCTGCAACAAGCGATGACGGAGCTTTACTACAATCTCGTGAGGGATTTGCTACATGAGCGTTTAGGATTTGCTACCATGGGCCGGCGACGGTGCTACGTGCAGCCAATGGTGATGCTACTTGCTGGCTGGCGGCAACACTTGCTACCATGGTGACACACTTGCTACCATGGTGACGTCTCTTTTTCTACACATGGCGGATGCGCTTGCTACAATGGCGACTTTGTTTTGCTACAAGAGACATCAGCGTTTGCTACCATGGGCGTGGGACCTTGCTACGAGGTGTTCGGCGAGGTCTCCCGGTGGAAGTCTCCGGCGAGGTTTTTTTTTGCTACCTTAGCACATTTTTTTTGCTACCACCGTTGTGTGATTTTGCTACACTAGCGCAAAGTTTTTGCTACAAGGTCTCCGACGAAAATCTCCGGCAAGGTCTCCGGTGAGGTCAGATTTGCTACATTAGCACGACTTTTTTGCTACACGATCGCCGGCGATGTCTCCGGCGAACTCTTCGGCGAGGTCTAGTCTGTTTTCTATTTTCTAGGTCAAACCGTTTCTGCTACATGTAGCAAAAGTAGAACTATTTATAGCAAAAACAAGTGTATTTATAGCAAAAGCGGAAATCTGGACAAAAAACCAGAACACATGTCACGCAGAGGACCCGGGAGATCGGGGGAAGTTATCCGGGGGACGGGTAGTGCTCCCCTTTTTTAAATCCGGATGTCGGCGAACAAATCTCATTCTTTCTGTTTGTTGGTGGGTTGGCGCGAGGGGCAATTCGGTACTTTCGTCTCGTCAGTAAGGTTTCCTGTCCGATGCGAATCATGCGATGGGAGACGTGGACCGGGGCTGTTGTGGACCACCGCAAGAGTCACGATCCTTCGGATATCCTTTCTGGTTTGAACAGAGTGCTGCAAATCTCTCCTCTCTCCCCGTTTTCTCTAGAAGCCTCCCGAATATGCGGACGCCATGTAGGATATCTTTCTTACTATTTCAAAGGTGAGTACACTAGCTGGATGTGATCTTCTAGGGAGTATGGTGATGTCACTAAGCTTAATGTTTTGATCCATTTATCTTAATAACTGTTGGAGTCTGGAGAGCCCATACTAATCGGAGGAGTAGTGGTTGAACGATGCATCCATAGTGTCGCGGCAGTAGCCTATGTTGTTGCAAGTTCGCATTGCTCAAACGTATCACTAGTCATTTATTATATTCGTGTACACTTTGAGTGCATACTTTATTTAAACAAAATACAAACACAAGCACTCATAGCTGCATACACTAATCCGTATGAATGCACGCACATACACACACTCTTCCTCTATGAGTATCTCCAAAAAATTGAGCCGACGGATCAGGTCTCGAGATTGGTGAAGTCACCACATGTGTTAAGCTATCGAGGGGAATGTCACCTCCCATTTGAAAAATATTCCGCTTTGTCAAACTTGAGGTATGAATTGGAGGGTATAACCACCCTCCTAGCCATCCGACCACAGGTTGGTTCCCCGAGCATTATTATTTATTGCATCCCATTTGTGTGAGCACAAATGCAGCTAAAACATTGTCCTTGCCACAAAAAATCAATGTTTAGGTTTGGTAAACAAAAGTTTTACAAATTCCCTAGGTCTTGTTCGAAGTAATCTTACACCAAGAAGATTGTTCCCAAGGATTCAATAAACTTAGTTCTTCTAGATAAAAAAATAATGCCCATTTCTAGCGGGATTTTGTTGCGGATCTTCTCATGCGCCGTCCTCACCTCGTCATCCATCATCGACGTGTCGACCATCCAGAGTAAACTCCTCCTTTCTCTTCTTCACCACCGCTCTCGACGTCTCGAGGTTGAGCTTCTCGTCTTACTTATGCATCATATTGGCGAATGGGGCGTGTGGCGACGACTCTATGTGAAGGGCAGAAAACTAGAGTGGCAGGGTGGAAGGAATGGATTAGAGTGAGAAAAGAGAGTCAAATAGACACACAACGATGACTATGCGTTGTTGCCGTGGGTGATGGAAGGAATGTGCGACTTATGTCCGGCACGCCCAAAAGTCTCCCTTTGGTTTCGAGATGACTTGGATGTGCCGAATAGCCTATTAGATTGCCTCAGACACAATACGGTCTTGGAGATGCGACTAGACGAGATTTCTGTCCCGCGCTCCCAATAGCCGTTTGGGGAGCCCTCTAGAGCTCCTATGTGGAGATGTTCTAAGTAGCGTATAACCATCTTTTTTTTGCGGGTGAAAACAAACCTTTATTAAGAAGATAGGGCTACAACCAGCTCATGATCTGTCTCTTGTAGAACAGAATCAGGTCCAGATCCGAGCCAAACCATAGTTCTTTGCTCTGACCTCGCAAAGTTTGCGATACAGTGACTAACCCTAACCTCCGAACGGTCCACTTTTACAAAGTTGCAAACTCTATCATAAACTAAAAGCTTAATATCTGAAATAATATTCAGGTACGGTGAACGATCCATCATCTTGTCGTGCACAGCAGTAATGACATGATGGCAATCAGATTCTACAATCATCGGTAGATGACTTCGTGCAAGAGCAATCTCCAAACCCTCCCGACAAGAGTTTAGTTCAGCTTCAACAGCTTCAACACAACGTGGCAGATAACGACATGCCGAGAAAATAATCTGGCCATCTGCATTCCTCAGAATCATTCCGCACCCAGCTGAGTTGTCTTCGTATTTAAAGGAGCCGTCAATGGATAACTTAACCCAACCAGCAGGGGGCTTGGACCATGATTTACCTGGGTTTTTCCGATGGACATCAGCTGACACCAACGGCATTGACTCCACAATAGGCTTTTTCCCTTTAATTATCACCTCTGTAGGTTCATCACAATTCCTCAATAACTTCCAGTAACCACACAAAAATCTCTTAGATGATTCAGAAGATGGCAGGGGTTTTTCATGTGTGATTTTATTACGGCAGTGCCAAACACGCCAAGCAACCAATAGTATAGTATCAGTCGATTGTTCTTACTGGCCATTTTTATCATGCATATTGTTCTCAAACTGATTTAAGTAGGAACTTAGATAAATTTTACTTAGTTGCCTCCCCCCTCCCCCCTCCCCCCTTAAGCTATGATCCTGCTTCTGCCACTCAAGGTTCTCACCATATTCCAAACTTTAACCGACACGTTCACGACTGATTTGCTTGATGTCCACTGCACAAAACTTATTTCCAAAGATAGAAAGCCGTTACACTTTCGGCAGAGAAGAAATATCATTAGGAAAAGGATACGATTCCCCCGGGTGATCGATCCCCCGGGTCTCTCTCTCTCTTTTGCGTGCGTGAGTTGAAACCACCGCAACCTTCCGTTCGTTTTTAGCTATCCTTATCCTTTTCGTGACGACATCTCGTGCGCCGCCGCTGCATCTCGTGGCGCCACGCCGCGGCTTGCGCCATCATCACGCCGTGCTCCTCGCAGAGATGGCGGCTATGGACGTCGAGCCACGGTGGAGGATATGCTATAATAGGTTGTGCTACTAGCTTGGCCGGAGTTGGTGCAGCGAGCGGTGCTCCTACTGCGAGAACCTGGAGGCGTGGTCTGCTACCATGGTGGACTGCGGATGGTATCGTGGTTGACAGCAGATGCTACCATGGTCATCGGTGGATGCTACTACTGCGAGAGTCTTCTGCTACGAGGGTGCACCTGGCCGCCATGGTGTGGCCATGGTTTGACTCCGCCACCGCTGCCACACGGGTCTTCACCGTCGTCCTGTGCCACACGCCCAGACGCCCGGACGCCATGGCCGCCCCGCTTCCGCCCGTGATCCGGCACCAAGGGCCATCCGTCGTCACATCGGAGATGAGACGGAGCCTCGCTGCCCTATTTTGCGCCCACGCCATGGCTAGCCCCGCGTGACTAAATGAGCTGTCTCGCAAGCGATGCTACACACCATGATCAAATATGCTACATACAACTTCCGGTGTTGCTACATATGGCGACAATCATTGCTACCTCAAGCGGTGGTGCTACCTTCATGAGAGGCTCATACACATGGCGACCGGTCCTGCTATACGGGTTCTGTGTTGCTACTGCGAAGGCCTGCTACATTGAATTTTTTCTTACAAGTTTTTGCTCCAAAGTCGACTTTTGCTACGTTAGCATAATTATATTGCTACATATGTTTTATGATTTTGCTACAATAGCACAAACTTCTTGCTACGAGGTATCCGCGAGGTCTCCGTAAGTCGATTTTGCTACATTAGTTAAATTTTTTGCTACATGGTCTCGACGAGGTCTCATGAACTCTCCGAGGTCCAATCTTCTTCTATTTCGGTCAAACCGCTTTCTACTACAGAAGCAAAGCGGCGTATGTAGCAAAATGGGTCCGAGTGTAAGTGTGGATTTTACGACACGCGTCAGGAGAGACCTGGGGATTAGAAATTTTATCCCCTAGACGCCAGGTACTCCCATATCATTAGCCACTAATTCCTAGAGTAACCGCGTCGCACAAGATTGAACGGGCACATGTTAAGTCACATACTTTCAGCTCACGACAACCATCCTTAAAGTCAAAGCATTTGCTAATTGATTAATCAATCAATCTGATTTATAAATCACTTTTTCTTGCGTGGAATATATCACACTAGCTATATTTGTAGAGATCACGATTGCTACTCCAAAGCAGATCGACCCATCATGTTTCGGATGCAATCGACCCACTGGGTACGGTTATGCTGACCGTAGCAAGGAGCGATCGAGAGCGAAAGGGACGCCACGCACTATCGATCCTGTTCCTGCATTACACCTCCTTGTTCGTTTCTTCCGGGGACGCGTGCACAAAAGCCTCAGGATTCTTCTTCACGGATCAAATAGTTGTACACTTGCTCACTTCCAAGCTTTCAGTAACTCAGTTGTCAAATCATGTGGAAGGAGAGATGGCCATCAACACTTGCTTTCTTCAAAGCTTCAGCCGCCAAATCATGTTGATGAAGAACGAACATTCCCATTATTGGTAGGTAGTACTCCCTTCATTTTAAAATATAAGATGTTTTAGATTTATGAAAAATATACATCTAAATTTATTTTAATATATAGATTCACTACAAACATAAGTGAACCTATGTTTTAAAACGGAAGGAGTACTTGTGAATTTTGAACAGAAAAGAAGAGGACAAGAGTATAGGCGAATGATGTACGGAATAAAGTATTCTTCCAAAATAAGTGTTGGTGATTTAGACGCCTATTTTGGATTAGAGGGAGTAATAACATTTGTTGATTTATCTTTTGCTGGTCAAATAATTGGGCACTCCAAGAGGAAAGCGGGATGGGCATAGTAGCAGCAGGGGGCTAGGAGAGAGCACATGCCCCCTCCCTTTCCCTCGCCACAGCCTCGAGAGGCTCGAGAGCTTTTCTCCTTCCAAAGTCGAACCCTAGCCCTCTCTCAAGGCTACCGGAGATGGCGGAGAGGAGGTGCCGACGTAGTTCATAGGAGTAGATTAGGGTCTTGCCCTGCTTGGGCGGTTTGGAGCAGAGCTTGGCGTCGATGCGGCCTCACCCAAGCTCTAGGGTTCCTCTGCCTTTTGCTGCCGCTTCTCTGGTTGGAGCTCATGGCAGGGTGAGAACACCGTCTTCGTTAATAAGGTAGTGGTCGTGGACCGTGGTGTGGGGTGGCTCGAGGCGTTGGTGCTCTGTCCCCGTGGTGGCAGTGAGGACCGACGCGGAGCTATCGGCGGCTTGCTTCTCCCGGCCGTGGAGGCGAGGAGAGAAGGAGTGGCGCGCGGGTTGCCCTACGCGCTCGGATGGAGGATGGGCTCACGGAGGAAGTCGCGGGTGACCTCGATGGCCTTCCTTGTGGCGTGGCATGTGAAGGAAGAGGATGGTGGCCGGTTTCCTCTCCCATGAGACGTTGGCGGCGGTGCACGCCGGAAGCTGATCTTGGAGCTCCCAAGCGGCTTATTGCCGGCGCTATCCTTGGCGTATGGAGCCGCTCCTGGCACGGGCGTGGAAGCCAGTGCATCTTCTTCCTCCAGATGTGGAGGATCTTCATCGACCGAGAGATGGGATCCATCGCCGGCGACGCCCCAAGTGGCAAGTTTCCGTTGGCGCAGTGCCAGTCTCGTCGGTCCTATGGCTGCGGCGGAGGCGACCCGGGACCTGATTGCTTTTTTATATTTTGTTCTAGGGTCCTTTTAGCAAAAGTTGAGGTTTATTTTTTTATTTCCTGGTTTGATAAGGGTCTCAATGTAACTTTGTACTGCCGTTTTTTATAATATTTGCTTTCAGGGCCTTCGGGCCTCATCCGTTCAAAAAAGAAAAAAGAGAAAAGCGGGGTCAGCTTTGTTTAGTCTGTATGTGGTCGAATCAAACTTGAGTACGACAGTTAAAATAAGTGGTGGCAGGCACGTTCCATCTCTGATTTCGTCGTCGATCGATTCCGTATATCTAGGATCGGAGACGGTTTTTTGGGCCGTGTTTGCCGACCAACGGGCTGCAGATGCACTTCGGAGTACAACTCGAATATCTCTTGATACTCTCTCTGTATGTATCTAGATATATTTTATTAACTATATTTATACATACTTTCTCTGTTTAGAAATATAAGATATTTCGGATTTGTGAAATGAACGTATCTACTTCATATGACTTTTAGTGTATAGATTTACTTCGAACCTCTACGATCCTATACACTAGAAGACGTCTAGATACATTATAAAGATAAAACATCTTATATTTCTGAACGGAGAGAGTATTTGACGGAGTAAAGTCATTTATTTTAGGACAAGAGGGAATACATGCTACTACAGCTTAAAAATACTATACATGCTACTATTAGTTTTCGCAAAATAGGGTACAATAACTAGTTCTAATTGTTTAGTTGGGTTACTAGTTTTGAGCTATAATATGGAATCATTGGTAACGATCAAGCACAACCATGAAGAGGATATCATAAAGGAGAAGTTTATATTGGATGTAGATGAGAAGAGCTTCCACTCACCTGGTAACCATGTGCCCCGATTTGAATCCTCAATGGATTCCACCATCAGAATGTTGGTACAAACTCGATGTGGATGGATCCTTTGGTTGAGGAGAAGACGCTGGAGCAGGTATGATTTGTCGGGATCATAGAGGTCATATTATTCTCTCATCTTGTCTGCCAACTTTTCTCCTGCCTAGGTGCCCTCGGTGCTAAGACGCATGCGGTGATGGAAGGAAGGACTGTCATTACCATTACAATGGTGTAATATGCCCTTGGTCACTGTCTGGAATAATTAGTCAAGTTGTTGGAGAAGCGAGAGATACTAGATTGAATTGTCTACTCTACGGTGATTAAGGAGATTGGAACCACGCTAAAGATTTGTCAAATGTCACTCTCACATTAAAAGATGACAGAATACTAGCACTAGTCATTATCTGGCAAACTATGGTAGGGAACTAGGGATAATGCTCAGACGACAGTGTGGCTCGCCTTAGGTTCCGAGGGTTTACTGTGTACATGCCATAGAGATTGTAATCCTTGATTTTTTTTAAACGAAGAGAGCAGTGAAGATCGGGAGCCAAAGACAATTTTCGCAGAATTTTGACATAAAAACACCATTGCAAATATGCTTGCCCCGACTTCTAGAGGTTTCTAGATCAGACAATGACTACACTAGTACTAGTGGATCATGTTCATGACCTATCGTTCCACCCATTATAGCTAGGCACGACAGGGACACGCACGTTTATAGAGTACCTCCTTGCTCGTTTCTGGTAAAGCTCTGATGTGATCTGGACACGCCCAAATTAACTTTGAGCTCTAGACTCTTCACGGGTCCAATAGTAGTGCTTGCTTGCTTCCAATCGCCGTCCGGTCAATGTCGGATGCACATATTTGCTAGAGATGAGGGCAAGCGCAGAATCAAATGAATGGAACAACTAAGTGTTCCGACCTATATTAGTAGTTAGATTCATCCAGATACAAATATATTCAGTTAAGTCTTAGTGTTTGATACATTTACATCTAGACAAATTTAAGGGGTTGTTTGGTCGCTAGCCACACTTTGCCAAGCCAAACGTTGGCTAGCCACACTTTAATAGGCATGTGTTTGGTCGGTGCCAAACTTTGGGTTGCTATATTTTATTATCCCTGGCCTATTTGTCATAGAGTCATCATTTTTGCCACACTTTGGCTTGGCAAAATGTGCCTGAGAACCAAACAAGCCCTAAGTCAACTAATATAAGCCAGAGAGAGTAACATTTTTAAAGTTTTCAGTTGTTTCCCAAAGTAAGAGCACCGGCTGTTTATGGAAAGCGAGGCTGATTCCGCATGTGATCGATCAAACTGGACACAAGAAGCTATGCGTGGCTTGCTCCAGTACAATGCTAACACGCCTGTTATTAACAAAAAAATGCGACTTAGGGGTAGCAAGGGGCCCTCCAAGCAGTTCAATAGAATTTGTTTGGGTGTATTCGACAAGAGAGCGGGCGCTAGCACTCGAACTTAGGATCTTGCAGGTAGAACAGGTATCAACACCAGCCAACCATCCGGGCTATGGCTCGATTCACAACCCGTCTGCTATTGAACCTGCAGCTTTTACAGCTTGTGAACTACTCTGTGAGAAAAAAAACTTGCATGTATAATGTCGATGCAGTACTGTATAGGACCTTGGCTTCAATCCGTGCTTCCATTAAATCACCTTTTGGTACCAGGTAACCTCCCTCCTTCGCCTCAAAACAGATGTCATAAATTTGCGAAAATTTAGATGAATCTAATCTGAGACATTTATTTTAAGACGGAGGGAGTGCATGGTTTGACTGAGTCCTAGGATGCTACTGATTCTCCTACTATCTGATGGTGTTCCTGCTACCGTGCTACCAGCAGTGGTGTAAGCTTGGCCTAGTGCTTGATTATTATTAGGGTAGAACTTTCCGCTTCTTCTTTTGTCCCGAGATCAGAACTTTCCTCTTCTTGTGAAACATTGGAGTGATGTTTGGACAGGGTAGTTGAGTGTATACGTATACAGATTTGATTTGTACTGCTGCATCTGATTTTTTTGTCAAGTCAGAAATCTGAACTGAACTAAATGCATGGATGGTGGTAGAATGCTCTGGAATATATGTGATGACAACTTTCAAATGATGTGACAACATATTAAATCCTATTGAACTGGGAGCACTTGGCTCCTTGGCTCTGGGCCTGCACAAAGATTCAACCATTGCCTTTCCAGGTATTTCAAAACTCTGAAATAGTACTGGGATTTACAGCAATTGCAGGCTACATAGTGAGTAATTGTCACCAGCTGTTGACGCTGTCAAAACTTGAGAAGGGTTTGAAGACATTCATAATAACAAGTATAAATCCTGTTATTTGATGGATCCCAAGAGTTCCATGATAAGATGCAAGACTACAGACTTGTTGCCACCAAAACCATACAGAACCGGGTGATACCTGGCACGCATCGCTACTGAATTCAAATGCGTTGAAGCAGATCACCAATGAATTCAATTGAAATGTTTGCTCACCAGTACAAAACAAAAGAGCTATCAACACCCGCCGTGCATGCGGCCTCTTGAAGCAAAATTAACAATTTCCCAGATTCAACCATGTAAGTCGACAGGCAAATAAATTCGTGTACATTAGAAAATGCAACTCACTGATGGGAAGCTGCAGGTAATCACGCACTTTACAGAATAACACTGCACGACTGAAACCGCCTTTGGGTGGTGTAATATCTTGTTTTACAAAAACGAAAACACAGAAAAGGGATTCCATCATAGCGAGATCATCTGAACAATGCTCTATTTCCTGGTTGAAGGGTATGTAATGAAGTCTGAAGAAATGGAAACATCAAGATAAGAAAATCGGTCCTCCCATGAGGAACAGATATTTAAAATATATGTTATGTTCAGTTGTTTCTTAGCTTTCTTTGGAACCATGTCCTCTGGGTTGCAATCTTAACGACTATCATTTGTGCAAACCTTCCCGTCGTGCAAACCGATATATTCACAAGTTCCTAGTTGGACAACATAATTAGATACTCCATGTATGTATGTTTATGGTTGTCCATGCAAGGCTGTGACTGCATGGACATAACGAACAGAGCCCAACAATTATTTTAGCTCATTATTCTTAGCAAGCTTAATGATCCAAGCCTTAACTATCATGACCCACGAGTCAACATGACTCCGGTAAGAAATTAGTGGAGGGCATAATTCTGTTCTGAAATTAATTCAAACACTTGTGTTTTTGGGTAGGTATAACTTTTTTAGTGGGCTGAAATGTCTTTTCACGCGGCTGCATGATTGCCATTCTTGCAGACCTAAAAAAGTTTAACTGATAATTGATCTGAGATAACTGGGCGGATAGTGAGAAGCAGTTTGATTCAAAATTCTGAAATCATGGTACTATTATAACAACTTAAAACGAATACATGTTGAATTAAAAAGAACCTTGGAAACAAATACACTTTTCAACCCAAAACAGCATTTTCCATCTCGCAAGAAGATCCAGAATTCTGAAACCTCTTTTCAACCCAAATCAACATTTTCCATCTCGCAAGAAGATTCAGAATTCTGAAACATTTTTCTAACCATATCAACATTCTCCATCTCGCAAGAAGATTCAGAATTCTGAAATTGAGATAGGCATGCTGAGATAGCTAATATCAGTAGATTAAAACCCATTCTAGACTGGCCAAATCAAGCAATTTCAGAAAGCATGGAAGATGGTTCTAACTTTCAAAGACTATTTAAACAGACGTGCGCCATGAACTGATTGAATTTTAAAGCAGAACCTTAGTGCAAATTAGTTATCTGCAACATTTGCACCGCTGGCAAAGGATAACAGAAGTGAAAATGTACACTCAGAAATACCATTTTAGCAATTCAGTCCTGATACAACATAAATTCCATCAAATTAGTCACATCAATTTTTCCAAGTTAAACTCATTTAGCAGATAAGTCTGTGTATATGATAGAGGTGAATTACATTTGTAAAAAAGTAACAGCATTTTTTACTGTAAAACACATGGTTTAGACAGAACAAAAAATACTCAAATGTAAAATGCTCGCTGACAATAAACTCTGGCCCAACTAATTTTGGTGATACCAGAACAATTCATACATGAACCACAACTTGTGTTATCCATAAGGCAAACAGATGGTAGGAAATTCGTCTCGAGATTTCTGCGGGCAATGAGGAAGCTCGAGAAGTTCACTACATAAAGAGCTTTAATATGTTGCCATTATATCAGACACCGTCAAAAACAAGTCCTTCAGATTTCATTATCTCCGAGTAGAAAGACCAAAAGCCTTATTTGCATGATCTCATGGAATAGAAGAAGCCTGGAAAATTACACAACAAATGCAAGCATGTGAGTATTTTCTTAGCCTTGTTAGCAAACAGCAGTAGATGATTCAATAGAAAATAGAACTTTCAATATTTATTATATATACCTTATTTATTTGAAGGGTACAAAGTCCGGTGATATCAGGATTCTTGAGCTGATCGAGCTGCCGTTTCCCTTTCCTGATCAAGTACTCAATGTACACAAAGTTCCTGCGATCTACGTTTCTTGCATTCTCGCGAAACTCTGCCGAGACGACAGACTGGATTCTCTGGCGCTCCTCTGGAGCCTTGAGCCTTGCTGTCCGAAGGAAGCCTCTGTATAATGCCAGGGCCTGCCTCTGGATACCAGATAACTTTACACGGGGCGCCATTTCATCCTTGTGAGGCAATCATCAAGCCTAGCAAGAAGTAAACTACCAAATGAGTTATCTCGCAAGCGAATCTGCATACTTTTGCAGAGGAAAGGATGGCAACTACTGATAAACTACTCATCAGGCCACGGATTATTCACCCCGGCCCCCAAAGGTAATTACAGAACCAAAGATTATTCACCCCGGCCCCCAAAGGTAATTACGGAGTAGAATAGAAAGCAGAAAAAGAATGATTCGGGTTAGATCGGTCACAGTATAGAACATGGAAGAACAAAAATCCTGGAACAAATCTAAGCAAGTTAGGGTTCTTCGCCAGCAAAAGAAATCAGTCGAGTCCGGATGGGTCTCCAATCCGTGCCAGTGCAGCCGAAGGAGGACTCTAGGGAATGAAGTCATGGACTGGGCCGTGACCGCGACTGGAGCTTTGGGTGTAGTAGCGGGCTGACGAGCTGCATCTCAGTGGAACGGAACCGGCAGGAAACCCAGGAACAATCAGGTGGGAAATCGACGGAGAAAAGAGAGAGGCGGGGCGCTAACTAACGGGCGGAGATTCGGCGCCAAAGCGGCTCCGTCGATCGCCGACGCTGCGGAGTTTTGACGGAAGAGAGCCGCGGGCGTGAAGAGTCGTGAGTTGCGAGGATGTGGCGAAAAGAAAGAGCCTCGTCCAACACAGCCATCGGGCCGGTTTTCTGACGACATGACATGTGTTGAATGGCCCGTGGCCGGCAAGGCTGGGGCCGTGTCTGGGCTTCGATCTGAAGCACACGATGCCGGCACGGAACGGCTGATTTAGCCTTTTTTATTTTTCCTATTATTTATTTTTTCCATTTTTAAAAAAAATCTAGCCCATTAAGTTTCGGTGTCGTGCCAGGGTCTGAAGATTAGACACGCGGCCCAACACGGCACATCACAGCCCGCCAACTAAACGGCCCCTGCGTGTCTTTCGGCGCCTTGCTTTAAAATTTGCACTAAGGTTCTTTGCAGATGTTGCAAATGTTGCAAATGTTGCAAATTTGCACTAAGGCACATCACATCTCGCAAATGTTGCAGATAACTAATTTGCACTAAGGTTCTGCTTTAAAATTCAATCAGTTCATGGCGCACGTCTGTTTAAATAGTCTTTGAAAGTTAGAACCATCTTCCATGCTTTCTGAAATTGCTTGATTTGGCCAGTCTAGAATGGGTTTTAATCTACTGATATTAGCTATCTCAGCATGCCTATCTCAATTTCAGAATTCTGAATCTTCTTGCGAGATGGAGAATGTTGATATGGTTAGAAAAATGTTTCAGAATTCTGAATCTTCTTGCGAGATGGAAAATGTTGATTTGGGTTGAAAAGAGGTTTCAGAATTCTGGATCTTCTTGCGAGATGGAAGGTGGCTAGCACAAAGAATATACTATATTATGCCTCCTAATTCCTGATAGCGATTTTTAGATAAGACCAAGTCTCCTCCTTTATGTGAACAACATGGGGGCAGAGTAACTCAAATGTTCACAGCTAGCAAACTGAATAAAAAAAGAATTAACAGGAAATGCATCAAGTTTTTAGTCACAAAACTGATTAGGTAAAAGTTTGATCACCCCAATCCGCAAACATAATAAGGTGGAAATCTATCACTCCCCTAATAAAACACAAAAGGGACAGATCAACAGAGACAGATCAATACCCAGCATTCTGCTGCTGACAACAATGCTTCTTCTACCCAAACAGAGACCGATGGATTCCCAATCTGACAGGAACTGCTAATGCATGCATGTCCAAACAGGAACCACAAGATGCCGAGAGGAATGATGGGAGAGCCTACACAAATTGGCATCTGTCACCACGGGAGGCTAGGCTAGGCTGGACCGCCGAAAAGCGTAGGTAGTAGGCGATCGGATAAGGACTTAATGATCGAATCCGCCACGTCGCTCGCGGACAGGCGAGTGCGCCTGACGAACTCGGCCACCACCACCACCTGCAGACCAATGGAATCGCGGAAACCAACAAAACGAGCACGCGCGGGCGCACTACGGGGATGCCGAGACAGGGACTCGCGATCCAATTCCTGCTACTCCGATAATCAGGGCGGAATAATTCCCCGGTTCCTCTCCCCGTGCGTGTGACCCGATCTCACCCCCTACCCGTAACTGAAACTCCCGGCCCATCGGAACTGACGAATTCCCGCAGAGGCGCCCCGAGGAACCGGAATCCGTGCGCAGAAATCGAAAGGAAACGGAGCATAATAAAACATAAAAGTAAATTCGCCATGGGTGGTCCATTGGTTGGAACGGAACCGAGGAGGGGAACCCACAGAGCAACCCACCCATCGTTGATGCAGGGAAATCAGGCGGAGAAGTGGAGAGAGGGGAGGGGTCGGGATACGGCGGCGAGGCGCTGACTAACCTGGATGGAGACTCGGCAGCACCAGCAGAGGCTTCTTCTCCAGCAGCAGCAGCCGCCGCCGCAGCCGCGGAGTTTTTGGACGGAAGAGGGAGGCGGTTTTGGTGGAAGACGACGAAGCGGCGGAGGCGTGACGAGTCGGGAGTTGCGAGGGGGTGGGCCGAAAAGAAAAAGGGCTCGTGACGGGCACAGGGGGGCAGTTTCGTACTTTCTCCTGCGCCCGATCCGGTGCGAACCCGTGCTGTCGTGGACCCCTACCGGTGAGTCTGCTCTCCCCTCTTTTCTTAAACGGAACTCTGCTCTCTCCTCTCCCCTGTCCAACGACGCACCCTAAATACTGTCTACTTTTGCTCTACTCCATTCTATGTAAATAAATCAATAAATTTATATTTAAATATATTTAGACATATTTTAGCGCTAGAATCCAACAATGCTTGTCTGTCTATTGTCTGTCTTCTAAAACGAACAACGCGGCACACATTTTTTCCAAGACCAATATTGATGCGTATGAAAAATTATTTAAATAGTTCAAAAAGTTCGACATCACAAATTCTTCAAATTAACCCAACACACGACATGTACAAAAATAACACAAAATCCCGAACAACAACATAAAAGGAGATCACATGGGAGAGTCAAGATCATCCACCTCTTCATATTGTACCAAGCTCTCGTCGTCTCGTTGTATATGCGAAGATCGTTTGTCGTCACATGGTTCTTCTCCAGAGAGGTAGCAAGGCGCCGAAAGACCGGCTCGTGGCGCTCGCTGACACGTGTCACAGACCACCTATCGATAGAGCAGGAGCGGTGGTTGCTCGGCGGTCAGTTGCTTGTTGGTTCTGATAACGATGACGGTCGCATCCGTTTTCTTGGGATCCATCAGCCGCATCCGACGGCCTTGCCTCCTCTTCTTGCTCTAGGGTTTCAGCGACTTCTTCATCTTTGTCGGGGCGGCAAATGCGGAGCAGTCAGAGGCCGGGGTACATAGGGGCGCGACGGGATCCATGGAGGATGGGGCAGCGGCGGGCGGGCGATGGATGGAATGGTGGAGAGAGGGACGCTGACAAGTGAATGCCAGGTGGACAAGGAAGGACAGCTAGCCGAGTGTGTCCTCTCATCCCCAAATCGCCCTCAAGTTTGGTGCCAAATGGGATGTCCTACCACACGGCCTCCCGACACCATTTGGGGTGCGGCGTCGGAAGGTGTTTTTGATGGGCCGTGTCTCATGTCCGCGCGGACAAAAAAATGGGATTGTTTGGGGCTTTGAGCCGAGTTAACTCGCGAGAGGGAGAAGGAAAGGAGTAATGACCGGTTTCATAGACAAAGCTCTACCTCAACCGGGTTGGCGATTAAACAGATTGTCTAATACTAGTAGTACTAAAATATATCGTTATTTTGAAGAAGAAGAAGAAGAAGAAGAAGAAGAAGAAGAAGAAGGAGGAGGAGGGTGGCGGCTAGGCCACCGACGCTGTGTGTCCTGTGGCGAGGTGCTGGAGGCCACCGGCAGCAGCGCTGTCAGAGAAAGGTCAGGGGGCGGAGGGTTGGCTCCGGCGATCATCAGATCGATGAGAAGGTCGAACCAAACGCTTTGTTGGTTCTCCTGATCACTCCACCAGAAGACTCGCGAACATCCATCCGCAAGTTTGTCTCGTGGCACAAGGGTTGGAGATCTTTTCCAACTCGACTAGTAGATGGTTTCGTGTGGTGAGTTGGTTACCTTGGTCCGGCGGCCGGCCGGCCGGCTCACTGGCGAGAGAGCTCCAGCCTCCCTCCAGGCAGGGGAGCGGCGGGCGAAGACGCGAGGTGGTCCCAACCAGCCTTCGCCTTCGTGCGCTCAAGGGTCCAGGACTCCAGCAGGGAGGAGGGATGGACCGGGAGCCGGGGGGTGATGTTTTTATAAGGCAAACTGCGACCCCTGCAGCCTGCAGGCACAAACACACTGGGACCGTGTAGCGGGGCCGCACGACTCAGGCCGTGTGCGCGGCGGAATACGCGTTTGTGATGCAAGAAACCGTCGGTCTTATTTTGGAATCACGCGGAGGAGCACTGGTTTTCCTTCTTTTCTGGAAAAAATGGAGGCACAAGTTTTCCCTTTCACGTTAATTAATTATTAAGGAGGGATAGGTCGTTACAAGATTAGAAGAAGAAAGAAAAACACCAAACGCCTAATCTCTAAGAACAACGCTTCCAAGCAAAGAACATGATACTTACTATATGCTTAGCTTTCTTTTAGTAGTAGAAATATTTTTATGAGAAAAATATAGGGAAGTTTCTTTGAAGAAAGGCATGGACTGTCGCACTATACTACTACCTCCGTTCGTAAGCACACGCGTTTTAAAACAAACTTTGAACGGAAAATTGAGCAACGATATCGTGGTTATACTGCACATAATTGGTATCGTCGGATTCATATCGAAAAGCAATTCCTGGTGATGCTAATTTTATACACCAATAATCTTAATAAGTGAGGAGTAACTCTCGGTAAAAGAAAGAAAAAAACATGGAAAAGAGAACACCTTGTTCATTTTTTTTTTTTGCGAATGAGAACACCTTATTCATTGAAACAGAAGGAGTATAATCTTCAAAGTCTCTTTTGAAGAATAGTGCAAAGATTCGGGTGAAACTTCGAACTAAAAGACCAAGCCATCGTGTTCCAAACTATATTTTCTTTATGGAAAGGACCCTGATATCAAAAGGAACATACGACGGTACAAAGCATCACAAGAAAAACAAAAATTACAACAAAATCCTCAAAAGATGCCCTTCGTCTTCAACCTCTAGACCGTGTCGCGCGCCGCACCACTGTCGTTTCTCTCTGAACCGGCCTGATGTTGTTGGTTGTGGACGGGAAGTCGTCGAACGGGTGTAGAAGACCACATCTGTCCCAGAGACGAAGAGGAAGAAGTAACCGTTGATGAACCTCTTTGACGATCCGTAGATCCCACACCGCCAGAAAAAGTCCCCTTGATAGGCACCAATTTCCAAGATCCAAGAAGAACTAGCGGATCCGGTGACGCTAACCCTCACGGGCCTTTCGTTGACTCCGAATCAGACGTCCACGAGGTAGGAAGAGAGACCCAACACACCATCATTGCCTCCGTCTTGCCGATGCCGTTAGCAAGACAAGACCAAGAAAAAAACAGACCTAGAACAAGCAAACGAAGAAGAGGACGGATCCCCACTCCTCCATCTGCATGCATGGACGCCGGTCGAAACGGAGGAGAAGGGTCGGATCTGGGGGCGGCGGTGGCTATCGCGAGGGGGAGGGATTATTAGCGGAGGAGGCCGTCTGCTGGTTCGTGTCCCAAACTCTAACCGTGAAGGGATGCGGTCCGATACTTCCAAAGGCTGAAACACTCCTTTGGACCAAAGATAGAAAGCGTTATATGCACTAATAAATATCGCGGTGCCGCACACGTTGAGCAGGCACAGGTTTACATCCAGCTCACTCACAACAACCTAGCTTAAGGTCAAAGTGTTCGTTAACTTAAACAAATCATAAGGTCTCCAGGACCGATCGAGACACCAAATATAGCAAGGCACGACATGGACACGCACTACTTATAATGGATCTGAGTCTGGAAGAAAAGAACACGCATGTTTTAGCTTTTGATATCGGAATTACCGGCATCACCATTACCACGCCCCATTTCAGACACAAAAAAAAAATGTTTGTTTTTAAAACATAAAACTTCACATTGTCTAGATTCCTATGAATCTATCCACTAAAACATGTCTAAGTGCATGCGAATTAAAAAAAATCTGAATCACTTTTTTTTGAAGGAAGAGATATAACGTTCTAATACGTACTTCCTCCGTTTTAAAAACATAAGATGTTTTATCTTTGTAAAGCAAATGTATTCGAAACACGAAACAAACGGGTCTCCATGTTGGAGTTGCCCAGTGTCGTGGTGTGACAGTTGTAGGGTTATCTCTTTCATTGGCCAAAAATAATTGTGTCCCTGCCCGCTAGCTAATCATCTTTTTTTTTTTTCCAAAAGTGGTGGTCACACGCGCAAGGACAGCGAGGTCAACTTTTTTGTTCAATCCCCATGTGACGGATCAAACTGGATATTACAACGAGTAAACAGGCAGGGTGGTTGGTCGATAAAACTGAACACAAGGATTGTTTAATCCGCGAACAAATCTCATTCTTTCTGTTTGTTGGTGGGTTGGCGCGAGGGGCAGTTCGGTACTTCCGTCTCGTCGGTAAGGCCTCCTGTCCTCCGATGCGAATCATGGGATGGGAGACGTGGACCGGGGCCGATGTGGACCACCGCTGCAAGATCAGATCTTCGGATATCCTTTGTTTTTTTCTTTTTTTTTGAACGAGGATAGGCCCCGAAGGACCTAGATACTGCGATTAACCAAAGCGGTGGGTACAATTACAGAAAGGACCAGAAAAGAAAAGACAATACAACAAGGTCCCTCAACTTTGCACAAAGCACCCTGCAGGAAAGCTCCCAAACGCGATCGAGTCCTGCACACCGCAACAATCTCGCCTCCACCACCCGCCGTCGGGAACCGGACGAACCACTTGGGCCGACGCCGACGATGATGCCGCGAGGAGGAGAGAAAGGCCGATGGCGTTAAAGAAGCTTCAGCACGAGGCCGCTCGAGCGGCGTGGCCATCTTCTTGGCCAAAGATAGCGGTGGCTTAAAGCTTCCGCTTGGGAACGGAGAAGTCGCGAAGATCGCCGCTGGGAACACCAGTAGCCCCATCCTTCTCCAAAGATCAACGACCAGCCTCCTTCCTTCTTTCCTCGCCACCACGGCAGCCGAGATCCGGAAGGAGCTTGTCGTCAACGCCTTGAAGCACTCGAACTTTATGCCCGAGCCACCAAGATTGCTCCACCTCTAGCGAATGCATCCACCGCAGCCGCACGGAGGAAGCTTACGACCTCTGGCGCCGAAACGCCAGAGTAGCTCGAAGACGCGACGATTCGCAGCCGCCACCCAAACCCGTGCCATCTCCCCGCCACCACGGCCGCCAGAGGACCTCGATCTGGCGCTTCGGCACCGGCCCAACGCAGCTTTATTGAGGAGAGCGGTCGCCGCCGCCGCCATCCATCCACCATGGACAAGGAGGAGACCGAAGCAACCCTAAGATGCTAAGGATCCGGCCGCACAGAGCCCTAGCACCGCCTCCGACTACGGGCATCCAAATTTCAAGACCGCACAAGGCCGGACCACCTACAACTATCGCTATACAACGGCCAAGATCGCCACTCATCCACTCCAGAGCCGGAGAGGGAGGAGCCGCGACGAAGCGACTCTCAAGGAAGAAGACGAAGAGGAGAGGAGAGGGGGAGAGGGGAGACACCCTCACAAACTTCGGATATCCTTTGTGGTTCGAACAGCGTGGAGCAACTCTCTCCTCTCTCTCTGTTTTCTCTAGAAGCCTCCCGAGTATGCGGACGTGATGTAGGATATATCTTTCTTATTTCAAGAGCGTATATATTTTTTCGTCTGCATACCTTAGCGTGGCCGCACGGCTTTTACTCTCTCCGTTTAGAAATATAAGATGTTTTAGAATTGGAAAGAAAATATCTAGACACATTTTAGTGTTATGTGTCTAGATTCATTTGAACCTATACACTAAAAGATGTCTAGATACATCTCCTTAACAAACGTAAAACATCTTATATTTCTAAACGGAGGGAGTATATCGCTAGTCATCATTCTTTGAAAGCGCGTATTCATTCATTCTCTAATACAAGGACTAGGGTGTCACGCATAAGTCCCACCTCTAGTTCATTTTTAGATTTCTAGTGTATAATTTTAATAAAATTTTATACTACTATAATAAAATCTAAATTGAACTAGTAGTTGGATCTAGATAGGATCCCACTTAACGCTTTAAGAAGGACGGTACCATGAAGTAAACATTCCTTATTTTCTAGTCTCTCGCTCGAATCCTAGACTCGTCAAATGCCTAAGACCTAGAAGATCGATAGTCTAGGATTTGGTACTCCCTCCGATCCATATTAGTTGACTCAAATTTGCCTAAATTCGAATGAATCTAGACACTATTTAGTATATAGGTTCATCCAAATTTTAACAAATCCAAGTCAACTAATATGGGTCGGAGGGAGTATGTTTATCTGAAAGAGAAGAGAGGAGAAGAGATATGATGCCAACGAGGTGAAACTTGATCGGAGTAAGGTGAGTACATCAGCCGTACGAGATCTTCTAGGGAGTAAGGTGACTCGTTACGGAGCTCAACGTTTTGGTATGTTTATCTTAATAACAACTGTTGGAGCCCCATACTAGTCGGAGAAGTAGTGGTTGGACAATGTATCCATAATGTCGCAGCTGTAGGCTATGTCGTTGCAAGTCAGTATCGCTCATCCGTATCACTAGTCATTTATTATGTTCTTATACACTTTGAGTGTATAGTTTTTTGAAACACAATACAAACATATGCGCTCATAGCTGCATACACTTACCTGTATGATTGCATGCATATACACACTCTTACCCTATGAGTACCTTCAAGAAACTTAGCCGACGGATCAGATCTTGAGATTGGTGAAGTCACCACAGACGTTAAGCGATCGAGGAGGAGAACGTCACCTCCTATTGAAAAATATTCTGCTTTAATGAGACACACATGTGTCAAACTTGGGGTATAAACTTCGATGGATCGAGGGTGCAACCATCCTCCTAGCCATCCGACCACATGTTGGTTCTCCGATCTTTATTATTTATTGCATCCCATTTGTGTGTGCACGGATGTAGCTAAAACATTGTCCTTGCCACACAAAAAAACAACGTTCGGGTTCGGTAAACAAAAGTTTTACAAATTCGAAGTAATCTTATACCAAGCAGATTGTTCCTAGGGGATTCAATAAACTTAGTTCTTCTAGATAAAAAAAGCTATTCGACGGTGATGTTGACGTCATCATGATGCCCATTTCTAGCGGGATTTTGCTGCGGATCTTCTCATGCGTCGTCCTCACCTTGTCATCCATCATCGACGTGTCGACCATCCAGAGTAAAGTCCTCCTTCCTCTTCTTCACCACCACTCTCGACGTCTCGAGGTCGAGCTTCTCGTCTTACTTCTGCATCATATCGGCGGACAGGGCGCGTGGCGGCGACTCTATGTGAAGGGAAGAAAACTAGAGTGGCAGGGTGGAAGGAATGGATTAGAGTGAGAAAAGAGAGTCAAATAGGCGCGCACCGACGAATCTGTGTTGCTGCCGTGGGTGATGGAAGGAATGTGTGACTTATGTCCGGCACGCCCAAAAGTCTCCCTTTGTTTTGGAGATGACTTCGACGTGCCGAATAGCCTAGTAGATTGCCCCGGACACAATACGGTTTTGGGGATGCAACTGGACGCGATTTTTGTCCCGCGTGAGGAGCCCTCTAGAGCTTTTATGTGAAGATGCTCTAAGTAGCGTATAACCATGTCACTGGCCATTTTTCTCATGCACATGGTTCTTAGTGGAGGAGCTAGACCAAGTGAGGATTACCTTGTCTACCCCCCTTAAGCTATGATCCTGCTTCCGCCACTCAAGGTTCTCACCATATTCCAAACTTTAACCGACACGTTCACGACTGATTTGCTTGATGTCCACTGCACAAAACTTGTTTCCAAAGATAGAAAGCCGTTACACTTCCGGCAGAGAAGAAATATCATTAGCCACTAATTCCTAGAGTAACCGCGTCGCACACGATTGAACGGGCACATGTTACATACTTTCAGCTCACGACAACCTACCTTAAAGTCAAAGCATTTGCTAATTGATTAATCAATCAATCTTATAAATCACTTTTTCTTGCATGGAATATATCACACTATACTTGTAGAGATCACGATTGCTACTCCAAGCAGATCGACCCATCATGTTTCGAATGCAATCGAGCCTGTGGGTACGGTTATGCTGACCGTAGCAAGGAGCGATCGAGAGCGAAAGGGACGCCACGCACTATCGATCCTGTTCCTGCATTACACCTCCTTGTTCATTTCTTCTGGGGACGCGTGCACAAAAGCCTCAGATTCTTCACGGATCAAATAGTTGTACACTTGCTCACTTCCAAGCTTTCAGTAACTCAGTTGTCAAATCATGTGGAAGAAAGAGAGATGGCCATCAACACTTGCTTTCTTCAAAGCTTCAGCCGCCAAATCATGTCGATGAAGAACGAACATTCCTATTATTGGCACGTAGCTTCCTTCGTTTTAAAATATAAGATGTTTTAGATTTGTGAAAAAAAAATATCTAGACTTATTTTAATACAGTATGTAGATTCATTTTTAACATGAACGAACCTATGTTTTAAAAACGGAGGGAGTACTTGTGAATTTTAAACGGGAAAGAAGAGGACAAGAGTAGAGGCGAATGATGTACGGGATAAAGTATTCCTCCAAAATAAGTGTCGGTGATTTAGACGCCTTTTTTTTTAGACGCCTATTTTGGATTAGAGGGAGTAGTAACATTTGTTGATTTATCTTTTGCTGGTTAAATAATTGGGCACTCCAAGAAGAAAGCGGGGTCAGCTTTGTTTAGTCTGTATGTGGTCGATCAAACTTGAATACGACAGTTAAAATAAGTGGTGGCAGGCACGTTCCATCTCTGATTTCGTCGTCGATCGATTCCGGTATCTAGGAGGGGAGACGGTTTTTTGGGCCGTTTTTGCCGACCAACGGGCTGCAGATGCACTTCGGAGTACAACTCGAATATCTCTAGATACTCTCTCTGTATGTATCTAGATATATTTTATTAACTATATTTATACATACTTTCTCTGTTTAGAAATATAAGATATTTCGGATTTGTGAAATGAACGTATCTACTTCATATGACTTTTAGTGTATAGATTTACTTCGAACCTCTACGATCCTATACACTAGAAGACGTCTAGATACATTATAAAGATAAAACATCTTATATTTCTGAACGGAGAGAGTATTTGACGGAGTAAAGTCATTTATTTTAGGACAAGAGGGAATACATGCTACTACAGCTTAAAAATACTATACATGCTACTATTAGTTTTTGCAAAATAGGGTACAATAACTAGTTGTAATTGTTTAGTTGGGTTACTAGTTTTGAGCTATAATATGGAATCATTGGTAACGATCAAGCACAACCATGAAGAGGATATCATAAAGGAGAAGTTTATATTGGATGTAGATGAGAAGAGCTTCCACTCACCTGGTAACCATGTGCCCCGATTTGAATCCTCAATGGATTCCACCATCAGAATGTTGGTACAAACTCGATGTGGATGGATCCTTTGGTTGGGGACGAGATGCTGGAGCAGGTATGATTTGTCGGGATCATAGAGGTCATATTATTCTCTCATCTTGGTCGGCAACTTTTCTCCTGCATGCCTAGGTGCCCTCGGTGCTAAGACGCATGCGGTGATGGAAGGACTGTCGTTACCATTACAATGGTGTAATATGCCCTTGGTCACTGTCTGGAATAATTAGTCAAGTTGTTGGAGAAGCGAGAGGTACTAGATTGAATTGTCTACTCTACGGTGATTAAGGAGATTGGAACCACACTAAAGATTTGCCAAATGTCACTCTCACATTAAAAGATGACAGAATACTAGCACTAGTCATTATCTGGCAAACTATGGTAGGGAACTAAGGATAATGCTCAGACGACAGTGTGGCTCGCCTTAGGTTCCGAGGGTTTACTGTGTACATGCCACAGAGATTGTAATCCTTGATTTTTTTTAAACGAAGAGAGCAGTGAAGATCGGGAGCCAAAGACAATTTTCGCAGAATTTTGACATAAAAACACCATTGCAAATATGCTTGCCCCGACTTCTAGAGGTTTCTAGATCAGACAATGACTACACTAGTACTAGTGGATCATGTTCATGACCTATCGTTCCACCCATTATAGCTAGGCACGACAGGGACACGCACGTTTATAGAGTACCTCCTTGCTCGTTTCTGGTAAAGCTCTGATGTGATCTGGACACGCCCAAATTAACTTTGAGCTCTAGATTCTTCACGGGTCCAATAGTAGTGATTGCTTGCTTCCAATCGCCGTCCGGTCAATGTCGAGGATGGAAGATGAGTTTGGGTCGAGATAAGGACGATAAAGTGCTAGTAACAATTTCAGAGTTTTTTTTTATTCTGGTCACCTTAAGAAACTAGGGAAAAATATCGAACCGGTGCTCCTTGAGAAAGGCGACTTCGAGGTGGTGCTCAAACCCATCTAGGGTTTTGTACTCCCGCCGGCGATGCCGTCAGTCTGCTTCGCCTCCGGTGGCCTTCGGGCCTCGGGGATGTGGCAGACCACGTTCCTCGCGGATGGGAGGTTTCTTGTTTTTTGTTTAGTTCTTTTTTCAATGTCTATCTCGAGATATTGAGACGGCGGCTACATCTTGAAGTGAATAAGGTCCTCTATGCCCTTCCTTGTCCCGGTGGTGCATCTAGCGCGGCGGAGGGCACGTGGAATCATGTGTCCGACGGATCTCCTCAGATCTGGTCCGTTTTCGTGTTTGTTGGTGTGACACTACTAGAGAAAAGGTTATAGGAGACATGCTTATGCGAGGCACATTTAGCATATGCGCCTCCTATAAAAATAGGCGAGGCGCACTTTGCGATATGCGCCTCTAGTATAAAAATAGGCGAGGCGCATATGATAAGAATGCGCCTCCCATAATCCCCTCAGACGATGTAATCTAGCAGCCATATTATGCGAGGCGATTCTAGTCATATCGCCCTATATATCGATATAGGCGAGAATGCCGCGCATATTTTGTGTGGGCCCGTGTTGGTAGGTGCAATATGCGAGGCGATATGGCTATATGCGCCTCGCATATTGGACAATATGCGCAGGCGATGGCGCCATATGCGCCTCAAGTAACTCATGCGGGCCCGGCGCTGGTAGGTGGCGCGAGGCGAGGCGCGCAATATGCGCCTCCTATAGTTTGAATTATAGGAGGCGCATATTGTGCAATATGCGCCGCATAAGCGCACCACTTTTTTTCCAGCTTTTGCACATGGAGGCAACTAGGACCCCACTCACTTGTGTCACTTCTTCCTCCTCCACCAAACAAATCTGGTGGCCCCCCTCCTCCTCCTCACCTCCTTTCCCCCATTGATTCACCTTCAATCTTGCTCAACATCCATTGGTTGACACCCATATGTAAGTGAAGTCTCTTGCTCCTCTAGATCTACAACATGTCCATTTACTTCTCCTCGGCTCTCTTGCAAGTCGATGTTGGAGGAAGCGTGAAGCGTTGCTTGCATGTATGCGCGCGTTGGAGACACCGACTATATGATTGTGTTGTGGTGCTACTTTTTTGCAGGATTTCATTTGAGATGCCAATGTTTCACGGAATGTCGATTTATTTCTTTTCCGCGAATTTACGCACTCGGATGTCCTCTTTTAGGGAGGTCATGCCAATTTTTCCGCGATCCACGTCCATATATGCTCTAATTATTCTCTTGCTCTTTGTACCACGCAGCGACCATGGTCCGACCAGCGATCAACAAAGCCCGCGGATAGGTGGATGACATGCGAGGGCCGACATGGAACGTGCAAACAAGATGAGATAAGATGTCCATGTCGGACCGCAAGGCGATGTATCCGATAAGGCATGATTCCGGAATCTTTGAGTCGCACTCGCTTCGACGTAGTTTCATGGATGGCTACACTCGATGGATACGTGATGATCACGAAGATCAAGATGCCGGTGATGATCACGAAGATCAAGACGCCACGATCACGAAGATCGTGGTGGTGGCATTGGACATGGACACGAAGATGATCAAGGTGGCGTCGGGCATGGACACGAAGATGATCAAGGTGGTGCCGACCATGATTCGAGCTGGTTGCGAGACCCTCATGTCCAAGATCCGCTTCTCAAGGAGAAGTAACGCCAGAGCCGGTGTAGAGAAGGCTAAACTGGAGCAAATGGAGAAAGACGCGTCACTCCATTGTTTGACGGATGCAACGACGGGATACCTGCCTAAATGTAACGCTTAGGGCTCACGAGATGAAGGCGAAACACAAAATGACCGACGAATGTTTGACGACAACATTGTATTCGCACGATATTCTTCCCAAGAAGGGGAACACATGTCCGACTAGTATCGCTGAGGCGAAGAAAGTCGTGTCCTCTCAATCTACCGCACGTGAAATACCACGTGCATAAATGATTGCATCATCTACCGGGCGAGGACGCGGAGAAGACCACGTGTCCTGTGCAAGACCTCTCGATACAAGAGAGGGACCAAGAAAGCTCCTAGGAAGGTGGTGTGGTACTTTCCTCTAACTCCTCGCTTGCGGTATTTCGCAGACCCTAAGGAAGACAGACTCATACCGCACGCCGGAAAGAAAGAGGCCGGAAGACGATGATCCGGAGAAGGAGGAAATGTTGAGGCACCTTCGGATGCTTGCGCTGGAAGGCGTTGGACCTACAATATTACCAACATTTTGGGAAAGAGTCAAGGAACCTCAGCTGGGCGTGAGCACCGACGGACTCAATCCGTTTGGAAGCTGTGAAAGACACACAAGACGGCCCGTGTTTGTATGGATCTACAACCTCCCTCCCGGTTGTGCATGAAGAAGAAATGCGTAACCATGAGTATGCTCGTTCAAGGGCCAAAACAACCTGGTACGGACATCAATCAGATCTCACGTTGTTGAAAGAGGAGTTGGCCACGTTATGGGAAGAAGGAGCCCGTACATGGGACGCCTCGAGACAAGAGTACTTTGACATGAGAGCGGTGATCACGGTGCAAGACTATCCGGTTACGGATACTTCTCGGGCAGGTGGTCCAAGGATTCTATGGGTGCGTTAGGTGCAAGGATAATACAACGTCGCCACTACTGAAAGATCCCGGGTCCGGAAAACCGTGTTCCTTGGGGCTCGGAGGTGGCTTCCCAAGAATCACGCTGGAGAAAGCTAGGACATCTGCTCGATGGGACGATCGAGCTCGAGGAATCCCACACCGTAAGAGTGGCGCGGAAATCTACAAGCTGTTGAATAAGCTGGAAGGAGTGCCTGCGCCAGAAAGACCCGAAGCGAGCCGTTCTTTGAAGGTATGGAAGGCGAGGTCTTTTTGGGACTTGCCATCTTGGAAGATCCTCCGTGCCTCATAGCCTTGATCTCATGCATATCACGAAGAACGTGGGCGAGTCCTTGCCACCCTCCTTAACACCGACAAGACCAAAGATGGGCGGAAGGCAAGGAACGACTTGAAGCATATGGGCATCAGGGATGAACTTCAACCACCACCTAGCGATGATGAGGAGGAGGACGAGGTGGAGGAGACAGAAACACAGAATAGCCGTCGTCGCAAGGGGAAAAAGGTTAAGAAGGGAGAGGTCAAGCTCAAGGCCTCATGCTTCACTCTGAGTAAGAAGGAGGCCATACAGTTTATGAAGTGCCTCCTCGGAGTCAAATTTCCGAACGGCTACGCGGGGAAGATAAGCAGATGGCTAGGCAGGCGGCGGCGCTTGACGGGATGAAGTCTCACGACGTCGCCGTGCTAATGACGCAGGTACTCTCGGTCGCGATCCGAGGTATAATGGACAAGCACATCTGTGAAACACTGTTTGGCCTCTTCAACTTTTTTGACGTCATCTCTCGGAAGTCGATAGGCATTAAGCAGCTCACGAGGCTACGGGCGAGATCGTGGTGATAATGTGCGAGCTCGAGATCTATTTCCCCGCTTTCTTCGACATCATGCTTCATCGCTTCTCCATGTCGTGGAGGATATCGTCGGCTCGGTCCTGCGTTTCTCTGAAGCATGATGCCGTTCGAAGGCTCAATGGACACATCAAGGGATACGTTAAGAACAAGTCCCGTCGGATGGAAGCATAGCAAGCGGCTTCTGGCGAAGAGTGCATATCTTTCTGCTCGAACTTTCTACAAACCGAGACCCCTCTTGGTATGCCATTCAACAAGCACCTCGGGAGGCTCGCTGGATGGGGTCACCGTGAGGGTCGACGTGCAAAGCATGTCGACATGGAGGGCCGAACCAAGGACTTTGAAAGAGCAAACCTGGTCGCGCTGCAACACCTGCAGGTGGTTGATCCATACATACATGAGCACAAAGAGTTTATCAAGAAGAATTACGCTGATCAGGGGCGCCAGGTATCGAGGGAGGAAGATGTTATCAAGGAGCACAACTCCGGTTTCACGCGGTGGTTTAGGGAGAAGGTCATAGCTAATCCACCGCAGGGCGAGTACTCGGAGGAAGATAAACTCATATTCTCATTGTCACAGGGCGCCTCGCAACCTCATGACCTATCGAACTTACGATATCAACGGATACACGTTCTACACAGAGGAAAAAGACAATAACTGCGATTACCAGAACTCAGGGGTAACAGGGATATTCTACACCGGCGACATCCCGGAAAGATACTACGGAAGGATCGAGGAGATTTGGGAGCTCGACTATGTTACGGAGAAGGTGCCGATGTTCCGTCGGTGGGCCAAGAGCGTCGAGAAAGAAGACCGGTATTTCACCACGATGGTTATCTGGTCAAAGACCACCAGCGCGAGCGCATCCGCAAGAAATGAGCCTTGGGTTTTGGCTAGCAAAGTCGACCAATGCTGGTACATCAAAGACCCGTCAAAGCCTAGCCGGGTTGTCGTCAGGAGAGGCAAAAGGAACATTATCGGAATGGACGGAGTCGCCAACGAGCAAGACTTTGACCAGAACAGCGACCCGAAGATAGAAGACGGGTATGGCAACCAAACACCGTACACCACAACCCTACCTAAGAAAGGACTTCCGTTCAAGAGAAGTAGTGAAGACGTCCCGGACCTAACCTATGCAACCGCGACAAAGAAGGGCAAGAAGACGACCATTGTCAAGAAACGCTAGCGCGCTCCGACCATTGTCAAGAACCGTCGTGTGTGTGGCCTACTATTATGTATCAAAACATTCTTAATTTTCATTATGTGTGTGTTATAATAATATTGCATTGAGAATATTATGTATCGACAAGACACATTCATTGAGAATACTCACTTTTGTTGTTTTAGCAATATTTGAATATTTAAAATATTTGTAGTATATTTTATAGTTCATATTTGTATGCTTTTACATGAAAATTGGCCTTTAAAAAAAATTTCCAAAAAATTGGCCCCCTTAGGATTCGAACTTGGGTGGCCAGCAGTGAAGGACAAGGCATGCTACCACTAGGCTGTTGTGTGATAGTTGATAGAAACATGCGCACTGCCCTATTTTTGTCTAGGAGTGCATATTATGCGGCGCATTTAGCAGATCGCCTCGCGTAATATTCTGAGGCGCACTGCGATATGCGCCTCGCATAACCGTCACCCATCGACCAAGTCACACAACGCTAGCAGCTAGTACAAACACGACTTCACATATCTCAGAGGAGGAGCCCGACGCCGTGGAGGAGCCCGACGCATCGATCGAAGCCGTCGCCGCCGTGGAGGAGCCCGGCGCTGTCCGTGGACGAGGAGGAGCTCGCCGCCCGTGAAGGAGGAGCTCGCCGCCCGCCAGGAGGAGCCCGTCGCCCCGTCCGTGAGCGAGGAGGGCAGCGCCGCCTCCGCCACCCACGCCTCTTCCCTCCTCCGGTGAGTCCCGACCCCACCCACCCACGCCTCTTCCCCTCTCCGGTGAGTCCCCACCCCACCCACCACGCCTCTTCCCTCTCTCCGGTGAGTCCCACCCCCCCACCCACGCCTCTTCCCTCTCGAACCGGGCGCCGACATGTGGAGCGGCGGGAGGAAGAGCGTGGATCCTAGCCCTCCCTAGCCGGCTTGTCCCTATCCCTCCTCTTCCCCTTCTATTCCTCTCATCCGGTAATTTCTCCTTCTATTCCTCGCGTCCGGTTATTCTGATGATGTCGTTCTTGACGTCCTCTGTGGAGAGCAGCCTTGACCTAGGAAGAAGGCTGCGCCGTGCCCATCCTTGAGCTTCCCTACCAAGGCTGGGCGTCGATCGTTCGCAACGATTTCACTTTTCGAGGCACACCGTTCCACGCCGAGCCATTGGAAACTAGGTGAGTTCAATCTCTGCTGTATGTTCTTATCGGTTCCCTCTCACTGTCCTCTCTAGCCGGGCTCTGCCACCACAACTTCCACGCGTCCGCATCCTGGCGAGGCTACGGACAGCAGAGTCCTTAGATACAAGTACTCAGATATGCATAGTATGTAATGTTGAGGTTGACCTTAATTCAGTGGCATCTTAAGACTTGTCATTTGCAGCACATAGATGGTAGTCGACAGTGTGTAATCTTATTTGAAAACAACAAATGGGACCTTGACGTAGATGGTAGTTGACTAAGTTATCTATTTATTTAACAGTCATACCTGTTTGATGTAGCATGGCTTCAAGCTGTGTCATGGCTGGGACGGTTGAGATGCTTCACAAGAAAATCGATCACTTTCATTCATGCGATTCTTGAGCGGTGGATGGGAGATGCAAATCCGTATTTTGCAGTGCATATCTTTTTCAGAATTAGTTTTAATAGATTCTTATGTTTTGCTTGTCAAAGTTAAGACCAAATTCTAAGTTCAAAATTTATGATACGAGAGACTCTGTTTGTTTCAGTATTTTAAAAAAGAACTAGAACTTTCATGATTGTGTGTACTGCCTTTCTACCAGTGGTATGATGGTACTCAGGTTGCAGGAGAAGAGCTAGAGACCAGGGAGCCATCAACTTAGTTTAGTGTTTGAAAATATTTGTTGTCTCCCTGTTTTTAGTGTGCCGACAACATATACTAAGTCTTGCCTAAGAAAGTTAGTTGTGACAATTTTAGAGAATTTAAAAGACCAACTTAGTGATCTCTGTATGCTATCAAGAGAAACTGTACAAGGACCTATTAGTCCCAAGCTTTGCAACTTAACTAATCTTACTATGGGATAAATAAATAGCTAGAGAAACTGTACAAGGACCTATTAGTCCCTTCTTTATGTGCGCATATAATACAAATTTGCTTGCTGGGACCTTGGTGTTGGAACATGCATGCACACATACGCAGTTCGATTCTTTTTCTTCCTTTCAAGAAGTGGCAAGACAGATTCAGCTCTGTGTATACATACATGCGTTGGTGACAATTTTTTAGTCTAAACCAAGTGGTGACAATTTTGTTTTCTCTGAACCTAGTGGTGACAATTTTTGAACTTTATTGTGCCCCTGCAGTTCTGTACATTTGAGCTTCTGTACATTTGAGCTTCTGATCATTTATCATGCTCAGGTTGTTGACAAGCAAACAGATGATACATGGTGCCTCTGTGTATGTATGGCCTGGAGCATGATATATATACATGGTGTTTGTGTATGTATGCTAGCAAAATGGCTGATGATGGCTGTGTTTTGATCCTTTTGTGCAGGTTTTTCTTTTGAGTTGCCAATGTTTCGCCGAATGTTGATTCATTTCCGTTCGGCAATTTCGGCACTCCTAGACATAGAAAATTAGCAAAGTTCATGCCAAAATTTTCGTGAATTTTTATGCTTATTAGTTTCATTTATTTGTGTGTTTAGAAATGTCGGATCCGGCCCTTCTAGCGAAGCCCTTTTGGGAGCAGCGGAGGAGATGGAATCCCTAGAGGCCCCGGAATTTGTTCCGGGGACGAGATGGAGGGCGAGGATACCTCGTCGGGCAATGAGGAGATGGGGGCCGATGGCGACGCCACTACCACGATGGTGGCGGTGAAGCTACTACGACGGTGGTAGCGCATCGAAGAAGTCTCGGAAGGATCGGACCCCGATCGTGGTCGACCTCAAAAGGTCCATCATCACTGGCGTGAGCCCTAAAGGTGCTTTGGAGCCGTAAGAATTTGTTGGGGTTACTCTAACCAGCTCGCGGCAATCCTCCTAACACCGCCACGATCAACATGGAGAACACGAAGGCCGAAGAGAGGGGTTTCCTCATCCAGCTTTTCCGAAGGCACGCAAGATCTGGCGTTCGGGTGATGAGGAAAACAAGTATAATAATGACAATCTCAAAGGAATCCGGTGAACAAGTATGCCCTCGGGAGGATGACCAAGGCCTTGTCAAATTGGAAGGCTCGGGTGAAGAATCTGATTTTAGGAGAAGCTAAGTTATCGAGCTCGTCAAGAAGGAGCCTCGGTCAAGGAAGAAGACTACAATGTTTTCAAGGCCAGATGTAACTCCGCCTTGGGCAAGGCCAGACCGAGAAGGGCAAGAATATGAGATCCGAAACATTGGTACCCACCATCTCGGCTCCGGCGGTTATAGAGCCATGAGGCCCAAATGGGATAAGGAGGACGCCGCTCGTGCAAAGGTTGACACGTCCTTTGACGACATAAAGGAGGAGCGAGAAGAACTTCGTCGGGGCCGGTTTGCCCCGAAGAAAGGGGTTCGATTATTCTTGAGCCCGCGCCCTTTGCTCGAGGGTGATGGACTTCATGCAAAAATATGTAAGTAGTTTGCATGCAAGTCAATTAATTGCATTCATGATTAATCAATGAAGTCAGTTTTCGATCAAATGCTTCGCGTTCCTTGTGCGCAGGGCGAGTGTAGGAGCTCCTCATCCTGTGGGTCACGCCACTTTGTCGCCAAGTGGGACACCACTTTTAATAGGCGCTAAACCGACCAAGAGTGTCGATCCTGGCGGCCCGTCGGCTGGTCGTGTGGTAGGCTTTGGCGGCATATCATGGTCTCGAGTACTATGGCACCCGGGCGGAAGGGCAAGAAGGCCGAAGCCGAGGTAAAACTCCTAAGGAACAGGTGGAAGCCTTTCCAAATATAGTCCAAGATGCCGTGAACAAGGTCATGTCTTGCCGAGACAAAGTTCCAAGAACAAGTCCAACACAAGTCCAGTCACAAGTACATTCACAAGTGAGAAGCTCAACACCATCCTTCCCGTCTACATGGAAAAGTACAACAAGTGGCGGAAGGTGGTAAGCAGGGCCACCGGTTCCCAACCTCAACAGCGTAATCGGACAATGTGGCGCGGCGGGCGTTGGTGACTCCTCCAGCGGGCGGTGGTGGTGGAGACTCCTCTAGCTCCCGAGCTTAACACTTGCCCATCGAAGGCACCGCCCGCACCACCGTGCCATCGAGCCACTCCGCCACTTGCGTGCTCAAGCTGTCGGCGTCGGTGCCTCGACATTGGCGGGTGGCGCCCTCAAGGTAACTAACTAATTAAAGCGAGAGTTGGGAGGCTCAACCACACCGATGACTTGATCTATGTTTTCTAACGCTTGGCCTACATGTCGATCTTTCGCGGAGACACTCCTTGCACTCTAATGCATTGGGTGGGCGGCCATTGATGGATGTTGCCAAGGTACTATTGTTCAACCAGAACATAAAATGCACAATGTCACAATGCCACCCGACATGATGAGGGTCAAATCTGATATGGTGCTTCCGACTACGAGCAAGTGGAACCTCCTCTCAACCTCAAGGATGGGATGATGAGGACACGGCAGCGGTCCTCAATCTTCACGCCGGCTACTTGTACCTATGGCGAAGAGCCAGATCCGTTTGGACAGAGGACCAGCTCAACATCACCCTAGGCAGACAACCAAGACATGATGAAGACTTGAGATGGGAGACTTGGACAACATGGCACAATCCCGATGATGATGAAGAAATTGACCGAACTACGGTGACCAGTTTGTTAACACAAGGTTTCTGATTTGTATGAGCCAGACCATCGGCACACATCAAGTTGCGAGACCCAACCAGTGAAACCCCTTGCAAGGTGCGTCTCTTCCCAACTAGTCGAGACGCCGCCACTGTCCCTTCACCGAGCCTCCAAGGCGGTGGTTCCTTTGATCAGCCCCAGCACCCTCCATAAGACGGTCGGTGAGGTGAACGCAGTGGCCGAAGCCGTAAAGAGCAAGAAGGGTCGCAAAAGGAAGCCTAAGGGTGATCGGGGCCAGGATCCAAATCCTCTTTTCCGGGACGGCGCTGTGGGGCAAGCCAGGAATCAGCAGCACGTGGCAGGTGTACCGATGATGTGTAAATCGATGCTCGAGGTTGTAGGCTCGCATATGCGTAGTATTCATTATGGCTGTCTCACAATTGAGCAGTACCGCATTCGCGACAACGATCAGTCGTACCTCGTTTTCAAGGCTAAGGTGCCTTCTCATATGCCATGCTTAAATCATGCCCAGGGATATCTTCTCGTCGGCATACCGACCTGTTTGACATGTTGAGCGGGTTTCATTGCCAATACCCTGTCGGCTGTTCTCCCTCAATATGGCCATGGAGATCACCGAGACAAGATCCCGCATCCGGATAGTGGATCCCTACTTCATGCGTGGCCGTCACGAAGATCTTTGAGGCCATAGATCCGCGACCGACTACCTCTCAAACTTCCTGCAAACATACTCGGACAAGGATGTGATTCTCCTTCCTACCATCCCATCACGGAGGATGATCGGACAGTGTGTGCTCATAAGCTTGAATTTGAAACACTCAACAGCCTTGTACCTCGACTCAACAAAGGCGATCCAAAAACTACACCAATATCAAGAAAATTCTTGATGGCGCTCTCACCGGCTACGTCGCGGTGAGGCGTCAAACCGCAAGGCCACATGTAAAGTTCGGCGCGCGCGTGTTCTCCGCCACAGCGAAGTTTACTGCGTCAGCGGCGCTGGCGATGGGAAGGATGCCTTCACGCCATTTACCACATGAAGGCGTTCTTCAATGACATGGAGACCAAAACGCGCCATCGACCTCGTGAAGTGGGTGAAAAGCTTGCATGCATACTGCTCGCAACCTCGTGCAACACTTCTTCAACATCCGGAGGAGATCGCGACAATCGTGTACTGTGGAGTCATAAAAGCGGAGGCACCTTCCACAATGGCTATACACCGTCCAACAGGAGATAGACGACGCTTAGCGCAGCGAGGTGGCGGGATGTTCATGCAAATGGCGAAAACTTCGGTCGGGCTTCATCAATGCCCCCCAAAGCCGACTCAAGAGCCAAGAAGACTTCATGATTGCATTTCGGTACCTAGTCATTAGTTGCGAACTCGTGTTGTAACCTCTTATCACTGTTAAACTTGCCTAGCAAAACCTCTAGAATATGTTTCACAACCGTTGAACTTGATTGTGAGAGACACTAGCTAGTTATTTGTGTTCTGAACTATTTTAAGTGCTTGTTGCTTTTCATTTGTCATTGCTTCCCTACTTTCTTGTGGTTTGCTTTCTTTGTCTTTCTTCGAAATGCCGATGATTAGAACGTGTTGTGGTGTCACGTGTATGACTATGCCGCTGTTTGATCTTGTGTGCCAAGTAGACTAGTAATTTGGGCATATACTCTACTTGCCGCACAAGATCAAACAGCGAGCATTGTTATTTCCGTGCCCAATCTAAGTATGAGGCACTAATCCATGTCATTCTTGGTTTGCTTTCTTTTGGTCTTTCTTCGAAATGCCGATGATTCTATCTTTGTGAACTGCTAGCTATTGCTTTCCACTGACATAAGTAATATCATCTTTAAAATGTGTAGGAGATGCCGAGGTGTTATGTCGTGTACGTCGGTCGGGTTCCAGGGGTGTCGAGGTGGAAAGACTGCCGAAGCAAGTGAACAACTTCTGCAACAAGCTACCAAGGCTATGAGAGTAGAGAGGTGGCGGAAGAGAAGTGGAGGAGGCATGTAAGGAAGAAATGGAGGAACTTCCTCGTGATCACCACCTTGTTGCTCTTCATTGTAGGTTGTGTTCTACTTCATCTAGGTAGAGCTACGTCGTTGGAGTTGTAATGTGAATTGTGAACTTATACTCGAAGGTGTAATGTGATTGTGAACTTGTACCGATCGGAGGTGTGAACTTGTGGCACAAACACTTGATGTATGAACTTGTATGTCATGATTGATGTGTATTCATGTTGGTTCTATTATGCTTTGGCAAAATGCAAGTTTCTGAAAAATTCTGTGGACTATATTGTATATTTGAATATCTATATTATTTATATATAGTGGTCTAAAACTTGAATTTGAAAATATTACGGGCGCATATAGGATACTATTGGGCGCATATACTATAAATACCGGCGCATTCTCGAAACATATGCGAGGCGATATGTTATAAATACCGAGGCGATTCTGAAACATGCGGCGATATATATAAATACCGAGGCGATTCTCGAGACATATGCGAGGCGCATCTAATATCGCCTCCTATACTTCACATATGCGGTAGCGCCGATATCGCCTCGCATATTATTATGCGAGGCGTGTCGATATCGCCTCGCATATTATTATGCGAGGCGCGTATCGATATGCGCCTCGCATATGTGAAATACCCGAGGCTTGAAGCTAGAGGCACATGTGATATGCGCCTCGGATAGGCTTTTTGGTGCGCCTCGGATAGGCTTTTCTCTAGTAGTGTGAGTTCGGGTCAATCTCTTCCGATTTACGAATGTCATCTTCGACGATGGTTGTTGTTCTAGTGTGCTGGTCCTTCGGAGCCTTAGGACGACGACCTCTCGTCTGTCTACTACTATAAGCTCTATTACGACAAGTTTTGGCTGACTCCGCTGATGGAGAGACGGGCACGGCGCGCCTTCGGCTCGTGCTAGTGTTTGTAGTGTTGCTAGGTGGTCCATTGACCTATTTGTAATTTTTATTAATTTTAGATTTCTTTATACTCTCTTGATGATTATTAATAAATCGATAGAATTTTGTAGAAAAATAATTTCAGGGTTTTTCTTTGTTCCCTAGATAATTGTAAGAGCACCGGCCGTTTATGGAAAATGAGGCCAACAGTGCTCAATAAGGACATTTTCGTCCATAATTAATTATGGAAAATGAGGCCAACAGTGTTTTTTAGGCCTCAATCCTTGCTTCCATTTAATCCCCTTTTGATACCTGGTAACCAGCAGTGGTGTAAGCTTAGCCTAGTGCTTAAATTATTCTTAGGGTAGAACTTTCCTCTTCTTGTGAAACATGGGAGTGATGTTTGGACAGTGTTTACAATGCCAGATTTGATTTGTACTGGTGCATCTGCTTTTTTGTCAAGTTGAAACCTGAACTCAACTCAATGCATGCCAGGCAAGACATGATTGGAGCCTATGCCTCTGATCCATCTCGAGTTAGTTTGTGTGTTCTAGGTTGGCCTTGGATGGTGGTAGAATGCTCTGAAAGATATGTGATGACAACTTTCAAATGATGTGACAACATATTAAATCCTAGTATTGAACTGGGAGTATTTGGCTCCTTAGCTCCGGGCTGCACACAGGGTTAAAAGGTACACCATCTGGTCAATATTAATGACCTCGAATTTTTTTACTTCATCCGTCCCAAAATAGATGTCTTAGATTTGTTAAAATTTAGATGAACCTATATACTAAATAGTGTCTAGATTCATTCAAATTTTGATAAATCTGAGACATCTATTTTGGGATGGAGGGAGTAGATAATATACACTCCCTTTGTTTGGGATTGATTGGATCATTTCTATTTCAGCCCGATTTCATGGAGAGATTTAAGCTACAATTAATGGGAACCTATAACGTCCTCAAGGTAACTCCTGTTCTGCAAAAGCCCACGTCTTGGTATTGCCAAATTGGCTATTCGGACTAGCAATCTCAAAGAGAGGGAGTATATATATATACGAATCTAGAAAATGTTAAGACCATTAATATGGATGGAGGAAGTATAAAAAACTCTGAAATAATACTGGAATTTATGGCAATTGCAGACTACACATAGTGAGTAATTGTCGCCAGCTGTTCCATGAATCATGACGCTGTCAAAACTTGACAAGGGTTTGAAGACATTCATAACAAGTATAAATCCTGTTATTTGGATCCCAAGAGTTCCATGCAAAGATGCAAGAACACAGACTATTTGCCACCAAAATCATACAGAACTAGGTGATACCTTCCTAGCACGCGTCGCTACTGCTCATCATCAATGAATTCAATTGAAATGCCTACTCACTAGTACAAAACAAAAGAGCTATCACCGTCTGCCGTGCATGTGGCCTCTTGAAGCAAAACTTAACAATTTCACCAGATTCAACCATGTCAGTCGATAGGCAAATAAATTCGTGTACATTAGAAAATGCAACTCACTGATGGGAAGTTGCAACTAATCACACACTTTACAGAATAACAACTGCATAACTGAAACAGCCTTTGGGTGGTATAATATCTTGTTTTGCAAAAAAAGAAATACACACAAAAGGGCTTCCATCATAGCAAGATGGTCTAAATAATGCTCCATTTCCTGGTTGAAGGATATGTAATAAAGTTCGAAGCGATGGAAACATCAAGATAAGAAAATGGGTCCACCCATGAGGAACAGATATTTAAACTGAAATCATATTCAAGCTGCAAGGAAGAGGCTTAAACTTAAAATAAACTCCAGCGCCTCAAACTTTGCACATCCAGTTTCAACCCAAATCAACATTTTCCATCTTGCAAAAAGATTCAGAATTCTGAAACACTTCTCAACCAAAATCAACATTTTCCATCTCGCAAGAAGATTCAGAATTCTGAAAATAAGATAGGCATGCTGAGATAGCTAATATAAGTAGATTAAAACCCATTCTAGACTGGCCAAATCAAGCAATTTCAGAAAGCATGGAAGATGGCTCTTACTTTCAAGGACTATTTAAACAGACATGTGCTATGAACTGATTGAATTTTAAAGCAAAACCTTAGAGCAAATTAGTTATCCGCAACATTTGCACCGCTAGCAAAGGATAACAAAAATGAAAATGTACACTCAGAAATACCATTTTAGCAATTCAGTCCTGATACAACATAAATTCCATAGTTAGGTCACATCAATTTTTCCAAGTTAAACTCGTTTAGCATACAAGTATGTGCAAATGACAGGGGTGAATTACATTTGTAAAAAAGTAAGAGCATTTTTTACTGTAAAACACATGGTTTAGACAGCACACAAAAATACTCAAATGTAAATGCTCGCTCACAATAAACTCTGGTCCAACTAATTTTGGTGATACCAGAACAATTCATACATGAACCACAACTTGTGTTATCCAGAAGGAAAACAGATGGTAGGAAATTCGTCTCGAGATTTCTACGGGCAATGAGGAAGCTCGAGAAGTTCACTACATAAAGAGCTTTATTATGTTGCCATTATATCAGACATTGTCAGATGCTAAGAATTCATCTCAAGATTTCTACAAGCAATGAGGAAGCTCGAGAAGCTTACTACATAAAGAGCTTTAATATGTTGCCATTATATCAGACACTGTCAAAAGCAAGTCCTTCTAATTTCATTATCTCCCAAGTAGAACGACAAAAAGCATGGTTTGCATGATCTTATGGAGTAGAAGAAGCCTGGAAAATTAAACAACAAATGCAAGCATGTGAGAGTATTCTCTTATAGCCTTATAGAAGGCTTGACCTGTTAGCAAATAGCAGTTGCAGATGACTCAATAGAAAATACGTAGAACTTTTCAATATTTATTATATATACCTTATTTATTTGAAGGGTAGAAAGTCCGGTAATATCAGGATTCTTGAGCTGATCAAGCTGCCGTTTCCCTTTCCTGATCAAGTACTCAATGTACACAAAGTTCCTGCGATCTACGTTTCTTGCATTCTCGCGAAACTCTGCCGAGACGACAGACTGGATCCTCTGGCGCTCCTCTGGAGCCTTGAGCCTTGCTGTCCGAAGGAAGCCTCTGTATAATGCCAGGGCCTGCCTCTGGATACCAGATAACTTTACACGGGGCGCCATTTCATCCTTGTGAAGCAATCATCAAGCCTAGCAAGAAGTAAACTACCAAATGAGTTATCTCGCAAGCGAATCTGCATACTTTTGCAGAGGAGAGGTTGGCAACTACTGGTAAACTAGTACTCAGGTCACGGATTATTCACCCCGATCTCCAAAGATAATTACAGAACCAAACTGGTCTTTGAACTAGCAAGCAAATTCGGAGCAAACGGGGCTAAAAAAAAGGATGATTCGGGTTAGATCGGTCACAGTATAGAACATGGAAGAAGAAAAATCTCGGAACAAATCTAAGCAAGTTAGGGTTCTTCAGCAGCAAAAGAAATCAGTCAGGTCCGGATGGATCTCCGATCCGTGCCAATGCAGCAGAGCGGAGGACTCTGGGGAATGAAGCCGTCGCGGACTGGGCCGCCGCACTGGAGGCCTGGAGCTTTTGGGTGGAGTAGCGGTGGCCACGTCGAGCTGCAGAGCGGGTGGAACCGTAGAAGTTACCGGAGGCGGCGACGGTGCTGGATGCTTTAGGAACCGGAATCCGTGCGCAGAAATCGGAGGGAAACGGATTAAAATCGACATCTAATTTTGCCGAGGGTGGTCGATTGATCGGAACGGAACCGAGCAGGGAAACCCAGGGAACAACTGGGTGGGGAAATCATAGGGAGAAAAAGAGAGTGGCGGGGAGGCGCTAACTAACCTGGACGGAGATTCGGCAGCACCAGTAGCAGCTCCGTCGCCAGCCGACGCCGACGCCGTTGCGGAATTTTTGGACGGAAGAGGGGAGGCGCCGCAAAGAAGCGGCGGAGGCGTGATGACTGACGAGTCGTGAGTTGCGACCTGCGACTGCGAGGGGGTGGCCGAAAAGAAAAGGGCCTCGTGACCAAACCTGGCCATCGGCCCGAAGCTTGCCAGGCCGGCCCGCGTACGGCTGACATGGCATGTGTTAAATGGACCGGTGCCGGCCCGGCTTGGACCGTGTCTGGGCTTCGATCTGGAGCATACGTGCCGACCCAGAACGGTGGATTTAGGTGTTTTATTGTTTTATTTTTCCTATTAATTATTTTTTTCTTTTTCTAAAGAAAAATCTAGCACGTTTAGCTAAATGGGTCAGCACGTTAAGCTTCGGTTTGTGTCACTTGTCAGGGTCTGGATGCTGCCAGGCTGGACATGGCACGGCATAGCCAGCCAACTAAACGCCCCTGTGTGTCAGGTCGGGCCAGACATGTTAACAAAGTGTCGGGCCAGGCCTGTTGGCCAGGTTGCTCATGACAAGCACAAGCGAGTATTTTTGTATTTCCGCCTATCCGATCGGGAGAATAACGTTTTTATTCGTCTCTGTTTTGTGTCACCTCTCCAAATTACTCCTCTAGAAGCCTCTCGAACACCATCGCAATCTCTTTTCTCTGTCAACCTCCCATCTATATAATCTTGCGTTTCACATATTTGACAATCATGTAGCCATGATGGATTTAGAACAAAACACGACACGAGACAGACATGGGCCGCGGAAGTGCGGCCTGATACGATCACCGGTAGCATTTCAGGCAGAGGGCCTTAGTATGGGCTGGTGATTACCACCTGACCATGGGTCCATTGGTTGTGCATTTGTGAGACCCTAAAAAAATATTTTTTCCGTCTTAAAATAGATGTTTTATAATTATTAAAATTTAAATAGATCTATATATTAAATAATGTCTAGATCTGAAACATCTATTTTGGGACATAGGGAGTAGTGGTTGTGAATTGTGATCCTCTATAACACTTGCTTCCGGCCCAAACCAGCCGCTGCTACGGACGCAACTTCAGTGATTTTTAGTTAACCTAAACTTTGCTTTCGTATGAGCTATTCAAAACTGATCCAACAGACAGAAATAAGTGAACATTTTAAGTTAGAATCTTAAAATATTTTTTATTCCTAAAGAGTATGTTCAAATAAAATGAAACTTTCTCAGAGTATATAATACAGTACATGTGATTTACTTGATTTTTTTTAATTCTTTCTAAGCAATTTAAATTTTGAGTTTACAAGTTAAAGAAAACTTCAAATAATATTTATTCACAAACTATATGCACATATACGACAAAACTTTCATGAATGCCCAATACTTTCTCCGTGTCATCCAAATTTTGATAAATCCGAGACATCTATTTTAAGATGAAAAGAATGCACTCTCGAAATAGGCTTTTGCCCTGCTATATTAATATAGCCACGACCGGATATAATAGTTCGAACAATGTTGGGACAACAGCTAAAACATGCCCAAGAAAAAACAAAAAGGAAAAAAATGACGAATCGACGAAGCTAGGAAAACCCGCCATCGATGCGCCCTCCGGAATTGTCCCACCGCGCTCCTACATCCCGAAGCACCCAGCACCAAAACAACACCTTCACGAAGGGAAACATCGTCGACACGACGCTGCTGTCCGGACCAAAGCACTGGACCTAGGGTTTCCCCCGGCACTCGGAGGAGTAAAGTGGAGTGGGGATATCCGCGACGCCCTCTAAGAAGGAATGGCGCCACCCAAAGGCGGCACCGCGGCGGAGTCGGCACCGACAAGGATTTCTCCCTAACCCCATCCACAAAACAACCCTGGGCGATTCAGAGCACCACCACCAACCTCACCGCCCACCAACACGCGCCACCACGATCTTGGGTTCACCATCGACAACGTCTCATCATGCACATCGACAAACAGCCCGCGAGACGGAGGCAACCACAATGCACAGGTTAGGACCGTCAGCACTACCGCCCCGCGGGAGGAGCCCATCTCCAACACCTAAAGGAGGTCGTTTACCCGACAAGGTAGCAGGGGCACACCAAACCCGGGCGAGCCTGGCCGGGCTCATATGGGCCCATAAACCCCGCCTTGCCGCAGCAGGCGGTTTGCACCGCCCCCAACCTCAAAGACCGCCGCTACCATCTCTAGGGCGTCTCACTGAGACGATCGGCTTGGCCGAAGCCCAGATCGGGCCCGACGGGCCCCAATCTGGGCTGGGAAGGCACCATGCCACACCGAACTCCATCAGCGCCGTCGCTTCAACGCCCCGCCAAGCTCGTCGGCGCCATCGCCCAGAGGCACTCGGAGGAGCCCGAACCGCTGCTTCCTGGGGTGCACCACCTCCTGGGGGATAGTTGGCCCCGACCAGATCCCGGGCGGCGAGTGAGGAGGCCTCTGCGCCTCCGAGCTTAGCCCGGCGGCGACGCGGTGGGTGGGAGGAGAAGGGAGGAAGGTTACGGCGGCGCGGCCCTCGCCTCGAGGAGGCGAGGAGCTTGAGGGAGGTTTTCCTTCCGTCCAATATTTGAGCTTAGTAGTGGACGAAAAGAATACAACATACTAATACTCCCTCTATCCTAAATAAGTGACTTAAGTTTGTCTAAACTCCATATATCTACATACTAATATAAGTCTAGATACATACAAATCTAAATAAATTCAAATCATTTATTTTAGAGCAAAGTCATGGCTAAACTTTGTGTCTCAAAGTCAGTAAAGCTGCGTCCCGTTCTTACGGCCTGCAAGTCTTCTCACTTGGCGTTTAGTCGAATCGCTCGTTGAGACAGAAACGGAGAAACAGAGAGGACAGGCTAATTAAAAATGCGGTACTGCTAGTACCGTAGAGCCCACATGCTCAACATAAAAGAAGAACATGCACATGCTCTGATGCTTATGACAGTACTCAAGGATCAATGATCCAGCCTTTCAGGTGCTCGCAGAGGCCGAACCTGCCCTTAAAACTGGGGTAGGTTCACTGCGGTCGACGATCGCTCCATGCAGTGTGGTACAAACTGCCGAGATCTTCGCTGGTGTTTATCGCACTTTTGGACAGGTTTGTTTACGGTACCTTTTCCCCTCTTCCTTTTCTCTTCGGAATTCAGATTAGCCTCATGTGCTGCAGTGGGGCACAAAACGTCGGGAAAAACTAGGTAAACCATTTCGAAAAAAAAAACAGGTAAACCATGTACTCTCTCTGTCTTAAAATAGCTGTCTCAGATTGTCAAAATTTAGATGAATCAGACACTATTTAGTATTCCCTCTGTCAAAAAAAGATGTCACAGATTTGTCTAAATTTAAATGTATCTATACACATTTTAGTACTCCCTCATACCCATATTAGTTGACTTAAATATGTTAAAATTTGAATAAACCTATATACTCCCTCCGACTCATATTAGTTGATTTGAATATGTTAAAATTTGAATGAACCTATATGCTCCCTCCGATCCATATTAGTTGATTCACATTTATCTAGATTTAGATGAATCTAGACACTATTTAATATATAGGTTTATCCAAATTTTGACAAATCCAAGTCAACTAATATGGATCGGAGGGAGTACTAAATAGTGTTAAGATTGATTCAAATCTAGACAAATATGAGCTAATTAATATGAACAAGAGAGAATATATACACATATTCTTACACCGTCTTTTTAGGACGGAGTGAGTACTCCGTATATGTACTCCTACTAATACTACTACTACGGAGTACAATACACGTGTTCCCTTAGACCCATATTAGTTGACGTGGATTTGTCTAGAATTGAATGAATTTAGACACTATTTACTATATAGGTTTATCTAAATTTTAATAAATCCAAGTCAACTAATATGGGTCGAAGGTAGCAGTAAATAAATCAAGTGAACGAATCTTCAAAACAAAATGTTTTTTGGTACCTTGTGGGAAGTAAACAACTTTTCTGCAACATGACAGTGATGCTTTGTCCTTCTTTTCCCTACCTCACTGCTAACGTCACAAGGATCATCGTTAAAGCTTAATTTTAGCAATTAACAAGGCACCATCATTAGAGTAAGCAACCCCACCACTCATACAAAGACAGCAAAAAGTGAGAATAAAATGATTTAATAATCATTTTTTCTTCACCTTTTCCTTTGTAAATTTTAATCAGCAGTCCAAATCATTCTCGCAGCCTCCCCTCACACTCACCCTCACCTGCAGCCGCGGAAGCGGATTGGATGACGCGCGCAGCCGCAGCAGCGGCATCGCCAGAAAGCGCCGCGCACTTCAAGGCGTGCGTCGCTGCTGACGCCGCTGACGCGCGGGCCCCGCGCCCCACCGCTTTATAAACCGCGCCGACGCCGCCCCCCTGCCTGTCCCCTTCTCCTCCTCCGCTCTCCACCCTCCCACGCCTCTGGCAGCGGCTGTCGCGTCCGAGCGCGGCGGAACCCTAGTCAGCACTCAGCAGTAGACCTCAATCAATTCCCCAGCCGGCGAGGTGGGTTCCGCCCATAGGATAACGACCTCCTGCCGGGGCTTTCCGCAATTATCGCTGATTTTTTTTGTTTTTGTTTTTGTTTTTTGTGTGGATTTTCGTCTCAGGGTTCCTAGCGGGCTGGGCGCGATGGCGGTGGCGTCGCGGCTGGCGGTGGCGCGGGTGGTCTCCCCCGACGGCAGCGGGAGGAGGGGGCGGCAGGGGTTCGCGGTGGTCGGCCTCCCCGCGGCGGCGAGGAGGGGGAGGAGGCGCGGCGGGGCCGTGGCGGCCAGCCCCCCGACGGAGGAGGTGGCGCAGATGACGGAGCCGCTCACCAAGGAGGACCTCGTCGCCTACCTCGCCTCCGGGTGCAAGCCCAAGGAGAACTGGAGGTGAGCAGCTTCAGTATGCTATGGTGTCAGTTATTACTCCCCTTCTGCTGGAACTGAAACGGGAATGGTACGCTCGGAGATGTAATTCTCGAGTTTGGTTGCCCAGAACTTTGTTCCCTACCGCCGAGCGTGCTGTTTAGCTCTGTAGTTGAGGATTCGGTGCTTGACTACTTGTCGAATGGTGGAAATCTTCAGATGATTCAGTGCGCCTTGCAGTGGCAAACTGTGGTACACGTTTTCTAGTTGTGCATAATTGGGTTGGCAAATAGTAAAGCTCTATCTATCCCTGTTCATGAAAGGGGACACATTATACTGTTAGCATTGCTGTACTGGAATAGGATCTAAATTAGGTATACATTGCCCCGTGTTTAATTTGTTAGTTGGTATTGTTAATGCAATGGGTGTGTTGATCTTTATCTGTCAGTACAATATGTATTGGACACTGAAGATGATTATTGGGCGTTCAAATTATTTGAGATCTCACAGTATAATTTTTCTTATGTTGAATTTTTTATGCCCGTATGTTTTCTACTGAGTATGTTCAGTACGTATTTAGTCTAACCCGTCAGTTAATTTCTGATTTTACAGAATTGGCACGGAACATGAAAAGTTTGGTTTCGATGTTGAAACATTGCGCCCTATAACGTATGATCAGATCAGTGGCATACTGAATGGGCTCTCTGAGAGATTCGAGTGGGACAAGATAATGGAAGAAGGCCATGTTATTGGTCTCAAGCAGGTATATATTTTTGGAAGAAAATATCAATATCCATGTTATTCACTTGATTCCTTATAAATGATGCAACAACTTATTTATATGTATGCAGGGAAAGCAAAACATTTCACTGGAACCTGGTGGCCAGTTTGAACTTAGTGGTGCTCCTCTAGAAACGCTGCATCAAACTTGTGCGGAGGTCAATTCACATCTTTATCAGGTAAATTTCTCTAAGTGAGTGTAGGGTTGCATCTCCAAGTATTCACTTTTTACAGGACCTATGAAATGTTACTTTGTGGGATTTTCAAATGTGACATTATAATTCAGAAGATGACCCTATCCCCAAAACCGCAGAGAGTCCACGCAAGCGCAGTGTTTTTTTTGCATCCCAACCACAACCATGCCAATTGTTTGAAAACTAAACACCTTCCCATAGTTCGTTTCTTTTATAGTGATTGGGTTCATGAAAAACAAATCAAACTGTTTCATGTTCTGTTTCTGCCATCTAGGTTTATTTGCTCGAATTATAATTGTACTATGCTGTATATTCTTGTTGTGCAAATATGGTACACAGTTCTGCTATTGCCATCAACGTGTGCTGGTTGTTGTAGGTCAAAGCAGTTGGAGAGGAAATGGGAGTTGGATTTCTTGGACTTGGTTTTCAGCCAAAATGGCCACTGAGTGATATACCAATAATGCCCAAGGTAATTCTGTCCCTAAACCTTAGAAATGTAGTTTTTGCGGTTTGTGCTGTTGCTACTATTTGATTCAGACCCCAGTCTAGCCAATTCCTGTGAAATGAAGCTCCAAATCTGTGATTATCCTTGGGGTTTGCAGCATTAGACAACAAAGTTTCATGGGGCTGATATAGTTAGAAATTCCAGCTTTTGACGCATCCCTTCTTGCTTGGTACACCATTAATCCATTATGAATAAAAAAACGCCACTGCGACTGCATTGAGCATTTAACAGTTAGCACAAAATGACTGATAACTCACATCTTAGTCTTTTTTCACTCACACCCTCAGCAAGTTATAAACACATCTTCTGTATGCAACATAGCTGTATGCCTGTATTTTTACTGTTTCTTATGAAGTCTGACCGTACAGTTTGTTGTTACTTTGTAGGGGAGGTACGAAATTATGAGAAATTACATGCCTAAAGTTGGTTCTCTTGGCCTTGATATGATGTTCCGCACATGCACCGTACAGGTAAGTCATTTGATCTTTGTGTTCATGAACCATTTTGACAACTTGTCGCTCTTTCTATTTGATTTCACCCCGGACAGACTAGACAACACCGTTTGTGACTTCGCTAAACAATTTTGGTTAAGAGTTCACTATTCTGGCATGCAGGTTAATCTCGACTTCAGTTCAGAGCAAGATATGATTAATAAATTCCGTGCTAGCCTCGCATTGCAGCCTGTGGGTATCCTTATTATCCTCCTGGCATTTACTTTGGTGCTCTGCTCTCGCACAAACCTGACTCGTTTGTTTAACAGATCGCGACAGCGATATTTGCAAATTCTCCCTTCAAAGAAGGAAAACCAAATGGGTTTCTCAGTTTAAGAAGGTGTTTGCTTCATAACTTCTCAGAACTGAAATATGATGTTTCATTGTATCGAGCTGCTAACATTATTAATCATCATCTGCAGCCATATTTGGACTGATACTGATAACAACCGCTCGGGGATGCTTCCTTTTGTTTTTGATGACTCATTTGGGTAATCATTCATTTGAACTTCCTGCTCCCCCCACCTAGAAATGCCACCAATTTGATTGATGCCCTCATTTAGTCAAAAAAACAGTTCACAGGCTTTCCATGTGAATGAGTTCTGATTATAGTTTATTCTTGGTCGATTTGAGCAATACGTGGACTATGCATTAGATGTCCCAATGTATTTTGTATACCGGAACAAGAAATACCTTGACTGCACCGGAATGTCATTTCGGGTCTCTTCCTGTCTCTATTATCTTAGTACTTATGCAGTTCTATGCTGGAAATTTTGCAAATGTATCTTATTTTGAAGCTTTTGGCTACAGTTGATGACTTCATCTATTATTAATTCATACTCTTATTTGGCTTGTATTTGTTTTGCAGGATTTTATGGTAGGAAAGCTCCCACAGGTTCCAGGGGAGTTGCCCACTTTGAACGACTGGGAGAACCATCTAACAACAATTTTTCCTGAGGTTTTACCTTTGATTTGGTTTCACTGTTACATATTAATCACTGATAATTTAATGCAATAATCAGTTGCTCTTTTTGATTCTGCTTGCAGGTTAGGTTGAAGAGATATATCGAGATGAGAGGTGCAGATGGTGGCCCATGGAGGAGATTGTGTGCCTTGCCTGCATTTTGGGTTTGTTTGTTGACTCTTGCAATTGTGTTGTATATCTACACCGCCTCATTTACAGTATATAGAATCATATACATTAGTAGTATACACATCGGTAGTATGATTACTGTTACCGTACTGATTAGTTGTAACTTTCACGTCGTCAGCAAAACTCTGAATCAGCTTTATATCTGATTGGTCCTTCTCTACAGGTTGGGTTGTTGTATGATGATGAATCACTACAAAGCATTTTAGACATGACTGCTGATTGGACAAAGGAAGAAAGAGAAATGCTAAGACGGAAGGTATCTTAAGATATTTCTGCCTTTTGTCCTTAGTAGTGATCAGAATTGTTGTCGTTTGGAAATTACATTTTTTTTGCCCGGCGATCACAACAAATACATAATTTATGCCTCCCCCTCCCCTCCACCTTTAATTAGAAACCATTTGGAAGACCAAGATTTATTTTAGGCTTTTAGCAGATTTGAGAGGCATAAAGTGTTTACTTGAACGGTCAGTGACACTGCTTTATTTGATCAGGTGCCAGTAACTGGTTTGAAAACACCATTCCGCGATGGCTATGTAAGAGATTTAGCTGAAGATGTTCTCCAGTTGGCTAAGGTTACTAGCTCTTCCTTTTATACTAATCTCTTTGCCAAAGCTCATAAACATGCTTGCTCATAATAACGATCCTATTGTCCTGATGCAGAATGGACTAGAAAGAAGAGGATACAAGGAGGTTGGTTTTCTGAGAGAGGTCGACGAAGTGGTTAGAACAGGTGACACTTTCAGCACTCTATTATTTATCCGGTCAAGGCAAAAACTTACTTGCCAGGTCTGGCTAGAACTACACCTCCTGCTGAAAATAATGCTTGACCTACTCTGTTGCAGGCGTGACACCCGCTGAGAGGCTTCTGAACCTGTACGAGACCAAGTGGAACCGAAGCGTGGACCCTGTTTTCGAGGAATTGCTATACTGATAATGAGGATGCATCAAAGCCTATCGTATATGATTTTGGTGAACACTTGACATGGTCTTCAGATTGTATCCCTACCCAAAAGAAGTTCTCATCCTCAATTCTACAAAGGCATCTGACGAGGGGAACTTCCTTCCGGTCTCGCCGCTGCGAATAACTTTAAGCTCGGAACACTTGTGTCTGTGGCTGCCCTCTTTCTTCTTTCAGGTGTTGAGTTTTATCTTCTACAACTTTCGGTTTCCCCTTATATCTACTGGGAGCTGGAACAAACTAGTGTTTGTACCGGACCCTTTTCTTCTTTTTCCTGATGAATGTTGTACATCAGAATAAAGGAATCCATCTGGTGTAACGGTGGAAGGAACCTGATTTCCCAGAAATAATTTGGAGTGTTTGAGACGCATGTTCATGTTAATGAAAGCACACTTCTCTTCGCCGTCTGTCTTTTTCGAAGAGTTCGATCCGTGTGAGGCATTCACGACACGCTGTGCTGCCTTGGTGATATATCATCGAAATGTCTTGCTATTTCGTTTGGAAATAAGTGTTATGTAGATACATGCGTATCTAGACAAATTCTTCGACACTTTTTTGTTTGGGTAAGTGCTTGTTCTTAATTCTCTTTTCTTTCCAACGCAAAAATAAAATAAAATTCTCTCTCTTTTTCTGAACACTAATGAAACCTGGAGTCTTGTCTGAGCAAGCCGTTATTTCTGCCCTGTGGCTGGTGGCTTCACGCACGGCACTACCAAGCCCAATCTCGCCTACCTCGTCTCGTCACTCTCGTGCCACCCTTGCCAACTCTCAAACAGCTAATCACTTCCGTGTCCATGCGAACCGCATAGGAATTACTAATCACACATGCGACACTCACTAGATCCGTGGTCGATGAGCTTCCCTCTTTTTACTTTGCTTTATATAACAACTGGTAACAATCTCAGAGCATCTTCACTCGTTGGACGAACCTAGGCCAAAATTCGGATCAAACTTTGGCCGGACAAAACAAGTTTTCGGCGTCCAGATTTCCACTCGCGTACCCAGCCCGAGTTTCGGAAACGCCCGTTTCCGCTCAAATTCAGTTCAAGTTCGTCCAGAATTCAGCATGGTTCGACATACAATGAATACAGAACATTTTACGGTTAAAGTTCGGCGAAATATTAAACATAGTTCGGTGTAAATGTAAACATAGTTCGGCATGCAGTGAAGGTACAAAATATTTCGGCCAAGTTCGGCATAGTTCGGCCAGTTCATGCTCGGCATCTACGACGTGTTGCCCCTGCGTACCCATAGGTGCTCAACAAGATCATCCTACAGCTGTTGATGCACCATCGGATCTCGGATCTTCTGACGCATGGCAATGAATGCAGCTCAGGTTGGAGGCACCTGATGATCTGACTCGACAAGAGGACCCTGTATGTAGTATGGCTTGTCCTCCTCGAGCAAACTCACTGGATCCTTCCTCTCATCCTCGATGATCATGTTGTGCAAGACCACACAACGGTTCATCACTTCTCATATCTGATCTTTCGACCAAGTCATAGCAGAGAACCGGACAACTGCAAACCTCTGCTTGAGCACACCAAATGCCTGCTCCACGTCCTGCAAGCTTCATGTTCCTTGGCAAAGTGAGAATGCTTGGGGAGCGGCGGCGGATCGGGCGTCGAGGTGGGCGGCAACTACGGCGAGCATATCTAGAGGCGTGGGCATGTCTCAACGTGGAGGGGATCCGCCGGCGAAGTCATGGCGATAGAGGCGCTGGGAGCTCTTCGCCGCAGTCCGGCGAGTGGAGTGGATGGGAATGGGACTGTCTTGCCGACAGAGCTAGCCCACGCCCGTTTTCGCGGCGTCCGGCGTCCCTAGGGCGTACCCGGGAACCTGGGTTTGGCCTAGAAAGCACGGACCAAAATTCGTCCAAATCCGGACGAAAACAGGTCACTGGGTACGCGACTGGGCCGATTTTGTCCGGATCTAATTTCGACGTCCGGATCGATGTCCTGGGTAGGCAAGTGGAGATGCTCTCAGTCATATTTGATTCGCCAAAAAAAATCAGGCATATTTGGAGCAACAACAATTTCATACCATCGGCCTCTATAAAGTTTTTTTTCACTTCCTTTATGGTTTCATTTCTTACACTGTGTTTGGATGTTGGAAAATTGGCTTGGAATTGAATTGGACTAAAAATTCCAAATCCAAGATGGAAAGGAAATGGGCTCAATTTCCAATTCAGATGTTTGATGTGCATAAAATTTTCCCTTGGAATCAAAGGGTGGCACCTAATTCCAAATCCTGTTTGGATGAACAAAACAATGGAATTGAAAATTTTGTTGAATTTTGACAAATTGAGTAAGATGAGGGACATGGAGATGCCGGACTGAGGACTACCATGGAGCCGCCGCCACTCACGACGCTGATGCTCAAGCTCCCGCCGCCGTCTAGAGATATGCAGCAGCCGCCGGTCGATATAGGGTTAGGGCAGAGGGAGGGGATGGCCGACGGGGGAAGGGGAGAGGTAGAGGCGGACGGGGGAAGGGGAAAGGTAGAGGGGAAGGGCAGAGGGAGAGGACGACGGACGGGGGAAGGGGAGAGGTAGAGGTGGCGAGCTTACTGCTACTGGCCGGGAGCTCCAGTCATGACCGAGTTTGGGGAGCGACGAACTCCCTCTTTCTATTTCCTGAAGCCAAGCGGTACACGCAGGTCCTCGATTCCGAGCGTTTCCGAGCGGCCGAGCTCGGAATCTGGCAAGCCCGGACGTAGGCACGCACAGGTGTGGCTCGGAAATTTGATCAGTTTCCACGCTCAAATTCCATGGACACCCAAACAGCCGAATTTGGGACAACAGATTCCAAATAGCCAATTCCGAGCCCAGTTTTCGACATCCAAACACAGCCTTAAAGAATTTTATAGAGTTTCTTCGATCTCTTGGATTGGAAGTCACAACTTTTATTCTCAAGTCTAGTTTGCATGTGATTGCAAAGAAAAATGGAAGTCTAATCTCGTTGAATATTTTCCCTTTCATGACAACGATTTTATGTGGTTCCTACTACCTTCGTTTCAGGGCTTAAAGCGCACACGTTTTTCAAAGCAAAGTTTGACCAAAAGAATTGAACAACAAAATTTTAATTATATTGTACATAATTAGTACCGTTGGATTCGTATTGGAAATACTTTCCAGTGATACTAGTTTTATACCAAAACTCTTTACGTATTTAGAGTAATTGAGGGAGTATTTTATTTATTATCTCTGACTGGAAATGGGGACCATGTTAATATCGTCTCTTCCTTGAGATATGTAAATAATCATTTCAGAAAAGTTTTTTATGTTTTTATATTGTGCAGTCAAATAACCTTGATCTTTGGTTTCAATTTGTCGCAAGGGAAACCGTTGAGAAGAGAGACAAATACGGTGCTAATTTCGGTACCCTCGAGGCCTCGAACCTCTCTAGCTCAATCAAATGAACCAGTTTTACAAAAAGACATTAAGACTAGCCCCAATGGAGGTATCATAGGTGGTATCATGCACCACATGCATGCAAAATGCTTACGTGTCATAGCAATTAATGATGGAAGAGATTGTATTGGTATCATAGGTAGATACGGTATCATAGCACATAAAACTAGAAAAATTAATCTTAAACAAATCTTGTCCACAATTTTACATTGAGATTCTACAAAACAATAAATACACCACGACTATGATACTACTATATGATACTATGGATTGTGGAGATGATATCATATACTAGTATCATATACATGATACTACTATATGATACTCTTCATTGTGACTAGTCTAAGAAAAAGGGCTAGAGGATACCCGGGGAGCACCAACTTGCATCCTTAAAGAGACAAAGGACAATGAGCTCACATGTCGATTCTGCTCTTCTTGTTGGACAGTTTGGGACCGAAAGATGGGGAATCCAAAATTATCATTTTGGATTGCAGTTTAACTTCCTTCTAAGTTAGATTTTATGTCCCCATTCGCGCCATCTCGATGGTAGATCTGCTTCGTAAGCAATAATAGTCCTGTAAGTTTATCCATGCCCTAATGTGGCCAAGACAGTTGACATTGTCTTCCTTGGTGTCCCAGGGATCATGTGCTCTCGACTCTCGATCCGAAGGTTTGTCATACGACGCTTCTCCTGACTCGGTGGTGGAAACATCGATGGCGGTGCCACTGTAATTTTTTGTACATTGTTCTCTAGTTTCACTCATTTTATGATCACAAGAACAACCATATGTGCACAGAACACACTGCAAGCTAGATGATCACTATAATCATATGCGACATAAACATTGCTAGCTACAACATAACAGTCTAAATAGTCGCATTACGTAGCAATCGGGTTCTAAACTACATCCCTAATAAAAGAACCATCACCATGGCATCGCTTTCCCTCAAGCACCGAGGATTAACCCCGGATGAAACAAACCATCAACAGAGGATCCCATGCCTCGAACCACCATAGGGTTTTCACCCCCTGATCAAAAGAACCATCATCCTACTTAGTTCACCATCACAAGTTGTCCATCAGCAACTACTATTACTACTTACTACCTCAGTCCCAACACTTAAGGCATATAACTTTTTTCAAAAGTCAAACCAACTAAAGTTTGACCAAGATTTTAGAGAAAAATATTAATATTTACAATACGTAATCCATATCCTTTCATACATCATGAAATATATTTTCACATGGTATCTATATAATATAACTGTTCTTAATAGGTTTTTCTAAAAGTTTGGTCAAACTTTATATGGTTTGACTTTTCAAAAAAATGATATGCCTTAAGCCTTGGGATGGAGGGAGTATAATCTTACACAAGCATCGACATGAAGGTTGCCGTCGGCTAGCCGTGGTCTGGGTAGGTGTACTGCCTGGCGCTAGAGGAGCCTGCCTTGTAGATCATCATCTTGATGACGAAGGCCTTCAGCTTGAACTCCACTACATCGTCACGCTCTAGGTCGTACTTGTACACCAGCCCGCCGTTCTTCTAACGCGACCGTCCCAACAACAGTCCACTGCCCACTCGGCGCACTGGCCGGTAGTTATGACCTGCACGACGCGGCCACCGCTTGATCCAGGTCCTAAGGCCAAACTGGACGCGGGCGGAAACCAGCATGTGGAGGTCTGCCGCGTCTAGCTGGATGATGAACCGGCGAGGGACCTTGGCGGTTGGGTAGTGGCCAAGCTTCGGTTGCTAGCCCTTCTTTCTTTGCGGCTACTAAGCTGCCTCCACCCTGCCGATGACCACGGGCTTCAGTGCCCATCGGTTGGTCGGGAGCACGTCGGCATAACCCGGTAGGGGGTGCCAGCCCCTCCCTGCAGCCTCGCATTCAAACTTAACCACCTTGGCATGAAGCAAAACAAGGTCAGCAACGATTTGGCAGCTAGTAGCATTGCTCAATTTGGCAATACACATGGTACAAACATGGAGTACAACTACCTATGAATGCCCAATTTGGTAATATACATGGTACAAACATGGAGTACAACTACCTATGAATGCCCAATTTGGCAATGCATATGGTACAAACATGGAGTACAACTACCTATGAATCCCCGATCGGGCCATGCACATGGACGACAACCAATATAAGGATTCGGCTTCGAATCCCAAATCAGGCAATGCCCCATGACAACACCGAAATTGAGGAATCGTCTAGATTAAATCCCAAAATTTGTGTGAACACTACGAAATCTGTTGCTATGTACTGCGAAAAACCCCAAATATCTACAACTACCAAAGATCGAGTCACAACTGACGTCGATTTGGGGCCAAACCCTATCTGCTATGTAGATCGGGAACTTACCCTAGTCGGAGGTGGCACCATCGATGATGATGGAGCAGTAGAAGGCACCGCCGACGCGAGAGAAGAAGCTCCGGCCGAGGGGGTTAGGGCCGTCGGCACGGGCGGAAAAACTCTATCCAAAGAGTCGAGGGTAACCCCGACTCTGGCGGGGGCGTTTCCGGCCTGCTTGGCCGCATATGCCGCTTCCTCCGTGGATGTAGGGGACACGGCCACCGCTATGGCTGCCGCCATTGCCGCTCGAGTTCCATGCGCGCAGATTGGTGCAGGAGCCCTGAGCGCCCTTGCGAGGGCTGCCTCGTCGCCGACGGCCAACTTCTACAGTTGAATGGCCGCCCATAGGCTATGCGCGCCCACCTCGCTGATAAGGGGGTCGCCGAATGGAGGTGGAGGAGGAGGAGCGGGGGTCATGGTTGTCGGGGTGAGGGGAATAGAACTGGCGGTGAGCGGAGTGGATTGAGATTTATGACGAAAACGTCCCGTCTCCCGCGCTTCCCCACGCATGCAAGCGGTAGTCACGCGACGCTCGCCCGTGCCTGGCAGCGTGGAAACGGCCGATTTCGGTGTTCCCAGCGAGCCAACTTTTGGTCCGCTTGAAGAACCGTACGATGCAGCACTTCCATGTGAAATCACCTCTCAAAACAAACTTATTTCTTCCCATGCCATGCGAGAAACGAGCGTCGGCCCAACCAAACACGCCCAATAAGTGTTGCTAACTTGGATCGAAGGGATTAAAAATCTACACTACACGGCTCACACCAACCGACAAGGGACAAATTGTGACAAACATTGTTATAAATGCAACAAGAAGATAACAAAGAACGAAAAAAAGATGATAGCAAGAGGACACATATTTAACATGGAATATCTCTCCAAGAAAGAGAAAAAATCACTTAACGCCGGTCAAGAAACTTTACTATATCGTGGAGTGTTTACACAACGCCGGATTTTTTCACATATGCAACTTTTCCCAGCCGGCGACTTACAAGAGGTTAATATAGCGGTGAAAACCTAGTCTTCAACTATCCACACACTTGGCCCAAGCCTCTAGCGACAGATCTTACTCTGTTAGTCAAAAGTTGACTTTTACTTTATAAAATTTGAATGAACATATAGCGATGGGACGGGGAATTTAGCTAAGGAAGAAGAACGGATATACTTTGTGAAATACTCCCTCCGATTTAAAATATAAGACATTTTAGGTTTGTAAAGAAAATATATCTAGACTTTTTTTAGTGTATAGATTCACTCTAAATCTTAACCTATATACTAAAAATAATTTAGATATTTTTTTAGATCAACACGGACTCCCCGTCCCCAGTTCCATTGATAGCATCAACAAAACCTGAAGAGAGTTCTTATGTCTAATACAATAGAGAGAGCTACAATTTTATAGAGGTCCAAACTGCAAAAGCAGAACAACGAGAACAGTAGAAGTTCCATACAAAGGAAAGCACCAGCAAGAAGGGAACTATAGGGGGGAGGGAAGACAACAGCTGCCAGAGTGGAAGTCGGCGTTGTCCAGGTCTCCTGCACAACAACCTTTTTGCTCGCCGGCGACGATGGGTCTTGAGGGTCATTCCTTTCAGCATTTTCATCCCTACTCAACCACTCATCCATGCAAACAATGATTCCAGATTTTTTGGAGAGGTAGGTGCAGAACCTCTCCATCTCCTCCAGCATCTCTTCCTTGAAAATCAGCCTCCAGTGCTTTACTGAAGCCAAGACCTTCCTCAGAATCTGATGCAAGTTAATCCAAGGGAGACCATTAAAGATCATATCATTTCAAAATTTCCAGAGACACCATAAGACAACAACACATATTGAATTCGGAAATGTATGTTTCTTATTTGCAATCCAGTTTTTAGCTATAGACAGGTAGTCATTTCCAACCGAAGTATCAAAAAAACTGGAAATGATAATCCAAACCTGTTTGGCAACTAAGCACTGAAAAAGAGGTGGTTAATAGATTCATCCTCAGTACAAAAAATGCAGTCCTCAGGTTTATTCAAGTGTCTCTTTTTAAGGTTATATCTAGTTATTAGTTTGTTATGAGCTAGGAGCCAAAGAAATATATGGACTTGTAGTGGGAGTGTCCCTACCTTTATTTAATATAAGGTGGAGTCCCCTGTGTTTACAATGCTAGTCCCTGGATCAATAGCTATCATCCACAGTTAAGATGTAATATCAAGAAACAAAGGTCATAATATAACTTTATAACCAGGAATAACATAATTTTATTACATCTTACATAGCTCATTTGGCTATTACATTACATTGCAGCGGAATAACTATAAGCATGGGGTCCTTCATCTTCAAAGTGCCACAGGCAGACAAGTTGGTTGTAGACTTTGTAATCCTAATCAATCAATCAATCTTCTCTAAAACAATCAAACCTGCAATATTACAAGTTACAGCCACAAGGGTCAATACATTTGAATTGTATTGGCAAGTTTCACTACTATGTAGAATATAAGTGGATCCTATCATTACATGCATATTTGGCTAAGTAGGGTTTTAGGCTCATTTGCAGAAAGCAAAATTTATCCTATCTTTTCAAATGGTTTTATTTCCTTTGTCAAATCTTTCTAAACTCCTTGGAATCCACCAAGTGTCTTTGTCAAAAATCTCTTGAGTTCCTTGGTAACCCCAAGTACATCAAGTTTTCATCAAAATCTCTTGAGTTCCTTGGTACCCCCAAGTGCATCAAGTTTTATCAAAATCTCTCGAGCTCCTTGGTACTCCCAAGTGCATCAAGTCTTTTGTTGTCACTTAAAAATTTTCCTTTTAGAAATTGGAATGTCGAGATTTCCCGTAGATTCAAGCTTTAGTTGCTCAGTATTGTCCATAACTGGGGACACGGCTAAGTACTTAGATTTTATTATCTTCTTCAGAAGTAGTACACTTTACCCACATGTCACAATCTCATCTTGTTGCCACCAGTGGCCACTGGATTAGTGCTCACCAAGATGGAGTACTGGCAGATTGAGAATGTGACGAAGTCTTTCCAGAGGGTCCTCCCATACACCATTTCGAGCTTGTCTTCAGTACCCATGTAGGATTCCAGGTCCTCATGTCCAGTAACCTGAAGACAATGCATGGGTCTTCCCAATGTAGTTGACTAAGCCAGAGCCATAAATAGCATGTGGTTGCACACGAAAGCCACAATTGGAGAAACATGTTCAATCTCTAAGTTTCCTGGGCGGTTTCCTTTGGAGCACAACACAAAGAGATTGCCATAGACATGGTTCCTTTCGTTGCCACATTCTCCAAAACTCAAAATATCCTTGTCCACCCAGGTGGTTCATTGAGTCCTTGTTTTATTATATAAAAACACAAGTCCTTTTCTCAACTTCATAAAATCTCAACATGTAACTCTTTTCAAAATATGGCTTGGCTAAGCATGTAACAACTACATTGTTTTCACTAAGGAAAGTATAGGGTATCCTATTAGGATTTAGCTTAGCATAAGTATAGAAAATTATTTTCATGCATGTTTCAAAATCCACTAAGTATAATGAAAATAGTAGGGCTTTAGATGATAGTGTCACTTGCCTTTCTTTTGGTAGGGAATGTTGGTTCACTACTTGATCTTGCTAGTCTCACACTTTTCTAACTTCACTACAATCAATCAAGCAAACACAATATCAACTAGCATTCCAAACCAATAATCAATCAAACAATTTACACACATAAAACAAGGGAAACTAAGTCTTGCATGCAAGCATGCAAAAGGTAGTTTTATTTGCAAGGTTGGTTTCTACTAGGCTCTACACTTTGTAAGGCTCAAGGTGGTCACTTCCTAAAGTGGCAAAGTCATTTGCAAAAGGGTTTTATTCATAAGCCATTTTTAAATCCATTCATCATTTTATGTGGTGGAAAATATTTTTTATCAAAGCAACAACTTTAAGTTGTTCACCAAATAAGTTGTTGTTTCTTAAAACTTGGTGTTTAGGGTCAGTAGGTTCACCACAAATCAATTTGCAAAGATTCCAACCTCAAAAACATTTTTTGAATAATTTTTCTAATCTAAACAAGCATACAAATGTTTCTGCAAAAACAAACAATCTAACAGATATTATTTACTAAACCAATTGCATGGTTGGCTAGGGATTTTTCCACTAATTCCAACGATATAAAGTTTGTAATTTTTGGACGTGTGGATCAAAAGTTACAGGGGTTTCAATTTGCAAATCAAATCTGTTTTCAATCTGTTTTTAAATCGAATCTAGCCACGCGTCGCGTTCCTACTGGTCGACACCGGTTCGGGTGGATCGGCCTCTGCGGGGCGTTGGATCTGAACAGATCGCACGGCGCAGGATGCTACTTACCGCTTCGCCTAGCTTCTATCGTGTGCGTCCGATCTAGATCCTACGATCCGCAGCAACTCAACAAAGAACTGGCGGCGCTGCGCGGCGGCAGACGGCGGCGACGTCCAGGCGGTGGCGCTACGGCGGTTCTAGGAAGCAAGGAGGGAAGGGGAGGTGCTCACCGTGTTCGCGAGGTCGAGGTGGTGCTCAACGTGTGGTCGACGTGGCAAGGGGTGCTCAGGGACGGCAGCAATTCCTCGCCGGAGTGGGGAACGACGTCGGGTGGTTCTGTTCGTGGTCGGGGTCGACGTTGAAGATCGCCCTAAGGTAGGATAAGAGCATGGTTATATGCACAAGAGCGAGGCGAGTGTGGGAGCATCATCGAGGGGTGCTGGGGCGAACGGGGTTTACCTGTGGAGTTCGCCGGAGTGGAAGACAGACGTGGCGGCGCTCAGAGCTTGTCGAAGACGACGTTCTGGGGCGCCCGCGGTTGAACGGAGGGTACAGGCAGAAGCGTTAGAGTTTGGGGAATGTTCCCGTGTGCTTGGAAAGGCAAGGGGTGGCGAGGCTCGGCCGGAATTGAGGAGGGACGGTGGTCGGAGCAGTGAGTGGGCGAGCTCGATTCGGGGCGTAGAGGCGAGAGGCGCGTGAGGGGAAAGGAAGAGGAGACGCAGGCGGTTAAATGGGCGTGGTCGCGGGGTGGATTAATGCGGCCATTTACGCGAATTGATCGCCGGTGTTACCTCTTTACGGCCAAAGCGTCGTCTGCGAGGAAGAAGATGAGTGGAGGGTGGGGTCCCAAGGCGTCGTGAGGAGTGAGAGGAAAGAGGGTCCACCAATCGGTGTCTCGGAGTGCGGTTTAGGTAGAAAAGCTTTTGCGAGAGAGGAATGTGTAGCTGCGAATGGGCTTAGTGGGCTTGCTTGTCAGCTCTGTCCACTTCTATTATTTTTTCTTTCCTGTTTGTTTTATCTTTTTCCAGAACTATTTTCTGTTTTGAATTTCCAAACAACAAATCAATATTCAAATCAATTCAAACATTCACCAAACAATGCAATTGAATTTGGTTATGTTTATCAACATAAACCAATTCCCAAAATAAAATAATATTTTTATTTTAGGATCCATTATTAATTAAATAAATAGACCTTGTTTAATAAATCAAAATAGAATTTGTTTTATTTAAAATCTCCATTTGAAAACTAATTATTTCCAAAACCAAATTAGTAGGTTTTATTTGAGAATATAAAACACTTGGAAACTTATTTAAAATAATTTAATAAGTTTTGATGTTTTATTTAAAATGGAAAAACCCTTTTATTTAAATAAAATTAGATATTAAAACCTTATTATTTTATTTAAATAAAACTTTTACTATTTTTCTCAAGTGGAAATATTTTATTTCAAAGGCTTGGCCAAAGTTTTAATTTTGGCTATTAAAATAATCCTTATTTGAATTCATTCCTTTTCATTTGAAAACCAAAACTTTAATTAAAAGAATCAAAAAAAGTAATTCCAAATATTTTTATTTTCCTTTATTAAATGTTTATCTTTTTAAATCCCTTTAGGATTTATTTGATCCAACTTGGTTTGAATTTTCAATTGGATTCAAAAAGTTTCTTCTCACCCTGAAAATGAACAAAGTTTTATTTTATTCAATTATTTTTCACATTAGAAGATTTGGAAAATCTTGGTATGTGATAGGACTCTATAAGGAATATGCAACTGCCACACAGCAGGGATATATATGGGAGTGACACCCCCAAAATTTATGATAGCATAGAGGGAAGTAGTAGAATAAACCCCTTTGCTTTCATACTGCCAAATCAAAGCATCAGTATTAGTGTTAAAAGAGATCCCAGAAGCAATTGCCTCAAGCTCATACCATTGCGCCAACAGGGCACTACTAAAGTTTCTCCTAAAAGTAAGTGTGAGAGAAGTACCATCCCAAATTTGCTAAACAGTTTTATTATGTTCATTGCAGATAACATAAATTTCAAAAATTATGCAGACAAGGGAATGTCCCAAACCAGTGTCCTCCCAAAACTGACTTAAGCACCATCCCCAATTTGCCATCTATATCCAAATTTGATACTATTAAAAGCCCAACGGACCCTTTCCGTAACCGGAGACCCTGCGCCTACTATAGAAGATGTTAGGGTTTTTAGTATCATATTTAGACTCAACTATAGTCCTCCAGATTTTCCCTTCATCACTGGAGTATCTCTTAATCCAAGACCCCAGGAGGGACAAATTAACATTAGCTAAATCAGGAATCCCCAGCCCTCCAAACTCCTTTTTCCTACAAACTAGTTTTCAACTAGCCAAATGAAGTTTCCTATGGCCCTCAAAATCATTCCACACACAATTAGCCATCTGGGAGTTAATTAAATCTAATTCTCACTTAGGGAACTTGAAAAAGGAGAGCAGGTAGATAGGAATACTAGCTAAACAAGTTTAAATAAGAGTCAACGTAGCTGCATAAGAGAGTAGTTTCCCCCTCCAACCTGCAATTCTTTTGAGGATTTTGTCTATTATAGGTTGGATATCCTCTCTCCTAAGCTTTTCGAAATGTAAAGGTAGACCCAAGTATTTAATAGGGAAAGCACCAATAGCACACCCCACAATATTTGAGTAAAGAACAATATCAGATTCCTCAAGGCCTATGGGAATAATTTCACTTTTGGAATAGTTGATCTTCATCCCAGAAACTTGCTCAAAATAGGTTAACACCCATTTGAGGTTAGTGGCATAAGAGGGGTTGTTATCAAAAAATAAAATGGTGTCATCTGCATATTGTAGACAGATAACACCCCCAGGATAAAGGTCAGAGCAAAGACCTTTGATCAAATTAGCATTATATGCTTTAATGAGCATCCTAGTTACTACATCTACTACTAGGTTAAAAAGTAAAGGGGAAATAGGATCCCCCTGTCTAAGCCCTTTGCCAGTAACAAAGAAATTGCCAATGGTATTATTAAGTTTGACCCTAACAGACCCTCCATGAGTGATAGCCTTAATCCAGAAAATGACTGTAGGACTAAAACCTCTCTTGGCTAGAAGGCCAAGAAGGAAATCTAAATCTACTTTATCAAAAGCTTTTTCATAATATAGTTTAATAACTAGACCTTGATTTTTACCATGAGAAACAAAATGAATAACTTCATGTGGAGTAACAACAATTTCCAAAATGAATCTCCCTGTGATAAACGCATACTGATTACAATAGGTAATGGTGTTCATTAGCCAGGCTAATCTATTTGTCAAGACCTTAGTGAAGATCTTAAAGACATAGTTGAGTAAGCTAATAGGACGAAATTTTTTCATGCTTCTAGCTTCAGGTTCTTTTGGGATAAGAGTCAAAATAGCAAAATTCAGTCTATAAATATCTAGTTTGCCTTGATGAAAATCTGTAAACATGGCCATAAGATCAACCTTAACTACCTCCCAGAAATGCTAATAGAAAATGAAAGACAAGCCATTAGGGCCTAGAGCCCCCATCAGAATAGGAACCAAACATAGCCTTTTTGACTTCCTATTCAGTGAAGGGGCTTCAAGGGCCTGATTTTGATTTACAGAGACTTTTTCACTAGAAGAAAAAAAATCATTAGAAAGAGTACAACGAGAAGGTTCTTCTTTTTTGAAGAGGTCCTTGTATAAGGAGGTAACAATGTGCATCATTTCTTCCTCATCATGAATAGGCCCATCAGGCCCATCTAGAGAATGCACTATGTAAGACCCCACCTTTATAAGATAAAGGATCCCTGTGATTGCAATGCTAGTCCCTGAATCAATTGCTAGCATCCACATTTTAAGATGAAGTACATAGATACAAAGGTCTTTATTACATCGTCATTCCAGAGATAACATAGTCTTTTACAACTCTATAGCCATAGGCTGGTACAAGAGTTCATAACACAAGTAAAATAAAGTAAAGTCTTCATCTTCATGTGCCACAGGAAAACATGTTGAGTGTACACTCATAACCCTATTCCTCATCAGAGTAACCTACAACATCATAAGTTACAGCCACAGTGGGTCAATACATTGGAATAGTATTGGCAAGTGATACCATAGTAGAATAGTATTTTCTAACTTCTATATGAATTTGGATAAGTGTAGCTTAGGCTTGCTTTGATCAAAATAGGTTTTCCCTATCAGTTGAAAACACTAAGTTTTTGTTTGACAAAACTCCCAAGGAACCACCAATAGACATTGGTGAACCTTTACCCTTGTTCAACCACAAGTTTTTAACTTAGAAATTGGGATGAGGAGATCCTTGATGGCTTCAATGTGTTGATGCTCATATTGTCCGTTGCTGGGGACACGGCTAAGTACTTAGATTTTTCCTTCTCGAGAGGTGGTGCACTTTCCCCACAAGACTCGGCATGCATCGAGACGAGATCTTTCAGAAGCCTTCCCTTAGACCAAATGGACGCGTTCAAACCTATCACCCTACCACCATCTGTCCATCTGGCTAAGTTATTGTAACCTATATGATCAAGGCAGAGCCCATATGCCATGTGGTTGCACTAGAAGCTTCTAAATACTAAGTATCTCAAATCCCTTTGTTCCTGGGTGCCTTTCCACAAGTGTGATACACAAGGTAGACCATAGATATGGGCCTTGTGTAACCACTCAACATAACCCAAACAAACCATTCCACCCAGGTGATTCATTCACTTAGTTTTTTTATTAGACAAAAACACAAGTCAAAGACTTAACAAAATTTCCATAGCATGTACATAATCCACCCTTGTTTGCTACTAGCTAGGCTAAGCATGATAATATAACAAGTATCTTAACTTAGAGAAAATTCTACCAAGACTACAACTACTAGGATTCCCCATAGCATATCATATAGATACTTAGCAAGAATTTCATGCAAGCCCTATACAAAATAATACTAGTGCATAGTCAAAAATAATAGGACAAATACATGAAGCACCACTTGCCTTGGTAGTTGGGGGAGTAGCAACAATCTTCACAATCACAATCACCACTAGCACCAAAATCTACACATAAAATAATAGCACCAAATTCACATTCAAATATTCAAGCAAAAATATTATGAATGCATGCAAATGCCATGTGATGATTTTTATAAACCAAACAAGACAAGTCAAACAGTACTGAACACAAAACTAATTAAATACAATCTAAATAAACTTAATTTGGCCTTATAAACTTTTTCAAAATAATTTATATAGTCAAAATAAGCCTATATTTGTCTCTGCATAAAATTCCATTTTTATAGAAGCAAAACCCAAAACTAATCCCACAGTAGTGTAGGATTTATTTTTGTGAATCCATTGATATATTATTTGCATTTTTTTGGATAAACAGAACAAAAGTTATAGATTTTACAAGTTTAAATGTCTAATAGATTCAAAAACAGATTTTAAATCAAATCTCAGACACGTGGACGCTTCTGATTGGTCCATACCGCTTCACAAGGATCGACCAACGTGGAGCATTGGATCTAAGTCAGATCCAGTGGCCCATATCAAACGATACCATTTCGCGCTGGATCTAATCTTAGCCCTACGATTTAGATCTAACGACGCTAGCTCAAATGACCAAGGTCTGGCGGTGCTGGCGACGGCGACGCGGCGGAGGCGCTCTGCTAGTGAGGTTCCGGCGGCTACTGAGGGGGTTGGGGGCTGCGGAGGTGCTTACCAGGCTCGCGAGGTCACACTGATGCTCAACGTCTCGCTGGTGTGGACGGGGGCGTGCTGTGCTGGCCGGAGGATCTCGTCGGAGTTCGTACTCGCGTTAGATGCTCACTGCCGGAGACAAAGGCGACGTTCTATGGCGCAATAAGATGAACGAAAGGCATTAGGAGATGCACAGAGGCAAGGCGAACACATTCATAAGGACTAGGGGTCAAGGGCGGTCTGGATTTACCGTGATTGTTCGTTGGAGTCGGGCAGTGCTTCGGTCGTTGCGGGGCTCGACGGAGACGACGACCTGGGGCGTTTCAGAGCAAACAAAAGGTGTGAGGAGATGCGCATGGATCTGACAAGCAAGTTCGTAATAAGGAGAGGTGAAGGGGAGCACGGGCTCACCGGAATAGGTTGCCGAGAGCGGCATTGCAGCTCGAAATTCTAGCAGCCTGGTGGCGGAGAGAGTGTGCTGAGTGAGGGGAAATGGTCGCGAGGCATAGGGGTTTAAGTAGGCCGCGACTCGACAAGAAACGCCTGCGAAATCAAGACCAATTACGCTGTGCCATCAACGACGACAACGGCAGCGGCGACGTGGTCCGCGGGCGTGATTGGGGAAGATGCTGGTGTGGCATGCGGGGCCGTGATCATGATGGTAGGGCAAGCGTGTGTGAGAGAGGAGAGGAGGTGTCCGTGGGCTTCATGGGTCCTGCTTCGGGCTGAAAGCTGGCGCCGACCTTTTTCCTTTTCTTTACTCTTTTTCTAATTTGATTTTCAGGAATCCAAATCAAATCCAAATCAAATGGTTTTGAATTCAAATTAACTCTAGATTTTTGTAGTGCAAGCCTTGCATCCATTTGTGTTTAAAACATCACTGATCAATCAAAATCACTCTCATACTTTGAAAAATAAAAATAAAACCAATGCCTTATTTGCATAAAATAATAGGCATCACATGGTTTCTTATTTGATATTTTGTTTGGGAAAATTTGGTGTAAACCAAATTCTATGAATGACATGATAACTTTTGTAAGTCATGATTTTTGGGATGTTACACACTAGCATTTCCCTTCTCCTCTGGTTAGATACAACATGAAAATAAGCAGTATTTCTATCTCCTTCCTTAATATCTCTATCTTTAGACCTCTGCTTTGCCTTAATTTGTTCCTTTAACCAAAGCATATTCATTTCAGAATAGATTTTCTTAAGCCTAGTTTGTTCATCAGCAGAAAGTTCTAATGACTCAGACTTAATGTCAAGTAAATCATATTCCTCCATAAGATCCTTCTTAAGGTTTCTAAGCTCAGATTCAATATTTTTACTCCACCCTTTTGACCAACATATAAATATCCTAGTTTTCTTTTGCCAGATATCAACTGCATCTTTACCTCTAATTGGTTTAGACCAGTTAGAAATGGCAATAGTTTTAAAATCACTTCTCATTAGCCACCATTTCTCAAATTTGTAAGTGGTAGCCCTGGGTCTAGCTCCACAACCAGATTCCCACATAGTTGGTGTATGTTCACTGCCCAACCTAGGTAGAGCTCTAATGGAGGCAAGATGAAAGATTTGGTCAAGTTCAACATTACAGAAAACTTTGTCAATATTGGACATAATCAAATTCTCCCTATTGTTCCCCAACTAAACCTTCTATTACTAAGCTTAACTTCAAGTAAACTCCAAATGTCAATCCAAGCATTAAACTTGTCACTCCATTTGTGATCAATGTTACCATTACTTTTATCACTCTGGAATCTAACAAGATTAAAGTCTCCACCAATAATAGTGTGACCACTATAATCTACAAAAAGACTATGAAATTCAGAAATAAAGGCTTCTTTCTTCTCTTCATAAGAAGAGCCATACACTGTAATAATTCTAACAACGGTATATTTGGCCTTCAGCCTAACAACAACATAAACAGAGAAATCCATAACTTGCCAGCTAATAACATCAAAAAAATCTAAATCTACCCCTGCCACAATGCCTCCAGCAGAGTCAACAACAGGTAAAATTTTCCATTCAAACATCCTATTACCTACTAAAGAATTTAGGTAATTGCAAGAAATAGACTCCTTCTTAGTTTCCTGAAAGCCAACATAATGAGCATGGGTCTTATTGAAAAGGTCAATAAGAGCATTCTTCCTACCAGGGGCTTGTATTCCCCTAGGATTCCAAAAAACACAATTCATTTAAAACCTACTTTCTTGGGGTGCTTGCCCTGCCTATGTTTACTAACCAAAGACCATCCTAATGCATCAGGAAACTCAGCTTCATATACCCCTTCCTCTAGAGGTCTTCTAGGAGAAAAAGGTGAAACATAGGAAGAGGGTACATCAAGGTTACTAGTAACAGAAATAACAAAGGAACATTCCTCCAGGCTTGGAATGGCAACACCAACAATATTATCCATTTGAATAAGATTACTTGTAGCAATGAACTAAAAGGGTTTTGTTGCACAATACCTTTCATTTTATAAGAAGCGTGCTTGTTTTCTCCAAGTTCCTCTTCATGGTAATTTCCTGTGCCTTTTGAAGCATTGTTTTCCCTTCCTTATCAGAAAACCTGGAACTTTGCCTTGCACCAAAGACTAGACCCTGATGTCTACGCACTTCTATTCTTGTAGACAATTGTTGGGCCTCCAAGTGCAGAGGTTTGTAGAAACAAGACAAGTTTCCCTTAAGTGGATCACCCAAGGTATATCGAACTCAGGGAGGAAGTGGTCAAAGGTATCCCTCTCAAGCAACCCTGCAATCAAGATACAAGAAATCTCTTGTGTCCCCAACACACCTAATACACTTGTAAGGTGTATAGGTGCACTAGTTCGGCGAAGAGATAGTGAAATACAAGTGGTAACGGTGCCAGAAAATAGCTTGACAGTGAGGTAAAGACTAAAGCAAGCGAACATGCAACAGATCTAGTTGTGAATGGTGTTTCAATGTTTAGAAACATGGCCTAGGGATCATACTCTCACTAGTGAACACTCTCTCATATAAATATCTTCTCTTAATGATACTACCCTTAACTACTCTCCGGTTGGACACTCTAATCCACGGTAGGGCTATAACAACACTCCTCAAAGTCCGCCTTCCCCAATCTAGATAACCCCATACTGTCACCTTGAGCACTAGATGGTTCCAACAAACACCACAATTTCATAAAGACATCCAACTCCAAATATAACTCATGAATGTATATGTAATGTAGCTTAAGTGACACACACGGCGCGCACGCTGTCACTGTCTCACACGTGGGGAAAAGCATAGATCTATTAAAGCATGATGAGTATTTATGTAGACTCTAGCCTAAGTGCCACCATGGAGTGCACGCTGTCACTTTCACACACATGGGGAGAGCAGAGATCTATTGAAGTACTTGAGTAGCAGAGTAGATCTACTTGATTACAAAGCTCATGACCACAAGATCATGCATAGAGAGAGAGATGAACACATATCTACCGGTAGAGCCCTTAGCCTCGAGGAAGAACTACTCCCTTCTCATCATGGGAATCAACAACGATGATGGAGATGGTGGTGGAGATCGATGGAGATGGCTCCGGGGCACTTCCCCGTCCCGACAGGGTGCCAGAACAGAGACTTTCTGTCCCCCGAATCTCCCCTTGGGTGGCAGCGGCGCTACGGAAATTTTCGTGGCTTTCCGGTCGATTCCTTAGGGTTTCTGAGTCAGGGGATTCTTTAGGCGAAGGAGGCAAGGTCAGTGGAGGGCCAGGGGGCCCACACCCCCTGTGGGCGCGGCCAGGGTGGGTGATGTAGCGCTGAGTTGATGTAGGAGCGCTTCGTTGGGAACCCCAAGAGCAAGGTGTGAAGCAACACAACAGCAAGTTTTCCCTCAGTAAGAAACCGAGGTTATGGAACCAGTTGGAGGAAGGAAACGTCACACAGGTGTTGCAAGTAACACGGAGACCTGCACAACACAAACTCAAGACTTTCCCCAACGAATCAGTGAGGTTGTCAAGCTCACCGGTTTGCTGTAACAAAGGATTAAACGTATGGTGTGGAAGGTAATGGTGGTTTGCAGAAAGTAAACAAGTAACAATGGAAGATGTATCAATGTTAAAGATTGGACAGGGGTCCATAGTTCACTATAGGTGCTCTCCTTAGATAAACAACATGGCATGAAGGGTAAACAAATTACAGCAGGGCAATTGACAGGAACTGAGCAAGGAATAACAATGCAATTACTAGTCATAAAGATCCTATGAGATTCGATTGGGCAATACAACAAGATACATAGACCGCCATCCAACTGCATCTATGACTAGAAGTCCACCTTCAGGTTATCATCCGAACCCCCTCTAGTATTAAGTTGCAAGCAACAGACAACTGCTTTAAGCAAAGTGTGTAAGGTAAATAGTCCACATGTTCCATGAACAAGAGACTGTTGTTTTCTCCTAAGTAGCAACAGCACATCTACAACCGAAGAGATTTCTGTCACTTCCCTTGGAAACTAGAGGAATGAACCCACTATCGAGCATAAATACCCCCTCTTGGAGTCACTAGCAACTACTTGGCCAAGATAGCTACTAACAACGGAGAGCATGCAAGATCACAAACAACACAGACATGATAGAATCATAAAGAATAAACCATTAATAAAACCAACATAACACTCTCAATATCCATCGTATCCCGTAAAAACAACATGCATGATTGCAAATAGATTAGATCTTGATCATGAACGGAGCTCACAAGATCTATACATGAAAGCACAAAGGAGGAGATAAACCATCTAGCTACTACATGGACCCATAGTCCAAGGTGGAACTATTCACGCATCATACCGGAGAGAAGTCCTCCAAGATGATCTCCCCTCTGGCAAGGTGCCGGGAAGAACTTCAGATCCCCTCGATCTAGGGATGATGGTGGCGGCGGCTATAGACGGTTTCGTGGAGATTTGATCGGGTTGCTTAGGGTTTCTGCATCGGGGGATTGTTATAGGCGAAGGGGGAGGCCGAGGCGGCGGCCAGGGTGGCCAAACCCTAGCCAGACACAGGGCAGGGCCCACCCGTGCCTGGGGTGGGTCTGTCCCCTCCGGATCCCCTCTGGACTTCTTGTTCCCCACGGAAAGTAATTGACTTTGACGTTTGTCCCATCCAATTCCGAGAATATTTCTTTACTAACTTTTCTGAAACCAAAAACAACAGAAAACAGGCATCTGGCACTGTTGCAACCTGTTAATAGGTTAGTACTAGAAAACTTGTAAAAAGCACCTCAAAGTGTAGACAAGTAAATCAAAGTAGATACTAAACAAGCATGGAGCATCAAAAATTATAGATACGTTTCCAACGTATCAACATCCCCAAGCTTAACTCCTGCTCGTCCTCGAGTAGGTAAGTGATAAAAAGAATAATTTTTGAGGTGACATGCACCCTCACAATAAAGATCCAACCATTTGCAAGCATTGAAAGCTGGGATCAAAGAACTCTAAACATGTGCATGAATGATGGAGTTCTAACAATAGGACATATTAACTATGCATGCAACATGTCAAGCTACAAACAAAGATCATGAATAACATGCATTGAAAAATGTTTGTTTGTTTCACATACAGAAACCATAGCATATTGGCAATTAGCTTGTCCCTCATAGAGTAGCAAATAGATGCATAGGACACCTTCAAAGTTCACAAGGGTGACTAGAAACACGTAGCACAAGAACAAGTAATAACACAATATGCATCAATCAATAAGCTTTGGAACACTACACACAGAATGACAACTATGCTCTCTTAATGGTGCCTAAAGGTAGAAGGTGGAGACTCAATAGTGGTGGAAGAAATACCTTTTTGTAAAGGAAGCAGGGATTTCAAGTTTCAAAAAGATCTTCCAAAAATTATGGTACTTGTTAGCTTTCAGCCCTCATTGCCCCTATCATAAGCATCTTGAAGTGGTTAAGGTTAAAGTGGCAAAGCTGGAGTATATGCTTGACGAAGTATAAGTTGGCAATCTCAAGTCCCTTGAATACGAGGGCCACACCTCATGCATACTCAACTTTGGTTCCAGGTAAGTTCTTGTCATTGTAAGTATTTGCATATCATTGAGAACCGCCAACGGGGTACCCCTTGCACATGGTACAAGAGCTTTCCCATAACCAAAATGACAAGGCAAGCAGACAATGAGCATCTCAACAATCTTTTTATTTACCATATGCATAGCTTTTTATTGAGGATGCATCATAGATAGCTCACTATGGTGATGCTGCAAGTTTCAACCATGATTAGGCATGGCTTAGGCTAGCAGACCAGGCGTTTATTTAACACAGAATACAAACTCCATGGACTTACAAGTTCCCTCTTTATTTCACACCGGTGACATCCATAGACAAAAGAACAAGATATCAACTGAGTACAAAGTACAAGTGCAATGTTGAAAACGTTCCCTGTGATAGCACGGTTCTGCTAATTCCAACTTATAAGTGCAAGCATATACAACAAAGTTTTCACAATGGTTCAGGTTTATTAGGGGCAAAGAATAAAGTGTGCCATCAAGTTCGTGAGGGATTTAATCACTAAGTTTTCACATAACAAAATAGTTTTTAATTGGAAGATAGATGAAAACAAGAATATACTTGGAATGGTGTAACACACCATGCATAGGAGTTTATAGTGGACACTTTGGAATAACTTGGTTCCTTGGGAGTTGGAAGCATGAGTAGAACTTACTCATACAAGTGGAGGCTAGCAAAAGACTGGGAGCAACCAACTAAGGGAGCATAATGGCCAAAATCATGTAGTGCGACAAAACATACTAATCAAAGCAAAGAGTGGTACTACAAGTCAAGGACTAAATGATCATAGAGGCTAATTCTGATTTATCATAGTCATAACATGGTGTGAGCATATGCCAAGTCAACCCAAGCAAAGCATCAAAGGAGAATACCACAATACTATGATTTTGCATGCTAAAACAACGCATATTTTCTTCAAGGCACACTAAGCAATCCCAATTGTTTGGAACAAGACATGCTACAACAATAATTACTAAGCATAATGCTAAAACAACACCTAGCATGTCATTCTAAAGTCTAAGTCACAGTCAATCCAAGCTCCTCTTGCACTTACAAGCAAGAACTTACTACTCCTTTCCAACACCAAGCAACTTATTTGTATAACAACACAGAGAGAACGGGGGTCCAAACTACTTTATTCAAGCAAACTAAACAACATAAGCAAAGCAAAAAAAAACTAAGATGCTCCAAGAACAACACAACTGTGCATGAAACAATAAAAACAAAGTGTCTAGACAAACCTGAGCTTTTTATTGATGAAGAAGGGGATTTCTTGGGCATACCCAAGCTTTGACGCTTATATATCTTGGATATTTCTTGGGGTGACACGATGGTGGCATCTCCAAGCTTGAGCTTTTTTCCATTCTTCATCTCATTGCATCATTCTCTCTTCACACCTAAAAATTTTCCTTCATACAAAACTTCACACAATCTTCATTAGCAACATTAGTGTATTCCAAAGATATTAGACCTCTGGCAAAGCTTTGAAACAGCAAGGCTTTTCACTAAAAACATAAAATACTGTAGTAACTCCTTCAAAAAGCTCAATTCACCTAAAGAGAACTCAAAAAGGAATCAATAAGAAGCAAATGCAAATAATGGCAGAAATCTGACAAAACAGACCAGCAGGTAGAAACCGATTTTTCCGAACATCTTCTGTTGCTCAAATCAAAAAGTGTTGAACTAAAAAAAGTTATCTAACAAACTGGGGGATTTATTCGTAAATTTTGAGCTCAATCAGAGTTACAGATACTCCTCACGAATTGTTTTGGTGGAGGGCAGAAATCTGTTTCGGGACAGCAACTCCCAAATCTTACTTCCTCTCATTAGAGGTCATTCTTGGCACAAAAGCAAACAAAAGGATAAGGAGAGGTCATTACTGAAGTAATAACTTCCAAGACTCAAGGAAACTCTTGAGTTATCTCCCAACAAGTACTTTTCTTTAACGCCTTTAAGTTAGGCTAGATAGCTTGAGAAGATGCTCACATAAGAAAATATGAATTGAAGTCAAAGAGAGCATCAAGTAGCAAATTCAAAACACATTTAAGTCTAACCCACTTCCTATGCATAGGAATGTTGTAAAGAAACAAGTCATTAAAGCACAAGGCAACAAGCATAGGAAAGCAAAACAGGTGCAACTTCAAAAATTTCAACATAAAGAGGGGAAACTTAATATTGTTGAGATACATAAGACCATGTTTACCTCTCTCAAAATAACTTTCAGTAGCATCATGAATAAACTCAACAATATAGCTATCACATAAAGCATACTTTTCATGATCTACAAACACATAATTTCTATCAAGCTCAAAAACAGTGGGATTAAAACCTTCACAGGTTTTACCCAAAGTAGATATTTCAAAAGGATCCACATAAACATAACATTCATCCTCCTTTGGTAAGCATGGGGCACAATCAAATAATATAAGAGGTAAAGAGTTACTCTCATTATAAGGTAGGCATGGGTAGATCCATTCTTCCTCCTTTTGTTCATCACTCTCCTGCTCTTTTTCATCTAATGAGCTTCCAGTTTCAACAATTTCTTCTTCCATAGGCTCCTGCAAGGCATTAGTCTCTTCTATTTGTGGAAAACACTTATTAAAATATTCAAGAATATATCCATTAGCTTCCTTGTAATTATCAAAACAAAATTTAAGTATCTCATAAACCTCACATTTATAAGGTGCATCATCAGTATTTTCAAGCAAACTAGCAAGTTCAAATGCACCCTTGAAAGCAATATATTCTTCAATTTGTTCCACATCATAAAAGTCATAATTTCCTTCAACATAAGAATATATGGTAACATTATCATTATACTCACATTGAAAAGGCAGGTGTTTATACCTCCTACAACAACAAGACTTATCAAAGCAATAAGTAACATTATAAGTAGAGCATACGTCTCTAGCAATAGTATTCAACTTATCAATTTGTTCCCATAAGTGTTTCCCTTTTTGTGACAAACGGTGTTCCTTATAAGAATACATTTGTTCTTCTGTGAACCCACCTTGCCAATAAGAACTAGTTTCAAAGAAACTATCCATTGATAGAAAGCATGACCAAGCAAGGTAACAACAGACCAGCAACTAGAGCAGGAACTAATTTTTTTGTGTTTTTTGGAAAGAGGCAAACAAAACCAAGAAAAATAAACAAATCAAACAAAAAACAAAGTAAAGAGAAAGGAAGTGAAGGACTCCCCTAGTGAAGACATCCTTAGCCTCCCCGACAACGACGCCAGAAAATCTTGATGCAGCGCTGAGTTGATGTAGGAGAGCTTCGTTGGGAACCCCAAGATCAAGGTGTGAAGCAGCACAGCAACACGTTTTCCCTCAGTAAGAAACCGAGGTTATAGAACCAGTAGGAGGAAGGAAACATCACACAGGTGTTGCAAGCAACGCGGAGATCTGCACAACACAAACACAAGACTTTGCCCCAACGAATCAGTGAGGTTGTCAAGCTCACCGGTTTACTGTAACAAAGGATTAAACGTATGGTGTGGAAGGTAATGGTTTGCAGAAATTCAACAAGTAACAGTGGAAGATGTATCAATGGTAAAGATTGGACCGGGGTCCATAGTTCACTAGAGGTGCTCTCCTTAGATAAACAACATGGCATGAAGGGTAAACAAATTACAATAGGGCAATTGACAGGAACTGAGCAAGACATAACAATGCAATACTAGTCAGAAAGATCCTATGAGATTCGATTGGGAAATACAACAAGATACATAGACCGCCATCCAACTGCATCTATGACTAGAAGTCCACCTTCAGGTTATCATCGAACCCCCTCCAATATTAAGTTGCAAGCAACAGACAACTGCTTTAAGCAAAGTGTGTAAGGTAAACAGTCCACATGTTCCATGAACAAGAGACTGTTGTTTTCTCCCTAGTGGAAACATCACATTCTACAACCGAAGAGATTTCTGTCACTTCCCTTGGAAACTAGAGGCATGAACCCACTATCGAGCATAAATACTCCCTCTTGGAGTCACTAGCAACTACTTGGCCAAGATAGCCACCAACAACAGAGAGCATGCAAGATCACAAACAACACAGACATGATAAAATCATAAAGACAAAACCATTAATCAAACCAACATAATAATCTCAATATCTATCGGATCCCCGCAAACACAACACGAATGATTACAAATAGATTAGATCTTGATCATGAACGGAGCTCACAAGATCTATACATGAAAGCACAAAGGAGGAGATACAACCATCTAGCTACTACATGGACCCATAGTCCAAGGTGGAACTACTCACGCATCATACCAGAGAGAAGGCCTCCGGGATGATCTCCCCTCCGGCAGGGTGCCGGGAAGAACTTTAGATCCCCCCGATCTAGGGACGATGGTGGCGGCGGCTATAGACGGTTTCATGGAGATTTGTCGGATTGCTTAGGGTTTTTGCATCGGGGGCTTCTTATAGGCGTCCAGGGTGGCCAAACCCTAGCCAGGCGTGGTGCAGGGCCCACCCGCGCCTGGGGTGGGTCTGGCCCCCCTGGCTGGCCCCTTCGGCTCCCCTCTAGACTTCTTGTTCCTCACGGAAAGTAATTGACTTTAACGTTTGTCCCGTCCAATTCCCAGAATATTTCTTTACTAACTTTTCTGAAACCAAAAACAGCAGAAAACAGGCATCTGGAACTGTTGCAACTTGTTAATAGGTCAGTACCAGAAAACATGTAAAAATCACCTAAAAGTGTAGACAAGTAAAGCAAAGTAGATACTAAACAAGCATGGAGCATCAAAAATTATAGATACGTTTCCAACGTATTAGTGGGCCCTGCGCCCACCTAGGGTGTGGCCACCCTAGTATCCTCCTCCGTATCGTCTTCAGACGCTTCAGGGAAAATATGAACTTTGGCTTTTATCCCATCCAATTACGAGAATATTCATTTTTAGCTTTCTGAAACCAAAAACAGCAGAAAACAGGCAACTGGCATTATGGCATCTTGTCAATAGGTTAGTTCCAGAAAGTGTATAAAATACCTCAAAGTGTAGACAAAACATAGCAAAGTTGATACAAAACAAGCATGGAGCATCAAAAATTATAGATACGTTTCCGACGTATCAAGCATCTGTAAGGGTTCGCAGAATAGAAAACAAAAAAATTGCTACGATGGGAACAACTATGTACCAAGAACTATCTACTAGATACAAACAACGGGCGGATGTACATCCATAGAGAACATACCCTTGAAGACCAACAAAGCTTAACGAGTCCAAACTCGTGGTTGATGTAGACGATCTCTTGTCGATCTCAAGATCGATAGGAAGTCCTAGCGCCAAAAAGCAATGAGATCCGTGCTCGCACACACGCTCGAGGCACCGAGCAACCTCCGCCTCCTCGCTCCAAATGATGCATCGGCACAACTCTTTCTTGCCAAATAGCCACCGGGAACATGTATCTCGCTAGTTCGAGACCATGGGGGATAAATTCTAGAGGGGGAGAGAGATCCTTCACGAGGAGGTGTGAGTGAGAAGTGAGGAGAGGGGTGCCTTTTATAGGAGGAGGGGTGGGACCCCAAGGGGGTGGCCGGCGCATGGGGGCTTCCCCCTTACCCTCCCCTCTTCATGTGGGTGGACACTCCACTCACAAAAATCCATTCATATCCCTCCACTCAAAATCCCACTCAAACTTGCCATTAAATTTCCACCAAATTTAATGCAAACTCTCATTAAATAAAACTCTTTTATTTTATTAAGAATTTTGTCAATTACTTTAATGACAAACATTCACAAATAACCCTTGCTAGAATTCTATTTCATATGCATAACCACTTTATGCAATTTCACCCGAAAACCTGTTTCGGTATCTAGTGAAATAAATTCCTGCGCTTGTTCATTCTTTCGGCATGAAACTTTTGCTCCAATTGGATGTCGGTGTCTCTTAAGTGTGTCACCCTACGGTTCGTGAATAATGCGGACATGATCGAGACCCCTCTCGGATCAATAATCAGAAGCGGGATCTGGAGACCCATACTGACTCCCACACATTCAACGATGACTTTCTTGTGATCGTCGGAACCTTTTACGCTAGTATCTTAATCCCTTTGTTTCATGATATATTACATGTCCGAGATTCAATCATCGGTATCTACATACCTAATTTGATCTATTTACTGACATGCACTCTTTTCTCGTTCCCGTGATATAACATTCTAGTGATCAAATCACTTGCTTGCAAGCTAATCAATGTGATATCACCGAGAGGGCCCAGAGCATATCTATCCGTCATCGGGATGAAAAAATTCCACTCTCAAGCCATGGGCCTCAACATAACACTTTATTAGTTCTGAATCCATCTTTATAATCACCCTGTTACGGTGTGACGTTTGATGTTATCAAGAAACTCTTCCGGTGTTAGTGATTGACATGATCTCATGGTCTAAGGATTAGGATCACTTCGTAAGTTGTTATAGCAATATAAACTCAATGACTTTGATCGTAATGCTATACTTTGGATGAATGTTCATCACACCATTACACTAATGTTGTGATCCCGTTATTAACAACATCCAATGTCCATGATCAGGAAACCTTGATCATCTTGTTAATCAACGAGCTAGTTTATAAGAGAGGCATAACTAGGAACTTCCTTTTTGTTTATTAAACACACATGTATTAACGTTTCCGTATTAATACAATTATAACATGTAAAATAAACATTTATCATAAACAAGGAATACGATAATAACCACTTTATTATTGCCTCTCGGGCATATTCCCTTCAGTCTCCCACTTGCACTAGAGACAATAATCTAGTTTGAAAACTTTGTGTATTGAACACCTATGGCTTTCTGGTATTCCAAATACGCAACTGCGAGTGGTTAACATAATCTACGGATCTGACACTTTCAGGTCCGTGTGTATTTGCATGTCTTTGCGTCTTCACGCATCACTCATTCTCCAATGAGATGGCATTGTATAAATTTGGTCTTTTGGTGAGACCTTTAGTTCCTTAGGGTTAAAACATGTCGATACTATTGTCATACAAGATATCTTTAGGGTTAGCCTGCTAGAACTACACCTTAGTTTGATAACAAACTTCTTGACACAAATTCCCTCCTTTGCTGCTACTATAGCAGTCATATACTTAGCCTTTTTGTTGTAGAATTCGTCACAATGTCTTAACTATGGATTTCATCCAAATCCATCATGGAATCTTATTTCCATTACATTGTGCCACCCATAGTTTAAATTGAGATAAACTTAATTTGTATCTTGTGACAAAACTAGTATCAATGTAACGCTTTACAATGAACTATTTGTAATTGTTTGTCACCTCTACACAAATATATTCTTAGTTCTTTCAAAAAGATCATAAGTATATCCTCACTATCGTCCAATGATCATTTTATGATTCATTCTGGTATATGGTCATAACACTTAGAGCATAGGACATATCTGGATGTGTACATATCATGGTATGATTGATCAAAATATTCTCGTGATTTCACTCCTCAAGTGTCAAAGCACTTGAATCTTGTTTCACTTATCAAGTGTCGATACACTTGAATCTTGATTCAATTCCTTTCCATGCAACAAGAACTGTTTCTTGTCGTTTCTATATTGAACTCCTTCAATATCTCATATATGTACGTTTGGCACAACCATATTGGCGTCACAGTCTACCCACTATAGACATTCATGCTAAATATTCGGGTTTTGCCTAAGTTTTTCATAGAAATGAAATTCTTAACCTTTGTCAATAAAATATACATCATTTCTAATCAACAAGATGTCCTCCACATAATGTATTAGAAATATGTCTCAGCGCTCCCACTTAATTTCTTGCAAATGCAAGCATCTTCATCGTCTCCTAATGAAAACTCCTTTTCATCACGGTGAAGATTCCAACTCCACGATGCTTACTTCAACCATTGAAGTTTGCATGCCCTTTTTAGCATCCTTTGAATTAACAAAATCCTTTGGATCGTGTCATGTACACGTCCTAGGTAACCATTCTATTAGAAGAACTTTGGTTTGTTTATTCATCTACCATATAATAAATTATATGTAGTGGTTGCAATTTTAATCCGTCCAGACTAAATATCGCTATGAAAGATCAAATATTGTCATAGTCAACTCCTTGAACATTGTCGTAAAATACTTTACGACATGTCGACTATTTCATAGATGTGAAACATCCATGTATGTTTCTTTATAGATCCAAATACGACCGATAGGTTTTTACACCTTTCCGGAGGGTCTTCCAAGTTCAAAACTTGATTTCTCGTGTATGGAACTATCACGGATTTTATGGCTTCAAGCCATTTGACTGAGTCAGGGCCCATCATTGCTTCTTTGCATATAGTCGGTTCATTATTGTTAAACAATAATGATTTACTCTCAAATCTTAGTATTTGATTGTTTATCCGACCTACTTGGTTCAATAGGAACTTAGATCTCCGTGACAACAAACTTTGAGGCACATAATCTATGAGCGTTATGGCAGCCTCCGGAACGTTTTCCGGCGCAGCGCAACTCAGCACATTTAGCTAAGGTTCGTTAACCTTATCAAAGTTCTATTGTCCTCCCACTTAACATTTATGAAAAATTCCTTCTTCAAAAAACTTCATGTTTCAAGCGACAAACCCTTTTGTCCTTGGTGTTATGGAGGAATAACCAATTGTTATTCGAAATAACCTACAAAGACATGCTCATCCGACTTCGGTTGTAAACATCTTACTTATGTTTAGCATACCAAAATTTAAGAAATGACAACTTGGGTTTTACCCCAAACCATAACTTCCATGGTGTCATTTCAATGGATCAATATGGAGCTCTTTTCAGTGTAAAAGCGGAAGTCTCTAAAGCTTTAATCTTTTAAAACACAATGGCAGTTTTATAAATAACACCTTTGATCCAACCATGTCAAACAAGGTTTGATTACAAATCTCAAACACTCCATATTCCTATGGTGTTTCGGGATATGTAAATCTAGGTGTTTTGCTAAACTTGCAACTCAAATAAATCCCTTTATGATAAAATCATAATTTATTTATTTTCTTGTTACACTTGTAACTCAAATAAATCCCTTTATGATCAAATCATAAATCATTTATTTTATTGTTACAATGATTTTGCACGTCATCTTGAAAGTCATTGAAACGTTTTCAAATATTTCATACTTCTTTCTCATTAAGTGAACATTCACTCAAATTTCCGGAGAAAGCATATGAAGTTGAAATCCATCGCTTACGACTATACATAATGGACTACATACATCGATATGTATAAATTCCAATAATTTAGTCGTTCGTTCTTCTTTGGCCTTTGAACGAAGTTTTAATTATCACTTGGAAAGTCTCACAAGCGTCACTTGACCAAATCAAAGACTCAAAAAATCCATGAATATGGAGATTCTTTATGTTTTCTTTCCAATATAATTCAAACAGCGATGTCACTTCGTAAGTGATCTTTCAATCATTTGTCTTGCGACATTTTAGCATTAGGTTTTATGGATGTGATTTCTCCAACTAGATTTGTAAATCATCCATCTTATATGGAATACGGTAATTATTTGAACAACCTTTGTTCTCATAATACCTCATTTAAATAACAATTATTAAAACAAATCTTGAAGTCAAGCTTTGATGTCAATGAGAAATACAAACAACTGTTTGTTTGTTTTCGATGAACATCATCACATATTCTCTTGCTAGTTACTTAGGCCATTGTGGTTCATGAATTGCGTCGTTCCGTATGAAATTTCATACCAACCAATTCGGTATCCAATACCCAAGAACCACATTGTTTAACAAGCAAAGAATACAACCATAACATGTATATCATATATATACCTAAATTGGATATTTCCAATCTTTTCTTTTCTGCCAAATATATTTTATAGATTCTCTTTCAGCATTTCCTTTTCCTTTTTAAAAGAATCTATCAACATCAAAAGTGGCGCCATATACATGACACATAGTCCAAAGCGTGTATATTCAAATAATAATACCTTTGGACTTGCAATTTGAAGTAGATCATCATCATCAAAATGATCGGTATTCTTTCAAAATCCATTCTTTAGTAATCTTTTAGTGTAGTAAACACTTTACATACATATTCTATTCATCCTTATCATGACGACTTTCATGATCAAGCTATTGTAGCTTATAAAGGCGAATCGTGAGTATAACATTACTTTCCAAAACCCTTTTGGATGATTAGGATGTCTAGCATCTCCAACCTTCGTAAATTCTCATCCAGTATGAGAACATATATTATACTCTATCATATTGCAACCAAAACATTGTTTTAGATATCGTTATATCTGCCACATATGATGGTTTCTGAAACAATTTTTTCAGCTCCTATATAAACTTGATATTAAAATAATCAAGATTCATGGAGGCAAACATGATACTTAAGATACTAACACTGGAATTGTTACTCTCGATTTAATACCAACTATTAAATTTCACGGAGTAAATAGAGTTTGCTGAAAGTTTGCAATAGGACTTTAAACTTTAGATTGACACTCAACACAATACGATACCAGTTTGTAAAGTATATATCCAGAATTCTATAGTTCTATTATCTCAATTACAACTATGCATAAGGTGGTGAACGAATGCCAATGACTACAACAAATTATGCAAATTCACTTTGATTTAATTTATAATAAATTGAGTTCTACTAATCCAAATTAGAAATGAACTCCCACTCAAAAACGACATCCCTCGTGTCTTTTTGGTGATTACATGAACCAAATCCACTACACCAAGTCCGATCACCACGTGAGTCGGTGTAGCTTCAAAGGCGAGCATCCATATGGTCATCATATCAAAACATATGACTCATGCTTAACCTTTCGGTCCGTGTTCCGAGGACATGTTTGTACATGCTAGGCTCGCCAAGTAAGAACCTTAGTATTCACGTGTGTAACTGTCTTACACCCGAGATATGCTCATGGATTCAAGTACACCCGATCATCACGTGATGTCTTAAAGCGACGAAACATTGTCGGTGCATACTTAAGGAAGAACACATTCTTATCTTGATATCTAAATGAGGGGTCATCTTATTATGCTAATAAAAGGCCAAACAAGCAATATAAGATGCAAACAAAACATCACATGTTTATAAGTGAAATGATATGGTTCCCGCATATGATCTCCATCATGTGCACCGTGGTATGATCTCTATCATACCTTTATGTGTAAGGCCAAGCTCTATGGAACTTACACGCTATGTGTGTTGTAAGAGTATCATCTCATACTTCTACTTACAACATCACCATATCATAACACTAGCCCAGCAACAATCTAAACTAGACGCCTCTAATTTATCCATTGCAAGTTTTACGTGGCTTAGGGCTTTCGAAGATAGAACCGTTCTTACCTACGAACATGAACCACAACTAGGATAACCAAATTGTTGACAACTCGTTGCAAATTAGATATTGACTATAGTAGGATATACAGACACCCGCTAGCCACTTATGCAAAACTAGTTGCATGTCAAGCGTGGAACGGGTCTCATGTGCGAGGACATGTAAAGTTTGTCCGGTCCGCTTCATCCCACTATGCCACCAATATCCAAAGTACAACGAAGAAGCAATAAAATGATCATCATCGCCCACATACTCATATGTGTACTACCCGTGCAAAGTATCTACGCATAGATCCGGCTCTGATACCACTGTAGGGTTCGCAGCATAGAAAACAAAAAATTTCCTACGATGGGAACAACTATGTACCAAGATCTATCTACTAGATACAAACAACAGGCGGATGTACATCCGTAGAGAACATACCCTTGAAGACCAACAAAGCTTAACGAGTCCAAACTCGTGGTTTATGTAGACGATCTCTTGTCGATCTCAAGATTGAGAGGAAATCCTAGCGCCAAGAAACAAGATAGCGTGCTTTCGCACACGCTCGAGGCACCGAGCAACCTCCGCCTCCTCGCTCCAGCGATGCAATGAAGCACAACTCTTTCTTGCCGAATAGCCACCGGGAACATGTATCTCGCTAGTCCGAGACCATGGGGGATAAATTCTAGAGGGGGAGAGAGATCCTTCACGAGGAGGTGTGAGTGAGAAGTGAGGTGAGGGGTGCCTTTTATAGGAGGAGCAGGGTAACCCCAAGGGGGTGGCTGGCGCATGGGGCTGCCCCCTTTCCCTCCCCTCTTCATGTGGGTGGACACTCCACTCACAAAAATCCATTCATATCCCTCCACTCAAAATCCCACTCAAACTTGCCATTAAATTTCCACCAAATTTATTGCAAACTCTCATTAAATAAAACTCTTTTATTTTATTCAGAATTTTGTCAATTACTTTAATGACAAACATTCACAAATAACCCCTTGCTAGAATTCTATTTCACATGCATAACCACTTTATGCAATTTCACCTAAAAACCTGTTTCGGTATCTAGTGAAATAAATTCCTGCGCTTGTTCATTCTTTCGGCATGAAACTTTTGCTCCAATTGGATGTCGGTGTCTCTTAAGTGTGTCACCCTATGGTTCGTGAATAATGCGGACATGATCGAGACCCCTCTCGGATCAATAATCGAAGCGGGATCGAGACCCATATCGACCGCATACGATCACGATGACTTTCTTGTGATCGTCGGAACCTTTTACGCTAGTATCTTAATCCCTTTGTTTCATGATATATTACATGTCCGAGATTCGATCATCGGTATATCCATACCTAGTTTGATCTCGTTACTGACATGCACCCTTTTCTCGTTCCCGTGATATAACATTCTAGTGATCAAATCACTTGCTTGCAAGCTAATCAATGTGATATCACCGAGAGGGCCCAGAGCATATCTATCCGTCATCGGGATGAACAAATTCCACTCTCGATCCATTGGCCTCAACATAACACTTTATTAGTTCTGAATCCATCTTTATAATCACCCTGTTATGGTGTGACGTTTGATGTTATCAAGAAACTCTTCCGGTGTTAGTGATTGACATGATCTCATGGTCTAAGGATTAGGATCACTTCGTAAGTTGTTATAGCAATATAAACTCAATGACTTTGATCGTAATGCTATACTTCGGATGAATGTTCATCACATCATTACACTAATGTTGTGATCCCGTTATTAACATCATCCAATGTCCATGATCAGGAAACCTTGATCATCTTGTTAATCAACGAGCTAGTTTATAAGAGAGGCATAACTAGGAACTTCCTTTTTGTTTATTAAACACACATTTATTAACGTTTCCGTATTAATACAATTATAACATGTAAAATAAACATTTATCATAAACAAGGAATACGATAATAACCACTTTATTATTGCCTCTCGGGCATATTCCCTTCAGCATCCCCAAGCTTAACTCCTGCTCGTCCTCGAGTAGGTAAGTGATAAAAAGAATAATTTTTTAGGTGAGATGCACCATCAAAATCAAGATCAAACCATTTTCAAGCATTGAAAGCTGGGATCAAAGAACTCTAAACATGAACATGAAAGATGGAGTTCTAATAGTAAGACAAAGTAACTATGTATGCAACATGAAAGGATACAAACAAAGATCATAAATAACATTCATTGAAAAACGTTTGTTTGTTTCACATACAGAAAACATGGCATAGTGGCATTTAGCTTGTCCCTCATGGAGTAGCAAATATATGCATATGACACCTTCAAAGTTCATAAGAGTGACTAGATACAAATAGCACAAGAACAAGTAATATCAACAATATGCATCAACCAATAAGTTTTGGGACAATGCACATAGAACTAAGAATGGCAACTATGCTCTCTTAACTGGTGCCTAAGGATAGAAGGTGGAGACTCAATATAATGGTGGAAGAAAGGCCCTTCATAAAGGGAAGCAGGGATTTCAAGTCTCAAAAAGAGCTTCCAAAAATTATGATACTTGTTAGCTTTCAGCTCTCATTGCTCCTATCATAAGCATCTTGAAGTGATTAACGTTAAAGTGAACAAACTATGGAGTATATGCTTGACAAAGTATAAGTTGGCAATCTCATGTCCCTTGAATACAAGGTCCGCTCCTCATGCTACTAAACTTTAGTCACATGTAAGTTCTTATCATAGTAAGTACATGTGTATCATAAAGAACCGCCAACGGGGTACCCTTGCACATGGTACATGAGCTATCCCATAACCAAAATGACAAGGCAAGCAGACAATGAGCATCTCAGCAATCTTCTTATTTACCATGGGAATATGGTGTTTTTTTATCTATTTCCTCTTTTCTCAATATGTCTCTTTTTTTATAAGAAGAATGCTTCATAGATGTTACTATGGTGATGCTGCAAGTTTCTACCATGATTAGGCATGGCTTAGGCTAGCGGCTTAGGCATTTCTCTAACACACATACATAACTCCATGGATTTGCAATCTCCCCTTTTATTTCACACCGGCGACATCCATAGACAAAAGAGCATGATATCAACCGTGTACAAAGTACAAGTGCAATGTTTAAAGCGTTCCCTGTGACAGTACGGTTCTGCTAATTCCAACATAAAAGTGCAAGCATATACAACATAGATGACACAATGGTTCAAGTTTATTAGGGGCAAGAAAAATAAAGTGTGCTATCAAGTTTGTGAGAGATTTAATCACTTTTTTTTCACATAACAAGTTTAATTTGGAAGACAGATAAAACAAGAATATACTTGGAATGGTGTAACACACCATGCATAGGAATTTATAGTGGACACTTTGGAATAACTTGGTTTCTTGGGAGTTGGATGCATGAGTAGAGCTTACTCAATACAAGTGGAGGCTAGCAAAATACACGGAGCGACCAACTAAGAGAGCAATAATGGCCATAATCATGCAGAGCGACAAAACATTACTAATCAAAGCATAAAGTGGTACTACAAGTCAAGGACTAAATGATAATAGAGGCTATGGTGACTTGTTCATAGTCATAACATGGTGTGAGCATGTGCCAAGTCAACCCAAACAAAGCATCAAAGGAGAATACCACAATACTATGCTTTTATATGCTAAAACAACGTGATTCTTTCAAGGCACATTAAGTAATCCTAATTGTTTGGAACAATTCATGCTACAGCAATAATAAATAAGCATAAACAAAATCTAGCATGACATGATAAGGTCTAAGTCCTAGTCAAAGCAAGCTCCCTTTTGTACCACTTAAGCATGAAACCCCCTACTCTCTTCCAACATCAATCGACTTATTTGAAACAACACACAAAGATAATAATCAATAAAGATCAGTGAGATTGTCTCACAAATCCACAAACAAGAACTAAAAAGTTCTAAGCTGAAATCACAAGAAAACTAAGGTTAAACATAGTGCTAGCAAAAGAGAACACTCACAAGACAATAAGAATGAAAACTAGAGTGTTATAGGCAATGAAAACAGAGTGTGTATCTCTCTAAAAGAAGTGTGCTGTAATCCAACCAACTTACTCAAGCAAACTAAGCAAACGAAAACCAAAAACAAAAACTAAGACGCTCGAAGAACAACACAACTGTGCATGAAACAATAAAAACGAAGTGTCTAGGAAGACTTGAACTTTTTATTGATGAAGAAGGGGATGCCTTGGGCATCCCCAAGCTTTGACGCTTGTACCTCTTGAATATTTATTGGGGAGACACGGGGCGGCATCCCCAAGCTTGAGCTTTTGTCCATTCTTCATCTCATTACATCATTCTCTATCTACACATGAAATTTTTCCTTCATACAAAACTTCACACAATCTTTATTAGCAACATTAGTGTATTCAAAAGATAATAGACCCTTGGGTTTAGCTTTAGAACAGCAAAACTTTCACTAAAAACACAAGATACTGTAGCAATTCCCTCAAAAAGCTCAATTTCCCAAAAAGAACCCAAAAAGGAATCAATAGAAGCAAATGCAAATAATGGCAGAAATCTGCAAAACAGACCAGCAGGTAGAAACCGATTTTTTAGAAGACCTTTTGTTGCTCAAATAAAAAAGTGTTGAACTAACTAAAGTTATATAACAACCTGGGGGATTTATTCACAAAATTACAGCTCGATCCGACTTACAAATATTTTACACGAATTTTTACAGTTGAGCACAAAAATCTGTTTCGGGACAGCAACTCCCCAAATCTTACTTCCCCCTCATTAGAGGTTATTATTGGCACAAAAATCAAGTAAAATGATCATGAGATGTCATTACAGAAATAATAACTTCCAAGACTCAAGAAAACCCTTGGGTTATCTCCCAACAAGTACTTTTATTTAACGCCTTTAAGTTAGGCTTGATAGTTGAGAAGATGCTCACATAAGAAATATGAATTGAAGTAAAAGAGAGCATCAAGAAGAAAATTCAAAACACATTTAAGTCTAACCCATTTCCTATGAATAGGAATCTTGTAAAGAAACAAGTCATTAAAGCACAAAGAAACAACCATAGGAAAGCAAAACAAATGCAACTTCAAAAATTTCAACATAAAGAGGGGAAACTTAATATTTTTGAGATGCATAAGACCATGTTTCCCTCTCTTATAATAACTTTAAGTATCAACATGAATAAAATTAACAATATAACTATCACATAAAACACTCTTATCATGAGCCACATGCATATAATAATTATCACTCTCCACATAAGCATAATCATTCTTATTAATTGTAGTGGGAGCAATTTCAACAAAATAGCTATCATTATTATTCTCATCACCATAATCATCAAATATAGGAGGCATATTGTAATCATAATTGATTTTCTCCTCAATAGTAGGTGGACTGAAAATATCATATTCATCATTGTAGTCATCATATATTGGAGGTATGGTATTATCATAAGCAATAGAATAGCTATCTTCCAAAGCTGGGGAACTAAAAAGATCATTTTCATAAAAACTAGCTTCCCCAAGCTTTGATTTTTCCATAGCATTAGCAATAATGGTGTCCAAATAATTCATACTAATAACATTGCTATTAGCATGCAAAGAAAGTTCCATAGGTTTTTTAATTTTATTTTCAAACCACTCAAGTTCTAACTTAGGAAAAATACTATAAAGCTCTCTAATTTGTTTGTTGTTTTCCATTAAGCCTAACTAGTGAAAACAAGAAACAAAAATACAAAATTGTAGAATCTAAAGGCAATAACGTTGAGCACTCACACCGGTGGATGTGAGTACCTTTTTACCTCCCAAAACAGGCCATTAAAAGAGCTTGATGTCTATGCACTTATATTCTTGTAGACTTGTTGGGCCTCCAAGTGCAGAGGTGTGTAGAAAGCAACAAGTTTCCCTTAAGTGGATCACCCAAGGTATATCAAACTCAGGGAGGAAGTGGTCAAAGGTATCCCTCTCAAGCAACCCTGCACTCAAGATACAAGACGTCTCTTGTGTCTCCAACACACATAATCCACTTGTCATTTGTATAGGTGCACTAGTTCGCAAAGACAGTGAAATACAAGTGGTAATCTGCTATAAAATAGCTTTACGGTGAGGTAAAGACTAAAGCAAGCAAACATGCAACAGATCTAGTTGTGAGTGGTGTTTTAATGTTTAGAAACAAGTCCTAGGGATCATACTTTCACTAGTGAACACTCTCTCATATAAATATTTTCTCTTAATGATACTACCCTTAACTACTCTATGGTTGGACACTCTAATCCACGGTAGGGCAATAACAACACTCCTCAAAGTCCGCCTTCCCCATTCTAGATAACCCCACACTGTCACCTTGAGCGCTAGATGGTTCCAACAAACACCACAATTTCATAAAGACATCCAACTCCAAATATAACTCATGAATATATGTAATGTAGATTAAGTGCCACACACGGCGCGCACGCTATCACTGTCACACACGTGGGGAAAAGCATAGATCTATTAAAGCACAATGAGTATTTATATAGACTCTAGCCTAAGTGCCACCATGGAGTGCATGCTATCACTTACACACACATGGGGAGAGCAGAGATCTATTGAAGCACTTGAGTAGCAGAGTAGATCTACTTGATTACAAAGCTCATGACCAGAAGATCATGCATAGAGAGAGAGATACACATAGCTACCGGTAGAGCCCTTAGCCTCGAGGAAGAACTACTCCCTCCTCATCATGGGAATCAACAATGATGATGGAAATGGCGGTGGAGATCGATGGAGATGGCTCCGGGGCACTTCCCCGTCCCGGCTTTGCCGAAGAGACTTCTCTCCCGAATCTCCCTTGGTGGCGGGGCGCCATGGAAATTTTCGTGGCTTTCCGGTCAATTCCTTAGGGTTTCTGAGTTGGGGGATTCTTATAGGCGAAGGAGGCAAGGTCGATGGAGGACCAGGGGGCCCACACCCCCTATAGGCGCAGCCAGGGTGGGACCCGCACCCACCTAGGGTGTGGCCACCCTGGTGTCCTCCTCTGTCTCTCTTCCGTATCGCTTAGGGAAATATGAACTTTGGCTTTTGTCCCGTCCAATTATGAGAATATTCATTTTTTAGCCTTCTGAAACCAAAAACAACATAAAATAGGCAACTGGCATTGTGGCATCTTGTCAATAGGTTAGTTCCAGAAAGTGTATAAAAATACCTCAAAGTATAGACAAAACATAGCAAAGGTGATACAAAACAAGCATGGAGCATCAAAAATTATAGATACGTTTCCGATGTATCAGACCCCATTTGCTTTTCTTCTCTTGCTCCTTGATCACTTTTTCCTCAAGCCCATGACTCAGTAACTCCTCCTGACTAAGTTCCCTGTCTGGGTCCTCATAGAAAAGAGTGTTTTCAGTAGCCAGCTCCATCTCCTGGATGAGGTTGACACAGTCATCTTCAGATTGAATGCCCTGCATCCAGTCCATCACCTTACTCTTTGCCATAGATTCCTCATCCACAATCTGACGAAGCTTGTTGGAGCAGGAAGGGATTATACAGTCATTTTTGAAGCAATTTGCAACCTTCGGTGAAGTGTTCGCAGCATAGAAAACAAAAAAATTCCTACGATGGGAACAACTAAGTACAAAGATCTATCTACTAGATACAAGCAACGGGTGGATATACATCCATAGAATACATACCCTCTGATACCGAATAGCGTTAACGAGGTTGTACTCATGGATGATGTAGACGAACACTTGCCGATCTCAAGATCGTGATGAAGTCCATCTGGTCCAGCACCATCAAGTCTAGCACCGCAAAGCAGTGGTGCATCCGTGATCACACACACGTACGGGTACCCCGACAACCTCCACGCCCTCGCTCTAGCGAAGCAGCAGAAGCAACAAATCCTTCCACAAAAAGCCACCGGGAACATGTATCTCGCTGATCCGAGACCATGGGGAAATTCTAAAGGCGGGAGAGAGATCCTTCGCGAGGAGGTGTAATTTGAGAGGAGGAGAGGGGGGCCTTTTATAGGGAGAGGGGGGCACCCCAAGGGGCATGGCGCCAGCCATGGTGGCTGCCCCCACCTCTTCCACATTCATGTGGGTGGAGCTCCCACTCAAAATGAAAAGCCTACACTCCCATTAAAAGCCTCCACTCAAAAATCCACTCACATGCATTAAATTTCCACCAAATTTAATGCAAGCTCTTATTTAAATAAAACTCTTTTATTTATTTATTCAGAATTTTGTTAATTACTTTTAACAAACATTCACATAAAACCCCTTACAACATTTCAATTTCACATGCAAAACCAGTTTCAGCAATTTCAACCGAAACAGTTCCGATGTTTAGTGCAATAAATTCCTGCACTTTCCTTTTATTTTCTTGACATATCATTTGCTCCGAATGGTATAGGTATCCCTTAAGTGTGTCACCCTACGGTTCGCAAATAATGTAGACATGATCGAGACCCCTCTTCGATCAATAATCAGCAGCGGGACCTGGAGATCCGTTCTGACTCCCACACATTCAACGATGACTTCTGTGATCGTGTGAACCTTTTACGCTAGTATCTTAATCCCTTTGTTTCACGATATATTTGTTATCGCCATATTTTGGCCTAAGATGGAGATGGGCCGTGATCAAGATGGGCTTAGAAGATACATTTATTCAACGTGTTGTTGGATCGGCCTAGTGCGTAGATTTGGGCTGAATTGCCCGTGTATCCTGTATCATAGTAGGATTCGTGTTTGTTTAGGTTCCGTTTATGTTTAGGTAAAGATAGAGTTGTAGAGTTATTCCAAAAGTAGAGAGTCTCCGGACTATAAATATGTACCTAGGGTTATTGAGAAAAGAGGACAATCACGTTCACAACCAACAACAATCTCGGCGCATCGCCACCCCTTGTTTCTAGGGTTTTTCTCGGGTAAGTGCCATGCTGCCTAGATCGCACCTTGCGATCTAGGCGATTTACTATCGTTATCCGGTGTTACTCGTCAAGCCTTGTTGATGGCGAGTAACACCTTACCTTTACACAGATTTGTTAGAGCTAGCATCGATACTTTTACTTATTGCTTATTCATGCTACCTCTAGCTATCTCGCCGTCTTTGCACCTTCTCCCGGGTGTAAAGGTGGCATCTTGCTTGATTTCTGCTTAAGTCGATTTGATCTGTTATAGTTGTGCCTTGTTCATCAAGGTTTAGTTTAATATCTACGTGGTTAGGCCTCACAAACGGGTTGAACGATCCGTGTCGTAAGGTATGGTTTATTGATCTTAGAGGGGATGTTTCCGGGAATTGACGTTATGTTGGTTTTTAGGCCTTCTCTAGGATCGGTTTTCTACTATCTTTCGTATCTATTAGGCTCAACTACGCGTGGGACGTTCCGGTTGCGTGGTGAAAACACTAAACTATCGTAGATCGATTTAACTTGTAGTAATTAAGCAAAACCCCATGTTATCATAGATCCAATGCAAACCATGGGGATAATCGGCTCAAAGCCGATTTACTGGAAACTCAGGAGCCGATCACGGCTCGAATTTTACGATACTTGTTTACCGTGCAGAAACCAATCGAACAATCCATCACCTTCGCCAGGTATAGTCGGTGGCGCCTCGAACCAAGACAGACGCGTCGTCGGAAGATTTGCGGGCGTTGACCGAGGGACTAGGGCCCACCAGCCGCTCTGAGCCTCCGGCTCTTCGTGTTGCTAGTCACGCCCGCGGTGAGTTTTGACAGCAACACATTCGCACGGTGGGACATTCAACAACGTCTACATCAATGTCCGACGCTGCGATGGAGAACAGGCGGTCACGTCACGAAGCTTCCTGCTGAGCACAAAGCGGTATGACGAGCTCAAAGAGCTTTTGAAGCCGACCTCATCGGCTCTTTCGAGAGGACCCGTGCGCGGGCATCAAGTGGAAGGATTCTCCCCGGTGCTCTCGATGAAGTAGATCTGTCTCCTTCGGAGGAACGCTCAGGCTCGCGACAGAAGTCAACTATATGGTGGCTCATTCTCTACACCGCCACTCGAGAGCCCGTGAACGCTCGAAGCGGATTGCAGTTCGCGTGGTCCAGAGATCATGAAACATCAAGATTTCCGTCGGGCCCACTTTAGAACCCACCAAGGAGAAAGACCGCCCACACCGATCAAGAATCGCCGGTCACGCTCGGCTCCAGAGCCGCTGTGTTCAGCATACATTGTCTACAAGGCCGAGGCGATCCAGTGATTGCCAATTCGTTCGAGCCACCCAAGGAGATTCCGCATGGGTACATATGTGCCTACGTGCCGGATCAAGAATAACTTGGCGCGGCCACCAGATCGCAACCGCAGGAGTCTCCGGCGGGGTTCCCGCCGCAGATCTTCGGAGCAGCGCCTCGGGCGACGGTGTCCGGATGGACGCCGACAAAGCGTATAGCCAAGTATGCCACTAGAACTAGCCATGAGAATCCAGCCCCGCAGCTCAAACAAAGGGACCAAATCACTACCACCTTGAGAGATCGGTTCGGCTTCCGGTCAAAAGGCGACGATCGGCTACTCAAAGTCGCACTTCAACGAAGTTTGACCTGATTCCACTACCGCCCAAATATAAGCTCCCGAGTTCTCAAGATTCAGCGGGTCGAGGGGTCAAGCTCGATCGAGCACGTAGCCGATACCGCGCAATTTAGGTATGATTTCGCATCGGATCAAATGCGTGAGATTTTTTGCACAATCTCTAACAGACCAGCTTTTGGGTGGTACACCTCACGCCACCGATTCAATTCGCACCGAAGCAACTAGAAGAACGGCCCACATCCAAGATTATCTGAGGCGACCGAGGCTGGCATTGCACCTGGCGCAAGTACGATGTAAGCGGGAGAAATCAGTAGTCAATACATCCAGCCGTAACCATCAAGAACAGATGTTATTCGCCTGCTTAACCGAGAATGAAGCAATCGACCGCTGTGGTGGGGCTCTTAGCACCCGCAAGGATCTCGCTTTCGTGGAGTACAACTCATCGCACACATGGCCCGTAAACCGACGATGTATGAACAGCGCCACCGAAGTTATACCAAGACAGTTCAAGCGCCCGAAGCCCGGTAGTTACGGAAGAAGATGATCCTACACAAGACCAGGAGGTGGCCGTGGCCGAGTGGGCTCGGGGCGCACTCGGTCCGCAAATGGGTGAAGCAATAGGGCCTTTGAAAGGGTTTGACTTCGACGTGAGCAAAGCCGAGCGGATATTCGATTTATCACGAAGAGAAACTTGAGGTTACACAAGGCCACAAGATCCCCACCGCCAGAGATGAACGGAGACCATATCAAGTGGCATCATTCGCTCACCCACACCACCAATGATTGCAAAGAGCTGCGGCGCCATCCAAATGGCAATAGAACAAGGCCGCCGATCCCGGCACCGCCATGAAGGTGGACACGAACCTGCTCGGTGTCAACATGATAGAGCCTGCTGCCCGCGAGACGCCAATCGGACTTTTCGCTTGATGTCAACATGGCTGGGTCTGGTACCACCATGACACGCATAAGGAAGGAGGTGATCACTCTCGAGCAAAGACAGAGAAGGCTGGTCCACGCAATCGCCCACGATGGCGGGCGGTGACAGAGGAACAAGTAAGGAGAGTGCGATATCGGCCACATTCCACGCACCTCCTTAACAAATATGAGCGCCCTCGACCAACGCCGCCAAAGACGACAGAGACGATGAAAGACATGGGCACCTCGCCAAGAGACCACCCAAAGAGAAGGAAGGCGCAGACAAACATTGGGATTGCCTTCTTCAAGCATTGCTGGGACGGGAATGAGCCGATTGCCTACAGCCGACAACCGCCTGTAATGTGGACCACAAAAGAAGGGCACGAGCAAGATCGTTGTTCGAACGCTTGACCTCTCCCACCTCGTGAGCCCTAAGGAGTCCACTAGAGCGAGGGCCTTGAGAGGACCAGGACGATTTAAGAAGAAGACAGGTTTCACCGCCCAAGGTGGTGCCCGATGGACTCAGACACACTCGTAAACGCAGAGTACAACGGCCGCGTAACTTAGAAGAAGTCAAGCCGCAGATTCCACGCCGCTTAAAGAAGGCACTACCGGATCGGCCGCCAAAGTAAGGCAGATTAAACGGAGGGCGCGCGACAAGGAAAGAGTGGCGGCCCTAAATTAATCGATGCCGATGCATCGCCGCTGCACAAACATGGTGTTCAGACTCGACCGCGCCCACGCCGCGATTATCTTTGAGAAGCCACGAGAAGGGTTACAAACATCCGAAAGCCAGACCGCGGGCTACATCAATGGACAACCCACAAGTCAAAGATGTTGGTGGACACCGAGCGGCAGCTAACATCATGCCATACTCCATGCTACGACGCTTGGGACGCCCACGCGGACTGATCAAAACCAACGCCACGTTAAGCGACTTCAACGCCGCCGTCTTAAACGCAAGGTGTTCTTAACGTGGATCACGGCAGGTGAAAACTATACCCACGCCATTTTTCGTCGTGAACAGCAAAAGTACCTACGCCGTCTTGCTAGGAAGGGATTGGATCCACGCTAATCGCTGCATTCCATCCACGATGCACCAAATACGGCTGGGACGGAGATGAAGTGGAGGTCGCCCATGCGAGCGATTCTATCGAGGTTTCCATTGCCGCACGAACATCCGGGAAGCGAAGACCAAGAGCCGATCTCGAATCAGTTTGGACGGCCGTGAGCGCATTGAAGCTTCAAAAACGGGTGAGGCTGGTCTTATCCATCGCCCGACAGAATAGAAAGGTCCACGATCATAGGTACGGCCGATCATCACGATCGCCACAAAAATAAAAGCAACGACCATACGACAAGCGATCATGTAGTCGTAGGTGGAGACGCCGCCATTATAAAACCGTGAGGTGTAAACCGCCTGACTAGCACAATCATAAGGGGCCGATCTGCAATCGCCCAAATTATTTTTGTTGTCCCCACCTACCGCTGCCTGTGTTTAGCATCGACCGACAGTGACGGCAAGCTAGGGTATGGGTTTACATCCTGCCGATGAGCTAGGAGATCGACATCGCCCCTGGGATGTGCCGACGCCCGTGCACAGAATCAGACGACGAGAGCCGATATCTTCAATTTACTTGAAAGATCCTGGGGGCACCTAAATGGATAAGGCACAAAAGCACGGGATATTGAACAGCAAAATGTAGGGGCCGATATCAAAATATACAGCCAATGCACGGTCATCGGCTTTAGCGGTCCACACACACGCCTACAAACAAGTGCTACCACACATATGAGCTATCAAGAAGGCATCAAGGCGTGGAAGGCGTCACCGGATACGATCCACTCGGCGATCTCGGCCGTCATCTTCATCCTTGCCCGACACTAGCTGCTTGCTTAGGGCCAGATGCCCGCCAGATCGGTCTTCGCTGAGCTTTGAAGCCTTCCGCTCGCCTTGGGAACGGGCTATGGATTCTTCCTTGTCACGGATGAGCTGTTTAGTCACCCGAGCCTTCTCCTCAAGATCTTCCAGCCCTTTTCAAGGATGCGAGCTCGGCAATGCCGAAGTATGGGCCTAGCATCCAGAGATGCCTTTTTCTCATTAAGTTGTCGACATCTTCTCGCAATATCGGCTTTCGGCGGGAGTTGGGCGCAGTGGATCCTTTCACGGGCTAGTTTCACCCGTGGTCGAAAAGGGACAGGTTTGCAACCGACCAAAGCTTCACTTGTAATATGCCCGAAGATGATCCTGAATTTCAAGAACGCCTTCACTTCCTCGTAACCCTCGATCACTCAAGCGGGAAGAAAGCAAGTTTTTCAGCGCTGGAATTGAGGGGAGCAATCCGCTCGTGGTCCAAAGGTGGTCGATGAGGGAGGTTCGATGGATTCGTGGTCGAACGACAAAGAAACCCGAAAGATCGCAACTCGGCAGCCGAAAAGCGCCAAGACGCTGCCTAAACATGCAAGAAAGGACACGGATGTAAACGTATTCTCCTATCAAGGAGATTGCCGATGAAGAGACCATCGGTTCGTGTGGTTACCGGAGGCTCCAGGTTGGCAGCTGCTCCATCTACACCTTCGGACCCCAGATCCGGCTACAAGACGCCCCGGCCTTCCCACTAGAAGCATCACTGTAAAGGGTAATTTATCAATATCGAAAAGGGAGTAAGGGCAGGAGCATAGAAGATGAGGATCTTTCGTAACCTCCGGCTTGACGAAGAGACTTGCGCTCTTTCGAGCTCTTTTGGGACTCAGATGGCCCTCGACCGACGCCGGGGGCGCAGCTGTGGGCCAACCTCTTCTTGAAGCCGATGGTGGTGAGTCCGGCTGGTTCGTGTGATGGTCCTCTGTAATCCGTGGGACCTATCTCCCCTCGATTGGTCTGGGTATCCTCGCTGGAAGAGTCTTCGACAGAAGCCTGCAAAGGAGGAGAGTCAGTAAGCGTGGGCGTGGCTGCGAGAATAAAAGAAGCGACAAGGATCGACTAAAACCCAAAGTTAAGCTTACATGCGTATGTCTGGGAAGGCTCCGCCTCAAGGTTTTTCTCGGCTACCTTCCTCACCATCGTCTGGTTTTAGTCGGAACTCGAGGGGTCACGACTTAGGAGTTGCTGGTTTCTTGAAGCCGATTGTGACGTTGTCATTGTTTCGCATTATAACCTTTTTCAGAGGTGGCGAACCTTGCGTAAAAGAACTAGGGAGTGGCGGTGAAGAATTGAAGGGGAGCCATCGCTGTGCGTGGGCTCAGGGCCATCTTGTTGCTGCGAAGAGAAATAGTGAGTTAGTAAAAGGATCAATTGCAGGCTGCATCGAGAAGATTTGCAAGTAGGAGTACCTGGTCCACGGGGATGTCATAGTCAACGTCTAGCTGTTTCAGCAACGGTCCCAGAGCTCTCCTAAAGACGTGAGTCTTCCACATCAACCACCAGTCTTCAAAGCCATTGGTTGACGACGCAAAGGTGAGGTCGGTAGGAATTGGGATGGTCAGAGCATCAAAGAAAGAGTAGCATCTCTGACTGGTGAGAGGATCAGGCAGATCGGCTCTACACTCTGTGAGTTGATGAAGAAAGAAGTGGGGAGCTACTTGCCCAAGGCCGAATTGACGAGCCACTACGACTGGCTGGTAGAATTCTTACCCAGGTTTGATTATCCTGTTAGATGTGCTCATACCGACTGGAAGGAAACAGGGGCGGATGACGATGGAAAAAAGTTGCCGGGTGCCAGTGTCATCGGCAAAGTTGTCTAGCCTGAAGGAGAGTGGATTCTCAAAATGTTCTGCTTCTTCCATGTAAGGGAAGAAGTTAGGGTTGTCCAGGCCTTGGAAGAAGATGCTGAACCATTTTGATGCCTCTTGAGGGGTCAGTTTACTACCTGGCAATCGATACAAAGCTTGGCCATAGCTGGTGCATCGGATTTGCCTCCCTTTAACGTCGGGGAAAGTGCAACTCGCCAGAAGGGGGAAGTCTGGGATGCGGTTTTGGAAGTACAGCTGAGCCCACAGCTGGATGAACCACCAAGGTCCACCTGCTCGATTGTGCTCGAGAACGCTTTAGCGTACATCAACCGGAGGTATCTCAGACCTCTCCAAGGAACAGTTTGCGATGCCAAAGGGTACCTTTGGCCATTCAGAGGCTAGGAAAGATAGTTCTTAGTGGGAGCAGAAGGGCCACAAAAGATGAAATGCTCTAGCCAAGTTGAGAAAGGCTGTATGTTCTTTCTCCTCAAAGGCCCTTGGTTTTCATATGACGTTGGATATAAGCGCCCACTTGTGCACTCTGTTTTGGAAGACAGTTTGTAAGGCGTGGTCACAGGAAAGCGGAGGGCTGGGTGATGTGACATCCGCACCGAATCATTGCCACGTCTAGCAAGGTTGGCGACATAGGGCCATGGCGAATATGAAACAATTCAGTATGCGGACTGTAGCCGATGGTTTTGAGAAGATTCTCGTGTTTTCAAGAGGAGACAATGATAGATGCAAGGCATCGGCTATTCCCAAAATTTCCCATTGGGGTTGGTGAGCTCTAGCTACTCTCTTGAACCAAGAAACCCAAATTTCGGGGATTAGGCTGTGCTCATGGCCGGCCAAGAATTCAGATCTAGGTCCCGGCTTACGAAGGGATTCTATTGGCCTCGCAAGAAATTAGATGGGCAGGACTAGAATCAGACGAGGCCAAGACAAAGAGAATTGGGAGAGAAGGATGCGGCGTAATGTCGAAACCTAGAAGATTTAATGGCGAAATAAAGGCATTAATTCAAGTTTCGCCATCAAGTTTTAACTTTGTGATAACATTATGAGGGGTAAGCGTACCTTCAGACCGGAGACCTCCGGATTGGTGGTGGACGATTCTGCCATCTGGTTTGCCGGCGGAGATGGATCTGTGCGGAGTAAGGATTGAAGGTTCTTGTTGCTATGAGCTCGATCTGGTCGGTAGGCAATTGGGGATCTAGGCCGCCCTTTTTGAAGAGAGCCGCAGGTTACCGTTTGAAACCTGGAAGTGGCCGTTTGGTTTTGCCTAAATATACGGCTGGGTTGACCTTGTCAACAATTTGGGGAAAGCTGATATGCATCGGTTTTTGAGTTGTGGTTTGGTTGACTGTGAAAACATGATGAGGTAAAAGCCGATGCGTTGCTATCGGCTCTTGGAGCATCGACTTGTTTTCAACATCGGCAAAATTGGGACGACAAAATTAGCATCTTTGAGGAAACAGATTCTCATTCATTTGGATACGGATCAATTACAAAAAGGGGGTCCGCTACTACTACTACTATTGCTAATTCCTAATTTAAAGGCGAGATCGTCGCCGTCATTGCTGCCTCCTTTGTCTTGGCCGCTACCAGCGTCGTTCATTGCTTCTTTCAAGAAGCCGTAGGGGCTTCATCGCCTTCATCGTCGTCTTCAGATCTTCGCTTGACCCGCGGAATCGCTTATCGGCGGGTACTCATCGGAGGAGTCTTCCTCCGATTCTTCCTCTTCGTCGAAGACTCGACGCCGTCCACGACTGTGCATCGTCACTACTTTTGCCTCCAGCTCCCGTCGACTCAAGGTTCTCTTCATCGTCAGGGACACATCGTCCTCCGACCAAACGGCAAAGTCCCAGTCCCTGACATCCCACCATCGTGGGGCAAAGGTACTATATGTGGCCGTAGGTGGGTGTTCCGGAGTCGGCTCACGATCGCTAATGCTATTAGAGGCATGAGAGGATAGACCAGAGGAAGCAGAGGAGGCCATGGCAAGAAAGAGGGTTTTTCCGATGAAGAAAGAGGGTTTTTTGGCTTCGGGAGGAAGATGGGGACTGTGAACTGTTCAGGCGGATTTAAATAAAGAGGAATAGTGAAGAAACGGTTCAATGCCATAGCAGTTTCCCAGATAGTGCTGCCAAAATCGTCAAATCATGCACTGCGGAGGAGTTGAGAAGACAGGGCATCATGATGAAGGGGTGGCGTGACGATCTGCTCGCCACGCTGCTCGGTTACGCCAGAGTCTGATATAAAAAAAACCCAGGAGAAGGAAAAAACACACAGAGTGGTTTTGGAATTACCATTGCCAAAACCAGGGGGCATGTGTTATCGCCATATTTTGGCCTAAGATGGAGATGGGCCGTGATCAAGATGGGCTTAGAAGATACATTTATTCAACGTGTTGTTGGATCGGCCTAGTGCGTAGATTTGGGCTGAATTGCCCGTGTATCCTGTATCATAGTAGGATTCGTGTTTGTTTAGGTTCCGTTTATGTTTAGGTAAAGATAGAGTTGTAGAGTTATTCCAAAAGTAGAGAGTCTCCGGACTATAAATATGTACCTAGGGTTATTGAGAAAAAAGGACAATCACGTTCACAACCAACAACAATCTCTCAGACGCCACCCTTGTTTCTAGGGTTTTTCTCGGGTAAGTGCCATCGCCTAGATCGCACCTTGCGATCTAGGCAGTATTTATCGTTATCCGGTGTTACTCGTCAAGCCTTGTTGATGGCGGTAACACCTTTACCAGATTTGTTAGAGCTAGCATCGATACTTTTACTACGATTGCTTATTCATGCTACCTCTAGCTATCTCGCCGCCTTTGCACCTTCTCCCGGTGTAAAGGTGGCATCTTGCTTGATTTCGCTTAAGTCGATTTGATCATTATAGTTGTGCCTTGTTCATCAAGGTTTAGTTTAATATCTACGTGGTTAGGCCTCACAAACGGGTTGAACGATCCGGTGTCGTAGGTATGGTTTATTGATCTTAGAGGATGTTTCCGGAATTGACGTTATGTTGGTTTTTAGGCCTTCTAGGATCGGTTTTCTACTATCTTTCGTATCTATTAGGCTCAACTACGCGTGGGACGTTCCGGTTGCGTGGTGAAAACACTAAACTATCGTAGATCGATTTAACTTGTAGTAATTAAGCAAAACCCCATGTTATCATAGATCCAATGCAAACCATGGGGATAATCGGCTCTGAAAGCCGATTTCTGGAAACTGAGCCGATCACGGCTCGAATTTTACGATACTTGTTTACCGCAGAAACCAATCGGAACAATCCATCACCTTCCGCCAGGTATAGGTCAGGTGGCACGCCCTCGAACCAAGACAGGACGCGTGCGTGCTGGAAGATTTGCGGGCCGTTGACCGAGGGACTAGGGCCCACCAGCCGCTCTGGGAGCCTCCCGGCTCTTCGTGTTGCTAGTCACTGCCCGCCGGTGAGTTTTGACAGGCAACAATATTACATGTCCGAGATTCGATCATCGGCATCTCCATACCTAGTTTGATCTCGTTACTGACATGCACTCTTTTCTCGTTCCCGTGATATAACATTCTATTGATCAAATCACTTGCTTGCAAGCTAATCAATGTGATATCACCGAGAGGGCCCAGAGTATATCTATCCGTCATTGGGATGAAAAAATTCCACTCTCGATCCATGAACCTCAACATAACACTTTAGTAGTTCTGAATCCATCTTTATAATCACCCAGTTACGGTGTGACGTTTGATGTCATCGAGAAACTCTTCCGGTGTTAGTGATTGACATGATCTCATGGTCTAAGGATTAGGATCACTTTGTAAGTGTTTATAGCAATATAAACTCAATAACTTTGATCGTAATGCTATACTTTGGATGAATGTTTATCACATCATTACACTAATGTTGTGACCTCGTTATTAACAACATCCAATGTCCATAATCAGGAAACTTTGATCATCTTGTTAATCAACGAGTTAGTTTATAAGAGAGGCATAACTAGGAACTTCCTTTTTGTTTATTAAACACACATGTATTAACGTTTCCGTATTAATTCAATTATAGCATGCAAAATAAACTTTTATCATAAATAAGGAATACGATAATAACCAATTTATTATTGCCTCTCGGGCATATTCCCTTCAGTCTCCCACTTGCACTAGAGATAATAATCTAGTTTGAAAACTTTGCGTATTTGAACACCTATGGCTTTCCAGTGTTCCATATACGCAACTGCAAGTGGTTAACATAATCTACGGATCTGACGCTTTCAGGTCCGTGTGTATTTGCATGTCTTTGCGTCTCCACGCATCACTCATTCTCTAACGAGATGGCATTGTATAAATTTGGTCTTTTGGTGACACCTTTAGTTCCTTAGGGTTAAATCATGTCGATACTATTGTCGTACAATATATCTTTAGTGTTAGCCCATTGCGAACCACACCTTAGTTTGATAACAAACTACTTGACACAAATTCCCTCCTTTGCTGCTACTATAGCAGTCATATACTTAGCCTTTTGTTGTAGTATCCGTCACAATGTCTTAACTTTGGAATTCATCCAAATCTGTCATGGAATCTCCTTTCCATTACATTGTGCCACCCATAGTTTAAATTGAGATAAACTTAACTTTGTATCTTGTGACAAAACTAGTATCAATGTAACGCTTTACAATGAAGTATTTATAATTTTTTGTCACCTCTACACAAATATATTCTTAGTTCTTCCAAAAGATCATAAGAATATCCTTACTATCGTCCAATCATCATTTTATGATTCATTCTGGTATATTCTCATAAAATTTAGAGCATAGTATGATTGATCAAAACATTCTCGTGATTTCACTCATCAAGTGTCAAAGCACTTGAATCTTGTTTCACGTATCAAGTGTTAATACACTTGAATCTTGATTCAATTCCTTTCCATGCAACAAGAACCTTTTCTTGTCGTTTCTATATTGAAATCCTTCAATATCTCATATATATACGTTTGGCACAACCATATTAGCGTCACGGTCTATCCACTATAGACATTCATGCTAAATATTTGGGTTTTGCCTAAGTCTTTTATCGAAATGAAATTCTTAACCTTTGTCAATAAAAATTACATCATTTCTAATCAACAAGATCTCCTCCACATAATGTATTAAAAATATGTCTCGGCGCTCCCACTTAATTTCTTGCAAATGCAAGCATCTTCATCGTCTCCTGATGAAAACTCCTTTTCATCACGGTGAGGATTCCAACTCCGCGATGCTTACTTCAACCATTGAAGTTTGCATGCCATTTTTAGCATCCTTTGAATTAACAAAACCCTTTATATCGTGTCATGTACACGTCCTAGGTAACCATTCTATTAGAAGAACTTTGTTTTGTTTATTCATCTACCATATACCAAATTATATGTAGTGGTTGCTACTTTAATCCGTCCAGACTAAATATCGCTATGAAAGATCAAATCTTGTCATAGTCAACTCCTTGAACATTGTCGTAAAATACTTTACGACATGTCGACTATTTCATGGATGTGAAACATCCATGTCTGTTTCTTTATAGATCCAAATACGACCGACGGGTTTTTACACCTTTCCGGAGGGTCTTCCAAGTTTAAAACTTGATTTATCGTGTATGGAACTATCACGGATTTTATGGATTCAAACCATTTGACGGAGTCAGGGCCCATCATCTCTTCTTTGCATGTAGTCGGTTTATCATTGTCAAACAATAATGATTTACTCTCAAATCTTAGCATTTTATTGTTTATCCGACCTACTTGGTTCAATAGGAACTTAGATCTCCGTGACCACAACCTTTGAGGAACATAAGCTATGATCATTATGGCTGCCTCCGAAACGATTTTCGGCGCTGTGCAACTCAGCACATTTAGCTAAGGTTTGTTAACCTTATCAAAGTTCTATTGTCCTCCCACTTAACTTTTGCGAAAAATTCCTTTTTCAAGAAACTTCACATTTCAAGCGACAAACCCTTTTGGCCTCGGTGTTATGGAGGAATAACCAATTGTTATTCGAAATAACCTACAAAGACATGCTCATCCGACTTTGGTTGTAAACATCTTACTTATGTTTATCATACCAAAATTTAAGAAATGACAATTTGGGTTTTACCCCAAACCATAACTTCCATGGTGTCATTTCAACGGATCAAGATGGAGCTCTTTTTAGTGTAAAAGCGGTAGTCCCTAAAGCTTTAATCTTTTAAAACACAATGTCAGTTTTATAAATAACACCTTTGATCCAACCATGTCTCATAAGGTTTGATTACAAATCTCAAACACTCCATACTCCTATGGTGTTTCGGGAGATGTAAATCTAGGTGTTTTGCAAAACTTGTAACTCAAATAAATCCCTTGATGATAAATCATAATTCATTTATTTTTCTTGTTATACTTGTAACTCAAATAAATCCCTTATGATAAAATCATAAACCATTTTATTTTCTTGTTACAATGATTTTTCACTTCATCTTGAAAGTCTTTGAAACATTTTCAAATATTTCATACTTCTTTCTCATTAAGTGAACATTCACTCAAATTTCCGGAGAAAGCATATGAAGTTGAAATCCATCGCTTACGACTATACATAATGGACTACATACATCGATATGTATAAATTTCAATATTTTAGTCGTTCGTTTTTCTTTGGCCTTTGAACGAAGTTTTAATTATCCTGAGGAAAGTCTCACAAGCGTCACTTGATCAAATCAAAGACTCCAAAAATCCATGAAAATGGAGTTTCTTCATGTTTTATTTCCAATATAATTTAAACGGCGATGTCACTTCGTAAGTGTTCTTTCAATCATTTGTCTAGCGACATTTTAGCATTAGGTTTTATGGATGTGATTTCTCCAACTAAATTTGTAAATCATCCATCTTATATGGAATATGGTAATTATTTGAACAACCTTTGTTCTCATAATACCTGATTTAAATAACAATTATTAAAACAAATCTTGAAGTCAAGCTTTGATGTTAATGAGAAATACAAACAACGGTTTGTTTGTTTTCGATGAACATCATCACATATTCTCTTGCTAGTTACTTAGGCCATTGTGGTTCATGAATTACGTCGTTCCGTATGAAATTTCATACCAACCAATTCGGTATCCAATACCCAAGAACCACATTGTTTAACAAGCAAAGAATACAACCATAACATGTATATCATCTATATACCTAAATTGGATATTTCCAATATTTTCTTTTCTGCCAAATATATTTTATAGATTCTCTTTTAGCATTTCCTTTTCCTTTTAAAAGAATCTATCAACATCAAAAGTGGCGCCATATACATGACACATAGTCCAAAGCGTGTATATTCAAATAATAATACCTTTAGACTTGCACTTTGAAGTAGATCACCATCATCAAAATGATCGGTATTCTTCCAAAATCCATTCTTTAGTAATCTTTTTAGTGTAGTAAACACTTTACATACATCTTCTATTCATCCTTATCATGACGACTTTCATGATCAAGCTAATGTAGCTTATAAAGACGAATCGTGAGTATAACGTTACTTTCCAAAACCCTTTTGGATGATTAGGATGTCTAGCATCTCCAACCTTTGTAAATTCTCATCCAATATGAGAACATACATTATACTCTATCATATTGCAACCAAAACATTGTTTCAGATATCGTTATATCTGTCACACATGATGGTTTCTGAAACAATTATTTCAACTCTTAGATAAACTTGATATTAAAACAATCAAGAACCATGGAGGCAAACATGATACTTAAGATACTAACATTGGAATTGTTACTCTCGATTTAATACCAATTATTAAATTTCACGGAGTAAATAGAGTTTGCTGAAAGTTTGCAATAGGACTTTAAACTTTAGATTGACACTCAACACAATACGATACCAGTTTGTAAAGTAAATATCCAGAATTCTATAGTTCTATTATCTGAATTACAACTAAGCATAAGGTGGTGAACGAATGCCAATGACTACAACAAATTATGAAAATTCACTTTGATTTAATTTATGATAAATTGAGTTCTACTAATCTAAATTAGAAATGAACTCCCACTCAAAAATGACATCCCTCGTGTCTTTTTGGTGATTACATGAACCAAAACCACTACACCAAGTCCGATCATCACGTGTGTTGGTGTAGCTTCATAGGCGAGCATCCATATGGTCATCATATCAAAACATACGACTCATGCTTAACCTTTCGGTCCATGTTTCGAGGCCATGTCTGTACATGTTAGGCTCGCCAAGTAAGAACCTTAGTATTCGTGTGTGTAACTATCTTACACCTGAGACGTGCTCGTGGATTCAAGTACACCCAATCATCACGTGATGCCTTGAAGCGACGAAACATTGTCGGTGCATACTTAAGGAAGAACACATTTTTATCTTGATATCTAAATGAGGGATCATCTTATTATGCTAATAAAATGCCAAACAAGCAATATAAGATGCAATCAAACATCACATGTTAATAAGTGAAATGATATGGTTCCCGCATATGATCTCCATCATGTGCACGGTGGTATGATCACTGTCATACCTTTATGTCTAAGGCCAAGGTCTATGAAACTTACACGTTATGTGTGTTGTAAGAGTATTATCTCATACTTCTACTTACAATATCACCATATCATAACACTAGCCCAGCAACAATCTAAACTAGACGCCTCTAATTTATCCATTGCAAGTTTTACGTGGGTTAGGGCTTTCGAAGATGGAACCGTTCTTACCTACGAACATGAACCACAACGAGGATAATCAAATTGTTGACAACTCATTGCAAATTAGATATTGACTATAGTAGGAGATACAGACACCCGCTAGCCACTTATGCAAAACTAGTTGCATGTCAAGCGTGGAACAGGTCTCATGTGCGAGGACATGTAAAGTTTGTCCAGGCCGCTTCATCCCACTATGCCACCAATATCCAAATTACAACTAAGAAGCATTAAAATGATCATCATCGCCCACATACTCATATGTGTACTACCCGTGCAAAGCATCTACGCATAGATCCGGCTGTGATACCACTGTTGGGTTCGCAGCATAGAAAGCAAAAAATTTCCTACGATGGGAGCAACTAAGTACCAAGATATATCTACTAGATACAAGCAACGGGTGGATATACATCCATACAATACATACCCTCAGAGACCGAATAGCGTTAACGAGGTTGTACTCGTGGATGATGTAGACGAACGCTTGCCAATCTCAAGATCGTGATGAAGTCCATCCGTCCACGGTCCAAAGACCATCAAGTCCAAAGACCGCAAAGCAGTGGTGCATGCGTGATCGCACACACATACGGGTACCCCGACAACCTCCATGCCCTCGCTCCAGCGAAGCAGCGGAAGCAACAAATCCTTCCAGAAAAAGCCACCGGGAACATGTATCTCGCTGATCCGAGACCATGGGGAAATTTTAAAGGAGGGAGAGAGATCCTTCGCGAGGAGGTGTACTTTGAGAGGAGGATAGGGAGGCCTTTTATAGGGAGAGAGGGGGCACCCCAAGGGGCATGGAGCCAGCCATGGTGGCTGCCCCCACCTCTTCCACATTCATGTGGGTGGAGCTCCCACTCAAAATGGAAAGCCTCCACTCCCATTAAAAAGCCTCCACTCAAAAATCCACTCACATGCATTAAATTTCCACCAAATTTAATGCAAGCTCTCATTTAAATAAAACTCTTTTATTTATTTATTCAGAAATTTGTTAATTAATTTAATTAACAAACATTCACATAAAACCCCTTACAACATTTCAATTTCACATGCAGAACCAGTTTCAGCAATTTTAACCGAAACAGTTCCGGTGTCTAGTGAAATAAATTCCTGCGCTTTCCTTTTCTTTTTCTGACATATCATTTGCTCCGAATGGTGTCGGTATCCCTTAAGTGTGTCACACTACGATTTGCGAATAATGCAGACATGATCGAGACCCCTCTCCGATCAATAATCAAATGCTGGACCTCGAGATCCATCGACTCCCACACATTCAACGATGACTTCGTGATCGTGTGAACCTTTACGCTAGTACCTTAATCCCTTTGTTTCACGATATATTACATATCCGAGATTTGATCATCGGTATCTCCATACCTAGTTTGATCTCGCATCGACATGCACTCTTTTCGCTCCGTGATATAACATTCTGGTGATCAAATCACTTGCTTGCAAGCTAATCAATGTGATATCACCGAGAGGGCCCAGAGCATATATATCCATCATCGGGATGAACAAATTCCACTCTCGATCCATGAACCTCAACATAACACTTTAGTAGTTCTGAAGCCATCTTTATAATCACCCAGTTATGGTGTGACGTTTGATGTCATCGAGAAACTCTTCCGGTGTTAGTGATTGACATGATCTCATGGTCTAAGGATTAGGATCACTTCGTAAGTTGTTATAGCAATATAAACTCAATGACTTTGATCGTAATTCTATACTTTGGATGAATGTTCATCACATCATTACACTAATGTTGTGACCTTGTTATTAACAACATCCAATGTCCATGATCAGGAAACTTTGATCATCTTGTTAATCAACGAGCTAGTTTATAAGAGAGGCATAACTAGGAACTTCCTTTTTGTTTATTAAACACACATGTATTAACGTTTCCGTATTAATACAATTATAGCATGCAAAATAAACTTTTATCATAAACAAGGAATACGATAATAACCAATTTATTATTTCCTCTCGGGCATATTCCCTTCATTCAGAACTTTGTCATACAATGTAGCCAGTGATTTCTGCTTGGAATTCCCTTTCTCATTTATTTTTTGTTGGTTAGGAGTAGAGGCAGTAGTACCTTTCCCACCCCCAGTGCTGGTATCGGTATCCATTTTATCAAAGCTTTTCTTGGATTCAGGCGGTTGGTCCTCTTGCTGGTCACTATGTTCATCAGGGTTAGGAGGATGAATATTATCAGGATCTTCATCCTGCACATTGACCACACTAGCAGGGCCCTCAACAGCAAAATGGATTTGAAATAACACTCCACCAGCCTTAAAGATTCTGGTGGTAGGAATCCTAGTGTGATCCCTAAACTTTATCTTGACTCTGATTGTTTCATAGAAAGACCTGAACATCCCATACTAGTCCACATCCTGCATGATGCCAAAAGCTATAACAAACTGCATGAGAGTTGGCCATTTACACCAGGTCTGATTCAAGCCCTTGATTTGTAGCCAAACATCATGCAGTTCAACATAGTAGTCCAGGGCTCCATTACAAACATGAACTTTGACAAAGACACCCTCCTTAGGCAGAACAAAACTAGGATACCCAGCAATCTCTTCAACCTTGAGGTGAGGTGGGAATTTGACCAGAAAAGACCACTCATCCAGGCATCTGATTTGCCAGGGCCAGTTGGTTCTATAAACAGAGGCCAGATTCTGGTATAACTCTTCTTTTGTGATACTTCCTTGATCTACATAGACAAGGCCAATATTCTTGGGAGGAGAAATCTCAGAGGTCTGAAAAGGTAACTCTATGTGATAGAAACCCAAGCCAGATGCAGCACTGCCTACAAACTTCGCAATCTGTTGAGGTTGTTTCTTAACTGGGCAAGCTTCCACTTCATGTTCCAAAGAGCTACAGATAAAGCAAGTCATGGGAGAAACACAAGCAGCTTTGTGGTGCCCAGACTCCCCACAGTTGTAGCAGATCACCTCAGCATATGCATCAAGCTTCTCAATAGCAGCAGAACCTGAATTAGCTAAAGCATTTGAGTGTGGGGCACCATCTAAGGACTTGGAGTCATCTCCTTTACCCGAGTCCCTGTTTTTCTGCTTCTGATTCTTCCAGCTTGAGAGGAGAGATTACTTCCCTGAGGTTTTTGCAGAGGGGGCTGCACCACCTGCTGAAGGGGCATCCACTGCCCGACAAAACTAGGAGGTGGTTGTTGCCAAGGCACCAGGAATTGTCCCTAGAAAGCAGGATTTGGAGGCTGCCTATACTGCTAAGTAGGAAAGCTAAAAGGAGGTTAGGATCCAAACTTTGGTGGCAACAACTGAGCTTGCTGATTAGGAGGGGGTTGCTGGAAACCAAAACCAAATGGGGGTTGCTGAATTGGTTGTACCTCTATCTTCTGCCATTGCTCCCCTCTGTTGTTTCCACCTCTCCCTCTCCCTCTCCCTCTCCCTTTGCCTCGCCCTTTCTCTGCCATGACACAAGCTTCAAAAATCTTCTCAAACGAAGGTTTGGGCCTTAGCTGCCAACTTTCAGCACTTAGAAATAGCCTATAGCTCAGATCCGACTCATCATCAGGTGAAAGAGGAAAACAATCCGCTGCCACGAAGGAGAGGGTTTGGACAAGATCTTTCTGGATCCAGACAAGGAGGGAGGGTGGGGTAGTTGTAGTAGTCCAAACCCTAGGAGGGGTATCTTCGTCTTCCCAAAGTTGTCCGAAGAAAAATCCCCAAGCCTTGTCAGCATCGTCCTCCACACCAGTGCACGTGAGCTTGGTGAGGCCATGTGGCTCCGGACCTAAAAGCAAGGATTTCTTCACAAGTCTTGTCTCCCCTCCAGGTGGGCACACACCACGACACCCACGTTGATCGAGTCCTGTCTGAGGGCCAACAAAGTTGCCGGTGCCAACGCATCTCGAAAGGAGAACTTCCCTTGCTCTGGCTGTAGAGGAAGGGAGAACATGGCCTGATCTCCTGCCTCCAACAACGATGGAACCAACCGTGAAGCCGACTTCCTGGTCGTAGATCCGCGAGGGAGACCACGCTTCCTCTTCTCCATCACTACAGGGACAGAGACCTCTGCAGCACCTCGAGGAGCTTGAAAAGGGCTTCCGATGCAGTCGATGAGTTTGCGAAGATGCCGCACATTTCGATTGCCAGCACTCAGATTCCTTCCCAATCCCTTTGTCAACGCCAGCGATGTCGAAGAAGGAGTCGATGAACCAGAATCCAGCATTAGAGTCTCGAATTTTCCTCTCGCCGAACGAGCCTGCCGAAGACCTTTCCTCCCTAATCGATTGATTGGTGAAGGATTGCCCCCGTTGCCGATGAAGGACCCCCTCGCTCCGTCAACCGCTTCAAGCGTGGCCCGAGCCTCCTCCCCGTAAGGAGTTGAGCCGCAACTCGGCTCATCCTCTTCTCCATAGGCAGGAATCGCCGGCGTCAAGCATCACGCCGCAGATTTCCTCACCGGAAGGAGACATGCAAGCGGAGTCGAGGGCGAGGTTGAAGTCGGAGAGGGCGAGGTAGCCAGCGGAGTAGTGCAGGTGGACGAAGCAGGAACGACGGCAGTGAAGGATCCCACACATGGCGAAGTAGTTTAGATATATTTGTTTTACAAACTTAAAATATCCTATACTCCTCTTTTAAAATATAAGTTAGGTTTGAAGAAAATATATCTAAACTTTTTTGTATGTAGATTCACTTTAAATTTAAGTGAACCTAGATATTAAAAAGTAGATATATTTTCTTTATAAAGTTTAAAACATTTTATATTTTGAAATCCGGAGGGAGTATTTTGAAAGGGAGTAAAAGGGAGTAGGAAAGTCTAAGACGAAAGTCCACTGTGAAAGAAGCGGAGCACGCGACCGTTGATCCAGAGTTCCAGACGAGTAGCCGCCACGCAATCAAAAAGGCGTGACCCAGATATTTTAAACCGTTTGTTAATTCCCCAGCCCAATCCGTATTTAACCTCTCAATTCTCTCCCCAACTTCCCCACCCAGCTCGAATCGGCCATGAACTCGCTGCAATCCTTCCTTGCCGTCGCGCCCGTAGTCAAGCCGGCGGCGGCCGCCGCCGCATCCGGCGCGAAGCTTCCTTCGTCCCGGCGGTCACGCGTCACCGCCTGCCTCGCGACCCCGGCACCGCCACCGACGGCCGCCCCGGCCGCGGGGGCGGCGCGGCGGGAGCTGTCCGCGGCGAGCCGGGCCGTGATGGAGGACGAGGCCAAGTACATCGTGGGCACCTACAAGCGCGCGCAGGTCGTCTTCGTGGCGGGCCGCGGCTGCAAGCTCTACGACATCGACGGCCGCGAGTACCTCGACATGGCCGCGGGCATCGCCGTCAACGCCCTCGGCCACTGCGACCCCGACCTGGTCGACGCCGCCACGGACCAGTCCAAGCGCCTCGGCCACGCCAGCAACGTCGGCTACACCGTTCCCCAGGTACGCCTCCCCCCTAGCTGACCCCCAAACCCCAGCTCATGCTACAATGTCCACAGGCTGTTCGACGCTTTGCTTACCCAAACCACGATCTCTCCATCTCAACGGTATTTCTGTTCTCGCACGCACGCGCAGGTGGTGCTCGCCAAGCGGCTCGTGGAGGCCTCCTTCGCGGACCGCGTCTTCTTCGCCAACTCCGGCACCGAGGCCAACGAGGCGGCCATCAAGTTCTCCAGGAAGTACCAGAGGGTCGCGCACCCTGATGGCGACGCGCCCACGGAATTCGTGTCCTTTAGCAACTGCTTCCACGGCCGGACCATGGGCTCGGTCGCACTCACCAGCAAGGTGCAGTACCGGGAGCCATTTGAACCGGTCATGCCTGGCTCGTCATTTGTGGAGTATGGCAATTTGGAGGAGGCCAAGAAGGTCATTCAGTCGGGGAAGATTGCCGCTGTGTTTGTCGAGCCCGTGCAAGGTGAAGGTGGGATTCACAGTGCCACCAAGGAGTTCTTGCAGGGTCTGCGGGATGCTTGTGATGAGGCTGGAGCTCTCCTGGTCTTTGATGAGGTAACCTGTTACTCATGTTCTTTATATCGTGGATTGCATAGAAGTAATTAGCGGCTACTGGCAAGTGCACAATTTTTAGTGTATTTTAAAACATGAAACCTCTGTTCTGGGATTGAGCAAGGATTCAATTTGCATCAACATCCCGGAACAAATTTTCAATGAGTTAGTAGGAGACGCGAAAGCCTGCATTCGCTCATGCTTATTTGAATAACAAACAGTAAGGTGTAAGGATTTAGGATTGCACTGTGAAGTTCAGCCTCTGTTAAATTTTGAAAGTGGAGACAGTCTAATGTGCTGTCTGGAATGCAGGTGCAATGTGGTCTGGGGCGCACAGGGTACCTCTGGGCCTACGAGATTTATGGAGTAGAGCCTGACATGATGACCGTGGCAAAGCCACTGGCCAACGGCCTTCCTATTGGTGTAGTATTGGTCAACGAAAAGATTGCTGCAGCAATAAACTACGGCGACCATGGTACCACATTTGGCGGAAACCCTTTTGTGTGCCAGACTGCATTAGCCGTACTGGACAAGATCCAGAAACCTGGCTTCCTGGCAGAGGTGACCAAGAAAGGAGAGAACTTCAGGCAGCTGCTCAAGACCAAGCTGAGCGGAAATCCTCATGTCAAAGAGATCCGGGGGATTGGTCTCATTGTCGGCATCGAGCTCGACGTACCGGCTGGTCCTTTAGTTGATGCGTGCCTGGACGCTGGTGTCTTCTTGCTGACGGCTGGGAAAGGCAATGTCGTTAGGCTTGTGCCGCCGCTTATCATCTCGGAAAAGGAGCTGGAGCAGGCCGCAGAGGTTATAAGGGACTGCCTACCTGCTCTTGATTCTTGAAGCCTCTGCCTCTTATTAGTCTAAGTGACAACTATCATGAGTTCTAGATGTCAAAGTTCATTTCAAGATTTGGAAGGAAACTAATGTCATGTTTCACTAAAAGAGCTGTGATGTCAAAGTTTCTTTCAGAATTTGGAAGGAAATAAAGTCATGTTTGGCTACTGTGTTGTTCTTGGTGCAATCCTTTTATTGGATGACTCATTCGTCCATACTACAATTCTACAACAATGATGGTATTTCTCATCTCTGGGCCAAAGACAGGAGCATCTCTATCTCATCAGTGCAGAAGCCTTGCCAACACTCCGACAATGGGCGGTGATGTATGTCGCTGGCTCGGCTTGCATGTAATTTTCCGAGAATCGCTGTAATGGTCGCTACGCCAGGGCCTCCGACGATGGCGCCCTGGATCACATTGGCGTTGGGTCCAGGCCTGTGGAAGTAGTTGTTTCCCTCGCTGCAGGAGATCTTCGCCGGGTTGGAGTTGATCGATGGCAGCGACGCTGTGCGGTGCGGCTGCAGCGGTACCTGTTCCCATACCCAACCATGTAGCTCATCCCCATGGGGTTCTTCCCGAGGAGGTAATCCACCTGTGACCGCTGGCGAAGAAATGAGCTGCGCTGGCGACAGGTTCGTGCCGCCGCACTGGAGCGAGGCCCCAACCGCCGCCAGGTGGTCGGCGCGGCGCGACGAGGACGAACATGGTCGACGTGACGGCCTGGTTGTTGGCCCAGTTCTCCAAGTAGAGCATGCCGCCAGGGGTGAGCTTTCCTTGCACGGTGTTGCAGAGGAAATTCTCCAGGTTGCTCTTCAGCTCGGCGTGCTGCCCGTCGTTGGGCAGCTTCCCTTGAAGGATGAGCTGCAAGATCGCCGAAAGTTAAATGTCAGTACTTCTGAAGTAGAAGTTGCTTCAGACCTGCTAGGATCATGGTACATCGGTCAATGGTTGATGATGTATCTTGCCTTGGCGACTAGTGCCTGGGCACCGACGTGCTTATTGTCCCAGCCCAACGGCTGCCCCGACCCGCCAAGGTTGCCGGCGCCGGCGATGTAGGCCTTGTACTCCTCGTCGCCGGTGGCGATGTAGAGCCAGACAGCAGCCCAAAGCAGCTCGTCCTGTTCCATTTCCAGCAACATAGAAAAGTTTCAGTTTTCATTTTGAAAATGTTACTGTAATGGAAATTTCAAAACACTTTTATTTTCCCATCATGATGTTACTGATTTGCTACCTCGTCGGAGCTGCTATGGTAGAAATTTCCGGCTGACGGCACGCTGTTCTGGTAGAGACCACGGTGGTTCTTGGCGAACTCAAACAACTGCAGAAAAGCATGTGAATCACAAAGTTAGCGAATACAGTAGTTGTAATTCGTGTGTGCACAAATATAAGTCGACCTTTCAAGCAATAATACTTTAACACTAATTTTCAACCATAAAAGATTTTATGAAAAGATTTGCAATATTAATTGTTTCGCGCACATCCGAAATGTATCGAGCATGGTGAAATTTGAAAATTAATGTAGACAATTACTAGTGCAAATTAAGATAATAACCATGCAAATAAACGAATGATAAATGTGGGCATGATTACAATGCATTTATGCTTACGTGCCCAAAACATTTAGGCTGGTCCTAGTGCTAATATTATAGTAAGATGTATCATGCATGTCAATTTGGGAAAAATCTGATGTGAAATAACAATTAATAAAGAGAGAGGTGATTAGAGTATCATAGGTAGATACCGTATCATAACACGTAAAACTAGAAATAGAAATCATAATGGCAAGTAAATCTTGTACACACATTTTACATAGAGATTCTATAAATTAATAAATATACCATTACTATGATAGTACTACATGATACAATGCACTAGAGACATAATATTATACACTAATATCATATACATGATACTAGTATTATGATACTCCCATTATGACCAGCCTTAGACTAGCCCTAACAGGGATAGGTATCATGTATTACATGAATGCAAAATGTTTATGTCACTGTAATTAATAATGAAAGAGATTATGATAGTATCGTAGATAGATAGATATGAAAGAGAAGGCTGGCTGCATGTAATGTAATAATAAGTAAAATATGCACCTGCTTGGCATGCGTCAGAAGCCTCGACGCGTACCACCGGTCACCGCCGGGAGCCCGCGCCGAGAACATGACCGCGGCCGCGGCCAGCGCGGCGGCTGTCTCGGCGGCGACGTCGGAACCCGGGTGGGACGCGTCCACCATGTAGGCGTTCCTGGGCGTGTCCATGTCCTCCGGCCGCTCCCAGCACATGTGGTCGGAGTTGCCGTCGCCGACCTGCACGTAGAGCGTTTCGGCGGCGACGTGCGCCTTGACTAGGTAATCGGCGCCCCACCGGACCGCCTCCAGCGCGTGGCGCAGCTCCCCCGCCGCCGCCATCCGGGCCCCGTGCTCCACCACGCCCCACGACAGCATCGTCACCGTGTACGCCATGGGAAACCCGAACTTGACGTTGTCGCCCGCGTCGTAGTAGCCGCCGGTGAGATCCACCTGCATGCACATTGGTTGGACACATTAGTTAGACGCCATCGCCATTGTTGGGGTCTTGCATGCATGGACAGAACACGAATGAACGGACGTGCTTACCCCGTGGTCGGCGCCGTCGTTGAGGGCCGAGTTGCCGCGCCAGTGGACGCGCTGCGTCGGCGGCAGCCTGCCGGAGCGCTGCGCCTCGAAGTAGAGCAACGACTTGGAGAGAGCGGCGGCGTAGTCGTGCCGCACCATTGCGCACGCTGGCATGCTTACCAAAACCCCTGCCATGGCAACCAGGGCTACGAGCAGCGCCATCGTACTAGCCATCACCGATCTTCCTCGGACTAAATCCTTAGAAAAAATCTCGTGGTTAGCTAGCTAGTTCTAATGTGACACTACGCTTGTACTCGGTGAGTGTGCTTCTCCTGTTGATGGAGCGTGTATTTATAGGTCTAAAGAGATGGGGTGTGACGAACACGTTCGGTCAAATTCAAATTCCCTCATAAATGCAATAGTATATATCAGGAAGATTTGTGACCATACAAACATGAGCAAAATGTACACATATCATCTCTGTATCTGTATTCCATCATAAATGCAATAGTATATATCAGGAAGATGTGTGACCATATAAACCTGAGCTAAATGTACACATATCATCTCTTAATCTGAGTTTACACAAGGATAATAATTGGAGAAAAGATCGATATGCATGCAATTCCAAATATCTACTATTAATTACTGCTCCCTCCTTTAAAAAATAAAGGCTTTAAATATTTAAGACACAAATATGATCATTTATATATGATACCAAATTAATGTCAATAGACACAAATATGAATACAATATATTTTTATAATGGATCTATTTGATATTGTAGATATTAATATTTTGTTCTTTATATTTGGTCAAAGTTAGTAAATTTAACTTTTGACTAAATTTATACGTCTTAATCATTGGAAATGGAGATAATACAATTCAACATTGACCGTTTATATGGAAGGTGACTACATGCCAATCAATTGGTAATCTTTTGAGTGCATATGAGTATTTATTTTCTAGCCACACAAGATCAAAATCGATAGTGATCCTTCTCGGTCCAATTCAAATTCCTTTAAAATCCCTCAGGGTTGCTTGAAATTTGCTTAAATTTCAAGCATATATATCTCTAAGAGCGTGTGCAACAAGGGTCTGCCATGCCGCCATAAATATTATGTTAAAGACGCAATGTAGTAATTGCTGATCTGAAAGATAAATGGTAAAATAGTGTGCCTTTTCTTATTAATTAGAAGATTTCTTACAACTTACTACAATACTAGATGCCATATCTTAGCTACATGTCTTCTAAGTATATTTTAATCATCACATATTTTAGAGGTGTAAAAACATTAATTGTTAGCGATGAACTAAAGTTGCATATGATGATGATATCTTCCCAATGTCACAGAGGATGCGATGACGTGGAAGAGGGAAACCGAAAAATATAGGTTTGTCTTCTCTTAGATGCAAATTTAATGAAAGATGAGACCAGTTCTTCTGATATACGTGATGTCATCTTCTATTAACTCTTTTTTCTGATAATTTATTTGATCTCACATGCATATTTTTATACGCATGCTAGCATTAACTGCAAAAGATGACAATAAGAGAATATATTGCATAACATGCTTTTACTTCTCTATATATCGTGGAAATTATAAGAAACAACCATCATATATACTCCATTACTGACCATCTATATACTATGGAGTATTCATCATTCTCCATGCCCAAATAGAGTTGAATGCTTGCAAACACATTTATTTTGTCTCTTGGTGTTATAAGTAACAAATGATATTTTCATGCATATGAAATTATGTCGTAATTAAATATGAATTTGAAAATGCGTTAATTAGAGATGGGTTATGGCTGAGTTTTGATAGTGGGTCATATGGTTATAATTGTGGTGCAAGAGCGGCGGGAATGTCTGGCTTATAACTAAGCTACATATATTTTCTTCTCTTCATACTATCTCGCTTAGCGCATAAATGAGCTGCCTCATTAGCATCTCTAACAATATAACTAATGGAAAAGCAAAAAACAACCTGCTAAGCTACCAACCTTCCTCTCTTTCTTCCTCATAAAACTCGACAACAACCTAGGTATCCCTCTATGATTTTTTAGGTGGGCACTTTCAAACTCCAGTTGCATAGTATCTCTGATTGTGTAGGCTTCCGTCATCGTCGGATTTGTTAGGTTTTGGTACCATAGCCCTAACCTCGGATCATATCTCCCAAGTTACCATGCATAAAAAATGGAAATCAGTCTCAAAAAGTGCAGTGTCTTCATTTAGTTTGATAGTATCATTATCTCCCGTGCTACTTTTATATTGAATTATTTTTAATATTATGTTAAGAGGTTTAGAAAAAATTCTATGTTTTCTTGATGTGGTCAATGATATATCCTACAAGCATGCAAAGTCACAATGCTAATATTTTGTTCCGAGCTACACAAAAAATTAAAAATCTGATAAGTTTTGGAATGTTGAAAATTTGCACTATTCACTGTACTCTCATATGCATATTTCTTTTGTTTTTGTATAGTGTAGAGTACAAAGTATTTTAATTGAGATTTTACACATTTGTAAGATAGTTCGCCGAGTACATCCATAATATTTTTCATTTTTAAAATTCTTTTACATATGTTCTAATTTTTTGAAAAATAAAGAGATCAGCGGAGCCTGGGAGAGAGAAATCTCTACTCCATTATCGAGTAGTAATCTATAGTCTTGGAGAAATTTCCATCCACACCTCATGGATTCCATGATTTTTTTTCATTTTTCAACATAGACAACGCCCTCGAAACAGGATTTCGCCCTGTTATAAATAAAACACACTTGTGAGGCCGATGCTGGGCCAGACAGCACAACGCCCAAAGAGACACCACACGATACAAGAAGCTAAGGCGAACCCAAGCCAAACGAAAAACAAGAAGAAGAAAAGGAAAGGGGAAAAAGAAAGACAAACCGACATTAGTGGTGCGACGAGAACGAAGGTAACTCGTCACCGGTGCGCCCTCCGGATGAGTACCACCACACTACCGGCAATTCATAGCGCCGCGTACCAAGCAACACCTCCAAAAAGGGGAGTGACGTCAACGACACTGCTGCTCGGACATGTCCTACGGTTTCCCTCGGTACGCCACGGGAGGTAGGTGGGGGGTACACCCGACGCCATTCAAGAAGGATAGCGATACCCGCAGGCGTCACTGCGTCGAACTAAAAAAACAAGGATTTCTCCTGACCTCCCCACCGAATCACACTCCCGGACACTTTGTAAAGCACCACCAAACACGCCGCCCACTTGCACGCGCCACCATTGGCCTGATTCTCCATCTCCGTCACACCATGAGCCACAAAGCGAGGACGGTGAGACCGAGCGAGTAGAACCATTGGCAAGGGTCGTCATGGCATCAGCACGTGAGAGGGATCTACCTCCACCGCCAGAAGGTGGTAGCTGACCGGATGTAGCAGCAAACAAACCAGACCCTCTAGCCCAGCCAAACCAACTAGGGTCGTGAAGTCTCGCCGCCACACTACAACAAGGATGCCACTGCACACACCAACTCTGGCACCAGGTCGACTCCTTTGGCTACCAGGGGCTCCGCCACCTCGACAAATCCCATCTGTCAAGCAACAACTCCGTCGCCACCGGCCTCACCCGAGCAAGTCGGGCCTCCGTTAGACCAAGAAACACTAGTGCACGTCGCCTCCTGGAGCCGCCTCCGCCGAAGGGACGCCCAAAACAAACCACCTTCCACCGAGCAAGGTTTGATGCGTGACCTGCAAGGACAGGGTAGGTCTGGTTGATATATGATGGAGGTCGCGGCACAGCCGTGTGAAGGAGATCAACCTCCACCACTGTAACATCCCAGTATTTAGGACCTAACGAAGGGTGGATTTAGGAATATGAATTGTTGCATGCATTTATTTGTGAAAATGTGGGTAAAATTTTTGCCAAATAAAAACTTAAGTAATCAGTGTTTCTTTCTTACTTTGAGAATAGGTTTAGTCTTAAAGAAGGATTGCTATAAACTTTGATATGAACTTAAAGTAGTTATGTGTGTTTTGAAATGAGTTTGGATTCTAAAACTTAAGTGTTTTATAATTTAAATGATTTGGATATAAGATTAGAATCTTAAATTAATTAAGAGAAAAGTATTATAACTTAAATCTTATCTAAAAACAATATTGTATGTGAAATTCATTTTACATACTTAATCAAGTTACAAAGAATAACTTATTACGGTTATTCCAAACTTCACAATTCACACAAGAGTAAAGAATAAAATATTCTTTATTAATAAATATATAATCTTTATTACAAATGAACCAAATAAAGATTACATAAATTTACAAAAGAATAAGAAAACTACATTTGTATATCCACTAACTATCCTATACCTAAAACTACATTAAATCTTCATCTTTATCTTTTATACCTGCAAAACAAAGATTAAATAGAAAACACGATAGGATCAGTGTTAGAATATTTCTCTCAGATATGTCAGTGAGGTGCACTTGACAATCTCATCATTGAGAAATGTTATAAAGGGGCAAGTTTCACCAATATGAAAGATTTCATCTTTCATAAACTCAAGGCCAGAATGAAAATGATAGCCAAAAGGGACCAATTCACCAGCCAAGGTAAAAGTAGATTGGTAATAGTAAGTTCAAATTTTCTAAGCTTATCCTCATGTGCATAGCAGGCACACAAGTTGCACACACACAAGCATGCAGAGGGGTGTGCTGTCGACCTCACAAGCATAGCCATTATAATAAAACCACAGCCACTGTGGAGGAGCACCTCAAAGGCATCTCTCCACCACACAATACACTAGCACAACCAGGATGAACAATGTTAAACCAAGAACAGCAACCAAACCAACCACCCAGATCAACCCAAACATCACCAGAATGGTGACATAAGGAGGGGAATAGATCTTGTGGACAGTAAGGTCAAGCCCAGGAGCTAGGAGGAGCATGCAAGCTCAAGAGGAAGCTCAGGAGCCAGCAAAAGCATATCAAGATCAATACCAAGAACAAGATCAGGATCATCATCAATATACCACACCAACATCAAATCTTGTGGTGAGTCTCATAAAACCATCACGTGCTTTCATCAGAATGTATAAACAAAGGCATGTGTTGCTCTATGCAATAATCTCTCAATAAGCACCCAAGAGGGGTGAATCTATCCTAGAGATTTCAAGTATAAGGATAAGAAATCTAGCTCAACCACAAACACTAAACCTCGCATCAAAGATCACTGGGTTCAGTGTTACTTTGCAACTTAGATCATTTTCATTTGATCTTATCAAGATCAGGGCACATCTCAGAGAGAGTAGCACCTCTACTCTTGCAAGATTCAAACAAACTAATATTCAACCAACTAGGAATTAAAACCAAAAGCCTCAGACCAACATCATAGGAAGGAAAGTTAATACAAGTTTTCATGTCAACTTGTCAGTATTAATCACCACCATAATCAAGCTAAGCCCAGAAATAAAAACCCAATCACTTGTGACCCAAAATACAATGGTATCACAAGGACAAGTTCTTAATGAGCTAAAACCAAGCTTCACTTAGCTTCCATAGATAAAAAGGGACAACCACTACATATCATTTTCCTGAAGCCAAGTGCCAGAAATCAATCTTAAATTCATACATCCACAAAAAAAATCATTACATGTAATGATTTAATTCAGTGTGTATAATCTCATACAAACTAACACTATAATTACAGTAAGCAACCACTGAAAGGAACCATCACAAGATAAGCATTCTAACAATAAAATACACTCTCAGACCAACAACATAATCCAACCAAGGATTCCATTGAAACATAAGCATGAATCATGGGGGATTACCACTAGAACTAAATCTGATAGGCAACTAGTATCATCAAAGCTACTATCAATCCTTAACCACAACAGGCAATCATTTCCCATGATCAACACTAGATCTAAAGCATCATAGATATGATCAACAGGGGGGTTATGAACCCTAATCCAGAGATGAACTCAATCAACACATAGTCACTCAACATGAGAAGCCACTAGATACACACCAAAAAGAATCATGGCAGTAGCATGGACAATCACCACAGAGACCACTTACCCGAGGTCCTCGTTGATGAATCAAAGAGGAAGAGGGGGCGAACTGGCCAAGACAGGAGCACCTGTAGGGGCGCTGCAACCTGCACCTGCCACGGTGGCGGCCGTAGCAGCGTACGAGACCAGCACACCACCGCAGGCGGGATCGCGGCGGCGGTGACAACATATTCTCCGAACCCTACAGTTCGGGAATGGGGTGGAACAGACCACGGGGAAGCCCCGGAGTCAAATACAAGCGGATAAAACAAAAGAGCGTCGTCGACAACCCCAACTCGCACCACGGCGGCGACCAGAACGACCAACGACGGCGAGAATCGACGGTGGCGGCATCGTCGACCACAGGGGTGAGTTAGAGGAGGAGGAGATAAGGTCGAGGGAGAGAGAGAGAGGAAGCAGAGTGGACTGGGTGTGCCAAAACCCTTCGGGGTAGCCATTTGACCCTGCCCTATTGGGCCACTTTGGCCCAATAAGCCCAAGGGGCCAGCCCAGCTTATTTAATAATTTTTTTGATCAATTGGAAAAGACCAAAATACCCCTGACCCCAATAAAATTATAAAAAATAAATTAATAGTCCAAAAATTATAAATAAAATATTTTTGGATTCACAATAATACACTCTATCCAAATAAAATAAGTTATCAAATTTTGGACATTCAAATTTTTATAAGAATTTTGTAATTTAAATATTCCTTATGGAATTTTACAAAATTATTGAAAGGTGATAAAAATAAATAAAAATAGCTTTCATTATTTATTAATATTATAGTATTTTTGAAAAATACTAAATAAATATTTAATAAGGATAAATGTTTATAATATAAGTAAAATACTAAAAAATCTTGGAAAATAAGAATTATAATTTCAAATATAATCACATATTATTATTGCACTTAATTAAATATTTATTTTTTACTAAATAATTAAAAAGTAATAAGCATTATAAAAATCATATTTTATTATGTATAAATCACAAAAATACATGTAATATACTAAAATGATCACAAAAATAACAATTACATATTAAAAATCTAATATTTTACTTTTGATATAAACCAAAAATTCAAATATTTTAACAACTCAAATATAAACTTATTTACTTCATTAATAATTCATAAAATAATAAATAACATTTATTAATATCCTTGAAATGAGTAAAATAAGTTTAATATATAGTACAAATCTTAAATATTAATGAAATAAAACTCTAATGGTTTAAAACATTATAAATATCTTTATATCAAACTATCTTCAACTCTAAGTGAAGATTATATTCTCAAAGGATTCCAACTCATGGTAGAAACCTTAAAGAACATCTTGTGAATGAATCAGATCCTTTCCATTTACTTTAAATTATCAAATATCAACAATTACCACAACACTATAAATTTTTTTAAGGATAATTAAATGAAATTATATCTGGAATTATAAACTCAACTCACTTATCTATAAAAGGTAAATGATACTACTCTATCATAGAATTAAGAAACCATTATCTCAAGTAATAGAACAAACATTCTTAAATAACTTAAAGAACACATTTCAGATATACAAGATACCAGGGTGTAAGTATCATACTTTCAAAAACTATCTATATTTTAAAGTTAACTTTAGTCTCCAAGAGTCCAAATATAATACCATACACATGACTACATGTTTTATAGTTAACTTTGGTCTGAAGTAGTTAATCTATAAAGCAGCATGAACTCAAGCCATTTGATTAAAACAAATAACATCAACCATCACTAACTAACCACAAGGTTATTTAGACCTTAGAAGAGAAACCTTTTCTTCGAAAGTTATCCTTTTTGCCACTTTAAATAAGAAATCTTGTATAAGTAGTCCTAACTAGTATGTCATAAGAATGTATATTTTATTCCTACATATGTGTTGACTCCAACCACTCATAAACTCGAATAAAAATACAAATACGAAATTTATCAAAAAGGACCACACATTCCAAAGTAACCACTTTCGAAATCCAAACCTTAGAACAACATTATTTCCGGAATTTACACTTAAAATGTGCATCACACTACTTATGCATAAAAGCATATTGCTTCTTTAAACATTAGTCCTTACCGGACCAATGATGCTGATTTCAGATTTTTGGATCTTATATTGACTCGAAGACCGTGAGTGTATAATCTTGCAACCACAAAAGGCAAGTTCACACTTGCTCATGTCCTTTGTTTATTTTCTGTAAAGTATTTTACAAATCCAGTGTTGTCTTCACCTGCATTTGAAGAAGGTCAGAAAACACTATTTTCCAATGATAATGAGAACTATTGATTACTGATCCAGGGTGATCAATTAATCTATTAAATCTGACAGTTGGAATACCACTGTTCAGAACTATATCACCTAGGGCTTAACAACCAATTTCGCCAGTGATTCTTGCGCCGTATATTACGCGTTGACCATGAGATTTGGAATGATACGGAGAAGTCAGCTATATCTTCTTCCTCTCGCATGAAGCCGGATGTGCAGGTCGTGGCTGTTATCCTCGTAGCGTAAATTTTAATTGGTAATTCGTAGAGGATATGCAGCATATGGGTGGGAACCCTCAACGTCCCACGATAGTTCTGACATCTAATGGTTTGTACAAACCATTGCCGTAATTCTTTATGTGGGCATGGTGTACACCAAGGAGGCATGCGGGGTCGCGAAGGGGGCAGTGATTGTCTTGGATCATCTTCTGGGCCCCACATCATGGAATTGTGGACGGGAATAAGCTGCCCGATTGTGCAACAAAGAGTTGATCTCTCATGGGTAAAGTAATGCACCTCTGCAAAGTGTAAGAATCAGAACTTGTTACTCCTGTTCGGGAAGGAGCTAAACGCGCGGAAAGGAACCCCATGAAGGTTCTGGTAAACCCGTGAAGGCTGATGAACATAGCTTTTCAAAATAAAAGCAACCTTTAAATAAATGTTTATGAAAACTTGCATTGCCTATGACCTACGGTCTATGGCTGTAGATATAGTGCATCAAACACTCCTTTTCTAGTGAATTTGCTGAGTACGCTCGTACTCAAAGTATCTTCTTAACCCTTGCTAGATTCTGAAGCCATTAGAACGATATCTACATCAAGATATGCTCCAGGACTTATCAAGACCAGATGAAGCTCTTCAATAAAGAAATGGAAGTCAACATATATCTCAACTCAAGTGAAGACGAAGGTTACCGAGTCAATAGGAATATTATCTCTAACAAAAGAACCTATTTCTGTAGAGCATTGCAATAGCAGCAATGCCAGCCTCTTAGTCTAAATATTAGACTTAATAGCATAATCGTTCTGGCGTTGTTTAACTTTGATTCTTCTTTGTAAAGAAATTCTTTCTTCCTCTTATACCTAGACTGTTCTCTGGATCTTATGTAAAGAGTGAGTTGTAACCTTTAAGCCATGTATTGGACCCGTTGTGTTTCTGTTGTGCCATTCTGAGGGATGTAATACTCGTGAACGGTGTTCGATTGGTGTTATGTCAACGACTATAGTATACTACATCATGCAGTGGTATGCTGGGTCACCGCAACCACCGATGGCGGTTGTTGTCTGTGCGCGGCAGCAGAGACACACTGTAGTAGACTCTAATCCCAACAACACGGCGGTGTGGTGGTGAAGGAGGAGATATTTCTGCAGGGCTTCACCTAAGCTAGAGCAGGACGGTGGACGAGAGAGAAGAGAGGGGGTGGCTAGGGTTAGGCGCCCATGGACAAGGGGTGTAGGGGTGTGCCCCCACCCCTCATTATATAGGTGGGGGGTGGCCAAGGGTTCCCAGCCCAGTCCATGTCCCCCCCAACTCGGCCTCCAAAGGAAGAGCTTGAAACCTTTTCCACCAAGACTTCCCTCTAACCAAAAACTAGAGTTTGACTTTTCAAACTAGGATTTGACTGTTCAAACTAGGGTTTGACCCTTTTACTAGTCTTGGACAAATTGACCCTTTAGGGTTTGGTGCGGCTGGACCCTAGGGCATGCCACTGTCCATGTGACCCCCTCCCGGGGTGGTGGAACCACTGGTGGTCCCTCTAGAACAATCTAGAAGTATCTGGCCAAAACACCGAAACTTTTTCCAAACCCCGGAAAAACACTTTCCTTATATGAATCTTATTCTCCGGACCATTCCATATATCCTCGTGATGTCCTGGATCCAATCCGAGACTCCGAATAACATTTGGTCTCTAACTCATATTCCATATCTACTTCAAACAACATTGAATCCTTAAGTGTGTCTCCCTACAGTTCGTGAACTATGCAGACATGATCGAGACACCTCTCCGACCAATAACCATTAGAGGGATCTGGAAACCCATTATGGCTCCCACATATTTCTACGATGACTTTGTGATAGAATGAATCAGTTACATACGATACCAATTCCCTTTGACGCGCGGTACTTTACTTATCTGAGGTTTGATTGTCGATATCTTTATACCTAGTTCAACCTCGTTACTGATAAGTACTCTTTACTCGTTCCATGATATGACATCCCTTGTGACCTAGTCACATTCTTGCAAGCCAATTGGATGACATTTCACCGAGAGGGCCCAGATTATATATATTTGTCATATGGATGGACAAATCCCACTCTTGATCCATGTGCTTCAATCCATACTTTCAGAATACCTAATGCCACCTTTATAACCACCTAGTTATGAAGTGGCGTTTGATGTCATCAAAGCATCCATCCGGTGATGGTGATGGTGATTAACATGATCTCATGGTCGAAGGATTAGGTTACTATGTATTTGAAAGCTTGTAACAAATGAACTCTAAATGACTTGATCTTATGCTATGCTAACTATAGGACTATGTCCATCACATCATTCTCCTAATGATATGATCTTGTTATTAATAACATCTAATGTCCATGATCAGGAAACCATGATCATCTATTAATCAACAAGCTAGTTTAACAAGAGGCTTACTAGGGACTCTTTTATGTTTACAAAACACACAAGTACTAATGTTTCTAGTTAATACAATTATAGCATGGGATGTAAACATTTATCATAAACGTGAAGATATGATATGACCACTTTATTATTGCCTCTTGGGCATATCTCCAACAGTCTTCCACTTGCACCAAAGTCAATAATCTAGTTTGAAAAACTTAGTTCATTCAACACCTATGGATTTATGGTGTTGTATATACACGATTGCTAGTGGTTAACTAATCTTCGAATTCGACACTTTCAGGTCTGTGTGTTATTGCATGTCTTTGCGTGTCTACGCTTCACTAATTCTCCAATGATATGGCATCGTATAAATTTGGTCCTTTGGTAAGACCTTTAGTTACTTGGGGTTAAATCATATTGATACTATTGTAGTACAATATATCTTCATAGTACTTGCCCGCTGTGAACCACACCTAGTTTGATAACAAACTACTTGACACAAATGCCCTCTTTTGCTGCTACAATAGCAGTCATATACTTAGCCTTTTGTTGTAGTATCCTTTCCACTACATTGTGCCACCCGTAATTTAAATTAAGATAACTTAATTTGTATCTTGTGATAAACCTAGTATCAACTTAATACTTTACAATGAACTATCTATCTATTTGTCACCTATACATAAATAACATATTCTTAGTTCTTCCAAAGATCATAATAATATCCTTACCATCGTCCAATGATCATCTTATGAATCATTCTGGTATATGCTCATAACATTTAGATCATAGGAAATCTCTGGATGTGTACATATCACGGTATAATTAATCAAAATATTCTTGTGATTTCACTCACCAAGTGTCAAAACACTTGAATATCGTTTCACTCACCAAGTGTCAATACACTTGAATCTTGATTCAATCCTTTCTGTGTGGCAAGAACCTTTCTTTTCATTTCCATATTGAACTAATTCAATATCTCATCTATGTACATTTGGCACAACCATATTAGCATCTCAATCTATCCATATAGACATTGATGCCAAATATTTGGGTTTTGCCTAAGTCTTTCATCGAGATGAAATTCTAACCCGTGTCAATAAAATATACATCATCTCTAATCAACAATATGTCTTTCACATAATGTATTATAAATATGTCTTACCGCTCCCACTTAATTTCTTGCAAATGCAAGCATCTTCATCGTCTCTGATGAAGTTAAACCTTTTAACAGTTTTTCATCACGGTGAAGATTCCAACTCCGCGATGCTTACTTCAACCATTGAAGTTTGCATTGCTATTTTAGCATCCTTTGTATTAACAAAACCCTTTGGATCGTGTCATGTACACGTCCTAGGTAACTATTCTATTAGAAGAACTTTTCTTTGCTTTGTTTAACTACCATATAACAAAATTATGTGTAGTGGTTGCTACATTAATCCGTCCAGACTAAATATCGTTATGAAAGAACAAATCTTGTCATACTCAACTCCTTGAACATTGTCGTAAACTCTTTACTAACATGTCAAAAACTTCATAGATGTGAAACACCCATGTCTATTTATAGATCCAAATACAACCGATAGGTTTTACACCTTTCTGGAGGGTCTTCCAAGTTCAAAAACTTGATTTTTTGCGTATGGAAATATCTAGGATTTTATGACTTCAAGCCATTTTGACGAAGTCAGGGCCCATCATCGCTTCTTTGCACATATTCGGTTTATCATTGTCAAACAATAATGAATTTATTCTCAAATCTTGGTATTTGATTGTTTACCCGACCTACTTAGTTCAATAGGAACTTAGACCTCCGTGACCACAAACTTTGAGGCACGTGAGCCATGAGTATTGTTGCTGCTGCCTCCAGGACACTTTCTAGCGCTACGCAAATCAACACATATAGCTAAGATTCAATAATCTTATCAAAGTTCTATTGTCCTCCCACTTGACTTTTCACGAAAAAATTCCTTCTCAAGAAAATTGACGTTCTAAGCGACAAGAACTTTTGTCTTCGGTGTTATGGAGGAATACCCAACGATTATTCGAAATAACCTACAAAGACATGCTCATCCGACTTTGGTTGTAAACATTTTACTTATTCCTAACATACGAATGTTTAAGAATGGACAACTTGGGTTTTATCCCAAACCATAACTTATATGGTGTCATTTCAACGGATAATGATGAAGATTTTTTTAGTGTAAAAGAGGTAGTCTCTAAAGCTTTAATATTTTAAAATATAATGGTAGTTTTATAAATGACACATTTGATCCTACCATGTCAAACAAGGTTTCATTACATATCTCGAACACTCCACACTCCTATGGAGTTTCGGGAAATGCAAATCCATAGAACGATTCCTTAAATCTTAGGTGTTTTGCTAAACTTGTATCTCAAATATCTTCCTTTATGATCCAATCATAAACTCTTTATTTTCTTGTTACAATGATTTTCCACTTCATCTTGAAAGTCTTTGAACATTTTCAAATGTTTTATACTTCATCCTTATTAAGTAAATATACACATATATTCACTCAAATTTTCGGAGAAAGCATATGAAGTTGAAATTCATCGCTCACGACTATACATAATGGACTATATACATCAATATGTACAAATTCCAATAAGTTAGTCATCCATTCCCTTTTGGCCTATGAACGGAGTTTCAATTATCTTTAGGAAAGTCTCACAACTGTTTGTTGATCAAAATCAAAAGACTCCAAAATTTCATAAACATGGAGTTCCTACATGTTTTCTTTCCAATATAATGTAAACGGCGATGTCACTTATTAAGTGATCTTTTAATAATTTGTCTTGCGACATTTTTAGCATTAGTTTTATGGATGTGATTTCTCCAACTAGACTTGTATATCATCCATCTATTATGGAATACGGAAGTTATTTGAACAACCTTTTGTTCTGATAATACATGATCAAAATAACAATTATTAAAACAAATCTTGAAGGCATGCTTTGATGTCACGAGAAACCCAACAACACTTTATTTGTTTTTCAATGAACGTCATCACATATTCTCTTGCTAGTTACTTAGGCCATTGTAGTTCATGAATTGTATTGTTCTGTATGACAATTCAGACCAATAAATTCGGTATCCAATACCCAAGAACCATATTGTTTAACAAGCAAAGAATATATCCATAACATGTATATCATCTATATACCTATGCTGGACAATTCCAGTCTTCTTGTTTTCTGCCAAATATTTATGAAATTCTCTTTCAGCATTTCCTTTTTCGTTTAAAAGAATCTATCAACATCAATAGTGGCACCATACATATGACACATAGTCCAAAGCGTGTATAGTTAAGTACTAATGTCTTTGGACTTTCCCTTTGAAGTAGATCGCCATCATCAAATGTTTGGCATTCTTTTGAATTCCATTCTTTAGTAATCTTTTAGTGTAGTAAACATTTTACCTACATATTTTGTTCATCCTTATCATGACAATTTTCATGATCAAGCTACTATAGCTTATAACGGTGAATCGTGAGTATAACGTTGCTTTCCAAAACCTTTTGGAGGATTAGGACGACTAGCGTCTCCAACCTTTGCAAATTCTCATCAAATATGAAAACATAAATTTTTCCATATTATACTCTATCATGTTGTAACCAAAATATTGCTTCAGATATCGCAATATATTTCACACATGATGGTTTCAAACATCTTTCAGCTCCTAGATAACCTTGATATAAAAAATCTTTTGAATATCAAGAATCATGGAGGCAAACATGATACTTATATACTAACACTGGAATTGTTACTCTTGATTTAATAGTAATCATTAAACTTCAAGGAGTAAACGAAGTTTGCTAAAAGTTTGCAATATGAATTTTAAACTTTAGATTAACACTCAAAAACAATACGATACCAGTTCATAAAGTAACTATCCAGAATTCTATAGTTCTAATATCTCAATTAAAACTAAGAGTAAGGTGGTAAACGGATGCAAATAACTACAACAACTATAAAAATTCATTTTGATTTAATTTATGATAAATTGTGTTCAACTTTAATCATATTACTGTTTAACTCCCACTCAAAACAACATCCCTCGAGTCATTTTGGTGATTACACAAAGAAAATCCACTACAACAAGTCTGATCATTACGAGAAATGATGTAGTTTCAAAGGCGAACAATCAACATGTTCATCATATCATCCATATGACTCATGCTTTACCTTTCGGTATTCCGTGGTTCGAGACCATGTCTATACATGCTAGGCTCGTCAAGTTTAACCTTAGTATCCACATGTGCAAATTTTGCTTGCACCCATTTTATGCGTACGTAGAATCTATCACACCCGATCATCACGTGATGCTTCAAAACGACAAGTCTTAGCAACGGTGCCTACTAAGGATGAAAACTTTATTACTTGATATTTTAGTGAGAGGGATCATCTTATAATGCTACCATCGCGATCTAAGAAATACAAGATGCATAAAAAGGATTAACATCACATGTAATTCATAATATGTGATATGATATGACATTTCTTCTTGTGCCTTTGGTCTCCATCTCCAAAGCACGAACATGATATCCATCATCATCGGTGTGGCGTCAAGTTCAATGGCGCCGCTTCATGGTTGTCCATCACCAACAACAACTATTACAACTACTTGGAATAAATCTATTACATGATGAATAGACACGCAGATCATGACGAGTTTAAAGACAACCATTAGGCTCCTGTCGGTTGCCATATTACAATAAGGATCATTGCATACATCAAATATAATCAAAATCAGATCATGTCCATATCATATCACATCACATGCCCTGCAAAAACAAGTTAGACATCTCTATTTTTTTTGCATGTTTTACGTGGCTTGAGGCTTTCAAATAAGAACCGTTCTTACCTACGAACAAGAACCACAAGGCTGATACAAGTGTTGTCAAGCGCCCATTATAAATTGAATCTTAACTATGGTGGGAGAGACAGACACCCGCAAAGCCACTTATACAATGCAAGTTGCACGTTGAGCGTGGATCAAGTCTCATGTGGGACGACATGTAAGGTTAGCCCGGTTCGCTTCATCCCACCATCTCGCAAGATGCAAAGTACACGAAAAGCAAGCGACAACAAGAGCATCAACGCCCATAAAACCATTGTGTTATACTCGTGCAACAGATCTATGCATAGATTCGGCTCTGATACCACTGTAGGGTTTGTTGCATGGAAAACAAAAAAATTCTACCGCAAGAACACACAAAACCAAGATCTAATCTACGGACAAGCCAAGATCTAATCTACGAGATCGGTGCAACGAGTTTGTAGAGAACTAATTGATACGTCCTATTTGCATCACCATTCTATATCATAATTTGCCTCTATTCATTGATATATTTCATATTAAAAGGTGATACTTATGTATTTTCATCTGTTTTTGCATGTTGGATGATTCTTGGAGGATGAACTGCCGGAGTCAGGATTCTGATGGTAAAAGAGGTGTTTTGATGCAATTTCGCGAAGATCAGAAAAATACCAGAAAAATTATGGAAAATCATATTTTCCCAGAAGACGAAGGAAGCCAGAAGGGGAGGCGGAGATGGGCCACATGGGCCCACACCCCCAGGCGCGAGCCACCCCTGGGCCGCCATGTGGGTGTGGCCCACCTGACGGCCTCCGCCTCTCGCCTATATCTCCTCGAAACCCTAAAACACGGGGAGCGACCATAGAAAGATTCTGCTGCCTCTGCGGGGTGGAAAACACCGAGAGAGAAAGAGCTCTCCGGCAGATAGATTTCTGCCGGGGAAATTCCTTCCCGGAGAGGGGAGATCGTCGCCATCAACACCATCATCAAGCTAGACTTCATCGGGATCATCATCATCATCCACACCATCATCACCACCAGCACCATCATCACCACTCCATCCCACTGTAACAATTGTGTTGAATACTTACACAGTTCTTAGGGGAAACTTTCCCGGTGTTGGTTACTATTGTAGTTGATGCTTGTGAGTGGAACCATTGGATTATTGTTTAAGTTCAGATTGTTATCCATCACCATATCATTTTTGATCTTGATCCATATGATGTCTTGTGATTAGTTCGTTTAGTTTTTGAGGACATGGGAGAAGTCATGTTGTTAGTAGTGGATTTGTGTTGAGATATTATTCAATGGTTTAGTATTTAAGTTGTGGTGCTATTCTTCTAGTGGTGTCATGTGAACGTCGACTACATGATACTTCACCATTTATGGGCCTAGGGGAATGCATTGTGTATTTGGATACTAATTGTGGGGTTGCGAGTGATGTAAACTGAACCCCGTTAGGACACCATTGCACAAGGGAGCGAGATCTCGATTCTAAGGCTCTGGTTAGGTTTATATCTTAATTGCTTTCCTGTAGTTGCGGATGCTTGCAGGGGGTTTAATCACAAGTATGTATTAGTCCAAGTAAATTTGGTACATTAGCACGGGTTCACCCACACAACACTTACAACACTAGAGAAGACTACTCAGCTATTTGAAGCTAAAGCGCTTGACAGAATTCCCATGTGTCCTCGAGAACGTTTGGTCCTTATAAGTATTTCCACCGGCTTGTCCTTTGCTAATAAAGGATTGGGCCACTTGATGTAGTTGTTCGTTTTATTTATTACTTTCACTTTGTTTCTTTGCTTTATCAGAAAACCCCTAAAAATCTGTTTGCTAAGTATTTATAGAGATTTCCTGCTTCATACCACTAGTCAACACCTTCTGCTCCTTGTTGGGATCGACACTCCTATTTATAAAAAGTACTATGATACACCCCCTATACTTGTGGGTCATCACTAACCCTCGTAGATCCCAAGCATTTAACGAGATCAGATTCTCGTGGTTGATGTAGTCGATCACTTGCCGATCTCAAGATCGTGTAGACGATACTTTCGGCCAGAAAGAGCGCTCCATGATCGGTCACACGCATGAGTCGATGAATATCTTCCTCTCCCTTGTTCCCACAGGCAGAAAAGGTAATATATCCCCTCAGAATCCCAACAACACGCATGTGTGGTGGTGGTGGAGGAGAGATTTCTGCAGTTCTTTGCCTAAGCCGAAGCAGGACGGTGGACGAGAGATAAGAGAGGGGGCGGCTAGGTTAGGCGCCCATGGAAAAGGGGTGTGTGTGTGGGGTGTGCTCACACCCCTCATTATATAGGTGGGGGAGGGGCAAGGGTTCCTAGCCTAGGCCTTGTCCCCCCGCCCAACTCGGCCTCCAAAGGACGAACTTGAAACCTTTTCCACCAAGACTTCATTCTTACCAAAAAGTAGAGTTTGACTTGTCAAACTAGGATTCAACTATTCAAACTAGGGTTTGACCCTTTTAATAGTCTTGAACAAATTGGCCCTTTAGGGTTGGGTGAGGCTGGCCCCTTGGGCATGCCACTATCCAAGTGACCCCCTCCCGGGGTGGTGGAACCACTGGTGGTACCTCTAGAACATTCTACAAGTATCCGATCAAAACACCAAACTTTTCTAAACCCTCGAAAACACTTTCTGATATGAATCTTATTCTTTGGACCATTCCGAATCTCCTCGTGATGTCCTGGATCCAATCGAGACTCCAAACAACATTCGGTCTCCAACTCATATTCCATATCTACTTCAAACAACATCGAATCCTTAAGTGTGTCTCCTACGGTTCGTGGACTTGATGTCTACGCACTTCTATTCTTGTAGATGTTTTGGGCCTCCAAGTGCAGGTTTGTAGAACAAGAAGTTTCCCTTAAGTGGATCACTCAAGTTGTATCGAACTCAGGGAGGAAGTGGTCAAAGGTATTCCCTCTCAAGCAACCCTGCAATCAAGATACAAGAAGTCTCTTGGGTCCCCAACACACCCAATACACTTGTCAGGTGTATAGGTGCACTAGTTCAGCGAAGAGATAGTGAAATACAAGTGGTAACATTGCCAGAAAATAGCTTGACGGTGAGGTAAAGACTAAAGCAAGCAAACATGAAACATATCTAGATGCAAACGGTGTCTCAATGTTTAGAAACAAGGCCTAGGGATCATACTTTCACTAGTGAATACTCTCTCATATAAATATCCTCTCTTCATGATACTACTCTTAAATACTCTCCGGTTGGACACTCTAATCATCGGTAGGGCTATAACAACACTCCTCAAAGTCTATCTTCCCCAATCTAGATAACCCCACAATGTCACCTTGAGCGCTAGATGGTTCCAAAAAACACCACAATTTCATAGAGACATCCAACTCCAAATATAACTCATAACAAATATTCAATCTAGCCAAAGTGCCACACACAGTATGCCCGCTGTCACTTTCACACACGTGGGGAAAATCATAGATCTATTAAATCACAAAGAGTATTTATGTAGACTCAAGCCTAAGAGCTACCATGGCGTGCACGCTGTCACTTTCATACACATGGGGAGAGCAGAGATCTATTGAAGCACTTGAGTAGCAAGGTAGTTCTACTTGATTACAAAGCTCATGACCACAACAAGATCATGCATAGAGAGAGATGAACACATAGCTATCGGTAGATCCCTTAGACTCGAGGAAGAACTACTCCCTCCTCATCATGGGAATCAGAAACGGTGATGAAGATGGCGATGGAGATGGCTCCGGGGGGCACTTCCCCGTTCCCGGAAGGGTGCCGAAACAGAGACTTTTTGTCCCCTGAATCTCTCCTTTGGTGGCGGCGGCACTACAGAGGTTTTCTTGGATTTCTTCTGGATGCCCTAGGGTTTTTGGGTTGGAGGCTTCTTATAGGCGAAGGGGGAGGCCGAGGAGGCGGCCAGAGGGCCCACACCCTCCCCAGGCGTGGGCCAGGCTTGGACGCGCCTAGGGGGGATATGGCCACCCTCTGGTGCCTCTCCTTCCCTCCTTCTGGATTCGTGTCCCTCATGGAAAGCTATTGACTTTGGCTTTTGTCCCGTCCAATTTCGAGAATATTGATTTTCTGCCTTTATGGAACCAAAAACAGAAGAAAAACATGCAACTGGCACTGTGGCAACTTGTTAATAGGTTAGTTCCAGAAAAGATATAAAAACACCTCAAAGAAAGACAAAGTAAAGCAAAGTAGATACTAAACAAGCATGGAACATCAAAAATTATAGATACGTTTCTGACGTATCAAGCATCCCCAAGCTTAACTCCTGCTCGTCCTCGAGTAGGTAAGTGATAAAAAGAATAATTTTTGAGGTGACATGCACCATCACAATCAAAATCAAACCATTTGCAAGCATTGAAAGCTGGGATCAAAGAACTCTAATCATGTGCATGAAAGATGGAGTTCTAACAATAGGACGTAGTAACTATGCATGCAACATGAAAGGCTACAAACAAAGATCATCAATAACATGCATTGAAAAACGTTTGTTTGTTTCACATATAGAAAACATAGCATAGTGGCATTCAGCTTGTCCCTCATAGAGTAGCAAATAGATGCATAGGACACCTTCAAAGTTCACAAGGGTGACTAGAAACAAGTAGCACAAGAACAAGTAATATCACAATATGCATCAATTAATAAGCTTTGGAACACTGCACACAGAATGACAACTATGCTCTCTTAATGGTGCCTAAAGTAGAAGGTGGAGACTTAATAATGGTGGAAGAAAGGACTTTTTGTAAAGGAATCATGGATTTCAAGTTTCAAAAAGAGCTTCCAAAAATTATGGTACTTGTTAGCTTTCAGCCCTCATTGCCCCTATCATAAGCATCTTGAAGTGATTAAGGTTAAAGTGAACAAAGATGGAGTATATGTTGACGGTATAAGTTGGCAATCTCAAGTCCCTTGAATACGAGGGCCACACCTCATGCTACTCAACTTTAGTCGCCTGTAAGTTCTTGTCATTGTAAGTATTTGCATATCATTGAGAACCGCCAACAGGGTACCCCTTGCACATGGTACAGGAGCTATCCCATAACCAAAATTACAAGGCAAGCAGACAATGAGCATCTCAACAATCTTCTTATTTACCATGGGAATATGGTGCTTTTTTCTCTCTTTCCTCTTTTATCAACGTGTCTCTTTTTTAAGAAGAATACTTCATAGATGTCACTACGGTGATGCTTGATGACCCACAAGTATAGGTGATTGCAACAGTCTTCGCGGGTAGTATTACCCAATTTATTGATTCGACACGAGGGGAGCCAAAGAATACTTGCAAGCCTTAACAACTGAGTTGTAAGTCAAGCACCTAGAAATAGTCCTTGCTCACAGAAGTTTATCAGTAGCAACAGTTTGTAATAGCAATAGCAAAGCAACAACAACAGTGAAATAGGAGCAATAGTAATAGTAACGGTAACAATAGGATTCAAGTGCGGTAGGCATAGGGATGGATGGACGGGCGTTGCATGGACGAGTCTAAACATGTAACTTCAAGACCTAGGGCATTGCAGATAAACAATAACAAGAATAAAAGTACTAAACAATCCTAGGATGTGCTCCAAATATAGTCATACATGCTCGCAATGAGAACTTGCATAACATCTTCTGTCCAGCCAACCTGTGGTAGCGGGGCCTCTAGGGAACTAATGGCAATTAAGGTTCTCCTTTTAATAGAGCACCGGAGCAAAGCATTAACACTCCGTGAACACATGTGATCCTCACACCACAACCATCCCCTCCAGTTGTCCCAATTATTGTCACTTTGGGGCCTTTGGATCCGGACAATGATATGTGTACACAACTTGCAGATAAGATCATAAACAATACTATCATAATGATTCAATAATAAGTTCAGATTTGAGATCATGGCACTCGGGCCCTAGTGACAAGCATTAAGCACAACAAGTTGCAACAAAGTCAAATAGCAATAATAGAGATACTAGGCACTATGCCCTAACAGGTCTTATTCGATTACATGATAGAACTCATACAATCCCTACCATCCCCAAGCCTACAGCGGGGGATTACTCACTCATGGATGAGGGAAACATTGGTGGTTGATGGAGATGCATTGGTGATGACGATGGCGATGATCCTCTCCAAATTCCCCGTCCCGGCAGGGTGCCAGAACGGAGTTTCTGGATCCGAATCTTGGTTTCTGATGGAGGCGGCGGAGCGGAACTCTTTCTGAAAAACTATCGACCCCCCCCCCCTGAGTTTTTAGGTCAGAAGGCAACTTATAGGCACGGAGGGAGGCCGAGGAGCTACCTGGAGGGGCCACACCCCCTCCAGGCGCGGGTCAGGTGGGCCCGTGCCTGGGGTGGGTCTGGCCCCCCCAGGCCTCCTCTCTGTCTCCCCTTCTGGCTCCGTGGATCTTCTGGTGAGAAATAGTTTTTGGCATATTTTCCAGGATTTTTCCTGATAGTTCATTTTCTGCACAAAAACAAGACACCAAGGTAATTCTGCTGAAAACAGCGTCAGTCCATGTTAGTTGTATCCAAATCACACAAGTATAGAGGAGAAACAATAGCAAAGTGTTCGAGAAAGTAGATACGTTTTGGACGTATCAACCCCCCAAGCTTAGCTTATTGCTTGTCCTCAAGCAATTCAGTTGAAAACTAAGTGCGATAAAAGAACTTTTACGAACACTTTGCTTCATATGATGTATATATTCTCAGCACGGGAGTAGATACGTAGAAAATTCATAATAAGGAGTATGCAACTAAGTCTACTCAATAGACATTGCAAGCTATGAAGAGAAACCAACTCAATAATAATAAGTAGCATGAAACATAAACATAAGCAAAATTACAATGCTCATAATAAGGTATGATAGAGTGGTATCTCGCTTACCTTGGCTTGATGAGCACAATATAAATGCCAAGGCACCTCTGAAGTTCACATGAAGATTAGAAGTAAAGATATCAGAGATACACGCATCAAAGTCATGACATAGTTAACCAAGTTTTGGAACAAACACAAGAATGACAACTATGCTCTCAAGAAGGTTCTCATAGAATAAGTGATGACTCAACAAGGTTGTGAAAATGGTTTTGTGAAGGTTTGAAAGGCTTCCCAATGCTGAAAGGAAAGTACTCATTATCTTTGAGCTCTCATTGCCCCTATCATAGGCATCTTCATGTGGTTAAAGTGAAAGTGAGGTCCACTCTGAATCATATGCTTGACAGACCATAGACTAAAAATCCCAAGTCCCTTGAGTACGAGGGTCGCTCCGCATGCTACTCAACTTTGGTCACCTGAAAGTTCTTGTCATTGTAAATACATGCATATCATCGAGAACCGCCAACGGGGTACCCCTTGCACATGGTACATGAGCTTTACCATAACCAAAATGACAAGGAAAGTAGACAATGAGCATCTCAGCAATCTTTTTATTTACCATATGCATAGCTTTTTATTGAGGACGCTTCATAGATGCTCATTATAGTGATGCTGCAAGTTTCCACCATGATTAAACATGGCTTAGGCTAGCGGCCCAGGCATTTCTCTAACACAATGTATAAACTCCATGAACTCACAATCTCCCCTTTATTTCACATCGTCGATATCCGTAAACAAAAGAGCAAGGAATCAACTAGATGAGATATCCAAAAAGTGTTGAAAGCGTTCCCCGTGGCAGCAAGGTTCTGCTGACTCCCAGTATATAATTAGCAAGCATATAACTTTCATGGACTAGTCACAATGGTTCAGAATTATTAAGCGCAAGGAATAAAGTGTGCCATCAAGTTCGTGAGAGCTTTACTAACTAACTTTCTCAAAATAGACAAACATTTTATTTTGTAAGAAAAGACGGCATATGGAATATGCACTGAAATAGCAAATGATGCTAATAGGTAGGTATGGTGGATACATCTGACAATATTGGTTTTGGGGAGTTGGAAGCACACGTAGAGCACATACTTAGTGCAAGTGAAGGCTAGCAATAGAGAGGGAGTGACAAACGAGAGAGCAATAGCTGTCATAATCATGCTTGCAACAAAACATGACTAACTATGACATGAAAGTGATACAAGAACTCTGAGGCAAAATAAATCATCGAGGCTTATTGACTATTGATTAGTCATATGCATGCGTGAGCATGTGCCAAGTTGATTCACATGAACAGTCAGAGGAGGATACCGCAATGTCATACCAAAGTATGAATAAAACAATGCAAGCAAACATTCATATGGCATGCTACAAACTATTAGCAAGCTGGAGCTAATCATAGACAAGCAAGAACTACTAAGCATCCATAATGACATACACCTTACACAAACATGCTAAGCATGCTCACAATAATGAGTATATGTACAAAAAGGAAACAAATAGAGTTCGTTACCAACCTCTTACCACACCTCGAGTTGTCTTAATCTTCATTATTGCCCTTCACTTGTGTGACTTGAATAATTAAAATGAAACCAAAATCCACTAAGGACGGCTGAACCCTGCAAAGAACTCACAAAACCAAAGAAGAACAACAAATATTTTTGGTGTTTTCGATTTTTTTAGAAACAAGCAAACAAAGGAAAACCAAACAAAAACAAATCAAACCAAAAAATATTTTTGGTATTTTTGGGTTTTTAGAAAGAAGCAACATAAACCAAAAACAAAGCAAAAACAATGGATATACAAAGAACCGACCGAACATGATATAAATATGAGTGTGTGGTGTCGGTATACCTCCCCCCAAGCTTAGGCTTTTGGCCTAAGTGGGGCTCAATAACACAGATAATACCCCCATGCTGGTGGGTCATCATAGGAATGATCATAGTCAGGCACCTGTGATGAAGAAGACGACGCGCCCCAATCAAATGAGGGCTGATGATATGAAGACTCTCCCAAGTTGGAGGGCTGAACCGAATTGTCTTCGGCATCCTCTTCAACATTCTCCTATTGCTGGGAGAGTCCCCCCCACATAAGTGTCAAGCTCCTCCTCCATAAGTGACCATCCTTGCCTGTTATCAAAGTTAAACAAAGCAGGTGCAGGCAAATAAACTATTTTCTCAGTCCTACCCTTTCTCCGACCTTGCTAGGCAAAATATAATTCATATGGAAAACATCTCACATTAGCCCCCAAGGAAACAAAACCATGCTGAATCATAGATTCAATATCAAGCCTCTCTATGGGGAACTGAAAATCTAAATAATGAGGCTCTAAACCATGGAAAGCTAGCAACCTAGAAGCAATGAGACCTCCACAAATTCCACCCTTCTCATGGTTGGTGGTGAGACGGTGAGCTATCAAAGCACCCAAACTATAAGAACTATTCCTATTCAGAGCAGCTGCAATAAAAGCAAGATCAAAATAAGAAAACTTTCTAGCAATCTTTCTAGCAAGAACACACTTGGTAATAAAATAGGCAAAGTATCTAATAGCTGGGAGCTGAATGTTCCAAATTTTACCACTTTCCTTTGAGAAGTCGAAACCTTGGCAAATCTCAACATACAAATCAATAAGTGACTTGGACCTCTCCTTGATCTTCTCACAAGATCCCCACTGGGGTACACTAATTGCTGCACGGAAATCAGCAAACGGCAGGTCGACACGTATATTATATATTTTGTAATGGACCATGGGATTATAAGTAGACCAAGTGAACTGGAAGTCCTGCACAAAAGCCATGGTTATCTTAACATATTGGATTGGTTCACCTTCAACAAAGTGCTCCAACCCTGCATTTGTAACCAAAGTTTGGAAATCTTGAAGGATCCCCGCAGCTCTCATAAATTCATGGCATGGATATATGGAAGGAAAAACTACCTCCTCACGATGAACCTTCATTGGCTCAAGCACCATCAAGTCATATTGGTTCAGTGGATAAGAACTCATCTTCCTTGCTGAAATTTTAGACAACCATCAAACCAGTGATTTCTAAGTTGATAAATGATGAGCAACTACTATAGGAACTTGCTAGAGGACTACACATGCATCAAAACAAAGTTTCTAAGCATAGAACAAGCATGCAAGCTCAAACAACCTGTCACCTATAGCAGCAAAATACTCAAGATACAATCTACCAATCACAAATCTAATTGGACAAGTGGAGAAGGCACATACCAAGGAGCAAACCCTCCAAAAATCAGCACTTGAGATGGGCTGAACAAGGAGATCGAAAATCACGAGCAAGAACAACAAGAACTTGGTCTTGAGAAAGTTTTCCGGTGTTTTTCGGGAGAGAGAAAGAAGGTGGCTTTGAGGAGGCAGCCTGGAGGGGCCTAGGTGGGCCAAACCCCCCTAGGCGCCACAAGTGGTAGGCCCGCGCCTACCACAGGTGTGGTGGCCTAGGGTGGCCCCCTGGGTCACCTCTGGTACCTCTCTGCCCCTTTTTTCGAGGAAAAATTTATTTTGAATTTTCTGGGATTTTTCGGGAAACTTTTTTTTGGCCAATTTTCAGGGTACGAAAATTGATTTTCTCGCAGAAACAGTTTTTTCAAAAGAAGCAAAAGCAACCAAAAGCCAAACTACAGGAGCTCTAAGAAACAAGCAAACAACTAGCAAAACTAAAGCTAAAGCAAAGGCCAGGAAGGAGAAGGAAAAAGAAAGCAAGTATAACCACAGTGGAAACATTATTTTTTTCATTAAAATCCTTTTGTTAACAAGGTTGATCAAGTATTGTTACCAAAACAATCTTATATGAAACAAAACCATGCATTCCACAAGGTGATTATGTTACCTCATACTTGATAGCAATGGTCCCAATCATAATAGTTTCAAAATTTCCGTGTGGAATGGGACAATATATTTCTCCAACCTTAATTCCTTCAATATTTTCAATGGAATTCAGGCAATATCTCTTAAAACCCTCCTTGGGGAAATAAATAGTGTGCTCTTTGTCATTAATATTGAATGTTACTTTTCCTTGATTGCAATTGATGACAGCACCTGCAGTATTAAGAAAAGGTCTCCCAAGAATAATAGACATATTATCATCTTCAGGCATTTCAAGCACAACAAAATCAGTTAAGACCATGCAATTATGAGAAACTTGAACAGGAACATCCTCACATATACCAATAGGAATAGTAGTTAACTTATCAGCCATTTGCAAAGATATATCAGTTGGTATCAACTTTTCTAGCTGGAGTCTCTTGTAGAGAGAAAAAGGCATAACCATTAACTCCAGCTCCCAAATCACATAAAGTAGTTCTAACATAATTATTCTTAATGGAGCAAGGAATAGTTGGTATACCTGGATCATCAAGTTTCTTTGGAACCTTACCATTGAAGGAATAATTAGAAAGTAGAGTAGAAATCTCCTCATTAGGAATCTTCCTTTTATTAGAGACAATATCCTTCATATACTTTGAATAAGGAGGCAACTTAATAGCATCAGTCAAAGGAATTTGCAAGAATAAAGGTTTCATCCACTCACAAAACTTGTTATAGTGTTCCTCCTCCTTTGACTTGTGTTTCTTACCTGTAAAAGGCATAGGTTTCTGCACCCAAGGTTCTCTCTCTTTACCATGTTTATTAGCAATAAAATCTTCCTTTGTGTACCTAGTGTTCTTAGTGTGCTTCTCAGGTTCTTCCTCACCTTCCTCCTTATCAGGAGACTCATCATTATTATTACCACTCTCAGTTTCAGCATCAGAGACAGATATACTATTAGGATCTATAGCAGGTTCAAGTGGTTCCTCAACTACTTTATGTTTCTTTTTCTTCCTCTTACGAGGACTACCACTATCTTCACCTTGTTGAGAATCCTGCTCAATTCTTTTAGGGTGTCCTTCAGGATATAAAGGATCCTGAGTAGCTATACCACTCCTAGTTATAATTCCATAAGCATGTTTATCTCCTGAAGCATTAACTAGCATATTTTTTTGTACCTTAGCAAGTTGATCAAGTTGAGTTTGAACCATTTGAAAGTGTTTACAAAGCATTTTAATATAATTATAAGTTCTTTCCACAATATCTTTCAACTCATGGATAAGTCTCGATTTTTCCAATAAATGATTCTGAACTTGTTTATTAAAATAACCTTGTTTAGCAATAAAAGTGTCAAGTTCCTCTAAACATTGATCAGGAGGCTTACCATAAGGAATATCACCTTCATCAAAGTGTTGGAGAGAGTGTACCTCAATAGTAGATGAGTGGGGAATTGGCTTACATAATTCTTCTATAGTAGGTAGATTCTTTACATCTTTAGCTCTAATACCTTTCTCCTTTAGACACTTCTTAGCTTCTTTCATCACTTCATCATTTAATGCAATAACTCCCCTCTTCTTTGTTGTTGCTGTTGGAACTGGTTCAGGAAAAACTGGTTCAAGAGTAATAGGATCAGGTGCATTCAGCTCAGTTGAAGTCGAATCATCATAATTCTTGCTTATCTTGGTCATTAATTCTTCAGCATCTGTAGGAGTCCTTTTCCTGAAAACACAATCAGCAAAGCTATCTAGGTAGGTCCTAGAATCATCAGTTAGTCCATTATAATAAATATCAAGAAGCTCATTCTTAGGTAATGGACATCCAGGATGTCCATGAATCAAGGCACAAAACCTTGTCCATGACTCATGCAATTTCTCTTCTTCTTCCTGTTTAAAATCAAAAAGTATCTGCAAAGCAGCATGTCTAGCACTGGGAGGAAAATATTTATGGAAGAAAGAAGGAATCAAGCAATCAGGGCTATCGATGGAACCAGGAGGTAATCTATTAAACCAAGCCCTAGCTTCTCCTTTTAGTGAAAAAGAGAAGATCTTAGCAACAAAGTACTTACGCATCTTAAAATCATCAGAGAACAAATCACTCATAGTAGAAAGCTCATTCATATGAGCCACAACACTCTCATTTTCAGTACCACAAAAAGGTTCTTTCTCAACAATATCTAAATAAGATAAATCAAGAGAGAAATCATAATCTTCATCTTTACTATCTATGTGAGAAGTGGCAAACTTAGGATCAGAGGACATATTAGGCATAATAGTACGTCTAGCAAGGAGACTCTTCATAGCACTAGTACCATGTGTGTTTCGGCACTCTTCAACAAAATCATCAGTGAGCTCAATGTAACCATCACTAATATCATAACTCTCACTAGCCTCAGGTGAGCTAATAGGTGTAATAGTGTATTTACTAGGAGTTTTGGTATTTCCTAGACTAGCCATAGTAGCATCTAGAAAAGGACCTAATGAACCACTCGCATCAAGCATAGTAGAAGTAACATCATGAGCATCAAAAGCAGTTTCAGACTCAGCAGTAGTAGCAGTGTGTGTAGCATGTGTATGTGGCGGTGGTGTAACAAGCTTACTTATAACAGACGGTGCATCAAGAGCAGCATGGGTGTTTAGGACTATACCTCTTCTTTTAGTGGATGGTAAAATAGGGAACTTTCCATCATGAGACTTCCCCATGATGAAAGTAGTAGCAGTGAACAATAATAGATCCAAGTGAACTTACAAATAAAGCTATGCTCCCCGGCAACGCCGCCAGAAAATAGTCTTGATGAGCCACAAGTATAGGGGATCATAGCTCTTTGGTAGTATTATCCAATTTATTGATTCGACACAAGGGAAGCCAAAGAATACTTGCAAGCCTTAACAACTGAGTTGTCAGTTCAGCTGCACCTGGAAATAGTTCTTGCTCACAGAAGTTTATCAGTAGCAACAGTTTGTAATAGCAACAACAACAACAACAACAACAAAAACAACAGCAAAGCATTAACACTCTGTGAACACATGTGATCCTCAGACCACAGCCATCCCCTCCGGTTTCCCAATTATTGTCACTTTGGGGCCTTTGGATCCGGACAATGATATGTGTACACAACTTGCAGATAAGATCATAAACAATACTATCATAATGATTCAATAATAAGTTCAGATCTAAGATCATGGCACTTGGGCCCTAGTGACAAGCATTAAGCACAACAAGTTGCAACAAAGTCAAATAGCACTAATAGAGATACTAGGCATTATGCCCTAACAGATCTTATTCGATTACATGATAGAACTCATCCAATCCCTACCATCCCTAAGCCTACAACAGGGGATTACTCACTCATGGATGAGGGAAACATCGGTGGTTGATGGAGATGTGTTGGTGATGACAATGGCGATGATCCTCTCCAAATTCCCCATCCCGGCAGGGTGCCAGAACGGAGTTTCTGGATCCGAATCTTGGTTTCTGATGGCGGCGGCGGAGCGGAACTCTTTCTGGAAAACTATCGACCCCCCCCCCCTGAGTTTTTAGGTCAGAAGGCAACCTATAGGCGCGGAGGGAGGCCGAGGAGCTGCCTAGGGTGGCCAAACCCCCTCTAGTCACGAGGTCGGTGGGCCCACGCCTGGGGTGGGTCTGGGCCCCAAGCCTCCTCTCTATCTCCCCTTTTGGCTCCGTGGATCTTCTGGTGAGAAATAGTTTTTGGCATATTTTCCGGGATTTTTCCTGATAGTTCATTTTCTACACAAAAACAAGACACCAAGGTAATTCTGCTGAAAACAGCGCCAGTCTGTATTAGTTGTATCCAAATCACACAAGTATAGAGGAGAAACAATAGCAAAGTGTTCGAGAAAGTAGATACGTTTTGGACGTATCAATGCTGCAAGTTTCCACCATGATTAGGCATGGCTTAGGCTAGCGGCCTAGGCGTTTCTCTAACACAGGATACAAACTCCATGGACTTACAAGTTCCCTCTTTACTTCACACCGGTGACACCCATAGATAAAAGAGCATGATATCAACTGATTACAAAGTACAAGTGCAATGTTGAAAACGTTCCCCGTGACAGCACGGTTCTGCCAATTCCAACGTATAAGTGCAAGCATATAGAACATAGATGACACAATGGTTCAAGTTTATTAGGGGCAAAGAATATAAAATGTGCCAGCAAGTTCGTGAGGGCTTTAATCACTAAGTTTTCACATAACAAAATAGTTTTAATTGGAAGATAGCCGAAAACAAGAATATACTTGGAATGGTGTAACACACCATGCATAGGAGTTTATAGTGGACGCTTTGGAATAACTTGGTTTCTTGGAAGTTGGAAGCATGAGTAGAGCTTACTCATACAAGTGGAGGCTAGCAAAAGACTGGGAGCAACCAACTAAGAGAGCAATAATGGCCATAATCATGTAGAGGAACAAAACATTACTAATCAAAGCATAGAGTGGTACTACAAGTCAAGGATTAGATGATCATAGAGGCTATGGTGACTTGTTCATAGTCATAACATGGTGTGAGCATGTGCCAAGTCAACCCAAACAAAGCATCAAAGGAGAATACCATAATACTATGCTTTTGTATGCTAAAACAACGCATAATTTTTTCAAGGCACACTAAGCAATCCCAATTGTTTGTAACAAGACATGCTACAGAAATAATCACGAAGCATAAGGTCAAAAAAATATCTAGCATCACATGATAAAGTCTAAGCCACAGTCAAAACAAGCTCCCTTTTGTACCACTATAAGCATGAAGCTTCCTACTCTTTTCCAACACTAAGCAACTTATTTGAAACAACTCATAAAGATAAAAAATAAAGAATAGTGAGCTTGTCTCACAAATCTATAAAGAAGAACTAAAAAATTCTAAGATGAAAGCACAAGAAAACTAAGGCTGAACGCAGTGCTAGCAAAAGTGAACACTCACAAAACAATAAGAGTGAAAACTAGAGTGTTCTAGGCAATGGAAACAGAGTGTGTCTCTCTCCAAAACAAGTGTGGTGTAACCAATCAACTTACTCAAGCAAACTAAAACCAAAAATGAAAACTAAGACGCTCCAAGATCAACACAACAATGCATCAAACAATAAAAACGAAGTGTTTAGAAAGACCTGACATTTTTATTGATGAAGAAGGGGATGCCTTGGGCATCCCCAAGCTTTGACGCTTGTACCTCTTGGATATTTCTTGGGGTGACACCGGGGTGGCATCCTCAAGCTTGAGCTTTTGTCCATTCTTCATCTCATTATATCATTCTTTCTCTACACCTGAATTGTTTTCCTTCATACAAAACTTCACACAATCTTCATTAGCAACATTAGTGTATTCAAAAGATAATAGACCTTTAGGCAAAGCTTTGGAACAACAAGACTTTCACTAAATACACAAGCTACTATAGCAACTCCTTCAAAAATATCAATTTCCCAAAAAGAACCCAAAAGAGAATCAATAAGAAGCAAATGCAAATAATGGCAGAAATCTGTCAAAATAGACCAGCAGGTAGAAACCGATTTTTTCTAAGGCCTTCTGTTGCTCAAATCAAAAAGTGTTGAACTAAAGAAAGTTATCTAACATACTGGGGGATTTATTCGTAAATTTTGAGCTCAATCATAGTTACAAAGACTCCTCATGAATTTTTATGGTGGAGGACATAAATCTATTTCGGGACAGCAACTCCACAAATCTTACTTCCCTCTCATTAGAGGTCATTCTTGGCACAAAAATCAAATAAAAAGGATAATGAGAGGTCATTACTGAAGTAATAACTTCCAAGACTCAAGAAAACTCTTGGGTTATCTCCCAACAAGTACTTTTCTTTAACGCTTTATGTTAGGCTTGATAGTTTGACAAGATGCTCACATAAGAAATATGAATTGAAGTAAAAGAGAGCATCAAGAACCAAATTCAAAACACATTTAAGTCTAACCCACTTTCTATGCATAGGAATCTTGTAAAGAAACAAGTCATGAAAGCACAAAGCAACAAACATAGGAAAGTAAAACAAGTGCAACTTCAAAAATTTCAACATAAAGAGGGGAAACTTAATATTGTTGAGATACATAAAACCATGTTTCCCTCTCTCATAATAACTTTCAGTAGCACCATGAATAAAATTAACAATATAACTATCACATAAAACATTCTTATCATGAGCCACATGCATAAAATGATAATTACTCTCCACATAAGCATACTCATTATTATTAATTATAGTGGGAGCAAATCCAACAAAATAGCTATCATTGTTATTCTCATCACCATAATCATCAAATATAGGAGGAAGATTGTAATCACAATTAACTTTCTCCTCAATAGTAGGTGGACTAAAAATATCATAGTCATCATTGTAATCATCATATATTGGAGGTAAAGTATCATCAAAGCAAATTTCCTCCTCAAAAGATGGGGGACTAAAAAGATCATTTTCACCAAAACTAGCTTCCCCAAGCTTAGACGTTTCCATAGAATTAGCAACAATGGTGTCCAAAGAATTCATACTAATAACATTGCTATTAGCATGCAAATAAAGATCCATAGGTTTTTTAATTTTCTCTTCAAACACTTCATGTCCTAACTCAAGATAAATACTATAGAGCTCTCAAATTTTGTTGTTGTTTTCCATTAAGCCTAACTAGTGAAAACAAGAAACAAAAAGACAAAACTACGAATCTAAAGGAAATAACTTCAAGCACTCACACCGGAGGATGTGAGTACCTTTTACCTTACCTCCCCGACAACGGCGCCAGAAAAGAGCTTGATGTCTACGCACTTCTATTCTTGTAGACAGTTGTCGGGCCTCCAAGTGCAGAGGTTTGTAGAACAGCAGCAAGTTTCCCTTAAGTGGATCACCCAAGGTTAATTGAAATCAGGGAGGAAGTGGTCAAAGGTATTCCCTCTCAAGCAACCCTGCAATCAAGATACAAGAAGTCTCTTGTGTCCCCAACACACCCAAAACACTTGTCAGGTGTATATGTGCACTAGTTCGGCGAAGAGATAGTGAAATACAAGTGGGGACGGTGCCAGAAAATAGCTTGATGGTGAGGTAAAGACTAAAGCAAGAAAGCATGCAACAGATCTAGATGCAAACGGTGTCTCAATGTTTAGAAACAAGGCCTAGGGATCATACTTTCACTAGTGAACACTCTCTCATATAAATATCCTATCTGCATGATAATACTCTTAACTACTCTCCGGTTGGAAACTCTAATCATCGGTAGTGCTATAACAGCACTCCTCAAAGTCCTTCTTCCCCAACCTAGATAACCCCACACTGTCAGCTTGAGCGCTAGATGGTTCCAACAAACACCACAATTTCATAGAGACATCCAACTCCAAATATAACTCATAAAAAATATTCAATCTAGCCAAAGTGCCACACACAATATGTCCGCTGTCACTTTCACACACGTGGGTAAAAGCATAGATCTATTAAATCACAAAGAGTATTTATGTAGACTCAAGCCTACGTGCCACCATGGCGTGCACGCTGTCACTTTCACACACATGGGGAGAGCAGAGATCTATTGAAGCACTTGAGTAGCAAGGTATATCTACTTGATTACTAAGCTCATGACCACAACAAGATCATGCATAGAGAGAGAGAGAGATGAACACATAGCTACCGGTAGAGACCTTAGCCTCGAGGAAGAACTACTCCCTTATCATCATGGGAATCAGCAACGGTGATGAAGATGGTGATGGAGATGGCTCCGGGGACACTTCCCCGTCTCGGCAGGGTGCTGGAACAGAGACTTTTAGTCCCCCGAATCTCCCCTTCGGTGGCGGCGGCTCTACATAGGTTTTCATGGATTTATTCTGGATGCCCTAGGGTTTTTGGGTCGGAGGCTTCTTATAGGCGAAGAGGGAGGCCGAGGAGGCGGCCAGACGACCCACACCCTCCACAGGCGTGGGCCAGGCTTTGCTGCGCCCGGGGGGAGGGTCTGGCCACCCTCTGGTGCCTCTCCGTCCCTCCTTCTGGATTCGTGTCCCTCACGGAAAGTTATTGACTTTGGCTTTTGTCCCATCCAATTCCGAGAATATTGATTTTCTGCCTTTCTGGAACCAAAAACAGAAGAAAACATGCAACTGGCACCGTGGCAACTTGTTAATAGGTTAGTTCAAGAAAATATATAAAAACACCTCAAAGAAAGACAAAGCAAAGGAAAGTAGATACTAAACAAGCATGGAACATAAAAAATTATAGATATGTTTTCGACGTATCAGAACTATGCAGACATGATCGAGACACCTCTCCAATCAATAACCATTAGATGGATCTGGAAACCCATTACGGCTCCCACATATTTCTATGATGACTTCGTGATCGAATGAACAGTTACATACGATACCAATTCCCTTTGTCGCGCGATACTTTACTTATCTGAGGTTTGATCGTCGGTATCTTTATACCTAGTTCAACCTCGTTACTGATAAGTACTCTTTACCCGTTCCGTGATATGACATCCCTTGTGACCTAGTCACATGCTTGCAAGACAATTGAATGACATTTCACCGAGAGGGCCTAGAGTATATCTATCTGTCATATGGCTTGACAAATCCCACTCTTGATCCATGTGCTTCAATCCATACTTTCATAATACCTAATGCCACCTTTATAACCACCCAGTTATGAAGTGGCGTTTGATGTCATCAAAGCATCCATCCGATGATGGTGATTAACATGATCTCATGGTTGAAGGATTAAGTTAGTATGTATTTGAAAGCTTGTAGCAAACGAACTCTAAATGACTTGATCTTATGCTATGCTAACTATAGGAGTATGTCCATAACATCATTCTCCTAATGATATGATCTTGTTATTAATAACATCTAATGTCCATGATCACAAAACCATGATCATCTATTAATTAACAAGCTAGTTTAACAATAGGCTTACTATGGACTCTTTTATGTTGACAAAACACACAAGTATTAATGTTTTCGGTTAATACAATTATAGCATGAGATATAAACATTTATCATAAACATAAATATATGATAATAACCACTTTATTATTGCTTCTTGGGCATATCTCCAACGGGGTCGACATCCAGTGTGGACATGCAAGGCTAGAGCGGGTTGTATTGAGTAGAAGTAAGGTTTACGATGGTCTGTCGGTAGTGAGATTTATGCCTAGTAGTTGGAGCGGATCTCGAGATCTTGGAGGCTATATCTGGGGCATTCAAGGATTATTCATCTTTGCTTTCGTGCTCCTTTAAATGTATCAGGATGTTTAATATCACGAGATACCAATTATACCCAGCCTCTGCAACAACGCATGCCTTAGCGGCCTTACGGATGCACACAACCTAGAAAAAAGAAAGAAGAATTATAAAAAAGAAAAGTCCCGCTACAGAGAACTATTCCTTAAAGCAACAAAACTGACACCATCGAAACAACACCAGTAGTACCCCACTTCAATAACAACGCCTTCAACAAGGAAATAATGCACAAGCTCTATCGTTGCCCGATCAAAGATTATAGGTTTTCACCATGGAGAAAGTTCTCGCTCGCAAAACAATGCCTTCAACAAGGCCATTGCCAGACATAACCAGTTAACGCCAGACCTTGGATTTTCTCCCTACAAGGTAAGATTGAGAACTCCTCCTGTGTCGTCTCCCCCCACAAAGAGTCGTTGCTGCGAGTCATAGATCATGCAGCCAGTTCGTCGTTGCCACAAAAACTTAAATCACCATCGCTCCTCTCATGTTTTCGCTTTCCTGACATTCTATGCATCTGACTTCACCATGGCTCTTTGAATGGCACTTGGTGGAAATAAACAGAAGAGCTTCACAACGCTCCTACTGAAACCAAATGGCCAGAAAAACAAGGGTACACACGACTGAATACCTTTCGATCCAGTAATCTCCAGGCCTGATGCGCCCATGGGAGTTTGCTGGCGGAGCCTTCGGGAACTCGACACTCCAACCAGATCAACGAGGGAAAGCATCAAGCATATCTTCTTCTTCACGTGGGAGGAACCCTAGGACCGCCTCCATTATTCGGGCCGAACCAGCAGTCGCCACACCGCTGGCGTCTATCGGCAATCGGAACGAGCGGGTCAGCCATTAGCCCTTTCGAGCCCATGGCCGAATCCAGAGATTGAGCGGGACTCCAGGAGCAGCATCACCGCAGGGCAGCCGCCACCGCCAGGTCCACATCAAACCCATGGACGGGCACAATATATTTACAATGGGTATTCAAAGTTAAATAAAAGAAATTGTTTGTCCGCCTTGGCGTTGTTGTATTGCTGGAGTAAGCTTATAGACAAAATGCTCAAAGCCTTATGAAACTAGCACAGGAGCAAATCTTGCGCTACTATTGGACCAGAAGGTTCAGTGCTGGAGTAAGCTGTGATGTCAAAGTTTCTTTCAGAATTTGGAAGGAAATAAAGTCATGTTTGGCTACTGTGTTGTTCTTGGTGCAATCCTTTTATTGGATGACTCATTCGTCCATACTACAATTCTACAACAATGATGGTATTTCTCATCTCTGGGCCAAAGACAGGAGCATCTCTATCTCATCAGTGCAGAAGCCTTGCCAACACTCCGACAATGGGCGCGGTGATGTATGTCGCTGGCTCGGCTTGCATGTAATTTTCCCGAGAATCGCTGTAATGGTCGTTGGCGTCAGGGCCTCCGACGATGGCGCCCTGGATCACATTGGCGTTGGGTCCAGGCCTGTGGAAGTAGTTGTTTCCCTCGCTGCAGGAGATCTTCGCCGGGTTGGAGTTGATCGATGGCAGCGACGCGCCGCGGTGGTGCGGCTGCAGCGGGTACCTGTTCCCATACCCAACCATGTAGCTCATCCCCATGGGGTTCTTCCCGAGGAGGTAATCCACCTGTGACCGCGCGAAGGAAATGAGCTGCGCCGGCGACAGGTTCGTGCCGCCGCACTGGAGCGAGGCCCCAACCGCCGCCAGGTGGTCGGCGTGCGCGACGAGGACGAACATGGTCGACGTGACGGCCTGGTTGTTGGCCCAGTTCTCCAAGTAGAGCATGCCGCCGGGGGTGAGCTTCCCCTGCACGGTGTTGCAGAGGAAGTTCTCCAGGTTGCTCTTCAGCTGGGCGTGCTGCCCGTCGTTGGGCAGCTTCCCTTGAAGGATGAGCTGAAAGATCGCCGGAAGTTAATTGTAAGTAATTCTGAACTAGAAGTTGCTTCAGACGTGCTAGGTTCATGGTACATCAGTCAATGGTTGATAATGTATCTTGCCTTGGCGACTAGTGCCTGGGCACCGACGTGCTTATTGTCCCAGCCCAACGGCTGCCCGCCCGCTGATGTTGCCGGCGCCGGCGATGTAGGCCCTGTACTCCTCGTCGCCGGTGGCTATGTAGAGCCAGACAGCAGCCCAGAGCAGCTCGTCCTGTTCCATTTCCAGCGATTCGAAGAAGTTTCAGTTTTAAAAATATTACAGAGATATGGAAATTTCAAACACTTAAATTTTTCCATCATGATGCTAATTACTGATTTGCTACCTCGTCGGAGCTGCTACGGTAGAAATTTCCGGCAGAGGGCACGCTATTCTGGTAGAGACCACGGTGGTTCTTGGCGAACTCAAACAACTGCAGAAAAAGCAGGTGAATCACAAAGTTAGCGAATACACTACAGTGGTAATTCGTGTGTGCACAAATGTAAGTTGACCTTTCTAGCAGTAATACATTAAGATTAATTTTCAATGTTAATACGTATTTATGAAAAGATTTACAAAATTAATTATTTCGCGCTCCAGATAGTATGGTGAAATTTGAAAATTAATGCAGACAATTAGTGCAAATTAAGATACTCCCTCGGTCCGGGTTTATTGGACTAACACGCAATTTAAGAAATATGTTTAACTACAAATTTAACCAACGAAATATGAATCATATGTCACAAAAATTATGTCATTAGAAATGCCCAATAAACCCAGAACGGAGGAAGTACTGATAATCATGCAAATAAATGTGTGTGTGATCACTCCAAAAACATTTAGAAGCCTGTCTGCATGTAATAAGTGGTAATGTGCACCTGCTTAGCGTGAGTCAGAAGCGTCGACGCGTACTGGCGGTCACCGCCCGGTGCCCGTGCCGAGAACATGACCGCGGCCGCGGCCAGCGCGGCGGCTGTCTCGGCGGCGACGTCGGAACCCGGGTGGGACGCGTTCACCATGTAGGCGTTCCGGGGCGTGTCCATGTCCTCCGGCCGCTCCCAGCACATGTGGTCGGAGTCACCGTCGCCGACCTGCACGTAGAGCGTTTCTGCGGCAGCGTGCGCCTTGACCAGGTAGTCGGCGCCCCACCGGACCGCCTCCAGCGCGTGTCCCAGTTCCCCCGCCGCCGCTAGCCGGGCCCCATGCTCCACCACGCCCCACGACAGCATCGTCACCGTGTACGCCATGGGAAACCCGAACTTGACGTTGTCGCCGGCGTCGTAGTAGCCGCCGGTGAGATCCACCTGCATGCACATTAATTAGGCGCCATCGCCATTGCGAGGAGGATCATGCATGCATTGACAAAACACTGGTGAATGGACGTGCTTACCCCGTGGTCGGCGCCGTCGGTGAGGGCCGAGTTGCCGCGCCAGTGGACGCGCTGCGTCGGCGGCAGCCTGCCGGAGCGCTGTGCCTCGAAATAGAGCAGCGACTTGGAGAGCGCGGCGGCGTAGTCGTGCTGCGCCATTGCGCACGCTGGCATGCTTGCCAAAATCCCTGCCATGGCAACAACGAGCAGCGCTATCGTACTAGCCATTACCGATCTTCCTCGGACTAAATCCTTAGAAAAAATCTCGTGGTTAGCTAGCTAGTTCTAATGTGACACTACCCTTGTACTCGCTGAGCGTACTTCTCCTGTTGATGGAGCGTGTATTTATAGGTCTAAGGAAATGGGGTGTGACGAACATGTTCGGTCAAATTCAAATTCCATCATAAATGCAATAGTATATATCCGGAAGATTAGTGTAATATTTGTATAAATTTTGAGCTAAAATGTACGTATATATCCTCTCTGTATCTGAATTTACATAAATGATAATAATTGGAGAAAAGATCGATATGCATGCAATTCCAATTTTCCACTATTAATTACTACTCCCTCCTTTTAAATAGTAATAAAGGCTTTAATGTCATACTAAGTTTGACCAATATTTAAGACACAAATATGAGCATTTATATATGATACCAAATTAATGTCAATAGACACAAATATGAGTACAATATAATTTTATAATGGATCTATTTGATATTGTAGATATTAATAGTTTGTTCTTTATATTTGGTCAAAGTTAGTAAATTTAACTTTTGACTAAATTTATACGCCTTAATCATTGGAAATGGAGATAGTACAGTTCAACATTGACCGTTTATATGGAAGGTGACTACATGCCAATCAATTGGTAATCTTTTGAGTGCATATGAGTACTTATTTTCTGGCCACACAAGATCAAAATCGATAGCCTTCTCGGTCCAAACCAAAATCCTTCAAAATCTCTTAGGGTTGCTTGAAATTTGCTTAAATTTCAAGCATATATATCTATAAGAGCGTGTGCAACACGGGGCTGCCATGCCGCCATAACTCTTATCTTAAAGACAGAATGTAGTAATTGCTGATCTGAAAGATAAATGGGAAAATAGTGTGCCTTTTCTTAATAATTAGAAGAATTCTTAGAACTTACTACAATATTAGATGCCATCTCTTAGCTACATGTCTTCTAAGTATATTTTAATCATCACATATTTTAGAGGTGTAAAAACAATAATTGTTAGCGATGAACTAAAGTTGCATACGACGATGATATCTTTCCAATGTCACAGAGGATGCCATGAAGTGGAAGAGATCAATTCTTCTGATATATGTGATGTCATCTTCTATTCACTCTTTTTCTAATAATTTATTTGATCTCACATGCATATTTTTATACGCATGCTAGCATTAATTGCAAAAGATTGCAATAAGAGAATATATTGCATAGCATTAATATCAAACTTGGTATATTGATTATGTCTCAAAAAAACCTTCACAAAATGACCTATCTCATTCAAGGTTTCCTGGCTTTCGGGTCAAATGACCAATGTTATGGTTAGAATCAAGGCATAGTTTGTGAAAATATGTCCATATTGTGTATACATGTGCATCATAGAATGACGAACAATGTTGCAGGAGGAAGTTTTCCTTTTCGTCACACCAAAAAGCGATTTTCCATTTTTCGAGTGCAAAAAATGGTGGTTTTGTGAAGCAACCACCAAATGGCTAATTGAAAATATCGCCACCACATTATTAAAAAAATACTAGACCACCTTACATGGACAATGTCCTAACAAGGGGATCTCAAACCTTTTCGTCTATCCATGGTGAAAAAGACAAATTCCTACCGAATCAGTAGGAAGTGGGTCAGATATAAACTATAGGTACATGATCTGATGCTCATGATTTTTACAAAAAGCATTTTTAGGTTCACAATATGCTACTTTATCAGAGATCCACTTCATGTTTATCGAGGCTCAGCCCCGAGCTAAGAATCTTCATGCCCGTCGTTTGACAAAGTTTGACGATAGTTTAAAACGGGCATAAGAAATTCAAAAACAATTCAAATAATGCAAAACTTTCACGTGGTGTCATATTATGTGACATAGTTACAAGGAAAAATATCAAACTTAGTATATTTATTATGTCTAAAAAAACCTTCACAAAATGACCTATCTCATTCGAGGTTTCCTGGCTTTCGGGTCAAATGACCAATGTTATGGCTAGAATCAAGGAATATTTTATGATAATGTGTCCATATTGTGAATCATGGGATGGCGAATAATGTTGCAGGAGGAAGTTTTCCTTTTCGTCGCACCAAAAAGCCAGTTTCTATTTTCTGAGTGCAAAAAACGGATTGTTTTGTGAAGCAACCACCAAATGGATAATTCAAAATGCTGCCACCATATTTAAAAAAATACTAGAACACCTTGCAGACAATGTCCTAACAGGGGGATCTGAAACCATTCCTTCTATCTGCGGTGACCCAGCATACCACTGCATGTGTAGTACACTATAGTCGTTGACATGACATCTATAGAACACCGTTTCGTAAATATCACATCCCCGTAGTGGTACAAGTAAACATTATGGTCCATATTAAAAAATTAAACACATTATTATTATTACAATATCGGAAGTTCGAGACTTCCAAAAGATTCAACTTACAAACCAAAATATAAAGTGTTTTAGCCGAATTTAAAAGTAACAACTCTGACTAGGAGTTGAGCTCAGCAGCTTATTCTATAGAGTTCATGCTTCTCGGCTCCGTTGGTTACTACTATCTAGAGATATTTAGTTGGACTCGTTATCATCGACACCATAGCGGATTTCGTAATCCACTCCTTAAACTCCTCCGGACAGATCAGGTTCCTCGTAGAACACGTCTTCTTGGCATTCTGCTGCATACATTGGCATGTCTCCGGGGTCCTCAGAGTCTAAGCAAGGGATCAAAGGAAAGAATGAGTAACAGCGTTACCCAACAAGTTCATTATATGCAAGGTGGGAAGTTTGATGCTCTAACTACCACCTCGGATTATAAATCCTTGGCACTATGCAATTTTTGTAATTCTTTCATCAAAGATTGATTTTATTCTGAAAAAAAACTATGACAATCAGCCTTCATAGGTTGACCAGAACTTTTATGGAGTTCCTTTCCTGCCGCGTTCGTAGCTCCTTCCCGGAACAGGGAGTAACAAGTTACAGTTCTTACACTCTGCAGAGGTGCGTTACTTTACCCATAAAAGATTAACTCCTTGTTGCACAACTGGGCATACTTTCCGTCCATAATTCCATGATGTGGGGCCCAGTAGTGGGTCCAAGCCCATCACTGCCCCCTTCGCGACCCTGCATGCCTCCTTGGTGTACACCATGCCCACGTAATGAATTACGGCAATGGTTTGTACAAACCATTAGATGCCAGAACTATCGTGGGACGATGAGGGTTTCCACCCATATGTTGCATATCCTCTACGAATTACCAATTAATATGCACGCTACGAGGATAACAGCCACGACCTACACATCCGGCTTCATGCGAGAGGAAGAAGATACAGCTGAATTCTCTGTCCCATTCCAAATCTCATGGCTAACGCGTAATATACGGCGCTAGAATCACTGATGTCAGGGGTTATTAAGTCCCTACTTGATCATCATTGTTTGCAACTAGAACTCTAAGTTTCATTGCTCCATTATATCATCACTTAGGATGATATCTATGATTTCTTTATTTGTGAAAATAATATTTTCTTTCTTTTATAGCATATATGATAACACACAATTTGCAAATACTTTGATAAAGACTCTTCAAAGGACATGAGCAAGTGATGAACTTGCCTTGTGATGACAAGGTAGTGAAGTCTGATGCTTGCACTGGACCTTGAGCTTCTAGTTCTACAAAAACATCATTATTGCCCGATAAGAACAATATTTAAAGAAGCAAAATGATTATGCAAGTAATGTAATGCATTATTTTAACTCTATATGCATTTCCCTATATAAGGTGCCCTTTAATATTAATAAAGAATTTATAAATATTACCTTTTAATATTTATAGCATATATTGAATTATTTTATTTTATTTCTTTTTATTTGCTTTCATTGATTTAATAATTCTTTTAGGAATTATTAATTAAACATTAAAATTATGATTAAAAATTTATTTAGTATTTTTCAAAAATACTACAATATTAATACATCATGAAAGTGAATTTTAATTATTTTTATCACCTTTCAATTATTTTGTAAAATTCCATAAGGAATATATAATAAACAAAATTCCTAATAAAATTTAAATGTCTAAAATTTTATATTTTAATTTATTTGGGTAGTTTGGATTTTTGTGAATCCAAAAATATTTTATTTATAATTGTTGGACTTCTATTTTATTTTCTAAAATTTAATTAAGTCCAGGGGTATTTTGGTCTTTTCCTTTTTATTAAAACAGGCCTGAAAAGGTTTCTGGGCTAGTTATACTTATTGGGACCTAGTGGCCCATTAGTCCTGGTCAAAAGGACCACCCCGAAGGGTCTGGCCCAGCTCGGCCCACTCCTCACTGCCTCTCTCTCTCCCTCGAGTTCATCCTCTCCTCCTCTGGCCCCGACCCCGTGGTCGGCGATTCCCGCTGCCATAGGCCGTTCTGGTCGCCACCATGGTGCAACAGGGGGTTGTCGGCGACGCTCGTTCGTTCTATCCAATTGGATTCGAGCCTAGGGCTCTCCTGCGATGGATCGATGCCGTCTCGAACCCTAGGGCTTAGGGGTTGGCATGGATCCAGGTGCTGTCGTGGTCATCGTGCGTCGAGGTGATATTCTTCACCTCCGCCATCGTGGTCGCCGTGGTGCCGCGGGCGGTTGCGCCTCTAGGGTGCTCCCCGTGCCACCATGGTCGTCGTCCCCTCTGCTTCCTCTTCTAGTCTTCAGCGAGGACCTCGGTGAGTTTGATTTCTCTCCCCTGGTGCTCTCTGTGTTTGCTGATTTGATGCTAGATGCTGGTAGTGTTCTCTCTGTCTACTGTCCGATTCAGATTAGGATGATCATCCATTTAGGGTTCCTGTTATGTGATTGATCCTGTATTGGATGAATTCAATCATGTTTGGATGGTCTGTACACATGCTAAATGATTATTGGCCTGAGGCTTGTTATCTAAGATGATCTATGATGTTTCTGTTGGCTTATTAGATGATTTTATGATTGGATTGCATCTGATTTAGATGGTATAGTTGCTTGAAAATCATGCTTGATTAAGTAAGTGACTTGATAAGTTTTTACTGTCATCTATGGGTTTATGATCCTGGTTATGACATAATAAAATCACTGTCCTAGTGTTGTTGGCTTAGAACAAGTGTGTGGTTTGAGATCATCTCAAACAGTGGAGTTTAATATAAAAATCTCCTAGTTATGATTCCTGTGTTAACAGGAAAATGATAGTGAGTTGATTTTCTGAATTTATGAGGATTAAATGTCTATCCTGTCTCATCTAAAATTGTTCTTGTGACACCATCATGTATGGCACACAAGTTCAGTTCTAATCCATGGATTTGGTTAGTTTATGCTTAAGACAAACTTGGCTTTGACAAATAAATAGAGATGCTCTTCTCTGAATTCCGTAATACCAATGATGTTGTTCTGAGGTGTAGGGATTCAGATCTTATCTAGTTGGTCCATATAGATAGTCCTGGTAGTGGTACGAGCTATTATTTTTGAATCAAAGTTTGGAAGAAATGATAGTGAGCTTGATCATTCTATGGATCCCTAAGATTTGTTTCTAAGGTGCTACCCTTACTTTAGGGATGTGCCTAGAAATAGATCTTTGATATATGGATGCTTGAATTGTAAGATATAGTTTAACCACCAGAGCAATGATGTTGCTCTGAGCTCTAGCTAGATCTAGATACTTTGCTGTTTGATTTTAGAGTCTAAAATCCCTATGATGGATTCACCCCACTTGGGTGCTTTCTGAGGGTTTGTTTTATAAAACAACACATGTTTCTCTCTGGATGATATGATAAGATCATGTGAAGGTTTTATGAAACTCACCACATAATCTTGATGTTTGTGGAGTAAGTTGGTGATGATGTTGATCTGGTTTTGCTGGACTCCTGTGCTTTCTCTTGAGCTAACCTGCTCCTCCTAGCTCCTGGGCTTGGCCTTGCTGTCCACCTGATCCATCCCCCTCCTTATGTCACCATCCTGGTGATGTTTGGTTGATCCTGGGTGGTTTGGTTTGGCTGATATGCTTGGTAAGCTGCTGTCTAGTCTGGTTGTTCTTGTGTGCAAATTGTGGAGTGATGCACTAGTGTGCCACTCCACGGCAGTCCTTGTGGTTTTGTGAGTTTGGGTTGTTCTGTGGGGTTGAAAACACACCACATGCATGTTGGTGTGTGTCCTGCCTGTGTGCTTGTTGTGCACTTATGGATATGTTCAGAATTTTGCAACTTACTCTTACCAGGTTACTTTCACCTGGCTAGTGAATTTGTCCCTCTTGGCTATCATTTGACTGCTGGCTTTGAATTTATGAAAGATGGATTCTTTCATATTGGTGAAACTTGCCCCTTTTATATAAATTTCTCAATGATGAATTTGTCTAGTGCACTTCACTAACATATCTGAGAGAAATAATACTAACACTAACCCTCTTTTGTTTTTATTTAGTATTTTTCTTGCAGGTACAGATATATGGTTGAAGATTTAGTTTAGGTTTAGTTATAGAATAGTTAGTAAATAGTCCAATGTAATCTTCTTTACACTTTTGTAATTTTCTTTTATTATTTTTGTAATCTTTATTTTATTCAATTGTAATAAAGATTATATTATTATTAATAAAGAATATTCTTATTCTTTATTCTTTTGTAATAGTGAAGTTTGAAAATGGTTTCAGTAAGTTACATTCTTTGTAACTTGTTTATATATTAATAATATGAAATAAGTTTTCATATTCATAATTGTTTTATTTAGATAATGTTTGGAGTTAAAACAATTAACTCATAATTAAATCAAGATTCAAATATTTTTTCTAATTTAAACACTCAAGTTTAAAATTCAAATTCATTTTAAAAAACATATAATTCCTTAAAGATTATATCAAAGTTTATAACAATCATCCTTTAAGACTAAACCTAATCTCAAAGTATGAAAGAAACATTGATCACTTAAGGTTTTTATTTGGCGAACATTTTACCCACATTTTCACAATTAGATGCATGCAACATTCCATATTCCTAAATCTACCCTTCATTAGTTCCTAAATGCTGGGATGTTACACTATCCCTGGTGAAAAAGACAAATTCCTGCCGAATTGGTAGGAAGTGGGTCACATATGAACTATAGGTACATGATCTGATGCTCATGATTTTTTACAAAAATTATTTTTAGGTTAAAAATATGCTATTTCAACAGAGATCCACTTCAAATTTATCAAGGCTTAGCCTCGAGATAAGAATCTTTATGCACGTCCTTTGACAAAATTTGACGATAGTTTAAAACGGCCATAAGAAATTCAAAACGATCCAAGCAATGCGGAACCTTCGCGTGGTGTCATATTATGTGACATAGTTATAAGGAAAAATATCAAACTTGGTATATTGATTATGTCTAAAAAAAACCTTCACAAAATGACCTATCTCATTCGAGGTTTCCTGGCTTTCGGGTCAAATGATCAATGTTATGGCTAGAATCAAAGCATGGTTTGTGATAATGTGTCCATATTGTGCATACATGTGCATCATGGGATGGCGAACAATGTTGCAGGAGGAAGTTTTCCTTTTCGTCGCACCAAAAAGCCATTTTCCATTTTCCGAGTGCAAAAAACGGGCGATTTTGTGAAGCAACCACAAAATGGATAATTCAAAATGCTGCCACCAATTTTTTTCAAAAATACAAGACCACTTTACATAGACAATGTCCTAACAGAGGGATCTGAAACCTTTCCATCTATTCCTCGTGAAAAAGACAAATTCATGCTGAATCGGTAGAAAGTGGGTTAAACACTACTAGAGAAAAGCCTATGCGAGGCGCACCTAAAAGCCTATCCGACGCCTCTAGCTTCAAGCCTCGGGTATTTTTTATGCGAGGCGCATATCGATATGCGCCTCGCATATGTGAAGTATAGGAGGCGCATATCATATGCGCCTCGCATATGTTTTACAATGCGCCTCGGATATGTATAGTATATGCGCCTCCTATAGTATCCTATATGCGCCCGTAATATTTTCAAATTCAAGTTTTATCGACCACTATAAATAATAATATACAGATATTCAAATATACAATATAATCCAGAATACAGTATAAAGAGCACAGAATTTTTCAGAAACTTGCAATTTGCCAAAGCATAATAGAACCAACATGAATACAATACATTACACATCAATCATGACATACAAGTTCATACATCAAGTGTTTGTGCCACAAGTTCACACCTCCAAGTACAAGTTCACAATCACATTACACCTTCGAGTACAAGTTCACAATCACATTACAACTCCAACGACGTAGCTCTACCTAGATGAAGTAGAACACATAAACTACCATGAAAAGCAACAAGGTGGTGATCACGAGGAAGTTCCTCCACTTCTTCCTTCCATGCCTCCTCCACTTCTCTTCCGCCACCTCTCTACTCTCATAGCCTTGGTAGCTGTTGCTCGAGAAGTTGTTCACTTGCTCGGCGTCTTTCCACCTCGTACACCGAACCCGACCGACGTACACGACATAACACCTCGGCATCTCCTACACATAATAAAGATGATATTACTTATGTCAGTGGAAAGAAATAGCTAGCAGTTCACAAGATAGAATCATGCATATATATATATATATGGGTGCAACAAAATGTAAGAAATCACGTTCTAATCATCGGCATTTCGAAGAAAGACCAAAAAAAAGCAAACCAAGAATGACTTGGATTAGTGCCTCATACTTAGATTGGGCACGGAAATAACAATGCTTGCTGTTCGATCTTGTGCGGCAAGTAGAGTATATGCCCAAATTACTAGTCTACTTGGCACACAAGATCGAACAGCGGCATAGTCATACACGTGACACCACAACACGTTCTAATCATCGGCATTTCGAAGAAAGACAAAGAAAGCAAACCACAAGAAAGTAGGGAAGCAATGACAAATGAAAAGCAACAAGCACTTAAAATAGTTCGTAACAAATAACTAGCTAGTGTCTCTCACAATCAAGTTCAACGGTTGACGAAACATATTCTAGAGGTTTTGCTAGGCAAGTTTAACATAGTGATAAGAGGTTACAACACGAGTTCGGAACTAACAGCTAGGTACCCAGGCAATGCAATCATGAAGTCTTCTTCGGCTCTTGAGTCGGCTTTGGGGGGGCATTGATGAAGCCCGACCGAGTTTTCGCCATTTGCATGAACATCCTGCCGTCACCCTGCTGCGCTAAGCGTTCGTCTATCTCCCTATTGGACGGTGCATAGCCGCCGTGGAAGGTGCCTCCGGTTTTTATGACTCCCTAGTACACGATTGTCGCGATATCCTCCTCGATGTTGAAGAAGTGTTGCCTGAGGTTGCGAGCCTGTATGCATACAAGCTTTTCAGCCCACTTCACGAGGTCAGATGGCAGCATTTTGGTCTCCATGTCATTGAAGAACGCCTTCATGTGGTAAATGGCGTAGAAGGCATCCTTCCCATCGCCAGCGGTTGCTGACGCAGCAAACTTCGTCGTGTGGCGAAACACGTGCGCGCCGAACTTTACATGTGGCCTTGCCCGTTTGACGCCTCCCGCTGCGACGTAGCCGGTGAGAGCGCCATCAAGAATTTTCTTGATATCGGTGTAGTTTTTTTGGATCGCACTGTTTGAGTCGAGGTACAAGGCCGTTGAGTGTTTCAAATTCAAGCTTATGAGCACACAGCCTGTCCGATCATCCTCCGTGATGGGATGGTAGGGAAGGAGAATCATCCTTGTCCGAGTATGTTTGCAGGAAGTTTGAGAGGTAGTCGGTCGCCAGATCTATGGCCTCAAAGATCTTCGTGACGCCACACGCATGAAGTAGGGATCCACTATCCGGATGCCCGGATCTTGTCTCGGTGATCTCCATGGCCATATTGAGGAGAACAGCCGGACCAGGGTATTGTGCAGTCGAAACCCATTCAACATGTCAAACAGGTCGGTATGCCGCACGTAGAAGATATCCCCGGGGGGTACAGTGACGAAGAACGGCATATGAGAAGGCACCTTAGCCTTGAAAACAAGGTACGACTGATCGTTGTCGCGAATGCGGCACTGCTCAATTGTGAGACATCCATAATGAATACTACGCATATGCGAGCCTGCGACCTCGAGCATCGATTTACACATCATCGGTACACCCGCCACGTCGCCGATTCCTGGCTTGTCCCACAGCGCCATCCCGGAAAAGAGGATTTGGATCCTGGCCTCGATCACCCTTAGGCTTCCTTTTGCGACCCTTCTTGCTCTTTACGGCTTCGGCCACTGCGTTCACCTCACCGACCGTCTTATGGAGGGTGCCGGGGCTGATCAAAGGAACTACTGGCCTTGGAGGCTCGGTGAAGGGGACATGTGGTAGCGTCTCCTGACTAGTTGGGAAGAGACGCACCTTGCAAGGGGGTTTCGCTGGTGCTGGTTGGGTCTCGGCAACTTGATGTGTGCCTGATGGTCCCGGCTCATACAAATCAGAAAACCTTGTGTTAACAAACTGGTCACCGTAGTTTGGGTCAATTTCTTCATCATCATCGGGATTCTGTGCCATGTTGTCCAAGTCTCCCATCTCGAAGTCTTCATCATGTGCTGGTTGTGCTGCCTCTAGGGTGATGTTGAGCTGGTCCTCTGTCCCCAAACGGATCTGGCTCTTCGGCCATAGGTACAAGTAGCCGAAGCCGGTATTGAGGACCGCTGCCGTGTCCTCATCATCCCATCCTTGAGGTTGAGAGGGAGGTTCCACTTGCTCGTAGCCCGGAAGCACCATACTGTATTTGACCCTCATCATGTCAGGTGGCATTGTGACATTGTGCATTTTGCGGTTCTCTGGTTGAACAATAGTACCCTTGGCAACATCCATCAACTGGCCGCCCACCCAGTGCATTAGAGTGCAAGGAGTGTCTCCCTGCGAAAGATCGACATGTAGGCCGAGCGTTAGAAAAACAGAGATCAAGTCATCGGTGTGGTTGAGCCTCCCAACTCTCGCTTTAATTAGTTAGTTACCTTGAGGGCGTCAAACTCGGCCAATGTCGAGGCACCGACGCCGACAGGCTTGACCACGCAAGTGGCGGAGTGGCTGCCTGATGGCACGGTGGTGTGGGCCGGCACCTTCGCCGCAGTGGGTAAGTTAAGCTTCGGAGCTAGAGGAGTCTCCACCACCACCGGCCCGGCTGGAGGAGTCACCAACGCCCTCGCCCACATTGTCCGATTGGGCGCTGTTGAGGTTGGGAACCAGTGGCGGCCCCCGTTTACCACCCTTCTGCCAGTTGTTGTACTTTTCCATGTAGACGGGAAGGATGGTGTTGAGCTTCTTGTTCACTTGTGAATGGACTTGTGACTGGACTTGTGTCTGGACTTGTTCTTGGAACTTTGTCTCGGCAGCCAACACAGCCTTGTTCACGGCATCTTGGACTATATTTGGAAAGGCTTCCACCTGTTCCCTTAGGAGTTTTACCTCAGCGCTTTCGGCCTTCTTGCCCTTCCGCTCCGGGGTGCCATAGTACTCGGACCATGATATGCCTCCAAAGCCGACCACACGACCAGCCGACGGGGCCGCCAGGGGAATGACACTCTTGGTCCGGTTCAGCGCCCTATTAAAGTGGTGTCCCACTTGGCGACAGGCGGTGGCGCTGACCCCTGGGATGAGGAGCTCCTACACTCCTCGTCCCGCGCACAAGGAACGCGAAGCATTTGATCAGAAAACTGGACTTCATTGATTAATCATGAATGCAATTAATCGACTTGCATGCAAACTACTTACATATTTTTGCATGAAGTCCTTCACCTCGAGCAAAGGGCCGCGGGTTCAAGAATAATCGAACCCCTTCGCGGGCAAACCGGCCCCGACGAAGTTCTTTGCTTGCTCCTCTTTTATGTCGTCAAAGGGACGTGTCAACCCTTTGCACGAAAGGCGTCCTCCTTATCCCATTTGGGCCTCATGCTCTATAACCGCCGAGCCGAGATGGTGGGTACCAATGTTTCGGGATCTCATATTCTTGCCCTTCTCAGTTGGCCTTGCCCAAGGCGGAGTTACATCCGCCTTGAACACATTGTAGTCTTCTTCCTTGACCAGAGGCTCCTTCTTGACGAGCTTTCGATAACTTAGCTTCTCCTCGAAAATCAGATTCTTCACCCGAGCCTTCCAATTTGACAAGGCCTTGGTCATCCTCCCGAGGGCATACTTGTTCACCGGATTCCCTTTGAGATTGTCATTATTATACTTGTTTTCCTCATCACCCGAAACGCCAGATCTTGCGTGCAGCTTCCGAAAAAGCTGGATGAGGAAACCCTTGTTCTCTTCGGCCTTCAGGTTCTCCATGTTGATCGTGACGGTGTTCCGGAGGATTGCCGCGAGCTGGTTAGAGTAACCCCCAACAAATTCTTCTGGCTCCAAAGGCGCACCTTTAGGGCTCACGCTTGTGATGATGGACCTTGAGGTCGACCACGATCGGGTCCGATCCTTCCGAGACTTCTTCGATGCGCTACCACCGCCTTAGTAGCTTCACCGCCATCATGGTAGTGGCGCCATCGGCGCCCCCATCTCCTCATTGCCCGACGAGGTATCCTCGCCTCCTCCATCTCGCCGTCTCATGGAACAAATTCCGGGCCTCTAGGGATTCCATCTCCGCTGCTCCCAAAAGGGCTTACGCTAGAAGGGCCCGGATCCGACATTTCTAAACACACAAATATATGAAACTAATAAGCACAAAATTCACATAAAATTTTGGCATGAACTTTGCTAATTTCCTATGTCTAGGAGTGCTGAAATTCCGAACGGAAATGAATCAACATTCCGCGAAACATTGGCAACTCAAAAGAAAAACCTGCACAAAAAGGATCAATCGCCATCATCACAGCCATTTTGCTGCCAAGATACAAAACACATACATACATAGATCCGAGTTTTGTTGAACTCACATAATTCTGAAGGCGTAACATAGATTCATAATTTCACAAAGATAGCGTAAAACAACTGATTGAAACTACGAAGAAACTCAAAATCTGAGAGCAAGATGACTGGTGCAGTTTTCCGCATACGATATGTGCAGATTGAACCACAAAGAAAACACAGAATAATCAACTTCCAGTTTTCCTGCATACAGATATGTGCAGTCTTCTTGCAGTTATTGTACAACTCACATGAGTCTGATTGCTAGTTCTTTCATTAATTAACAACTGAAACCAGGTGATCAAATATCAAATGTTGGCATTGAGTCATGTCATCTTAATTCTTTTACTACACAAGCACTGCATCAGGTAAACGACTACACAAGCACTGTATACAGATAGAGCCAAGGATCCCTGAGGCATTCCAGTACACACAACTACACAAGTACTGCATCAGGTAAACGACTGAATAAACGACTCCATATCCCAAGTGTGACGTATGTTTTATCACATTATAATCATCGCTAAGTATAGTACTCACTGTCTTACTCTTCTAGATGAACCATACTAAGTTAACGACATTATCACAATTAGCAATCAGCAATGCCTCTCATCTTTTCTATTTGCCTAAAACCTGAACTTGAACCTGAACTTCTATGCCTAAAATTAGCAATCAGCAATTAGCAATCAGCACACACTATGAACATGAACCTGCACACACTATGAAACACAATCAGCAATTAGCAATCAACAGTATTTTTTTCACTCCTAGAACCTGAACTTCTATGCCTAAAATTCAGAAACACAAGGAGTACTGAATATTGACAGTTCAAGTCTGAATATTGATAGGGCAACAAGTCTGAATATTGACAAGCATGACAAGCACAAATATTGACAGGGCAACAAGTCTGAATATTGACAGGGCAACAAGTCTGAATGTTAAACAAATTATCAAGACCAAAGAGAAATCAATATAAGGGACAAGCACACACCGAGCATCTGGCGGCCACCATCGCCCAAGCCAGGGAAGGGCGGAGGTGGACGCCGGCAGCGGCTGAGAAACCCTAGAAGGGAAGGAGAGGGGAAGAGGCGTGGGTGGGTGGGGGGCGGGGACTCACCGGAGAGAGGATTGCCAAAGCCGTTGGGCTCCTCCTTCACGGGGCGGCGGCGTTAGGCTCCTCCTGCACGGGGACGGCGTCGGCGGGCTCGGATATATGTGAAGGGGTGTACTAGTTGTGTAGTACTAGCGCTGTGTGACTTGATCGATGTGTGCCGGTTATGCGAGGCGATATCGCAAAGTGCGTCAGATAATATTACGCGAGGCATTCTGGCTAAATGCGCCTCGCATAATATGCAATCCTAGACAAATAGGGCAGTGCGTAGGTTTCTATCAACAAACACACAGCAGCCTAGTGGTAGTACATGCCTTGTCCTATTTCACTGCTGGCCACCCAGGTTCGAATCCTAAGGTTAACAATTTTTTGGAATTTTTTTTAAAGGTCATTTTTCATGTAAAAGCATTGTCCAAACACAATATGAACTATAAAATATACTACAAATATTTTAAATATTCAAATATTGCTAAAACAACAAAAGTGAGTATTCTCAATGAATGTGTCTTGTCGATACATAATATTCTCAATGCAATATTATTATAACACACACATAATGAAAATTAAGAATGTTTTGATACATAATAGTAGGCCACACACACGACGGTTCTTGACAATGGTCGGAGCGCGCTAGCGTTTCTTGAGAATGGTCGTCTTCTTGCCCTTCTTTGTCGCGGTTGCATAGGTTAGGTCCGGGACGTCTTCACTACTTCTCTTGAACGGAAGTCCTTTCTTAGGTAGGGTTGTGGTGTACGATGTTTGGTTGCCATACCCGTCTTCTATCTTAGGGTCGCCGTTCTGGTCAAAGTCTTGCTCGTTGGCGACTCCGTCCATTCCGATAATGTTCCTTTTGCCTCTCCTGACGACAACCCGGCTAGGCTTTGACGGGTCTTTGATGTACCGGCATTGGTCGACTTTGCTAGCTAAAACCCAAGGCTCATTTCTTGCGGGTGCGTTCGCGCTGGTGGTCTTTGACGGTATAACCATCGTGGTGAAATACCGGTCTTCTTTCTCGACGCTCTTGGCCCGCCTGACACGGAACATCGGCACCTTCTCCGTAACATAGTCGAGCTCCCAAATCTCCTCGATCCTTCCGTAGTATCTTTTCGGGATGTCGCCGGTGTAGAATATCCCTGTTACCCCTGAGTTCTGGTAATCGCAGTTATTGTCTTTTTCCTCTGTGTAGAACGTGTATCCGTTGATATCGTAAGCCTGATAGGTCATGAGGTTGTGTGAGGCGCCCTGTAACAATGAGAATATGAGTTTATCTTCCTCCGAGTACTCGCCCTGTGGTGGATTAGCTATGACCTTCTCCCTAAACCATCGCGTGAAACCGGAGTTGTGCTCCTTGATAACATCTTCCTCCCTCAGGACCTAGCGCCCCTGATCAGCGTAATTCTTCTTGATAAACTCTTTGTGCTCATGTATGTATGGATCAACCACCTGCAGGTGTTGCAGCGCGATCAGGTTTGCTCTTTCAAAGTCCTTGGTTCGGCCCTCCATGTCGACATGCTTTGCACGTCGACCCTCGCGGTGACCCCATCCAGCGAGCCTCCCGAGGTGCTTGTTGAATGGCATAACAAGAGGGGTCTCGGTTTGTAGAAAGTTCGAGCAGAAAGAGATGCACTCTTCGGCCAGGAAGCCGTTTGCTATGCTTCCATCTGGATGGGACTTGTTCTTAACGTATCCCTTGATGTGTCCATTGAGCCTTTCGAACGGCATCATGCTTCGCAGAAACGCAGGACCGAGCTGGACGATATCCTCCACGACATGGAGAAGCAGATGAAGCATGATGTCGAAGAAAGCGGGGGGGAATAGATCTCGAGCTCGCACATTATCACCACGATCTCGTCCTGTATCCTCGTGAGCTGCTTAATGCCTATCGACTTCCGAGAGATGACGTCAAAAAAGTTGCAGAGGCCAAACAGTGTTTCACGGATGTGCTTGTCCATTATACCTCGGATCGCGACCGGGAGTACCTACGTCATTAGCACGGCGACGTCGTGAGACTTCATCCCGCTGAAGCGCTGCTTCGCCTCATCTAGCCATCTGCTTATCTTCCCCGTGTAGCCGTTCGGAAATTTGACTCCGAGGAGGCACTTCATAAACTGTATGGCCTCCTTCTTACTCAGCGTGAAGCATGAGGCCTTGAGATTGACCTCTCCCTTCTTAACCTTTTTCCCCTTGCGACGACGGCTATTCTATGTTTCTGTATCCTCCTCCTCATCATCGCTAGGTGGTGGTTGAAGTTCATCCCTGATGCCCATATGCTTCAAGTCGTTCCTTGCCTTCGGCCCATCTTTGGTCTTGTCGGTGTTAAGGAGGGTGGCAAGCAGACTCTCCCCACGTTCTTCGTGATATGCATGAGATCAAGGCTATGAGGCACGCGGAGGATCATCCAGTATGGCAAGTCCCAGAAAACAGACCTCGCCTTCCATACCTTCAGCAACGGCTCTGGCTTCTTCTGGGTCTTTCCTGGCGCAGGGCACTCCTTCCAGTTATTCAACAGCTTGTAGATTTCAGCGCCACTCTTCTGGTGTGGGATTCCTCGGAGCTCGATCGTCCCATCGAATAGATGTCCTAGCTTTCTCCAGGCGTGATTCTTGGGAAGCCACCTCCGAGCCCCAAGGAACACGGTTTTCCCGGACCCGGGATCTTTCTGTAGCTGTGGGTACGTTGTATTATCCTTGCACCTAACGCACCCATAGAATCCTTGGACCACCTGCCCCGAGAAGTATCCATAACCGGGATAGTCTTGCACCGTCGTGATCACCGCCGCTCTCATGTCAAAGTACTCTTGTCTCGAGGCGTCCCATGTACGGGCTCCTTCTTCCCATAACATGGCCAACTCCTCTTTCAACAACGTGAGATACAGATTGATGTCTGTACCAGGTTGTTTTGGCCCTTGAACGATCATACTTATGGTTACGTACTTCTTCATGCACAACCAGGGGGAGGTTGTAGATCCATACAAACACGGGCCAGGTGTTGTGTGTGCTGCTCTAGCTTCCAAACGGATTGAGTCCGTCAGTGCTCACGCCCAGCCTGAGGTTCCTTGACTCTTTCCCAAAATGTTGGTAATATTGTAGGTCCAACGCCTTCCACTGGCAAGCATCCGAAGGGTGCCTCAACATTTCCTCCTTCTCCGGATCATCGTCTTCCGGCCTCTTTCTTTCCGCGTGCCAGCGCATGAGATGTGCTTCCTTAGGGTCTGCGAAATACCGCTGCAAACGAGGAGTTAGAGGAAAGTACCACACCACCTTCCTAGGAGCTTTATTGGTCCCTCTCTTGTATCCAGAGGTCTTGCACACCGGACACGTGGTCTTCTCCGCGTCCTCGCCCCGGTAGATGATGCAATCATTTATGCAGACGTGGTATTTTACGTGCGGTAGATTGAGAGGGCACACGACTTTCTTCGCCTCAGCGATACTAGTCGGACATGTGTTCCCCTTCTTGGGAAGAATATCGTGCCAGAATACAATGTTGTCGTCGAAACATTCGTCGTTCAGCCCTAAGCTTTACATTTAGACGGGTATCCCCGTCGTTGCATCCGTCAAACAATGGAGTGACCGCGTCTTTCTCCATTTACTCCAGTTTAGCCTTATCTCTACCGCGGCTCGGCATTACTCGTCTCCTTGAAGCGGATCTTGGACATGAGGGTCTCGCAACCAGCTCGAATCATGGTCGGCACCACCTTGATCATCTTCGTGTCCATGCCCGACGCCACCTTGATCATCTTCGTGTCCATGTCCAGTGCCACCACCCTGATCTTCATGATCGTGACTGGCGTCTTGATCTTCGTGATCATCACTGGCATCTTGATCTTCGTGATCATCATGTATCCATAGAGTGTAGCCATCCATGAAACTACGTCGAAGCAGGTGCGACTCCAGCATTCCGGAATCATGCCTTATCAGATACATCAGCTTGCAGTCCCGACATGGACATCTTATCTCTGTCTTGTTTGCACGTTCCATGTCGGCCCTCGCGCATGTCATCCACCTATTCACGCGGGCTTTGTTGATCAGTGGTCGGACCATGGACGTCTGCGTGGTACAAAGAGCAAGAGAATAATTAGAGCATATATGGACGTGGATCGCCGGAAAAATTCGGCATGACCTCCCCTAAAAATAGGACATCCGCGAGTGCCAGAAATTCGCCGGAAAAGAAATAAATCGACATTCCGGCGAAACATTGGCATCTCAAATGAAATTCCTGCACAAAAAGTAGCACCACAACACAATCATATAGTCGGTGTCTCCGACAATGCGCATACATGCAAGCAACGTCTTCACGCTTCCTCCAACAACGACTTGCGCAAGAGAGCCGGAGGAGAAGTAAATGGACATGTTGTAGATCTAGAGGAGCAAGAGACTTCACTTACATATGGGTGTCAACCAATGGATGTTGAGCAAGCTTCTATGGTGAATCAATGGGGGAAATGAGGTGGGGAGGAGGAGGGGGGCGACCAGATTTGTCTTGGTGGAGGAATAAGTGACACAAGTGAGTGGGGTGGTAGTTGCCTCCATGTGCAAAAAGCTGGAAAAAAGTGGTGCCAGGTTATGCGAGGCGCATATAATTCAAACTATAGGAGGCGCATATAGCAATATACGCCTCGCATATGCGGCCACCTACCACCGCCTGCTGGGAGTTACTTGAGACGATATGGCCATATATGCGCCAAGATATTATCAAATATAGGAGGCCATGCGCCTCTCATATTCGTGCACCTACCAACACGTGGGCCCACACAGATTATGCGGCGATTCATCCATATGCGCCTCGCCTATCGATATATAGGAGGCGATATGACTAGAATCGCCTCACATAATATGGGGCTGCTAGATTCTGTCCGACAGGATTATAGGAGACGATTCTTATCATATGCCTCGCCAATTTTTATACTAGAAGCGCATATCGCAAAGTGCGCCTCGCCTATTTTTATAGGAGGCGATATGTCTAAATGTGCCTCATAAGCATGTCTCCTATAGCCTTTTCTCTAGTAGTGAAATATGAACTATAGGTACATCATCTGATGCTCATGATTTTTTTAAAAAATAATTTTTAGGTTTAAAATATGCTATTTCATCAGATATCCACTTCAAGTTTATCGAGGCTCAGTCCCGAGCTAAAAATCTTCGTTCGACAAAGCTTAACGATAGTTTAAAACGGGCATAAGAAATTCAAAAACGATCCAAACAATACGAAACCTTCGCTTGGTGTTATATTATGTGACATAGTTACAAGGAAAATATCAAACTTGGTATATTGATTATGTCTCAAGAAAACCTTCACAAAATGACATATCTCATTTAAGGTTGCCAAAAAAGCCATTTTCCATTTTAAACGCGCAAATAATATTATTACTATAATCACGGAATAGTTTGTGATAAGTTGATATTGATATCATATTTGGATTCCTCTCATTTTTATGATCAATTTAGACATATTATTTGTCGAATTTTGATTTACGGATTTAAAGATATTAATTAATCCATATTAAATAGAAAAATATAAAAAAATAAAATCATTATATTTTTATTTGAATTCAATAATATTTTTACTTATTCATTATTGTTTACTTAAATAATTGTTTGTAATTTCAAAAAATACAAACATGTGACCTGATGATATAAGATTCATATCATAGTATTGATAACAATGTATAAATTGCTTTGCGGAAATAGATACCGAAGGAATGAGAAAGTTAAGCGTGATGGAGCTGGAGTAGTGAGGATGGATGACCGATCGGGAAGTTTGACCAAGGCTGCAATTTGATGTAAGGTTAAGTGTAATTAGCGTTAAAAAGTTCGAAGTAAGAGATTAACGAGTCAAACAATTTAAAGATTAAAAAATAAGAAAAAAGTTGATATAAAAAACAAATATTTTTGCGACCGGCCGGCAGGATATGTCGACGGCCGCTATGCTGAGGGCCGCCGACGCTGTAGCATACGCCGACGGCATTTCGATACATCGACAACCTCCGTATGCTCCGCTGAGGGAGATCTTTGCCAAGTAGCCTACGCCGAGGACGGCCATCGGTGTAGCATACGCCGAGGGCTTTTTGGCCTACGCCGAAGACTTTTAGCCCTCGGCGTACTGCGCGCTTTGGTCAAATTCAAATTCCCTCAGAAATGCAATAGAATATATTAGGAAGATTTGTGACCAAACAAACGTGAGCTAAATGTACACATATCATCTCTGTATCTGGATTCCATCATAAATGCAATAGTATATATCAGGAAGATTTGTGACCATATTAACCTGAGCTAAATGTACACATATCATCTCTATATCTGAATTTACATAAGGATAATAATTGGAGAAAAGATCGATATGCATGCAATTCCAAATTTCTATTAATTACTACTCCCTCCTTTTAAATAATAGAGACTTTAATGTCATACTAAGTTTGACCAATATTTAAGACACAAATATGAGCATTTATACTATATGATACCAAATTAATGTCAATGGACACAAATATGAGTACAATATAATTTTATAATGTATCTATTTGATATTGTAGATATTAATATTTTGTTCTTTATATTTGGTCAAAGTTAGTAAATTTAACTTTTAACTAAATTTATACGCCTTAATCATTGGAAATGGAGACAGTACAATTCAACATTCACCGTTTATATGGAAGGTGACTACATGCCAATCAATTGGTAATCTTTTGAGTGCATATGAGTACTTATTTTCTGGCCACACAAGATCAAAATCGATAGTGAACCTTCTCGGTCCAATCCAAATTCCTTCAAAATCCCTCAGGGTTGCATGAAATTTGCTTAAATTTCAATCATATATATCTATAAGAGCGTGTGCAACAAGGGGGCTGCCATGCTATCATAACTCTTATCTTAAAGGCGGAATGTAGTCATTGCTGATCTGAAATATAAATGGGAAAATAGTGTGCCTTTTCTTAATATTAGAAGATTTCTTAGAACTTACTACAATACTAGATGCCATCTCTTAGCTACATGTCTTCTAAGTATATTTTAATCATCACATATTTTAGAGGTGTAAAAACATTAATTGTTAGCGATGAACTAAAGTTGCATACAATGATGATATCTTCCCAATGTCACATAGGATGCGATGAAGTGGAAAAGACCAATTCTTCTGATATACGTGATGTCATCTTCTATTCACTCTTTTTTCTGATAATTTATTTGATCTCACATGCATATTTTTATACGCATGCTAGCATTAATTGCAAAAGATTGCAATAAGAGAATATATTGCATAGCATGCTTTTACTTCTCTATATATCGTGGAAATCATAAGAAACAACCATCATATATACTCCATTATTACTGATCATCTATATACTATGGAGTATTCAGCATTCTGCATGCCCAAAGAGAGTTGAATGCTTGCAAACACATTTATTTTGTCTCTTGGAGTTATATGTAACAAATGATGTTTTAATGCATATGAAATTATGTCGTAATTAAATATGAATTTGAAAATGTGTAAATTGGAGATGGGCTACGACTGAGTTTTGATACACTTGGACGTTGTTGTGGTATTAGATACCACCCATGAAAGGGTGGAGGTGATGGTGTGGCATGACGATATATAATGAATATTTATAGTGCCTTCGTGAAAGTGCAATTTAACATTGCCTTAGGGAAGCAAACCAGGTACATGTGCTTTAGCAGCTAGGACATGTTTTCATATCTCATGATATCTCGAAGGATGGACAACACATTTTCTTTGTTGTTGATGTAAGTAGTGTGAAGTGATTGTTTTTTCTTTAGAGGCGGAACACATGTGCGCCGACTAATTTATAATTTATAATTTTTTGTAGACTTCATTAGTGGGTCATATGGTTATAATTGTGCTGCAAGAGAGAGGTGAGAATGTCTGGCGTATAACTAAGCTACATATATTTTCTTCTGTTCATACTATCTCGCTGAGCGCATAAATGAGCTGCATCATTAGCATCTCTAACAATAAACTAATGGAAAAGATAAAAACAACCTGCTAAGCTACCAACCTTCCTCTCTATCTTCCTCATAAAACTCGACAACAACATAGGTATCCCTCTATGATTTTTTAGGTAGGCACTTTCGAACTCTAGTTGCATAGTATCTCTGATTGCGTAGGCTTCCATCATCGTCTGTTTTGTTAGGTTTTGGTACCTTAGCCCTAATCTCGGATCATATCTCCCAAGTTATCGCCCATAAAAAAATGGAGATCAGTCTCAAAAGTGTAGTGTCTACATCTAGTTTGATAGTATCATTACCGGGCATAAACTCTTTTCAGCTCCCGTGCCATTTTTATCTTGAAAATTTTAATATTATATTAATAGGTTTAAAAAAATCTATTTTTTCTTGATGTAGTCAATGATGTATCCTACAAGCATGCAAAGTCACAATGCTAAGATTTTGTTCCGAGCTACACAAAAAATAAAAAATCTGATAATTTTTGGAATGTTGAAAATTTGCACTATTCATTGTACTCTCGTATCCATATTTCTTTTGTTTTTGTGTAGCGTAGAGTACAAAGTATTTTATTTGATATTTTACACGTTTGTAGGATAGTTCGCTGAGTACATCGATATTTTTTTTTCCATTTTTTAAATTCTTTTAAATATGTTTTAATTTTTCTAAAAAATAAAGAGATCAGCGGAGCCTAGGAGCGAGAAATATCTACTCCATTATCAGGTAGCTAATTTATAGTCTTGGAGAAATTTCCATCCACACCTCATGGCTTCCATGAATTTTTTCATTTCCCAACATAGACAACGCATGAGCTGGCCTCTTCTCTATCACAGAAGTTCAGATTTTTTTTTAGTTTTGCAATGCAACACAATTAAAGAAGAGATCTTATTTTTGGGAATTTTTTTGAGGGAAAACCATTCAGTGCACTTTATTGACTCAAAAATAGTTATATCTTTCACGAGTTTTGGAAGTAAAAAAGGCTGGGGGTCATCGTCCCAAATACAATCAACTCTGCTATTAAAACTATGCCTAGCAAACTAATGAGCTGCCTCATTAGCTTTCCTATTACATTGTTTAAAGGTGATCTCCCTAAAATCAGTCGCCAGGAGTCTACAATCAACAAAAAAAAGCTGGCGAAGATGTTGCAGAAAACCCACCTTCTTTTATAGTATCAATCACCTGAGTGTTCTCTGATTGAATAAATTTCTATTGCAACCAAGAAATTGGGCCATGCTCAATCCCTCTCAATTGTGCATATGCTTCTGCCATGTATGATGCATGTATAGGAGCTACAGCTCTTCAATTGTGCTTTCAAAAGATTTCCATCAGGATAGTATCTCGCACGAAGGACTATTGTGCATAAGGATAATAGTCTATTGCCATAGGGGATAACTGCGCCTCCCTCCCCCCATTTGTTTCCCCGTCTGATCACTAGCTATCATCGAGATATGTGTAAAACCTACAGTTAGCTTTGCATGAGACATTTATACACGGTTAATCTCCCCATAAATAAAGATGACAAGTGACATCATGTAGATGACAAAAGAAGTGAGAGAAACAATATATGGACAAGAAGTGAGAGAAAGAATATAGACACGCTGGTGCTGCCTACGCACATGTAGTTTCCACAGTGGTGTTTAGTGTAAAGTTTCACACCATGTTGCAGGCGCAACCTCCAAGACTATATCGTGCGCAATATACACCCACCTCCGTTTCAACTTAAGTACAATAGATTTTTCTAAATGCATTTCTATTTAGACATATTTTAATATGTAGATACATGTGTATCTAGACAAATGACAAATCAGTGACGCTTATTTGAAATGAGGTAACTTTTTTCGAGTAGATAAGCTCATGTACACACCGACACTACAGGACGCGCGCGCTACGCCGAGGGCAAAAAACCGTCGGCGTAGGCTAAAATGCCCTCGGCGTATGCTACGCCGACGGCTGCCCTCGGCGTAGCCTCCTCGGCAAAGGGCTCCCTCGGCGGAGCACATAGAGGCCGTCGGCGTATCAAAATGCCGTCGGCGTATGCTACGCCAAGGGCAATGCCGTCGGCGTAGCGGCCGTCGGCGTAGCGGCCGTCGGCATAGCTTGTCGACATGTTGCAAAAAAAAAATAAAAAAAAAATTATTTTCTTTTTTTCTCAATTTTTGAATCTTTGAATTATTTGACTCGTTAATCTCTCACTTTGAATATTTTTAACACTAATTACACTTAATATTTAATTAAATTGCAGTCTTGGTCGAACTTCCCGGAAGGTCACCCATCCTAATACTACTCCAGCTTCAGCACGCTTAACTTCCTCGTTCCTTCAGAATCTGTTTCCGCAAAGTAATTCATACATTGTTGTCAATACTATGATATCAATCCTATTAACCCTTATATCAACATGTCATATGTTTGTATTTTTTGAAAATACAAACAATTATTTAAATAAACATTAATGAATAAGTAAAAATATTATTGAATTCAAATAAAAATATAATAATTTTACTTTTTTGTATTTTTCTATTTAATATGGAATAATTAATATCTTTAAATCTATAAATCGGAATTTAACAAATAATATGTCTAAATTGATCAGAAAAATGAGAGGAATCCAAATATGATATCCATATCAACTAATCACAAACCCTCCGTTTTTGAATTATCTATTTGGTGGTTGCTTTAGAAAATTCCCTTTTTGCGCTCGGATAATGAAAAATGGCTTTTTGGTGCGATGAAAAGGAAAAATTGCATTGAATCTTTGATAAATAGCATATTGTGAACCTAAAAATGATTTTTGTAAAAAAACATGAGCATCGGATCATGTACCTGTAGTTCATATCTGACCCACTTCCTGCCGATTCGGCAGGAATTTGTCTTTTTCACCAGAGGTGGACGGAAAGGTTTCGGATTCCCCTATTGGGACATTCTCTATATAAGGTGGTATAGTATTTTTGTAAAATGTGGTGGTACCATTTTGAATTATCCATTTGGTGGTTGCTTTACAAAATCGTACATTTTTGTGCTCGGAAAATGGGAAATGGCTTTTGGTGCGAAAAGAAAAACTTCCTCCTGCAACATTGTTCGCCATCCCATGATGAATGTGTATGCACAATATGGACACATTATCACAAACTATGCCTTGATTCTAGCCATAACATTGTTCATTTGACCCGAAAGCCAAGAAACCTCGAACGAGATAGGTCATTTTGTGAAGGTTTCTTTGAGACATAATCAATATACCAAGTTTGATATTTTTCCTTCTAACTATGTCACATAATATAACACCACGCGAAGGTTTCGCATTGTTTCGATCATTTTTGAATTTTTTATGCCCGTTTTAAACTATATATAATGTCTTATGTTTTAATTAATTTTTATTTACAAATGTGTAATATTTGAGTGTAGATAGATAGGTCTTATTTTTCTGCAAATTTTGATATATTATTTGTATTTTTCCGAATTAGAATGATTTAGTTATGATTTTTCAAAGTTTAATGAGATAAAATAAAAAATAGCTACGCCGAGGGCAGCCGTCGGCGTAGCATAGGATATGCCGAGGGCAATTCTACGCCGACGGCTGCTTGGCGGAGCTGGCCTAGACGATGGCTACGCCGACGGCCCCGATATTTGGCCGTCGGCGTAGCGACCGGCCGTCGGCGTAGTTTCCCATTCCTGTAGTGCGAGCAAGCTCAGAGTTGGGTTATCAAGCAAGATTCGCTGAATATTTACCCAACCTGGCCTAGGCTAGCTTGCATGCATGTTAGCTACCCAGACTATGCATGCATGCACTGTCCACATGCATAGCTCTCCTTCATGCACACAACAGACGTGGCATATCAGCCGAAGCGACACAATATGAATAGGTATTCTTCATGCACACAATGGAACGACACACCTGCATTGCAACAATCATGGATGTTCAAGTTGTACTATATATTTGTATCTTCTCGTGCAGATGCATTAGTACTAGTATTAGGCTATTATTTGATTCTATGGTATACAAGTATAGGTTCTGGGTATAATCGGTAGAGATAACACTAAAGATATTTATGTCATTAGGGTAATAGTAATACAAGTGTATAACTTATAGCTGCTAGTATTAATCTTTGCACAAAGTAACCAACAAAGGACAACATTCCGAGGTTCATTTTTGGATAGATGTAGAAAAAACCTTTCTATAATAGATAGGTAATAGCAAGGAATGAGTAACATGGGTTTGTCCAATGTTAGTGCAGCTAATGTTAATGCAAAATAATGTTCCATTCCCAATATTAGTTTCTTTTGGAAAACCCATCATGCTAACCAATGCAAAATAATGTACGAAGATCACGAAAACCCATACATCCCCTATCTTTTGGAGTGCACATCTTCCACCATGCTAACCAATGCATTCTTTTGTGGTCATCCTCATCACCTCACCAAAGCTGTGAAATAGCATCAGTAATTTCCTACAAATTTCCTTTGGGATATTGAATATTGTCATCGAAAACATTGGTATAGCTTGAGAAATCGCTTCAATCAACAACTCCATCTCTCCAATAGACAACATTTTTATTTCCATCCACTAATAATAGCCATAAATCTTCAACAAGATACTTAAAACAATAACTTCTATCTCCACCTACCAAGGCTAGGAGACCCAGGTACTTATCATTAAGAGATTCTATCTAAATATCCAGGGTTTCACACACCTCCACTCTCTTATCAACTGTAGTATTTAGGCTGGAAAATGCTAAATATTTCGGCACTTCCCAATCTCTAGAACCTCCTTCGGCGCTCGTGCATTGCCACTATCAGCCTCTATAAGGATGAGAGAGTCATCCACAAATAATAAATGTGACATTGTAGGAGCGTCATGACACACTTATACTCCCATAATTTCATTGGACTTTTATGCATGGGTTAACAAGCTTGATAACCGTTTTGCACACACAAAAACAATTAGGGTGAGAGAAATCCACACTTGTGAATTCCCCTCATTGGAGTGAACATCTCCATTACATTGGAGTTAATTCTAACTCTATAGCGGAAAGATGAGAAACATGCCATAATAAGCTTCACCCAATTTGGATCAAAACCTAACTTGATCATCATTTTCTCCAAGAAACACCATTTCACTATGTCATAGGCTTTATGCATATTCAGTTTCACAACACGCAAAGACCTTTCTTTCCTTGCTTTTTCTTTGTAGTATGAATAGATTCATAAGAAATCAGAATATTGTCCATGATTAAGTGACCCAGAACAAAAGCACTTTGATGTTGACAAATTACCTCTGGTAGAATAAGCTTAATTATATTTGCTAGCATCTTTGAAATAACTTTGTAAACCACATTACAAAGACCGATTGGGCAGTACTGTGTAATCTTCTTAGCATTCACTACCTTCGAAATAAGCACCACAGTAGTGTAGTTCCGCCCTTAGGTATCACAACCGAGTTAGCCGCTTGTAGAACCTCTCTTGTTAGATCATCAAATAACATAGGTGAATATATCGTATGAAATGCTGCATTAGGACCATCTGAATCAGGGGCCTTCAAATCTCCAATCTGAAATAATGCTTTCTTCACCTCTTCTTCGTTGAAGCCACGTGTCTAACTTTGGTACATTTCGTTAGTAACCCTTCTAGGTACTTTATTTAGAACAACACCAACCAGCTCCATTACTTCCAAAGTAAATAAGCCCTCAAAATATAACTTTATGGGATTATTCATACCTTCTAGATCTTCCCATTTGTTACCTGAATCATCAACAATGTATTTGATTGTATTTATTTTTTCCTTGCACTCGTGAAATCATTGAAAAACTCATATTCTGATCTCCATGACGAAGCCAATTTGGCTCTACCACGTTGAACCCAGTGTATCTCCTCTTGTTCAAGTAAAATTTTGATTTTCAAAACAGTCTCCTTTTGTTCAGCGATCGTACTCATCAGATACATGACCTCTCCTTGATTCCTCTATCTCTTTTCTTAGCCAGGCTTGGTGTTTAACCAAGTTTAAAAATCCTGATACTTATACTTAATGATTGTGCGCATTCCTATTTGGTGCATAGGCCGGGGAAGTAAAATCCTCCCTCAATTTTAGAGTTCTGTAAAAAAAATAAGCTACTAGCTACAAACACCTCCATAACTCCTCCCCGCACCCATCCGCCACCCCCCCCCCCACCCAGCCTCATCTCTCGTTGTCGTCAAGCCTTGGCATCGCCGCAAAGCCCGTCTTGAGTGGCGGCTCGCCTTGGCCATCTGCGGCAGAGGTGACTACTGCGCAGCGGCGGCGGCGGGGTGCTGCTTCGGCGTGTCGGTGGCGGCACAGTGGGGAGGCGGCAACCCGGGGATGCGTGCTGAATCAGCGACGGATGACGGGCAGCGGCGGTTGACGGGCTTGTTTCAGGCCTAGATGGGTTTGGACGGGCTCGATCTCTATGCCAGATGCATCTCCTTCCTCCGACGATGACACGGGTTCTGGGGGCCTCCCATGCAGCACGAGGACGCCTGGGACAACAGCTCTAGGTATGATGGTGGTGGCCTTCTTATTCGTCGGAGGTGGTCTTTCCGGCGGGTGGCGTGGGGGCCACTGGCTCGGTTTCAATAAATTGGGGTAGTCCTGGATCCCTCTCAAGCCAAGACGAAGATCTTCCTAATGTTTGTTTCCATTGATCTGATTTCTGTGTCGTGTTCTGGAAGGCTCCGCCGGCGAACTCCATAGTGCGCTCATGCCGAGAGATTGCTGGATCGGATGGGATTCGATCATGCACACCCATGTTTTACTTTGATCGTTTGGTTTCAGAGTGTGCGCTTCGAAGTTCTGTTGGTTGTTATTATCATGGGGCATGTTCTCGTTCCATGGTGCTGACGGAGAAAGTCATGAAGACATAGATCTAGGGATTGACAATGGTGGTTCGAGTCAGGGTGGTGATGAGGAATTGACTTGGTGACTCATGACTTGGAGCAGTGGCATGCAAGTGGGGGCGACTGCACAGGAGAGGTTCATGGTCCTACCTTTCAGGGTGAAAACCCACTGTCTAGCCTTAATTGGTTGTGTCTGACAATTGCCTTGTTGAAGGTATTACTTTGAGAGCATGGACTTTTTTCAGGATGAAAACCTAGATCTTGGATCGGGCGATGACGGTGTTTGTGTGTTGTTCCCTTCTTGGAGGCGTCATTTTGGAGAAGCTGGACGTCTGGTGCTGTCTTGGTGATGGTAGTATTGTTGTTTCAATGAATGAGACACTGTAGCAGGACTTTTCTTTTTTGTAATTTTTTCTTTCTTTTTTGGTTGTATGCGTCCGTATGGCCGCTAGGGTAATACGTTGTTGCAGAGGCTGTGTGTAATTGGTATTCTGATATTAATATATGCTCATTTTCAAAAAAAAAATACTATGCAAGTGCACGGACCACGCATAGCACCTCAAAACCGAGATCGCAAGGAAAACCTTCACAAGATTACGTCGACCAGAAGAGTTTTTCCGGAGAAAGTGGGGACTCTCGTGGGGATACCAGGAACCCTAGAAAACTAGGGGAAAAACTTCTATTTTGGGGAACCTTTTATGGAAATGGATTATTTTTAGGATGGGAGATTGGTGAGGAGATGGACATGACTCTGAGTGTCCTTATAGTGGAATGAAATTTGGGCCAGCCTGGTGAGTAATCTGGGCATCCATGATGGACCTTCGAGTGGGCCCGAGGATTAGACGTGGCTAGAGCAAGGTAAGAAGCACGTGTGCGGGTGCCAACACAGCCACAGAGTAAAAGAATTCCTCAAAGAATAGAGTAAAAGAGAACAGTGTGATCTTTCCTGCTTTTTGATGCATTAGAAAATACTCTCTCCGTTTAGTAACCTAAGATGTTTTAGGTTTATGAAGGAGATGTATCTAGACATCTTTTAATATATAGGTTTAAATAAATCTAGACACTAAAAGGTGTCTAGATACATCTCATTCACAAATCTAAAACATTTTATATTTTTAAACGGAGGGAGTAGATTTGCTAGTGCAGAGGTTTGAATTTGAAAATGTGTAACTTAGATATGTGTTGCGACTGAGTTTTGGCACACTTGGATATTGTTGGGGTATTATATACCACCCATGAAAAGGATGGGGGATATCTCAAGAAAATGAAAGGGTGGGGGAGGGGTGGTGGCGATGGTGCGACATAAACGGTTATAACGAAATATTTAATTTTTGTAGTACCTTCACGTACAAAGGTGCAATTTTAACATTGCTGTACGGAAGCAAACCAGGTAGCCTATGCCTTAGCAACTAGGGCATGTTTCATATATCACATTTTTTTAGTGGTTGATGTAAATAGTGTGAAGTGTTTTTCTTCTTTGGAGGCATAACACATGTCTGCCGAGCAATTGATAGTTTTTTTTGTAAATTAGGGATTTCATTAATGGGTCATATGGTTATAGCTGTATTGCAAGATAGAGGCGAGAATGTCTGGCGTATAAGCCTTATACATTGTCATGTGTCCACACTATTTTGCTTAACATTTAAATGAGCCGCCTCGTTATAATATCTAATAATATAACTAATAACAAAGATACTCTACAAACAACCCTCTAAGCTACCAACCTTCCTTCTTTATCTTCCTTATAAAACTCGACAACAACCTAGGCAAGTCTCTCTATGATTTTTTTCAGGTAGCCTCTTTTTTTTGCACAATAAAAGGGTCGAGTCGACCCTAGAAGCTGCATGTTGAAACGTGGCAGGTACAAAGATTTGGGTGGCCCCTTACACATAACACCCTAGCAAAGTTAGAAAAGAAGAAAATGGGCCTCCACTTTACAAATAACACCTCGGAACTAAAGGATAAAAATCAATCAAGTCCCTCGGCACCTCCACCACCGAACTCCGGCGACCTCCAGCTGAGAACCAGCGAGGTCGAGGTCTCTTGCTCGTGACGCCTTCCGAGCCGGAGAAGAAGCAGACTGCCAGCCATCTTGGCAACGACGGGGACGAACCACTTGCCCTTATCAAGACGTCGAGCTCTGGCAGCAAGCTTCGAATAGGGCCCTCTGATAGAGGTTGAAACCCTCGGCCGCCCTTCGGCCATGATAGCTTCGGCATCATCGTTGTTGGTTGGAAAGCTCCTAGGATGCATCTTGTCGAACCGGACGCCCGGTAGAGAACCACAACACGCGCCTACCATCTCCTTGATGGCAAGCGCAAGCCGAGACAAGAGCTACCTAGCGCCATGGACAGCGCCCTCCTTCACAAGCAGAGAGGTTGGCGTCTCTTTGCTCCACCTCGCCCCCTAGCCACCACGGCTGGCCGGGGAAGCGCCAAGTTGCGCTCACTCTCCTCCTCGCCGCCACGACCGGCCAGGAGAGGGAGCACAACAGCACCACCCTTTAGCAAAAGAGGGCTCCTAAAAGACCCTTTATTGACGGAGCCGCTAGCCACCTTGCCGCTCGTCGCCTTCGGCTCCTTCCACTGGAGCTCCGTAACCGGAAGCAAAAGCAGCAGCAAGGGCAAGATCCAGGGGCATAAATCTCGCCACACACTTCCGGCAAAACGCCAAACCGCAGCAAACTGTCGCAAAAACCTACAACCCCTACATCTAGTCCTAGATCCGGCGCCCCCCTTTGTCCATCTCCAACCGTCTAGTCCAGCGGAGGGGACGCAGGGGCGGCCCGGCCAGCGGCGGCGGCTGACTCTCAAGGGAGAGGATAAAGGGTCAGGGAGAGAATAAAGAGAGCAGGCTCTACAGGTAGCCTCTTTTGAGCGCCAATTGCACCACACATGTGATTGCGTAGGCTTTCGTTATCATCGGAATTGCTGGGTTTTTGTACCAGAGCCCTCACCTTGGATCATATATCCCAAGTTATCGCCCATAAAAATTGGAGACCGGTCTCAAAAAGTGTAGTCTCCACATTTAGTTTGATATATATAGTATCATTATTGGGTGAAAAATCTCTTCAACTCCTGAACACCAATGCTACTTTTATCTTGAAATATTGAAAATCAAACTGAGATGTTTCAATTTTTTGATTTTTTTTCTTGTTGTAGTCAATGATGTATCCTACATGGATGCAAAATCACAATGTTAAACTTTTTGAGTTTCGAGCTACACAAAAAATTTAAAAAACTGATAAATTTTAGAATTTTGAAAATATGCTCTATTCAATGTGCTCATATCCATTTTGTTTTTGTTTTTGTGTAGCTTAGAATGCAAAGTAGTTTAAATTGAGATTTTGCACGTTTGTAGGATAGTTCATTGAGTACATCCATAATTACTTTTTACAATTTTTAGAAACTTTTATATATCTTTTGATATTTTGAAAAATAAAGAGATCACTAGAGCCCGGGAAATAAAGAGAAGTCTCTACACCTCATGCCTATTTCCCTATCACAAAAGTTCAGAAAAAATTAATTTTGCAATGCAACACAATTAAAGATGGGATCTTATTTTTGGGAAGTTTCTATGGAGAGGGGTTAGGATGGTAGTTTGATGAGGAAGTGGACATGACTCTGACTGTCCGTAGTGGACTCAAATTTGGGGCGGCCTGGAGAGTAATCTGGACATCCATGATGGACCTTCCAGTGGGCCTGTGGATCATACGTGGCTGGAGCTAGGAGAGAAAGGCGACCAAAGAGTAAAAGAGACCAGCGTGATCTTGCCTGCTTTTGATCGTGTTATAGAAGAATTACAATTTGATTGTATACCCGAACTCTTTGGATGTCCTTCTTTCAAAGCAAACACCTTCAAATTTCGGTAAGATCGCATCTGATCGTTTACCGCACGTACACATATACGGCCTGCTGCTGCAAGCCAATAACAGGTCGTATCGTCTCCTCCAATCCTCGACCATCGACCAATCCGCTCCAAGATCATGTCAATGCCGGCGCTCCTGTCCGCCCTCCGCGCCGCCGGCCAGCAGCGGCTCTCCGCCGGCACCCTGGTCACGACGCCGGTGAGCGGCTCCTACCTGTTCAGGATCGACCAGTACACGCGCCTCCGGAAGATGGTCGCCAATGGCACGAAAATCGAGTCAGGGACGTTCGGCGTCGGCGGCCACGACTGGCGCATCCGATGCTACCCGAACGGCCAGAAGGGCCACGAAGGCTCCATCTCCCTCTTCCTCGCCCACGCCAGCCATGACAAGACCGGCGACACCACGGCGGACTTCAGCATGAGAATCCTCGACCACACGTGGAAGCCATCGCGCGACGATGGTGGTGAGACCCAGCGGCACGCGAGGAACTACTCGAGCGCCGGTTCTCTCTCGTGGGGCTGGCGCGACTTCAAGAAGATCGAGGATCTGGACGAGGAGAAGCACCTCGGGGATGGCTGCCTGTCCGTCCTCTGCGACGTCACCGTCCTCGACATGCGCGCCGGGCTCGCTTCCACGGGCACCGTGCTGCCGCCCTCTGACCTGCAGCAGCAGCTCACGGAGGTTCTCTGGGAAGGGAAAGAGGGGGCGGACGTGGAGATCGAGGCCGGCGGGAAGACCTTCCCGGCGCACAGGTGGATGCTCGCCGCGCGATCCCCGGTCTTCAAGGCGGAGCTCCTCCTTTCGTCCGCAGCCTCCTCGTCGAGGATACGGGTGTCCAACATGGAAGCTTCTGTTTTCAAGGCCCTGCTCCACTTCATCTACACCGACGCGCTGCCCAAGGAGCTGGTGGAGCAGCAGGAGGCGCTGGCGACCATGGCGAAGCCGCTGCTGGTGGCGGCGGACAGGTACAAGCTGGAGAGGCTCAAGCTGATCTGCGAGGACATACTGTCCAGGCACCTCGACGTGGAATCGGTGGGCTCCACGCTAGCGTTATCCGAGCGGCATCGTTGCCATGTGCTGAAGGAGGCTTGCATGAAGTTCCTGGCTGATCCTGGGAATCTGCAAGCAGCTGTGGAAACCCTTTGACCGTGGTTTTGAGAAAATTAAGATAGGTTTCTGCCATCCAGCTCTCGTGTAACTCAACTATCAGACCTTCTCTAGTGAAAGGTCTAAATTTCATTGTCTATATCTTCATATAGAGATGACCGTCTAAAAAGATTCTTATTTAGACCTTCTGAGTTTTCGAGCGGTTAGTCTATATCTAGGATGTATTCTCTCCTTATATTTTAATATTTTCTTGTAACTATCAATTCAACTATATTTCAGCAAACTATATTATTCTTAAGCCTATATTCTCTTATTCCAAATTAAACTGGGTTAAAATTCAAACAACTGCAATTCCTGTCACCAGCTATCATTATTCAGTGTAAATTCTATCTTTTCTGTCTTTTTCTCACCACATAAACTAGTAATCAGCTAACCATAACAACACACATGGAAACTGTAGCAAACTAAGAACAATTAGATCACCAGCAAGCAATAGCACGAGGAGCGGCTATCAACGACACTACCAACTTTTGAATATATAAGCAATAATCAATATGATTTAATCCGAATAATAAACTCATAAAGCATGATCATACAAACGGTACAAAAACCAATTATGCAGATCAACAAAGTAGATGAACAGATTACATCTTTACGCTAGAACAAAGAACTCTAGCATAATCCGAAAAAAGCTTGAGTATCACATATAGTGTAGGCTGAATAGCAGCTGTAGCGGTCGCAGCAGCGTTGTCGCCCATGTTGAGGTTGTCGAAGAGATTGGTGACGTCCGGGAAGAAGTCGTCGCTCGGATACTCGTCGTCGGACGACGTCGTGGTTGCCAGTAGTCGCGCTTGAGCGCTCCCCAAAAACCTGATCGCCCTTCACCCGTACAGGTTCATGAGAGGCGGGGTTCCGGAGGCCTATTGTCCCGATTTGCGGTGCACGCCGCAAGCCGGGATGGGAAAGACGAAGGCGGCGGCGCAAGGTTCTGGAGGTAGGGGTATGTGTGGATTGATTCACCCGATTAGGTTTAGCGCAGACGCTTATATAGTGCAGGTTAGGAAGATCGTGGGGCTTAGCCCACATCCGAGTTGGTAACATCCCATGATCCATAAAAGCTAGAAACGGATATAATTAACGCATCCGTTAATGACTCATAATTAATTTTTCCAAATAGCAAAATAAAGCTCGGCTCGGCGAGATTCCCGCAACTCGCGCGCACGCGTCGTGACGAGGCGAGGCGGGCGGCGTCGGAGGAGGAGTGCGCGAGGGCTTCTCTCCTTATCACACCTTAGTGAGTGGTGCAACACTCTACTATATAAGGTGGTCCAACTCTCCTTCCACTAGCAACGTGAGACTAAACTTTAGCACCACTAGCACAGCCATATGTTACCATGCACAGGTGGGTCAAAGAGAATTTCAGAATATGGCTAATGGACCAGCAGCCCAAAACTCACCAAATTTCAACACCAACAACAGAGAAGCAACAAGCATAGACCTGGTGCCAAAGAAGCACACAGAGATCGACTAATCGCACGTCAAACAGGCATGCAACAGTCGCCAACCCTTCCTCTCCTAATATGTGTTACCGTTTCTCCCCACCAGCCGCCTCCTCCGCTCTAACTCCGACCATGGAGATCTCCTCTGCCCCGTCTCTATCCCCACTAGCGCGGCAGTCGAAATCGGCAGCAAATTTTTTTAATAGGACCTGGTTTCTCCCGGAGTGGGCGGCGAGCAAGGCAAGACTGCGAGGTAGGCGAGCAGGGACGCCGGAGGGAAGGCTAGCGAGCGAGTGGTTGTCCTTTGGACGTCGTGGCTTGGTCGTCCAAATATGTACGATAGCTAACAGGATTGGCACGTCATCTAAATTTAGACCTTGCTTTAGACAAGCTGCTGCAGAGCGATTTTGGCGTCATGTCGTCTATATTTGCTATAGACGTCCCTTTAGACGATCCACTAGGGATGCTCTCGCGAAGTAGTAGATCTGCATTATAGAGATACAAGTGGGATCCCACCGAAATTCAACTTATAGTTCATCTTGTGTTCTTAGTTCAGAATTATTTAGCAAAAACAAATTAGCTAAAATCAAAAGAAAAACTGTAAGTGAGGTTTTGCTACTATTTTCATAGCTTTTAATTGAAAATGCTTCATAGTATATTCATGTTGTAAAGTTTCACCATGATGCATAGCATGGCTTAGGTTGGAGGGCGTCCCTCTAATTATATGCAAACTCCAGGAAGCTTTATTGAGTGTTACAATTTATTTCACATCAACAAGCATCCATAGCCAAAAGAACATGCTATAAACAAAAAATAGTAAAATGATGAAAGATTTCCCTATGATAGCATGATTTGGCTAACAAGCAACTTATAAACTGCCGAACACATAACTTACATAATTCCAATTACCATCGGTCAAATTTTTGCTTGACATTCTGTTTTATTTCAAACAATTGAGCTCTAGTGGTTTTCACCCCACATCTTACTTTCTCATGAGCTTTAAACTACACAAAAGAGATTATTTTAAAGTATTTTAAGGCATGTCGCATATATTATACTTGGAGTAGCAACTGCCACATAGGTAGGTATGGTGTATGCTGTTGGAGTTTAAGGTATTTGGATATACATGTCTTAACTTGTTTGAGAATTTTGAGCTAGCAAAAAGAGATCTACAAGCATGTAAAAGTGCCCATAGTGCTAATCATTTTTATCAAAGAAAGCTCCTTAAAAATAACCATCTATGCATGTGCACACAAGGTAGCACTAAATAAGGCACTTGCAAATTGTCATTCATTAAAATATTTAAAACAAGTAACACTTAGCATAACTTGAATTTCAACCTTTTGTTTTCATTACCTTTTTATATTAATAGCATACAACACAATTTCTTTTTAATTTCAGTAGTTGTTTCTTAGGCATGCAGAACATCTATCATCGTGTTCTCATTTATTTTAAGAGATTTTTATTTTCGTGCCCTTGGTTCGTCAGCTGTACTCATATTTCTCTAGCAGCTTAACTTTTCCTCACTTTTGCCCAACTCCTTCTCTGAAAATCATCAAAGATCTCAAACGACAGCTGTCGTCAGGTTGACCGTTGGCTGACGTGTGGGATCGCGTGATGTGGACCATGTGCTGGTTGGCCAGGAACGCATTATGCTGACGTATAGGGCCGTGCCATGTGGGACCGCGTGGGGCCGGTTGGTTAGGACCGTGTTATGCTGACGTGGGGGCATAGTGTTGGACATGTGAGACGCGTTTGGTAATTACGGACGCATCTTTCACCTAAATTGAAAGTTTTCTTTTTTTATTGTTATGATTAGCATTTGGTAAGAGACGTCTCATTGCACCGCGTAACCGTGTACACTACTGTACCGTGCATGGCCACGCGCGTCCGCTACCACCCCGTGCACTGCGACACACGTACCGTGCGTCACATTTTTTCCCTCGTGTCTAACCCCGACGCCCGAGTGTAACACTGGAAATTTGGTTGTACTCGGTTTTGCCCTCCAGCACTAACACTATCGCGTGCAATATACTCATTTTTATCCTTCGGTTGGTAGTCAACAGAGAGTCAACGAATGGGTTTTAGCAAGCTAATTGAGTCATTTTATGCACCACAAATTCAAAAATAAGAGGGGCAAGGCCAGTGCTTTGACGGGCGGTGTCGTCGACCTAGACGCCGACAATGACAAAGGCTTCGTTACCTCTGAAGCGACGGGACTACCGGCCGTGCCCTCTGTCCTGGTAGCCACAAGGCCACGAAGGCCAACCTCGCCCTCCAGGCTGGTTCCTTGGCATTCCAGGAGACCTTGAAGTAGGTCCTAGAGAAGAAGGAAGAGACCATCATCGAAGGGAGGAGAGGCAGTGCAAAGAGAAAGAGGTCGCCGCCAAGACCTTTGTCGAGATGCAGACGAGGTCCATCGAGGTGGAGGAAGCCAACGCCAAGGCCAGGATAATGGAGATCGAGGCCAAGGCGAAGTCGGCAGAGGCCGAAGCCAATGCCAAGGACATCGAGGCCAGGTCTAGGGTGTTGGAGGCCGAAGCCAAGATCATGTTTGAGGAGAACGCCATCATGCTCACCGACCTGGATAGCATCGCCGACCCTGATCGCAAGGCTTGGGTTGCAAAGAGGCAGCAGGCCATCAGGGCTCATGATGCCTGAAGGGCAATGACGACGGCAGTTGCAACTTTCTAGGCGGAGAAGCTGCCATCTTTTGGACATTGTGTATGATATTGCCCCCTTTTGCACATTTTAGATCCACTGGCCACTTGTTGGCGATGCCCAAAGGGCGATGGCGCACGTATGCCATGTTATTTGCCAGTAAATCTGTGTGCCTTTGGCCAGCGATGGCGCCATTTTCAACTGATTTGCATCCCTTGTCCAGCGATGGCGCCAATGCCCGCCTGCGCGACAAATGGGTCGCGCCGCTGGGAGCGGTCGGCCGGACCCCCTCCCCAAATCGACCGCGGCCCGACCCAAACAGACTGAATCGGCCGGTAGGAGATGCCCTAAGTCCCTTCCCTACTAAACAAGGCAGCAACGACCCTTGGCAACCAACATGCGAGCGAGCGAGGCACCTGTGTAGGCCTTTGGAAGGAAAAGGAAGCAGAAATCCACGGCCATGGAACTATACTTCTCCAGGGACGTGTTTATGGACATCCTGCAGCGGCTGCCACCGATCTCCCGCCGCCGTTCCCGCCTCGTCTGCCAGCACTGGCATGACCTGGTCGACAAGCGCACAACAGAGATGCAGAGCCGCGACAGACCCCTCATTTAGGACACCTCCTCTGCTGAAGCCTTCGTCGTGAACCTCTCATGGCCATCGATTGGGGCCTGCGAGCGCATGGCGGATCCCACCAATTTCTTTAGAGCAGGCGTGCAGCTGGTCGGCACGTGCAACGGCCTTCTCTGCCTGTGCAGCAACAACAAGCCCGGTGGCGTCATCATGATGGTTAACCCCGCCAGTTGGCAGAAGTTGTGTGTCTCGCTGCTGCGGGGTGCGGGTCTCTTTACCAGGAGCCGACGCCGGCCGATGGGGTGGGACCAGGCGTATAGCTTCGGCTATCATCCGATCACGGTAAATGTCCTTACGCATGATTCGACGTCGTTTGGTCTGCACCGTTGGGCAGGCAATACGTTACCACCATCGTGCGAGCACAGATTGGTGCATGTCGGTTAGGGCGACCGTGGTTGGGTTGTCGCCAAGAAGACGGTAGGCGAGCACTATTGCTATCGAACGTTTGCCTTTGTCAGTACCACAGAGCCACTCGATGTATTTAGACGAAAACAACTCGGTGGCGAATGGGTAGATGATGACTTCTGAGGATATTGCGTTGTTAAGTTATTTTACTATTGTTGATTTTTATGGATAATGATTTTGTTTTGTTTACTACGATTTAGTTCCTCCTTTACATATAGTTTTCTTTTGGGGATGGGGTTGCAACAGAATCAAGAAACAGTTTTTCGGTTACAATCATGGTTGATCAGTTCAGCATGCCTGACATGCCTCTATCTTTTCTTTTGATTCAACAATAACATAATGACACAGCGCCCGAATTCCCTTTGCTTCTAGGATTGCAGATTTTCTTCAGCGATCTGCATTGATCAACTTGTAGTAGCTCGATCTAGCTAATATAATGTACTCCCTCCATTCCAAGGCTTGCATATAACTTTTTTGAAAAGTCAAACCATGTAAAGGTTGTCTAAACTTAAAAAAAAAACTATCAAGAACTATTGTATTATATTATATATTATGTGAAAATATATATTATATCAAACTTGACTAAAGCTTAAGCATCTTACATTTTGAGACAGAGGGAGTATGTCATATATGCACCACAAATTTATTACTACTAAAACCTGGTTGAACAACTCATAAGTTAATGTAAAATGTAATGGAAACAATTTGGGATATGTGGCGTCTGAAGAATTAAAGCACGACAGTCATTCACATCGCTAGCTTCTCCTATTAGATGTCCACCAACACGTCCGCCGAGAAGTACCGTTCCATAGCCACCACGTCCGCAGCCGCAGGTGCGTCTTCTTTTCCATAGCACCATGATCCATCCTTCCCGTGTCCTTTTAAGCCGATGGGATCAGAGTCGACTTGGTTACCTGCAGGATGGAAGATGAATTCAGAGCAATGGTGGCAGAGTCGGTGATGAATTCAGAGTTTTGTCTTGTACTCCTATTTCTCAAGTTCTGTCTGAAGCATGAGTGGAAGCTGAGACCGTGATGAATTCAGAGCAATATTTGTTTGTGACCGACTATTCAAGGAAATGTAAGACTCTGGCACGTATTTTATATATGAGAAATAACATAACCAAGCAGTCAAATGTGATGTTTCTTACTATCAAATATTCCAGATAAAAATCAAGAAATCATATACTATAGACTTATGCTTGGTGGAAAGGAATCATTTTGAGACCATGTGGGAATATGTGCCTATGGCTTGTGGACCTAAAGGCTATGTGTCTATGGCTTGTGGACCTAAGAAAAAAATATTAAATATATGCTAGCTCAAAGAAAATAAGAAATTATCCAAGGCCTGCATGGAAAAAACTAAAGAACGTGGTTAAATCATCTTTAGCATACGCACATAAAAATCAATCGGTGCACAAACAACCGCTATTATTTAGCGCGGGGCAAAAATTGTTTTCCACGAAAAATAAGTCACGCACAAAACAATTTTGGTCACGCACACAAAAAGTCTAATCCTATGCTGCAAATTTGGTGTGCCAGCTAGCGCTGCCCAACCGCCAAACTAAAACTTCCGTGCGTGACCTCCCGCATCCCGCCTCGACGGCCACCAGGGAAAAATCACCCATGGACAACTATTCCGCCACTCCCCCCAACCCACCTTATCCTCCGCCCCCATGTCCGTCGATGGAGCAGTTTCACCGCCGCTCGCAACACGACCACCCCCCTTGATGCACCCAACCCTAACGCCATCATCGTCTGCGATAGATGTTTGCTCCTCCACGGCCGACGAATGCGCATGCCATCGTCCACCATCCGCCTTTAAGCCAAGGAATGTCATGCCCAAGCGACCGACATCTACGGTGCCGCCTGTCTAGAAGAAGGGAAAGATTGGCGCGGGTCCGCATGACAAACCTCCGGCAGGGCCTGCTAGGTGTAGCGCGGTCACCTCTATTGAAGACACCGTCAGGCGCCCGACCACGCAGGAGGTAGGAGAGAAGGTCTACCACATGGTCAAGTTGGAAAAAATTTAGGTACCATGCCAAAATCTAAAACGGTTATTAAATCTCATGTAGTTCTTGAAGTCTTGAAGACCTGGGTGCGGTTAAATCGAATGTCTCCTTAAATGCCAACATGATATGATTCCGCCGGTACCCAAAAGAACTCATGTCTTGTGTGTTGTACTAAACTCAAATAGTTTGACATCCATCAATAAATAAATAACGAAATGGTGTTAAATAAGTCATACGTTATTCTCCGGACGGCTAGCTGACCGTCTACGGTGAGAAGCAGGAAGAGATCAAGAAGGCCCGACTGCTAAAGAAGGGCTTGAGTGTCTCATGGGCAATGACACTAAAAACACATGCATCCAGCGGTGTTACAAAATAAAACGTCGGTTAGTGTACCGTAATAGTCACACTACGTGACAACGTCATGCAGATGGCGCGGCAAAGCGCGTGTCCATCTAGTTCTCTCTAACATCGGCCCGCACCTATTTCGCAAACATACTTTGACCTCGAGTCAAAGAAAATGATCTGACCATTTCAAATTCAAATTTGAGCCCTTTATGATCTTTGCAAGCTACACACACTAGTTGAATGCCCGTGCGTTGCCACGGTATTTAAATTTTCATGTCATGCCCTATTTAGTTGTCATGGTGCATTTTCATCTTTCAATTTGTCAAATATCTCCGATATGGTTCACTTGCTGTTTTTTTCCAGATTCACCCTTTGGTTAAGCCGACAACACAAGATGTCATCATTCTCTGTCTCTTCCCCTTTGCTATAGTGAAAGAGAAGCAAAAGGGAGGAACTCCACTTCCTCGCCTCCGTAGCTAGCCGAACGAGGGTCCCTCCTCTCCATCATTCACTTCATTGGTGGGAGTAGAGGGACCACAAATCGTGTCTCCTGCATCTAGGTAGTGGTAGGGTTAGGTTCGATTGTCATTTTTCCGTGGTGGTGACAATGACGGTGAAAATAATTCACTGCAGCTCCAGCCCCACTTTGACGGCTACATTAAGTACCGAAGCAACATCTTCATGCTTTCTCTTGGATGGAGCGAGATTTGGTGCGCTAGGTGTGGCTGGTGGGTGTCGTGGTTACGATGTCACCCACACAACAACTTTTTTCTCCAACTCCGTCGTGGTGACGATGCATCCTCCGGTGTCATGGAGTGTGTGAGACCTTGTACATGAGGTAGTCACAAGGCGCCAATTTTGCCTCCTTTCGATGATGTAGGAGTGGGAGGGGAGGACCTTGGAGTTGGTGTTTCTTCAACTTTATGTTGCTTTCTAGTGTTGGTATGGAGATACAGAAGTCGAAAACTTTGTGACAACAGAGATCCCATCTACAGATACAATGTTCACGACGACTCGGAGTGGGAGTGGCAGCGGCAACGGTACAGTGGACCTCTACAGATACAAAGTTCATGGCGACTCTAGGTGGGAGTGTCATTGACAGGACAACACGGTGGACCTCGTGTTGAGTTATATCCCATGAACGGAATTGACGTAGCTACGTTAAGTACCTGGCAGCAACATCTTCATGCTTTCTCTTGGATGGAGCGAGATTTGGTGCGCTAGGTGTGGCCGTGTGGGTGTCGTGGTTACGATGTCACCCACACAACAACTTTTTTCTCCAACTCCGTCGTGGTGACGATGCATCCTCCGGTGTCATGGAGTGTGTGAGACCTTGTACATGAGGTAGTCACAAGGCGCCAATTTTGCCTCCTTTCGATGATGTAGGAGTGGGAGGGGAGGACCTTGGAGTTGGTGGTTCTTCAACTTTATGTTGCTTTCTAGTGTTGGTATGGAGATACAGAAGTCGAAAACTTTGTGACAACAGAGATCCCATCTACAGATACAATGTTCACGACGACTGGAGGGAGTGGCAGCAACGTGACAAAGTGGACCTCTACATATACAAAGTTCATGGCGACTCTAGGTGGGAGTGTCATTGACAGGACAACACGGTGGACCTCGTGTTGAGTTATATCCCATGGACTTGGGAGTAGTATTTTATTTATTAGTGCGGTGTTGTGTACCACTTGTACTCCTTAATATACCTAGGGTCTAAATTGCCAAAAAACACGATCTTCAATAAATTACACTGCTTGTAGATGTATAAATTTACTTATAAAACACCTTATTTCAATCACAAATCAGCGTTACAATAAATTGCCTTCACAGTACGATATATATATTAGAACTCCATGTTGACTTGTTGAGATAACAAATCAAGTTAGCACGGACAAAAGCCTATGTGGTTGAGTGTCAGGGTCTCAGGGAGTTCAATGATTCATTTCATTTTCAAAGAAAAATAGAAAATAAGTATAACTATGAGAAAATCAAGTGCCATTCACAACACTGGGAGATCTTCTCCTTCGGAAATCCAGCTGAGAATATGTTTTTTTTAAATGAGGTCATCGGACCCATCTTTATTACTTCCTCAGATCCATATTAATGTTCTCATATTTGTCTAGATTCGGATGTATCTATACAAATATGAGAACATTAATTTGGATCGAAGGGAGTAAGGGTGCGGTGTTAATCACCATCATCGGCATTCAGTAGAGGCGACGGTTGTTGTATCGATCTTGTCGCCACAAACCTTGGTTGCACACCTATGGCATCCGTCCGCAAAGATGATCGCCTCGACACGACGCACCACCACAAAGATGGTCTTGATCTCATCGCGGGACGTTCTTGTGCACCACCCACTCTCACTCCATTGGCGCTCTGATCCTGGGGCGGCGCACCTCCTGGAGCTCGACGGAGACGGCGGGAGGACTACGAGGGCGTGGAGAAGTCGCCCGAAATCACGCACCTCCTGCCGACACTTCATTGGCGCCTGATTCGGGTAGCTGCGTCCCGGAGTTCGACGGAGACCGTGCCTCGTGACATCGAGGGCATGGAGAAGTCGCTGAAATCGTGCACCTCCCACCGCACTCCATTGGTGTTATGATCCCGAGCGCCGCGCCTTGGAGCTCGATAGAGACTGCAGCCGGACAACAAGGGCGTGTATCGCTCGCTACGCCGGTGAAGCCGAACTCCATTGTTTTGGAGACGGTCGACATCCCAACGATGAAGGGAAATCGCCGTCGGAAGGAGAGATCCCCTCTGCGGCGGCAGAGGTGGGGAGGACTGGGCAGGGTGGAAGATCGGGTGGACTGGGCAGGGTGTCTGATGTTGGGCTTAGCCATTAGGTGCGTGCGGGGCGAACGGAGCGACGCGCGACAAAAGAATTGACGTGCGCGAACGGTAAATGTAACACCTTCTTTTAGATAATAGATATAGATAAGATAAAGTTTGTTAGTCTGGTTAGATAAGGTTTGTTAGTCTTGTTAGATAAGGTTTGTTAGTCTTTTTTATGGAGGTTAGGCAATTTGTTAGCCGTGGCATTTTCTGTAATTTTTGCATGTGTGACACGAGGCATTCACCACGCTTTTGAAATTAATAGTAAAGATAGTTTGGTATCTCCGAAAAAACTTCTCTGACTCGCGTATCCAACTCCATCATCAACATCTAGACCATCCCGGTTCCATCTTCCAGCACGAGATTGGGTCCTTCTCCCAATTTTGCTTGTGTGAGCTCAAATCAAATGCCAAACAAAATTAGCAGTAGCACCCAAGTTGGTTTCAAATGCTACAAAAGACCAAGCCACCTGGTCGTATTCTCAACTCCTTGGTCTCGGACCTTACCAAGACTTGAAAAAATCCACGGCAAATCCATCTAAAAAAATGTACTCAGAACAGAATACGTGGATATAGTACAACTAATACCAACTATCAGAACAGAACATAAGTGAACCAGACAAGCCCATGAACTCTACATCAAATATAACAAAGAGCAGCTAAAGCGCCAACTTCTTGCAATTTGAGCAAGCGTGAAATAGGGAGTTGGCACAAACCCCAGAAAGGAAAGAAAACATTTATCATACAGTGAGCACTTCTTTATAAACACTTGAAAGTAGTAGTAGCACAAGATCTAGACCTAGGCACCCAGTGAACACCGGTACAAGCCATACACCCGCGCAGCAGGCTGAGATAGCAACTGTACAGAATGTGTGGCTATGCCATACAGCTAAACCGAACCAAGATGCCATTGGATCGGCCAAAATACTTCAGAAACTAGTACCAACATAGGACTGCCTGTTGTTGTATCCTCCTGATGCGGCGGCACCGTTACCGTAAGTCTGGGGCTGGGGGGCAGCAGCCTGTGCCGGACAGTCTCTAGAGAAGTGCCCAGGCTGATTGCATTTGAAGCACAGGCCAGCGCTGGTGTTGCCACCAGCTGAAGGGCCGTAGGAGGCTCCCTGGCCTGGACAGTCTCTGGCGAAGTGACCAGGCTGGTTGCATTTGAAGCACAGACCTGAGTTGGTGTTGCCAGCCGAAGAGCCGTAGGAACTAGGCGTGAAACCCCCACCAGCTGCTGGTTGCTGCATATCCGTGGCTGCTGCAGGGCAGTTCTGTGCATATCTTGTTGCTGATGGTGCAGTAGGCATCCCACCAGATAAGCTTGCTTGCAGCCCAAACTGATTTGGGCCACCCATATTCATCGCATAGGTATTGTTGGATGTGAAACCAGCATTAACAGCAGCAGCAACATTCACCGCAGGGGTTGAGCCTGAGCCATTGTCCGCCAAAAGGCTATCAATTACTCCCAGAAGAAAGCGACTCTCTTTCGACGTGTCGTCCAGTTTTTGCACCTTAACAATGTTGCATTTCACACGCGTTTCGTCATTATATGTTTCTTCCTTGACTCTCAGCTTGAATAAGTATTGCTGATAACGCGCCTGCTGTATGATATCTGCAAATTTTACCTCATCTTGATCTTCATGTTTTATCCTGAAAAGATCTTGCGCTGGGAGGCCAATTATCACCTCGCCGGCCTCTTGGAATGCAGTTGCAAACGTTATAATCCCGGTGTGATCCTGGATATGACACTGGAGCATGTACCTGTACTCACAATTCTGAGAGCTCTGTCCGCAGCTGTCGCATTGCCACATCCCATCACCATTGTTTATGACCTTTTAGTGCAGCGTACCATTAACCTCTGCGGTGCAGGCTGGATAACAAAAGTCTCGGTCTTGATGCTCCAAATTGCACCCATAACAGTGATCCAGTCGGGCTTCTCTGATCTCCCAAGTCTTCGTCCTTGATCTGTGCACAGTTTTCCGGACATCAGTCCGCCCATGCTTGACATTCCCACAGATAAAGAAGTGAAAGCAGCATCTTTCCCTTCAGTTATGTACCATTGTCTCAGACTTTCTGCTTCAGGTAAGTCCAGATTTATTTGTAAGACGCTTGAGTTGATTGTGCTTACGGATCTTCCTTTGAAATCACCAACAAGGCCACTTTTCAGGACAAGTATAGGATTCGAACCAGAATCACACAGCAACTGCAGCTGCTGACCTTCAGCATCACAGAAGTTACCCCAAAAGGTTGTTTCCACGCTGCAGCCAGACATGTCCTTCAGTTCGAGGACTCTTTTCTGGGTTTCCACACCATTCTTCCTCATTAGTGTAAAAGTAGGGCTAACTGAAGTAACAACCCCAAGCAAATCTATCAACACGCCTTTATCCATGTTCACTAGTTCGCTGATTTGTCGGAAATTAAACTGCTGCCCAGGGATGCTGCTGTCATCACCTGAACAAACTTCTACACATGTTCTAGCATCCAGACTGATTTCGTAGTCATTGTTCAAAGGGTTATACTGCTTCTGTTCGGGTTTCAACCCCCCTCTAGATGATATCAAGTACACCTTACCAACCTCAATTAGGTCATAGAACTGATCAACCACCTCTTTAAAACATTTTGCACGAATTTCTCCACGATGTGCATCAAGAAGATCAAAGGTGAAGAGTTTTCCTGGACCTTGCCCATTGATGTAGTGCTTGACATGAGTCTTTGCAGTCACCCTAGCCTTTATTTTCCATGTGCCTTGGAATGGATTCAATGCAGCAATCGGGATAACACGAGGGGCAGCTCCATTCTTAGCAACTGGGCCAGTATTTATATATGCTGCAGGTGGCTGCTGATACGAAGGCTGTGCAGGACGCCCATAACTTTGGTCAGGAGGGCCAAAGCCCCCAGCTGTGCCAGGAACTGCAAACCTTTGGTTTTGATGAGAGTTCACTAAAGGCTGCAGAGGGTTTGGCTGCACAACATTGGTATGCATTGTATTTTGTGCTGACATTGTACTATAAGAACTACCGGCAAACACATTGTTAGGTCCAGATATGGTTGTCCCACTCACAGAAGAGTCCACTGTGCGGTGGACACCGTTGTAGGATCCACCATTTGACAGATTGTTAACAACCTGCTCTACCCTTGAGGCAACAGCATTGGCCCGTAAGTTAGGCTCCTGGCCTTCAAGTAAGCTTTTCGTCTCGTAAATCTTTGGCTTCCCGATCATGGGGCACTCACTTAGCAGAACATCAAGTTTTCTAACAATAACAATCCTGAATGCAACAGAGAAGAATTATCAGCTCAACTAATTAGAAACATATGCAAAGTTCAAGGTTTTAAATAGCTAGCTGTTGCTACGCCATAGCTGAGCTATAGCTTTTTCAATTGTAGCTATAAATTAAGCCCATAATGACTATATGTATTTAAGTATACGACCAAATCTATTAAAAAAAATCAGAAAGCCCCAACCAGAGGATCGTTTTTCTACCATAGGATTTTTTTTCTATAAACTAACTCGGCTCATTCAAACCCCAAAACATTGTTCTACCAGAGGATTATTTTCTACAAAAGAATTCAGCTAATTTGAAGAAGAGATTGGAGAATATGATAGTTAAACACCCCTTTAGAATTCAAAATCCAGCATGCCCATGCTATATACTATAGTATAGCATGTTTAATTAAGGCCACAATAACAAGTAAGTTCCAAGCACTTAGGAAAGTCTTACAACTCAGATACCGACAGCATGTGAAATATTTAAATTGTTTCGTTAGTTTGACACCCTTTTTTTTCCCACTGCAGCGAACATACAAACATGGTGCCATGGGAGCCCAACAATATTTATTAAGTGGACCCTGACAAAATTTATCTAACTGCAAACAATGGCTTGCTCTAGAAAATGCCTGCACGCACGCGTGGGTACATATAATAATACAGCAATTCCTGCGCCATCCTAACCCATATTTCATAGGAGTATGATGCAAGGCAGAGAAGGCTGAAATGTCAATTTGCGCAAATGGCCACCTACATTCGCATATAATTGCAATTCAAGAGACTACCCAAGATCCCACTTTGGCAGCAAATGCAAGGAACAACCTGTACCCCCAGCAATCGAACCGAGCAGATAAAGATCCAATCTTTCTGACGGAACAAGCCAGCCAGCCGAAACAGAGCAGTACATCGACAGGGCCGGAACAAGCCAGTCGGGGTCGGAGAATGTATGTGGGCGCACCTGCGGCCTTGGATGTCGCTGCACATAATGTCGAGGAGGTGGACGACGGAGCCGGGGCGGAGGGCGCCGTCCGTGACGAGTTGGTTGAGGTCGGTGGCGAGCATGGACTGCAGCGAGTGGACGCCGTCGGAGACCAGCATACGGAACCGCTCCGCCCCCGCCGCGCCCTTGGCGGTGACGGGCCGCACGTCCGCCACCTGCAGCACCGGCTGGATCGTGCCCGGCCCTTTGGGGAGCTCCGCGATCTCCTTCGCCGCGCCCGAGGTCAGCTGCGGCGCCTCCATAGGATCGGTTCGACGGCGGCGACCTTCCGCTGCGGTGGGTGCCGAATTTTTGGGCGGGGGTTCTGCCGTTGGTGGTCGATGAACCCCAGAGGTGTAGCAAGGGGGAAAGCGGCGGCGGTGTACGAGGTGGGGTGTATGGACCCGGTGCACGGACGGTGGTTTTAAAAGCTTTTTGTGTGGAGCACGCTAGTGCCGGACGGTTCCGTCGGAGAGAAACGGAAAATTCAATTCAAGAAATCAAGATGAAACACAATGGAGAACTTGTCTCGGGCCATCTTCACCAAATCAACAAGCTCGTTAGGCCAACTTTTGGGCGTTTCAAGATTTAAATCCAAACGTAATGACCGATAGTTTCGACATAGGATGTCCCAACACGTTCCTTCCGTGTGCGCCGCGCACCGGAGCTACGCTACTGTTCATGGCGGAGATGTCTCGATCTCCTCCCATGGCTGGCCCCGGAGTTGCGCAGGTAGCCACGCGTCGCCGGGCTTCTCCCTCCCACCTACTCCACCTTTCTCTCACTCGCTCAAGGTTCAGACATCGCCGACTCCCTTCACCGAGATTTGCTCGCTCGACTTCCGCCGTCCGCTGTCAAGCGATGATGAGGGCAAATTGGAGAAGGAGGGAGAAGGATCGAGGCAGGGTGCTGGCACGGGAGACGACGGAGATGAAGATCAGCCCGGGGGCAACCGGCCGCATCCTCCACATCGACATGGTTTGGGGATTGAGGAAGGTTCGCTTTGTAAGGCCCTCTCTTCCCGCTCGGTCTGTCAAGGTTTCAGCCTATGCATTGGGTCATTCGCCCGATCTGCTTTGGGCCGAAATCTCGGCTCGTGATCTGAACTCGCTCCCATGAGCGAGGCGGAGGGGGTCAGAATAAGATACCGTTGAGTCCACTTGGCGCTTCAAGCGAGGGAGGCCTCGCAGAGCTTCATCCCCCATGTCGAGGCTGGTACAGGTTCTACGAAGTCCACTGCCCAAATAGCGTGTTGCGGTTCAGATGGTACCAGGTTTCTCGAGGAAGGAAATGGGGGCTGCAGTTGGCATGTTAGATCTCCAGGTACAAGCATCTCTACTCTGCAATGTTCTGTGTTCGGTTCGGAATCGAGGAGCCCAAGTTCTCCAAAATCTACAAGACAAATTGGCCATGGCAAATTAGGGAGTTAAGGGTTGAAAACACCTTTCTGGTTAAGTTTCCCCCACACATTGGAGTGGAACAGGTCATTGGTTACCCCAAGTTTGGTGTGTCAAAACCTGGTGTTTGGGTCAAAGTTGAGGCTTGGAATGATGACCCAGAGCCAGTTGATTCTTTAAAGAAAGTTTGGGTGGTTATCACTGGACTGCAGACTAAGTGGCGTGAATGGAGTACTTTAGACCAAGCTGTCTCCACTTGTGGCATTCGGAAGATGTTGATTGGCGAGCATCTTCAAAACAATGCTAAAGATGTCAAGGTTTTGGTTATGCAAGGATCCTTCCAAACTACTCGTCAAGTGACTCTTTAACTTCCATGATCACTTATTCCACCTGGGATTTACTCTAGATACTACTGTTCCTGCTGTGGTGTGTGATGAGGTGCAAGTTAATGAGGATCAGAATGATCAGAATAAGAAAGATTCTGATGATTCCACTGGCCAAGGAGATGGAATGAACCATGAGGGTATCTTTGTTGGAGATATGCCCTAGAGGCAATAATAAATATAGTTATTATTATATCTTTGTGTTTATGATAAATGTTTACATTCATGCTATAATAGTATTAACAAGGAAACATTAATACTTGTGTGATTTGTAAACTTAATTTGAAGTCCCTAGTATAGCCTCTATACTTCACTAGCTTGTTGGTTGATTAATGATTATGGTTTCCCTATCATGAACATTGAGATGTTATCAACAACAAGATCATATCGTTAGGAGAATGATATGGTGGACATACTCCTATAGATAAGCATAGCATAAAGATCAAGTCATTTCAATAGTTCAATTGCTATATGCTTTCTGATACATAGTAACCTAATTCCTTCGACCATGAGATCATGCATATCACCTTTACCGGATGGATGCTTTGATGACATCAAACACCACACCGTAACTGGGTGGCTATAAAGGTGGCATTGAGTGTTCGGAAAGTATTGATTGAAACACATGGATCAAGAGTGGGATTTGTCCATCCATATGACGGATAGATATACTCTGGGCCCTCTCGGTGGAATGTCATCCAATTAGCTTGCAAGCATGTGACTGGGTCACAAGGGATCACATATCACGGGAACGAGAAAAGAGTAATTATCGGTAACGAGGTTGAACTAGGTATGCAGAGATACCGACGATCATAACCTCGGATAAGTAAACTATCGTGAGACAAAGGGAAATTGGTATCGTATGTAAGTGGTTCATTCGATCGCAAAGTAATCGTAGAAATATGTGGGAGCCATATGAATTTCCAGATTCCTCTATTGGTTATTGTTCGGAGAAGTGTCTCGATCATGTCCGCATAATTCACGAACCGTAGGGAGACACACTTAAGGATTCGACGTTGTTTTGAGTAGTTATGCTATTATGAGAAAGAGACCGAATGTTGTTCGGAGTCTCGGATGGGATCGGGATATCACGAGGTGATCCGGAATGGTCGGAGAATAAGATTCATATAAGGAAAGTCCGTTTGGAGTTCGGGAATGATTCCGGTGTTTTCATCAGAATGTTCTAGAAGGTTCGGATTGTCCCAAGACTCCGGGGAGGGTACATGAATGTGTCATTGAATGATTGCATCATGTACTAAGTGTTCTTGCTGTTCCAAAACTAAAAGTCAAACCGCAGCTTGAAAGTCAAACGGCTAAAAACAGAAAACTGGAAAAGCAGGAAACTGGGAAACAGAAACTGTGGGAAACAAGCAAGAGGAGGTTGAAACCAACTTGGAGGAGGAGTCCTCTCCTCCAAGCCGGGCGCCCACCTAGGCCGAGTTGGGGAGGACTCCCCTCCTGGCCACGCCCTCCACCTATAAAAGGAGGCGTGGCCTCCTCCTAGACACACAAGTTCCTATCCTCTAATCTCGGTTTAGAGCCGTTTTGGTTTAGAGCTTCTAATTGCTTTAGCCTGCGGTTTAGAGCCTTCTAATTGGTGTGTCTAATCCTAGACCACTAATAGCCCTCTCTCATACTCCACCATACTCGCTCGGCGAAGCCTGGGATTCCCTCTACTTGTACCACAGCTTGTCACTTGAATCGCGAGGAGAGTGCTACAACCTCATTTTCTGGAACAAGGGAGAGGAAGGTCTTCGTCGAGTACCGAACGTGTGACCAACTGCGGAAGCGCTGCCGGAACGCAGCGTCGGAAGGATCGTATACACGATCTTGAGATCGGAAAGAGTACGACTACACCACCCACGAGAATCCACTCTCGTTAAACACTTTGGAATCTTCAAGGGTAAGTTATTCCATCGACTCGTTGCTACAATCTAGTAGATAGATCTTGGCTTGTTTGTTTGTATGCGATAGAAATTTTTTGTTTTCCATGCTACGAACCCCTACAAAGGGTATCGAGCCGTGTCTATATGTAGATCTGTTGCACGAGTAGAACACAATGGTCATTGTGGGCGTTGATACTTTTATTGTCGATTGCTTCTTGTGTACTTTGCATCTTGCGGTATGTTGGGATGAAGCGGCCCGGGCTAACCTTACATGACATCGTTCATGAGACTTGCTCCACGCTTGACATGCAACTTGTATTGCATAAGTGGCTTTGCGGGTGCCTGTTTCTCCTAGCATAGTTAAGATCCAGTTTACAACGGGTGATCAACAATGCTAGTATCAATGTTGTGGTTCTTGTTCGTAAGTTAGAACGACACTTATTGAAAGCCCCAAACCACGTAAAATATGCAAAGAAAGTAGAGGCGTCTAACTTTGTTTTGCAGGGGTGTGCAGTGATGTGATATGTCCATGATTGTGATTATATTTGATGTATGCAATGTTCCTTATTGTAAGTTGGCAACCGGCAGGAGCCATATGGTTGTCTTTAATTTATGTTAAGACCCGCGTGTCTATTCAAAGTAGTTGTAATAGTTGAAGCCGGTGGACGACAACCATGGTGAAGCATCATTGACCTTGATGCAATGCCGGTGATGATGGATATCATGTTCGTGCTTGAAGATGGAGATAGGAAGCACAAAGAAGAAAGGCCATATCATATCACATATTAATGAATTGCATGTGATGTTAATCCTTTATGCATCTTGTATTGCTTGGTAGACGACGGTAGCATTATAAGATGATCCCTCATGCACATCAATTTCAAGTCATAAAGTGTTCACCCTTAGTTAGCACCGTTGCTAAAGCTTGTTGTTTTGAAGCACCATGTGATGATCGGGTGTTAGATTCTGCAAGTGTATACAACGTGAGCAAGCATTTGCTCATGCGAAACTAAGGTTTGATCTTGACGAGCCTAGCATGTACGCACATGGTCTCGAACACGGATCACCGAAAGGTAAAGCATGAATCGTATAGTAGATATGATGAACATGACGATTGTTCGCCATTGAAACTATATCAACTCTCGTGATGATCGGTGTTGATGTAGTGGATTTGGTTCGTGTGATCACTAAAACAATGTGAGGGATGTTGTTTTGAGTGGGAGTTCACCTAGTTTAATTTCATTAATTAATTTGAACTCAATTTGTCATAAACTTAGTCTAAACTATTGCAAATATGTTGTAGATCAATGGCAGCCCCTACCATCAATTTTAATGCGCTCCTAGAGAGAGAAAAGTTGAAAACAATGGAAGCAACTTCATGATTGGTTCCGCAATTTGAGGATTGTCCTCACGGTGGTAATTTGACCTATGTCTTTGGATGCACATTGGGTGACCCACCGGCCGATGCTCCGATGAAGTAAAGAATGTTTACCTCGCTCGGAAGAATCAAGACTCCATAGTTCAAAGGTGCTATCTTGTATGGTTTAGAATCGAGCTTGAGAAAAGGTTTGAAGAGTCGGACCCATATGATATTGTCGAGGATCTCAAATTGATTTTTGAGACTCATGCGGCAATTGAAAGCTATGAGGCTTCAAAAGTTCTTTAACTGCAAGATGGAAGAGGGCAGCTCACAAGGAGCATGTGCTTAAGATGTCCGGGCACGCAAACAAACTTCAAAGATTGGGTATAGTGATTCCTAATGCTTTGGGGATTTACCGTGTCCTCCAATCACTACCACCAAGTTACAGAACTTTGTGATGAACTACAACATGCGTAATATGAACAAAGAGTTGCAGGCTGTTTGCTATGTTAAAATCTGCAAGTGGAGATCAAGAAAGAGCACCAAGTGTTGTTGGTCAATAAGATCACCAAACTCAAGAAAGGCAAGTCTAAGCAAAGGGACACTTCAAGAAGGGTGGTAAGAAAGTTACCACGGGCGTGAAGACCAAGGCTGGACCCAAGCCCTAACCGAGTGCTTTTACTTCAAGGAGAAGGTCACCGAAGCGGAATTGCCCAAAGTACTTGGCGGATCTGAAGAACGGCAACATCAAGAAGAAAGGTATATCTGATATACATGTTATTGATGTGTATCTCACTAGTACTCGTAGTAGTGCCTGGGTATTTGATACTGGTTCAGTTGCTCATATTTGTAACTCAAAACAGGTGATGCAGAATAAACGGAAGCTAGCGAAGAACGAGGTGACGATGCGCGTGGGAAACGGATCAAAGGTTGATGTGATCGCGGTCGGCACGCTACCTTCATCTACCATCGGGATTAGTTTTATACTTAAATAATTGTTATTTAGTGCCTGTGTTGAGCATGAACATTATATCGGGATCTTGTTTATTACGAGACGGTTACTTGTTTAAGTCAGAGAATAATGGTTCGATTTATATGAGTAATATGTTTTATGCACATGCACCTTTGATAGATGGTCTATTCTTATTGAATCTCGATGGTGGAAATACACATATCAACAACATTGAGGCTAAACGCTTGAAATCAGCGATAATTCACCTATATGTGGCATCGCTGCCTTGGTCACATTGGAGTGAAGCGTATGAAGAAACTCCATTCCGATGGACTTCTTGAATCACTTGATTTTGAATCACTTGAAAGATGCGAAGCATGTCGATGGGAAAAATGACTAAGACTCCATTTTCAGTATGATGGAGCGAGCTACGGACTTATTGGAAATCATACATACCGATGTGTGTGGACCAATGAGTGTAGCATCGCTGGTGGTTATCAAGTTATGTTCTTACCTTCACGGATGACTTGAGTAGATATGGGTATATCTATTTCATGAAACATAAGTCCGAAACTTTCGAGAAGTTTAAGGAGTTTCAAAGTGAGGTAGAGAATCAACGTAACAAGAAGATTAAATTTCTGCTCGATCGTGGAGGTGAATATCTAAGTTACGAGTTTGGCGAGCATTTGAAGAAATGCGGAATACTTTCAATTGACACCGCCGAACACCACAGCGTAATGGTGTGTCCGAACGTCAGAATCGAACTCTTTTAGATATGGTTCGCTCTATGATGTCACTTACAGATTTACCGCTATCATTTTGGGGTTATGCATTAGAAACAAGATTCACTTTAAATAGGGCACCGTATAAATCCGCTGAAACGACACCGTATGAATTATGGTTTGGGAAGAAACCTAAATTGTCGCTCCTTAAAGTTTGGGGATTGAAGCCTATGTAAAGAAGTTACAGGGACAATCTTGAACCCAAAGCGGAAAAATGCGCCTTCATAGGATACCAAGGAAACTATTGGGTATACCTTCTATCATAGATCCAAGGCAAAATCTTCGCTGTTAAGAATGGATCCTTTCTAGAGAAGGAATTTCTCTCGAAAGAAGTGACTGGAAGGAAAGTAGAACTCGACGAGGTTGTCAACCTTCTCTCGAATTGCGAGTAGCGCAGACCGAAGAAGTTCCTGTGGTGCCCGCACCAATTAGAGAGGAAGCCAATGATGATGATCATGAAACTTCGTTGAAGTTGCTCTGAGCCTCGGAGGTCAACGAGAACTCGTACCACTCTAGATTGGTATGATCCGTTATGAGTGTCATGTTGGTAGACAACACCGATGACCCGAGACATATGAGGAAGCGATGATGAGCCCAGATTCCAATAAATGGCAAGAAGCCATGAAATCCGAGATTGGATCCATGTACGAAAACCAAGTATGGACTTTGGTGGACTTACGGATGGCCGGAAGGTCATCGAGAACAAATGGATTTTCAAGAAGAAACCAATGCCGATGGTAATGTTATCGTTTATAAAGCTCGACTTGTCGCAAAAGGGTTTCGACAAATTCAAGGAGTTGACTACGATGAGACTTTCTCACCAAGAGCAAAGCTAAAGTCTGTGAGGATTATGTTAGCAATCAATGATATTATGATTATGAGATATGCCGATGGATGTCAAAACAAAGATTCCTCAATGGAGATATTGATGAAGAGTTGTATATGATGCAACCCAAAGGTTTTGTCGATCCTAAAGATGCTAACAAGGTATGCAAACTTCAACGGTCCATCTATGGATTGAAGCAGCATCCCGGTTGGAATCAACGTTTGATAAGGTAATCAAAAGTTTTGGTTTTATACAAACTTATGGAGAAGCTTGTATTTACAAGAAAGTGAGTGGGAGCTCTGTAGCATTCTTAATACTATATGTGGATGACATATTGTTGATTGGGAATGATGTAGACCTTCTTAATAGTGTCAAGGAATATTTGAATAATAGTTTTTCAATGAAGGATCTTGGCGAAGCAGCTTACATATTAGGCATAAAGATTTATAGAGATAGATCAAAACGCCAAATATCATTGTCACAGAGTACATATTTGGACAAAGTTCTAAAGAGGTTTGGAATGAAAGAAAGCAAGAAAGGGTTCTTGCCCATGTTGCCCAATACGACCTTGAGTAAAACTCAAAGTCCGACATCAGCAGAAGATAGAGAAAGGATGAGTAAGACTCCCTATGCCTCAGCCATAGGATCTCTAATGTATGCCATGTTATGTACTAGACCCGACATTGCATATGCTGTTAGTTTAACTAGCAGATATCAAAGTGATCCAGGAGTGGATCATTGGACAGCAGTCAAAAACATCCTTAAGTACTTGAGAAGAACTAAGGATATGGTTCTTTCTTATGGAGGTGATGAATAGCTCGTTGTTAATGGTTACACCGATGTAACACCCTCTGAATCGGCCCTATGCAAGTTTCAGCGATTCCCGCCAAACCCGCATAGAAACGATTCAAAGGTGCCCACCAGGCACTTTCGTGCTGGTGGAAAACGAAGTAATAACATTACACAACAGTCCTCGATGGGACCCACAGAACAGATATATACAACACGACTCCATGAGTCAAGAATATAGATATAATGTACAAAGATCTAAATCACCTTGAAATGATACAGCGTCCGACTACGGACAAGATGCAAATGGGGCTAAGAGCCCTGAAGAATAACCAATGGCGTCCATAACCCTGCCCAGGCCAAGCCGGAAGGGTAACCCTGCTAACGACGTCGGTCTTAAAACCTGCTTAAACAAAAGGGGTGCCGATAAAGGGCAAAGGAAAAAGAGGAGCGTCGATCGAGGCCGATGCAGCGAGGCTAGAATTGGCGGTCCTCGCCACATACGTATGGTGGGATCAAGCGGCAAGATGCACTAAACAACCTATAGAGACTCGATACAATGGCGGCTATCGAGAGGGTAAGAAAGACATATTCGAACCAACGATGCTACCATCAAACAAATCCATCCCGTGTTTCCTTCGAGCCCAATCGAGGAAGTCAACCGAGGAACTCACACAATTGGCGCTTTAATTATTCGCCATTTCGTTCGGCGTTACTAGTCAAATTTAGATAATCATCCCGATAAAGTAAGGCAAGGCACTTTTAGTTAACCATTCCATTGTAGTTGCGGCACTTACTAGTCAGATACAATTAGCTTGAGATGTCCCAAAACCCAGCAGTTGTTGGTACTTTTATTTAGCCATTCCGTTATAGTTGCAATACTTACTAGTCAGATACAATGGTCGCAAGCGACAACCCAAGCAAGCAATCATTGGCAGTTTTATTTAGCCATTCCATTTTAGTGGAGCTGATTACTAGTCATTATAAAGTCAAATTTATAGCGCTACTTTAGTAATAGTTGTCTATGATCGAGATACTTTGCTCCAAGTCGTCCATAACCGCGGACACGGCTTTCAGAAAGTTTTACCCGGCCGGGGTGCACCAATAGCAACACACACTCGATCAACCTTGGAAAAACCAAATCAAAACCCAACGAGGCCTTCACGACAAAGCAATCACAGGATTCAGAAATATTTCAGGGGGCCACCCTTGAGTACACCATAGCAAGCTAATGACTCGAGACGGACCCGAGGTTTGGGTGGACGGTCGTGAACGATCGGGAACCCAAATCGGGCTTGTCGACACCGCGAAAACGTGTCCCGATCCTAACAAGTACAAGGTGCTCTCGCACAATCGTAAATAAAGCAAGAGTATGGCATAAGTACAGGATAGTAAATAAAACCTCAAACTAGTTTGTGGCCCCAAGAAATAAGACTGAATCAAGCTCTGGCTCAGGGGGGTCCCATAATCCTCCCGGATGTGGATAGCGCGATAAATCAAGGAACAGGTATCAAGCACTCGGGGTCCTACGGGACACCTGCTTACCTACTTCAATTTTAGTTGTTGAACAGTAAGTAAAGTTATGATCAACTCCAACAATAAACAGGCGGCAACACTCCAACAACTGTGGTACTTGGCGACACGCAACAGCACTTGAGCAAGCGACTACGACGCGCAAGTCCAACTAACTACCAAACAACAGGTAATAGGATGTGTCCAAGGCAATATAAGGCTGCAAGGGATATCACGGGTACGAAAAACTAGAGCAACGCAACTAAGATAGCAATAGATCAACAGGAGGGAAATAAATACTATAAAAGTAAGATAGGTAGAAAGGGGGGAGATGCTCGCCTGAAAACATTGTCGAAGGTTCAACCGAAGATCGGGTTGACACTCGCATCAACTCAACGGCCTTATCCGCGAAGAACCAAAACACTAGAAGAAACACCGGATGCAATATTTAATGCTACGGCAAAAGATCGGGCATGCTTATGATATGATGCATGGCATGGCAAAGGTGCAATGCAATTAGGTCGATTGATTAACCGGGTCCCGAGATAATTAAATGGTTCATGTTATTTATCTACCCCGCAAATTAAATGTTGTATTAGCATGGCAAAATATATCACCGGTTGGCTACACAAATTTAAATGAGGCCAATATAAGACTAGGTTTGCCCGCATATGGGCCCCATATTTAATTATATGGTGAATCGGCATAAGGCCCCCAAACCACACAATATGCATGCGAGATGAATGATTAATATGCAACAGGTTTTATATTTAGCATTTATAAAATAAGGGCTCGGGAAAAGGTTCACACACTAGGGTTGCGAAGTTCTTGGTTCCGGGGGGTTCGGGGTCCGGTCTCGGGGTTCAGGGTTCGACGGGATTGTTCTCGGACTCGGATCGTTCTAGGTCATGAGTAGATCTTGGCGTTCCTTGGTCTTTGGGTCATGACGACGGTCATGGCGTTCGGGACGAAGTACTTGTCGCATCTACCGTCTTCGGGTTTGCTTCAATCGGGTCCATGACGGAGTACTTGATGTTCCGTGATGGAGTTCTTGGAAGTAGGCATCATTGTCGAAGGTCTCGGGTTCACCGTCGGTGGCCTTAGGTTCTCTCTCTCTCAAGGCACTGCAGATCTTGTCGCTTGCCGAGTTCTCCGCCTTGTTGGTATCGGCACGGAACAAAAAGGGTGCAGGCATCTTGGACTAGAAGTGAGCTGTAACCGAGGCGGCGGCGGCTGCTGCGGTCGGAGAGAACGGGACGGAGGAGCTCGACGGAGGCCGGAAGACGGGCGGAAGGCGAGGCGAGGGCGGCTCAGTGGGGCGCCGAGGAGCTCGGGTGCAGCCACGGAGAGAGGCCGTGGGAGGCGGGAGCTGGCGACGTCTGGCCGGGCGGCAGACGTCTGAAGGAGCGGGAAGAGGGACGCTGGGAGGCGAAAGAGCCGAGGCGAGGAGGAGCTCCCAGGGAGGCAGAGGCTGGCCAAGGCGCTGATGCGGTCTCGGCGGGGCGACGGAGGAGGAGGCGGGAAGACGGAAAGAGCGGGCCAGGCGGCATGGGAAGGAGCGGGCGGCTCGCGTTGGGAGGAGGGAGCTCGGGCCGGGTGGCGGGCGGAGGAGAAGCGCGCCGGAGAGGAAGGGAAGGAGGGACGCCAGAGGAGAGACGGGGCCACGCGGGAGGCTCGGGAGGGGCCGGCGGGGTCACGGGAGGTGGCCTCCGGCGGCGGCGCGGACCGGAGCGGGGAGGCGAGCTTGAGCGGCGGGCGGCGGCGCGCTCGGAAGAGAGAGAGGATGGAGAGGGAGCCCGCGAGCAGCGGTGGAGGCGAGGCGGCCGGCGGCGAGCGGCGCTGCGGAGGAGGGGTAGAGCTGGAGAGGAGAGGGAGCACACCGGTGAGGGGGAGGGCGCCGGCGGCGATTGATGGGTGAGCGGCGGGGAGAGCTCGGGCTCTGCGGGGGCGAGGGGGAACAGGAGCGTGCGAGCCGTGTGGGGCAGGGGCACGCGGGATGGGGAGGTGGGACCGGGCGGCAGGCGTGCGTGTGTGCGTTGTGTGCTGCGGGTGTGCTGCGGCAGGTGGGCTGGGTGTGGTGTAACACCCTCAGAATCGGACCTATGCAAGTTTTAGCGAAATCCGCCAAACCCACATAGAAACGATTCAAAGGTGCCCACCAGGCACTTTCGTGCGGGTGGAAAACGAAGTAATAACATTACACAACAATCCTCGATGGCAACCACAGAACAGATATATATATAACAGCGACTCCATGAGTCAAGAATATAGATATAATATACAAGATCCAAATCACCTTGAAAACGGTAGAGCGTCCGACTACGGACAAGAAGCAAATGGGGCTAAGAGCCCCAAGAATAACCAATGGCGTCCATAAACCTGCCCAGGCCAAGCCGGAAGGGTAACCCTGCTAACGGCGTCGATCTCAAAACCTGCTTAAACAAAAGGGGTGCCGACAAAGGGCAAAGGAAAAAGAGGAGCGTCAGTACTGAGGCCAGTACACGGCGAGGCTAGAATTCGGCGGTCCTCGCCTACATAGGTATGGTGGACTGAGCGGCAGCAGCAGCATGCACTAAACAACCTATAGAGACTCGATACAACTGGCGGTTATCAGAGAGGGATAAGAATGACCTATTCGGAACCAACCTGATACTATCATCAAACAAACCCATCCTGGCGTTTCCCCCTCGAGACCAAACGAGGAAGTCAACCGAGGAACTCACACAGTTGGCAGTTTTACTTATTCAGTTATAGTTGCGACACTTTACTAGTCAGGTTTAGATAATCATCCTGATAAAGTAAGCAGTGGGTACTTTTAGTTAACCATTCCGTTATAGTTACAACACTTACTAATCAGATACAAATAGCATGAGATAACCCCAAAACCCAGCAGTTGTTGGTACTTTTACTTAGCCATTCCGTTGTAGTTGCCATACTTACTAGCCAGGTACAATGGTCGCAAGCGACAAACCAAACAAGCAATTGTGGGCAGTATTAATTAGCCATTCCATTATAGTGAAGCTGATTACTAGTCATTATAAAATCAAATTTACAGCAATAAACTTTAGTTATGCTTGTCTATGGTCGAGATACTGTGCTCCAAGTCGTCCATATCCGCGGACACGGCTTTCAGAAAGTTTTACCCGGCCGGGGTGCACCAATAGCAACACACGCTCGATCAACCTCGGAAAAACCAAAACAAAACCCAACGAGGCTTTCACGACTGAACAATCACAGGATTCAGAAATATTTCAGGGCCACCCTTAAGTAGAACCCGCAACGGCAAGCTAGCTCGAGACGGTCTCAAGGTTTGGGTGGACGGTCAGAGATCGGGAACCCGAAGTGTGGCTGGGATTGTCGACACCGCGTAAGTGTCCCGATCCTAAGATAAGGTGCTCCTTGCACAATCGTAAATACATAAGTAGCATGGCATAAGTACAGGATAGTAAATAAAACCTCAAACTAGTTTGTGGCCCCAAGAAATAAGACTGAATCAAGCTCTAGCTCAGGGGGGTCCCATATACCTCCCGGATGTGGATAGCGCGATAAATCAAGGAACAGGTATCAAGTACTCGGGGTCCTACGGGACACAAGTGGGCGTTCGGAAACCAAATATTCTCTATCACCCACCGATGCCTCTGCTTACTTCAATTTTAGTTGTTAAACAGGAATTAAAAATGAACGGTAAGTAAAACTAAGATCATCTCCAACATCAAACATGCGGCATTAATCCAACAACTGTGGAACATGGCGACACGCAACAGCACTTGAGCAAGCGACTACGACGCGCAAGTCCAACTATCTACCAAACAACAGGTAATAGGATGTGTCCAAGGCAATATAGGGCTGCACGGGATACCACGGGTACGAAATCTAGAGCATCGCAACACATATATCAATAGATCAACAGGAGGGAATAAATACTATAAAAGTAAGATAGGTAGAAAGGGGGAGATGCTCGCCTGAAAACATTGTCGAAGGTTCAACCGAATAACGGGGCGAAGCTCACATCAACTCAACGGCCTTATCCGCGAAGAAGCAAAGCACTAGAAGAAACACCGGATGCACTATTTAAGATTACGGCAGAAGATCGGCATGATGCATGTATGATATAGGGCATGGCAAAGATGTGATGCAATTAGGTCATATTAAGCGGAACCGGGGTTCCGACAATTAATTAGGTGGTTCATGTTGTTTAGCTACCCCACAAATTAAATGTTGTTATAACAAGGCAAGATAAGATACCGGTTCGCTACACAAGTTTAAATGAGGCCGATATGAGACTAGATTTGCCCGCATATGGGCCCCATATTTAATTATTAGGTGAATCGGCATAAGGCCCCCAAACCACACAAATATACATGCGAGATGAATGATTAATATGCAACAGGTTTTATATTTAGCATTTATAAAATAGGGCTCGGAAAGGGTCACACATTTAGGGTCGGCAGATCTTGGTTTCCGGGGTTCGGGGTTCGACAGGGTCCAGGGTTCGACGGGTTCGGACTCGGCGGGAGCATTCTCGGATAACTGAGGTCGATCTTGTCGTTCGAGCAGGACTTGGTCGGTGTCGTTCTTGTCGTCGACGAGCTTGTCGGGTCCGCGTGGACGGTCATGGCGTTCGGGATGAAGCACTTGTCGTATTCGCATCGACGACCTTGGCGTTCAGGTTCTCGATGTGGCATCTGGAAGAAGGTCTTGTTGCATCTGGGGTCTCGGGTTGAAGAACTTGGCGCCCGGGTTGGTCTCGATCCGCAGAGAGCTCATCGTCCGGGATTCTCGGTCCGTGATCTTGGCTAGTCTTGGCGTTATGGGATGAAGACCTCGTTGCTCGAGGAGAAGATCTTGATACTCCGGTCTATTGTCGCCCTCCGGATACCGCGAGTCTGGCGTTGCTTTCTCGGGTGGCTCCATGTACCTCCTTCGAATCATCGGCATCAAGCGGTCTTGTCGGTTCGAATCGATCGGTCGTGGCGATCGGGTGAAGATCTTGAGTGCCATCTCGATCGTCCGTGGTACGTAGATCTTGCGGAGGTCCGGATCATGTGAGACATTGCCTTGCAGGACCAACATGGCGTAGACGCATGAAGCAGTGGCGTTGTCAAAACTGCAGGGGCTCAGGTCGCTCGGGGCGGACCAAGGTAAACTGGGCCCCAGGGACACTGGACGATGCGACGCTGCAGCAGGAAAAGGTGACCTGCCGATGGAGGCAGGGTCAACCGGCGGCGACAGGCGGCGCCTAGGCCAAGGTGACGCGCCAGGACGCGTGGCGGGACCCGAGGCGGGCGGCGAAGCTGGGCGGCGTCGGTCGGGCTTCGCGCGCAGACGACGGCGAGCGCCAGGAAGATGGTCGCCCGGGCGGGGCACCACGGACGAGCGGGGAGGGAAACCGGCGCGAGGTGGAGCGGGCGCTGCTCGGGGAGATAGAGGAGAGACGAGGCGAACGACGGGCGGCGGCGGCGATGAAGGGGCCGGTCGGCTCACGCATGGCGGGAGCGGAGGCGGATGGCGCTGGGCGGGCAGCGTCGGGAGCGGAGGCTGCGGCAGGCGCATGCGGCGAAAAGGCGCTGCCGGGCGACGCGGAGATAGATGCGTGGAGGCGGCCGAGGCGGCGAGGCCTGCCATGGAGGTTCTCGGGCGGAGGACGCCAGGCGAGGAGGAGGCGCGCGCGGTGGGAGGCGGAGAGGGCGCGGGGAGGAGGCAGAGGAAGAGGAACAGGGAGAGGGTCTGCTGGTGGGCTGTGGGACCCACGGTGGTAGGTGAGGCTGGGGCTGGGCGTGTGTGGCGTGTAGGCGGTGGGGAAGCTGCGTGGGGTGTCGGTTTGGTTGGGGACGTGGCAAGGTAGGACAGTGGGGCTAGGAGAGGTTGAGGGGGAGGAGAGGTGAGGTGGCGTTCGAGGATAGGAGGGGTGAGGTGGAGGGAGGGCTGGGTAGGTTAGTTGGTAGCAGTAGGATTAATGGGGTGGGTTAGGTGGACCGATTTAAGATTGGGTGGCCGTTCGGGGGTCGCCTGCTCGATCGCCTCACTAAAATAATTAATTAAATTATTTGTTTTAAACAGCGCTTGTAATCCGACAATGGACAAAACAAAATAATCGGGACCCGGTTTTGATGTTTGAATAAAGATGGGCGTTTAGAAAAAAAAGCGGCTTTTATGTAAAATAGGTTGAGACAAACAACACATGATGATGACGATGCAATGCACAAATTCAACGCGATTTTCTAGTAGTGGTTTTGCGGGATGCCACAATTCGACACCACTAACAATGGATCTCGCCCTCGAGATCCGCCTCATGGTACCGGAAGGAAGGTTGGCGATCTGCATCTTCTCACTTCGTGTAGATCCCCGCGACACCACTAACAAGAGGTCGTTGTCCGTGATCGTCGAGAGAACACTCCGGGAACAAAAGGTCGAAGGTAGAGGTATCAACAAATAAAGCCACCTCTAACTTCGATAGGAGGTGAGAAAAGATGCGGCCTATCCCACTTCAATGCACGAGAGCGAATAGAAAGGGTAGTCGGCATGGGGGCCAATCCATCACGCACCCAAACTATTACTCCGCACAATCAGTAGAAAAGAGTACAACCATTCTCGGAATCAGACGGAAGATCTCGACAAGCGAGGTTCGGAAACAAAGGAGTGATGCAGACTCTGCATCGGATCTGGCGTGGATGATGTCGTCGCGTCGGAAAACACCGGAAGGCAAAAACAAGGAACAAAGAATGGTACCGCAGCAGACGGATTCCTCAAGCAGCACGAACACCGGATGGTAGCACACCGTTATCAGAGAAGGCGGAACCTCAAGGTACGATTTTAACCCAACCACGAGAATTCCTGGACTCGAAGAAAGGGAAGAGAGCAGATTCAAAACACACAGAGGTGAGAGGAGAATAGCAGAGGGGTAAGGAATAAAATCAGACCTAATCAGAACTATCCAACCGATTTTCAAAAATAGTTTTGACACTCTACTTCGGCCGTTAGCTAGGTTATCCTCTGTGTTGGACTTGTGGGGTATCGCAATCACTGAGCTCGATACCACTCAGAACACCTCAGAATCGGACCTATGCAAGTTTTAGCTAAATCCGCCAAACCGCATAGAAACGATTCAAAGGTGCCCACCAGCACTTTCGTGTGGGTGGAAAGCAGTAATAACATTACACAACAGTCTTCGATGGGACCCACATAACAGATATATATAACAGCGACTCCATGAGTCAAGAAATACAGAGATAATATACAAGATCCAAATCACCTTGAAAACGGTAGAGCGTCCGACTACGGACAAGAAGCAAATGGGGCTAAGAGCCCTGAAGAATAACCAATGGCGTCCATAACCCCTCGGGCCAAGCGGAAGGGTAACCCCGCTAACGGCGCCGATCTCAAAACCTGCTTAAACAAAAGGTGCCGAAAGGGCAAAGGAAAAAGAGGAGCGTCGATCGAGGCCAAGACACCGAGGCTAGAATTCGGCGGTCCTCGCCACATAGGTATGGTGGATCGAAGGCAGCGGCAAAGATGCACTAAACAACCTATAGAGACTCGATACAACCGCGGTTATCGAGAGGATAAGAATGACCTATTCGAACCAACGATACTATCATCAAACAAACCCATCCTGGCGTTTCTCGAGACCAAACGAGGAAGTCAACCGAGGAACTCACACAGTTGGCAGTTTTACTTATTCAGTTATAGTTGCGACACTTTACTAGTCAGGTTTAGATAATCATCCTGATAAAGTAAGCAGTGGGTACTTTTAGTTAACCATTCCGTTATAGTTACAACACTTACTAATCAGATACAAATAGCATGAGATAACCCCAAAACCCAGCAGTTGTTGGTACTTTTACTTAGCCATTCCGTTGTAGTTGCCATACTTACTAGCCAGGTACAATGGTCCCAAGCGATGAACCAAACAAGCAATTGTGGGCAGTATTAATTAGCCATTCCATTATAGTGAAGCTGATTACTAGTCATTATAAAGTCAAATTTACAGCAATAAACTTTAGTTATGCTTGTCTATGGTCGAGATATTGTGCTCCAAGTCCATATCCATGGACACGGCTTCGTAAAGTTTTACCCGGCGGTGCACCAATAGCAACACGCCGATCAACCTCGGAAAAACCAAAACAAAACCCAATGAGGCTTTCACGATGAACAATCACAGGATTCAGAAATATTTGGGGCCACCCTTAAGTAGAACCCGCAACGGCAAGCTAGCTTGAGACGGTCTCAAGGTTTTGTGGACGGTCAGGAGCGATCGGGAACCCAAAGTGTGGCTGGGCTTGTCGACACCGCGTAAACGTGTCCCGATCCTAAATAAAGACAAAGGTGCTCCTCGCAATCGTAAATACATAAGTAGCATGGCATAAGTACAGGATAGTAAATAAAACCTCAAACTAGTTTGTGGCCCCAAGAAATAAGACCTAATCAAGCTCGCTCGGGGTCCCATATACCTCCGGATGTGGATAGCGATAAATCAAGAACAGTATCAAGTACTGGGTCCCACGGACACAAGTGGGCGTTCGGAAACCAAATATTCTCTATCACCCACCGATGCCTCTGCTTACTTCAATTTTAGTTGTTAAACAGGAATTAAAAATGAACGGTAAGTAAAACTAAGATCATCTCCAACATCAAACATGCGGCATTAATCCAACAACTGTGGAACATGGCGACGCATAACAGACTTGAGCAAGCGACTACGCCGCAAGTCCAACTATCTACCAAACAATGTAATAGGATGTGTCCAAGGCAATATAGGGCTGCACGATACCACGGGCACGAAATCTAGAGCATCGCAACACGTATAGCAATAGATCAACAGAGGAATAAATACTATAAAAGTAAGATAGGTAGAAAGGGAGATGCTACTTTGAAAACATTGTCGAAGGTTCAACCAATAACGGGCAAGCTCACATCAACTCAACGGCCTTATCCGCCAAGAAGCAAAGCACTAGAAGAAACACCGGATGCACTATTTAAGATTACGGCGTAAGATCGGCATGATGCATGTATGATGTAGGGCATGGCAAAGATGCGATGCAATTAGGTCATATTTTAACCGGGTTCCGACAATTAATTAGGTGGTTCATGTTGTTTAGCTACCCCACAAATTAAATGTTGTTATAACAAGGCAAGATAAGATACCGGTTCACTACACAAGTTTAAATGAGGCCGATATGAGACTAGATTTGCCCGCATATGGGCCCCATATTTAATTATTAGGTGAATCGGCATAAGGCCCCCAAACCACACAAATATACATGCGAGATGAATGATTAATATGCAACAGGTTTTATATTTAGCATTTATAAAATAGGGCTCGGAAAGGGTCACACATTTAGGGTCAGCAGATCTTGGTTCGGGTTCGGTTGTGGTCGTGGTTCGACGGGTTCGGACTCGGCGGGAGCGTTCTCGATAACCGAGGTCGATCTTGTCGTTCCGAAGCAGGACTTGGTGTGTCGTTCTTTGTCGCCGCGACGAGCTTGTCGGGTCGCGTGGGACGGTCATGGCGTTCGATGAAGCACTTGTCGATTCGCATCGACGACCTTGGCGCTCGTGTTCTCGATGTGGCATCTGGAAGAAGGTCTTGTTGCATCCGGTCTCGGGTTGAAGAACTTGGCCCGGGTTCGGTCTCGATCCGGCAGAGAGCTCGTCCGGGATTCTCGGGTCCGTGATCTTGGCAACTAGTCTTGGCTCCGGATGAAGACCTCGTTGCTCCAGGAGAAGATCTTGATACTCCGGTCTATTGTCGCCCTCCGGATACCGCGAGTCTACGGCGTTGCTTTCTCGGGTGGCTCCATGTACCTCCTTCGGAATCATCAGCATCAAGCCGGTCTTGTCGGGTCCTCGAATCAGATCGGTCGTGGCGATCGGGTGAAGATCTTGAGTGCCATCTCGATCGTCCGGTGTGGTACCAGAGATCTTGCCGAGGTCGGATCGAGTGACATTGCCTTGCAGGACCAACATGGCCAGAGACGCACATGAAGCAGTGGCGTTGTCAAAACTGCAGGGGCTCGGGTCGCTCGGGGCGGACCAAGGTAAACTGGGCCCCAGGGACACTGGACGATGCGACGCTACAGCAGGAAAAGGTGACCTGCCGATGGAGGCAGGGTCAACCGGCGGCGACTGGCGAGCGCCAGGCCAAGGTGTGACGCGCTGGACGCCAGCGGGGACCAGAGGCGGCGCAAGGGCGAGGAAGCCGGATTTGCCGGCGTCAAGGCAGACAGCGGAAGCGCCAGGGAAGATGCTCGCTCCGGCGGCGGGGCACCACGGACGAGGCGGGGGAGGGGAAACCTGTTGGAGATATGCCCAAGAGGCAATAATAAAGTGGTTATTATCATATCTTCACACTTATGATAAATGTTTACATACCATGCTAAAATTGTATTAACCGGAAACATTAATACTTGTGTGATTTGTAAACTAAAATAAGAGTCCCTAGTAAAGCCTCTTGTTAAACTAGCTTGTTGGTTAATATATGATCATGGTTTCCTGATCATGAACATAGAGATGTTATTAACAAGGATCATATCATTAGAGAATGATGTGATGGACATACTCCTATAGATAAGCGTAGCATAAAGATCAAGTCATTTCAATAGTTCAATTGCTATATGCTTTCGATACATAGTAACCTAATTCCTTTGACCATGAGATCATGCATATCACCTTTACGGATGGATGCTTTGATGACATCAAACACCACACCGTAATCGGGTGGCTATAAAGGTGGCATTAAGTGTTCGGAAAGTCTTGGTTGAAACACATGGATCAAAGTGGGATTTGTCCATCCATATGACGGATAGATATACTGGCCCTCTCGGTGGAATGTCATCCAATTGGCTTGCAAGCATGTGACTTGGTCACAAGGGATCACATATCACGAGAAAAGAGTACTTATCGGTAACGAGGTTGAACTAGGTATGCGAGATACCGACGATCATAACCTCGGATAAGTAACATATCGTGAGACAAAGGGAAATTGGTATCGTATGTAAGTGGTTCATTCGATCGCAAAGTAATCGTAGAAATATGTGGGAGCCATATGAATTTCAGATTCCTCTATTGGTTATTGTTCGAGAAGTGTCTCGATCATGTCCGCATAATTCACGAACCGTAGGGAGACACACTTAAGGATTCGACGTTGTTTGAGTAGTTATGGTATTATGAGAAAGAGACCGAATGTTGTTCGAGTCTCGGATGGGATCCGGATATCACGAGGTGATCCGGAATGGTCCGGAGAATAAGATTCATATAAGGAAAGTCCGCTTTGAGTTCGGGAATGATTCCGTGTTTTCATCGAATGTTCTAGAAGGTTCGGATTGTCCCCAAGACTCGGGGAAGGGTACATGAATGTGTCATTGCTCATTGAATGATTGCATCATGTACTAAGTGTTCTTGCTGTCCCAAATAAAGGATTAAATTGAATCCTAAAACAGAAAAGTCAAATGTCCAGTTTGAAAGTCAAACTGCCAAAACAAGAAACTGTGGGAAACAAGCAAGAGGAGTTGGAACCAACCTGGAGGAGGAGTTGGACTCCTCCAGGCGGGCGCCCAAGCCCTAGGCCGAGTTGGGGAGGGACTCCCTCCCTCCCCTGGCGCGCCAAGGACCCCCCTCCCATATAAGGAGGGGCAGGGCTCCTCCCATAGACACATAACTTTCTACTCTAGATCTCCGGTTTAGAGCTGTTTTGGTTTAGAGCTTCTAATTGCTTTAGCCAACAGTTTAGAGCCTTCTAATTGGTTTAGAGCCTTCTAATTGGTGTGTCTAATTACTAGACCACTAATAGCCTCTCTCATAAGCTCCACCATACTCGCACCGGCTTAAGGCGAAGCCCTGCGGGATCTCCCCTCTACTTCCGGTACCACGCCGTTGTGCTGCCGGAATCGCGAGGAGAGTACTACAACCTCCGCATTTCTTTGGAACAAGGAGAGGAAGGTCTTCGCCAGTACCGAACGTGTGACCGATCAAGGAGCGCTGCCGAACGCTGCTGGAAGGATCGTCTACACGATCTTGAGATCGGAAAGAGTATTACTACATCACCCACGAGAATCTGCTCGCGCTAACCGCTTTGGAATCTTCGAGGGTGAGTTCCTCTATCGACTCGTTGCTACAAGCTAGTAGATAGATCTTGGCTTGTTTGTTTGTATGCGATAGAAAATTTTTGTTTTCCATGCTACGAACCCCTGAGGGTATCGAGCCGTGTCTATATGTAGATCTGTTGCCGAGTAGAACACAATGGTCATTGTGGGCGTTGATGCTTTTATTTTAGATTGCTTTTTGTGTACTTTGCATCTTGCGGTATGTTGGGATGAAGCGGCCCGGGCTAACCTTACATGACATCGTTCATGAGACTTGCTCCACGCTTGACATGTAACTTGTATTGCATAAGTGGCTTTGCGGGTGCATGTTTCTCCTAGCATAGTTAAGATCCAATTTACAACGGGTGATCAACAATGCTAGTATCAATGTTGTGGTTCTTGTTCGTAAGTTAGAACGACACTTATTGAAAGCCCCAAACCACGCAAAATATGCAAAGAAAGTAGAAGCGTCTAACTTTGTTTTGCAGGGGTGTGCAGTGATGTGATATGGCCATGATTGTGATTATATTTAATGTATGCAATGTTCCTTATTGTAAGTTGGCAAATCGGCGAGCCATATGGTTGTCTTTAATTTATGTTAAGACCGTGTCTATTCAAAGTAGTTGTAATAGTTGAAGCCGTGGACTACAACCATGGAGAAGCGCCATTGACCTTGATGCAATGCGGTGATGATGGAGATCATGTTCGTGCTTGAAGATGGAGATCGGAAGCACAAGAAGAAAGGCCATATCATATCACATATTATGAATTGCATGTGATGTTAATCCTTTATGCATCTTGTATTGCTTAGTACGACGGTAGCATTATAAGATGATCCCTCATGCACATGAATTTCAAATCATAAAGTGTTCACCCTTAGTTAGCACCGCTGCTAAAGCTTGTTGTTTCAAACACCACGTGATGATCGGGTGTGCTAGATTCTGCAGTGTATACAACATGAGCAAGCCAGATTTGCTCATGCGTAAACTAAGGTTTGATCTTGACGAGCCTAGCATGTGCATATGGCCTCGTGAACACGGATTACCGAAAGGTAGAGCATGAGTCATATAGTAGATATGATGAACATGTTGATTGTTCGCCATTGAAGCTACATCAACTCTCGTGATGATCGGTTTTGATGTGGTGGATTTGGTTCGGTGTGATCACTAAAACAATGTGAGGGATATTGTTTTGAGTGGGAGTTCACCTAGATTAATTTAATTATTAATTAGAACTCAATTTATCATAAACCAAATCAAAGTGAATTTGCATAGTTGTTGTAGTCATTGGCATCCGCTTACCACCTTGCACTTAGTTATAATTGAGATGATAGAACTATAGAATTCTGGTTAGTTACTTTAACGAACCGGTATCGTATTGTTTTGAAGTGTTAATCTAAAGTTTAAAAGTCCTATTGCAAACTTTCAAGAAGTTCCGTTACTCCATGAAGTTTAATAATTGGTATTAAAACAAGAGTAACAATTCCAATGTTAGTATATAAGTATCATGTTTGTCTCCATGATTCTTGATATTCAAAGGATTGTCTTAATATCAAGGTTATCTAGGATCCGAAAGAGTTGTTTGAAACCATGATGTGTGGAAGATATTGTGATATCTGAAACAAAGTTTTGGTTGCAACATGATAGAGTATAATATGGCTAAAGTCATGTTTTCATATTTGATGAGAATTTGCGAAAGGTTGTAGACACTTGTTGTCCTAATCTTCCAAAAGGTTTTGGATAGCAACATTATACTCATAATTCATCGTTATAAGCTAAAAGTAGCTTGATCATGGACGATTCCATGTTAAGGGTGAATATTTGATGTAGGTAAAATGTTTACTACACCAAGAGATTACTAAAGAAAGGAATTTGAAAGAACACCAAACATTTGATGATGGTGATCTACTTCAAGGTGCAAGTCCAAAGACATTGGTATTTAACTATACACGCTTTGGACTATGTGTCATATGTATGACTCCACTATTGATATTGATAGATTCTTTCAAATGTAAAAGGAAATCTTGAAAGAGAATCTCATAAATATATGGCGAGAAAAGAAAAGATTAGAATTGTTCAATTTAAGTATATAGATGATATACATGTTATGGCTATATTCTTTGCTTATTAAACAATGTGGTTCTTAAGTATTTAATACGAATTTGTTGGTATGAATTGTCATACAAAACAATGTAATTCATGAACTACAGTGGCCTAAGTAATTAGCAAAAGAATATGTGATGATGTTCATCGAGAACAAATAAAGGGTTATTGTGTTGCTCGTTAAACATCAAAGCTTGCCTTCAAGATTTGTTTTATCAGGTGTTATGAGAACAAAAGGGTTGTTCAAATAGTTGCCGTAATCCATAAAAGATGGATGATTCACAAATCTCGTTGGAAAAATCACATCCATAAAGCTAATGCTAAAAATGTCGAAAGACAAATTAATTGAAAAGATCACTTAGGAAGTGACATCGCCGTTTAAATTATATTGGAAAGAAAACATGAAGAAACTCCATATGTATGGAATTTTGGAGTCTATTTGATTTTGATCAAATGACGCTTGTGAAACTTTCCTAGAGATAATTAAAACTTCGTTCATAGGCCAAAAGGGAACGATAGACTAACTTATTGGAACTTGTACATATTGTTGTATGAAGTCCATTATGTATAGTCAAGAGCGATGGATTTCAACTTCATGTGCTTTCTCCGAAAATTTGAGTGAATATATGAATATTTACTTAATAAGGATGAAGTGTGAAACATTTGAAAAGTTCAAGGACTTTCAAGATGAAGTGCAAAATCATTGTAACAAGAATATAAATAGTTTATGATAAGATCATAAAGGAAGATATTTGAGTTACAAGTTTAGCATAATACCTAAGATTTAAAGGAATCGTTCCGTGGATTTGCATTTTCTCGAAACACCATAAGAGTATAAAGCGTTCGAGATATGTAATTAAACCTTGTTTGACATGGTAAGATCGAAGGTGTAATTCATAAAACTGCCATTATATTTTAAAGATTAAAAGCTTTAGAGATTACCGTTTTTCCACTGAAAAGAGCTTCATCATAATTCGTTGAAATGACACTATATAAGGTTATGGTTTGGGATAAAACCCAAGTAGTCCTTTCTTAAACATTGGTATGCTATACATAAGAAAGATGTTTGCAACCAAAGTCGGATGAATCTGTCTTTGTTAAGTATTTCTCCATAACACCGGAGACAAAAGTGTTTGTCGCTTAGAACGTCAAGTTTCTTTAAGAAGGAATTTTTCGTGAAAAGTTAAGTGGGAGGACAATAGAACTTTGATAAGGTTGAAAGAACCTTAGCTATATGTGCAGAGTTGCAAGACCGAAAAGTGTTCCGGAGGCGAGAACAAAGCTCATAGCTCACGTACCTCAAAGGTTGTGGTCACGAAGATCTAAGTTCCTATTGAAACAAGTAGATCGGTAAACAATCAAATACCAAGATTTGAGGGTTGAATCATTATTTGAGAATAATGAACCGACTACATGCAAAGAAGCGATGATGGACCCTGACTCCGTCTAATGGCTTGAAAGCCATAAAATCCGTGATAGTTCCATACACGAAAAATCAAGTTTTGAACTTGAAGGACCCTCGAGAAAGGTGTAAGACCTTACAGTTGTGTTTGGATCTATAAAGAAATAGACATGGATGTTTCACATCTATGAAATAGTCGACATGTTGGGAAAGAGTTCACAACAATGTTCAAAGGTTGACTATGACAAGATTTGATCTGTCATAGTGATATTTAGTCTAGACGGATTAATGTAGCAACCACTACATATAATTTGTTATATGGTAGTTGAATAAACAAAACAAGTTCTTCTAATAGAATCGTTACCTAGGACATGTGCATAACACGGTCCATAGGGTTTTGTTGATTCAAAGGATGCTAAAAGCATATGCAAACTTCAATGGTTAAAGTGAGCATCATGAGTTGGAATCTTCACTATGATGAAACTGTTAAAGGAGTTTAAAAGTTCATTAGAGACAATGAAGATGCTTGCATTTGCAAGAAATTAAGTGGGGCGCTAAGACATATTTCTAATACATTATGTGGAGGACATATTGTTGAATAGAAAAATGTATCTTTATTAACACATATTAAGAATTTCATCCCGATGAAAGACTTAGGCAAAACCAAATATTTGGCATCAATAGACGCTAATATGGTTGTGCGTATACATAGACAAGATATTGAATGAGTTCAATATAGAAACTACAAGAGAGGTTCTTGTCACACGTAAAGGATTGAATAAGTTCAATGTTGATGATATATTCAAGTGTATTGACATTTGGTAAAGTGAAACAAATAATCAAGTATAGATTGATACTTGATGTATGAAATCACAAAGAGTATTTATATCAATCATAATGTGATATGTACAAATCCAGATATGTCCTATGCTCTAAATGTTGTGAGCATATACGTAATGATTCATAAGATGATCATTGGACAATAGTAAGGATATTCTTATGATCTTTTGGAAGAACTAAGAATATATTGTTTGTAGAAGTGACAAATAGATGGTTAGTTCATTGTAGAAGTACTACATTGATACTAGTTTTGTCACAAAGTGCAAATTAAGTTTATCTCAATCTAAATTAAGGGTGGCACAATATAATGGAAAGTAAGTTCCATAATGGATTTGGATGAGTTCAAAGTTAAGACATTGTGACAGATACTACAACAAAAGGCTAAGTATATGACTGCTATTTTAGCAAGCAAAGAGGGCATTTGTGTCAAGTAGTTTGTTATCAAACTAGGTGTAGTTCACAAGGATAATACTATGAAGATATATTGTGCGACAATATTATCAACATGTTTTAACCCCAAAGAACTAAAGGTCACACCGAATGACCAAATTCATACAAAGCCATCTCATTAGAGAATGAGTGATGCGTAGAGACGCAAAGACATGCAATTACACACGGACCTGGAAGTGTCAGATCCGGAGATCAGTTGACCACTAGCAATCGTGTACATACAACACCGAAAGCCATAGGTGTTATATACACAAAGGTTTGGAAACTAGATTATTGACTCTAGTGCAAGTGGGAGACTGTTGGAGATATGCCCAAGAGGCAATAATAAAGTGGTTATTATCATATCTTCACACTTATGATAAATGTTTACATACCATGCTAAAATTGTATTAACCGGAAACATTAATACTTGTGTGATTTGTAAACTAAAATAAGAGTCCCTAGTAAAGCCTCTTGTTAAACTAGCTTGTTGGTTAATATATGATCATGGTTTCCGATCATGAACATAGAGATGTTATTAACAAGGATCATATCATTAGGAGAATGATGTGATGGACATACTCCTATAGATAAGCGTAGCATAAAGATCAAGTCATTTCAATAGTTCAATTGCTATATGCTTTCTCGATACATAGTAACCTAATTCCTTTGACCATGAGATCATGCATATCACCTTTACGGATGGATGCTTTGATGACATCAAACACCACACCGTATCGGGTGGCTATAAAGGTGGCATTAAGTGTTCGGAAAGTCTTGGTTGAAACACATGGATCAAGAGGGATTTGTCCATCCATATGACGGATAGATATACTCGGGCCCTCTCGGTGGAATGTCATCCAATTGGCTTGCAAGCATGTGACTTGGTCACAAGGGATCACATATCACGGAACGAGAAAAGAGTACTTATCGACGAGGTTGAACTAGGTATGCGAGATACCGACGATCATAACCTCGGATAAGTAACATATCGTGAGACAAAGGGAAATTGGTATCGTATGTAAGTGGTTCATTCGATCGCAAAGTAATCGTGAGAAATATGTGGGAGCCATATGAATTTCCATTCCTCTATTGGTTATTGTTCGGAGAAGTGTCTCGATCATGTCCGCATAATTCACGAACCGTAGGGAGACACACTTAAGGATTCGACGTTGTTTGAGTAGTTATGGTATTATGAGAAAGAGACCGAATGTTGTTCGGAGTCTCGGATGGGATCCGGGATATCACGAGGTGATCCGGAATGGTCCGGAGAATAAGATTCATATAAGGAAAGTCCCGTTTGAGTTCGGGAATGATTCCGTGTTTTCATCGGAATGTTCTAGAAGGTTCGGATTGTCCCAAGACTCGGGAAGGGTACATGAATGTGTCATTGCTCATTGAATGATTGCATCATGTACTAAGTGTTCTTGCTGTCCCAAATAAAGGATTAAATTGAATCCTAAAACAGAAAAGTCAAATGTCCAGTTTGAAAGTCAAACTGCCAAAACAAGAAACTGTGGGAAACAAGCAAGAGGAGTTGGAACCAACCTGGAGGAGGAGTTGGACTCCTCCAGGCCGGCGCCCAAGCCCTAGGCCGAGTTGGGGAGGGACTCCCTCCCTCCCTGGCGCGCCAAGGACCCCCTCCCATATAAGGAGGGGCAGGGCTCCTCCCATAGACACATAACTTTCTACTCTAGATCTCCGGTTTAGAGCTGTTTTGGTTTAGAGCTTCTAATTGCTTTAGCCAACAGTTTAGAGCCTTCTAATTGGTTTAGAGCCTTCTAATTGGTGTGTCTAATTACTAGACCACTAATAGCCTCTCTCATAAGCTCCACCATACTCGCACCGGCTTAAGGCGAAGCCTCGGGATTTCCCTCTACTTCTGTACCACGCTTGTCACGAATCGCGAGGAGAGTGCTACAACCTCCATTTTCTGGAACAAGGGAGAGGAAGGTCTTCGCCGAGTACCGAACGGTGACCGATCATGAGGCGCTGCGGAACGCTGCTACCGAAGGATCGTCTACACGATCTTGAGATCGGAAGTACGACTACATCACCCACGAATCGCCTCGTTAACCGCTTTGGAATCTTCGAGGGTGAGTTCCTCTATCGACTCGTTGCTACAATCTAGTAGATAGATCTTGGCTTGTTTGTTTGTATGCGATAGAAAATTTTTGTTTTCCATGCTACGAACCCCCTACAAAACCGGCGCAGAGGGTGGAGCGGGGCCGCGCCGTTCGGGGAGATAGAGGGCGAGACGGAGGCGAACGCACGGGTGGCGGCGGCGATGAGCTAGGGCCGGCGCGTCGGCTCTGCTCGCGGGCGGGGAGCGGCGGATGCGCTGGCAAGGCAACATGCAAGCGGAGCCAAGTTGTCATGCGAATTCAGCGTTATGCTGTTTGCACAGGCCGTCATGGCGCGGAGATAGATGCGGAGGGGCGGAGAGGCGGCCGAGCATGGCGGCGGGGCCTGCTCGCGGAGGTTCTCGGGGCGGGGGCGGAGGACACTTGGCGAGGAGGGAGGCTGGCGCGGTGCAGACGGGAGCGAGGGGAGAGGGCGCAGGGAGGGAGACGGGGGAGGAAGAGGAGAGGGGGGCCTGCTGGGTGGGCTGTGGGACCCCAAGGTGGTGGTGAGGCTACGCTGGCCTGGGCGTGTGGCGGTGTGGCGGGGAACCGCGTGGGGTGTGGGTTTGGTTGGGGACGGGCAAGGGTAGGACATGGCGGGCTAGGAGAGGTTGAGGGGAGGAGAGGGTGAGGTGGGCGTGTCAGGATAGGAGGGGTGAGGTGGAGGGAGGCTGGGTAGGTGAGTTGGTAGCTGTAGGATTAATGGGGTGGGTTAGGTGGACCGATTTAAGATTCTGGGGGTGGCCGTTCGGGTCGGGTCGGCCCGTTCGACTTCCCCCACTAAAATAATTAATTAAATTATTTGTTTTTAAACAGCGCTTTTGCAATCCGACAATGACAAAACAAAATAATCGGGACCCGGTTTGATGTTTGAATAAAGATGGGCGTTTAGAAAAAAAGGGCTTTTGAAAATAGTTTTAGACAAACAACATATGATGATGACGATGCAATGCACAAATTCAACGCGATTTTCTAGTAGTGGTTTTGCGGGCTGCCACATGTGGGTCTGGCGTGTGGTGGTGGGCTGGCTCGGTGGGGGCCGGGTGGGACCCAGGGAGAGAGAGGGGGAGAGAGAGAGGAGTGGGGGGGCTGGCATGTGGGGCCAGGGGGGAGAGAGGGGTCATTGGATTGATGATGTGGCGGTGGGTAGGAAATTGGGGAGGTGAGGTGGCACGCTGCGGTTGGTGGGTAGATTGGGACTAGGTAGATATAGGATTTAGAGGTTAGGTTTTATTAGTTTTGTAAATATGTGTTTGTTTAGTTTTGTTTATTTTAAAACAAGGCTACTTTGCAAATAGTTTATAGATAAATAAAATATCCGATACGATCGGGGTTTGCATTTGAAATAAAGGGGGGGGGTATTTGTACAAAGCAAAACTAGGCTTTTCGAAATAGTTCAAACAAACAATGCATGATGATTACGATGCAATGCACAAAAACTACGCGATTTTCTAGTAGTGGTTTTATGGGTGCCAATTGACACCACTAACAATGGATCTCGCCGAGATCCGCCTCATGGTACCGGAAAGAAGGTCGGCGATCTGATCCTTCGCTTCGTAGATCCTCGCGACACCACTAACGAGGGTTCCTTCTTCATCTTGAAATTGGCGACACCACCAACAATGGTCGGGGCTCACGTCCATTGAGAGAACACTACGGAGAAACAGAGGACGGAGGTAGAGGTATCAAAAGATAAAGGCCACTTCTAACTTCCGTGGAATGAGTGAAATCACATTAATTCACCAATTCAATGTACAAGAGTGAACGATAAGAGTAGTGGTATGGTAGCTACTCCATCCCGCACTCAAACCATTACTCTGCACACGAATAGGCGGATTATGCAACCAACTCGGAATTAGATCAAGATCTCGACAAGCAAGGTTCGGAAACAAAGGAGTGATGCAGACTCTGCATCGGATCTGGCGTAGATGATGTCGTCGCGTCGGAAAACACCGGAAGGCACGAGAAGGAACAAAGAGAATTCCACCCGACGAAGGATTCCTCGGACCGCATGAAGACCAGATGGTAGAACACCGTTATCAAAGGAGGAAGCGAAACCCTGAAGGTACGATGGAACCCAACCACGAGAAATCCTGGACTTGAAGAAAGAAAGAGAACAGATCCAAAACACGCAGAGGTAAGAGGAGAACAGCAGAAGGGTCAGGAGTAAAATCAGACCTAATCATAACTATCCAACCGATTTTCAAAAATAGTTTTGACACTCTACTTCGGCCGTTAGCTAGGTTATCCTGCAGGCTGGACTTGTGGGGTATCGCAACTGCTGAGCTCTGATACCACTCTGTAACACCCTCAGAATCGGCCCTATGCAAGTTTCAGCGATTCCCGCCAAACCCGCATAGAAATGATTCAAAGGTTCCCACTGTGCACTTTTGTGCGGTGGAAACGGCAATAACATTACACAACACCTCGATGGGACCCTGAGCAGATATATACAACACGACTCCATGAGTCAAGAATATAGATATAATGTACAAAGATCTAAATCACCTTGAATGATACAAGGTCCGACTACGGACAAGATGCAAATGGGGCTAAGAGCCAAGAATAACCAATGGCGCCCATAACTCCTGCCAAGCCGGAAGGGTAACCGCTAACGACGCCGGTCTCAAAACCGCTTAAACAAAAAAGGTGCCGATAAAGGGCAAAGAAAAGAGGAGCCAAGATCGAGGCCAAGACACCATGAGGCTAGAATTGCCAAGGCCTCGCCACATAGGTATGGTGGATCAAGCGCAGCAAAGATGCACTAAACAACCTATAGAGACTCGATACAACCAAGCGGCTATCGAGAGGGGTAAGAAAGACCTATTCGAACCAACCGATTCTACCATCAAACAAACCCATCCTCGTGTTTCCCTCGAGCCCAATCGAGGAAGTCAACCGAGGAACTCACGCTGGCGCTTTAATTATTCGGGCCATGGCGGCACTAGTCAAATTTAGATAATCATCCCGATAAAGTAAGCAAGGCACTTTTAGTTAACCATTCCGCTAGAAGTTGCGGCACTTACTAGTCGATACAATTAGCTTGAGATATCCCAAAACCCAAAGCTTGTTGGTACTTTTATTTAGCCATTCCGTTATAGTTGCAATACTTACTAGTCGATACAATGGTCGCAAGCGACAACCCAAGCAAGCAATCGTTGGCGTTTTATTTAGCCATTCCATTTTAGTGGAGCTGATTACTAGTCATTATAAAGTCAAATTTATAGCTCTACTTTAGGTATAGTTGTCTATGATCGAGATATCGTGCTCCAAGTCGCCCATAACCGCGACACGGCTTTCGTAAAGTTTTACCCGCCGGGTGCACCAATAGCAACACACACTCGATCAACCTCGAAAACCAAATCAAAACCCAACGAGGCCTTCACGACAAAGCAATCAGGATTCAGAATAATTCAGGCCACCCTTGAGTACACCAACGGTTAGCCGACTCGAGACGGACCCGAGGTTTGGGTGACGGTCAGAACGATCGGGAACCCAAACTGGGCTTGTCGACACCGCCAAAACGTGTCCCGATCCTAAACAGACAAAGGTGCTCCTCGCACAATCGTAAATAAAGCAGAGCATGGCATAAGTACATGATAGTAAATAAAACCTCAAACTAGTTTATGGCCCCAAGAAATAAGACCGAATCAAGCTCGCCTGGGGTCCCATAATCCTCCGGATGTGGATAGCGCGATAAATTAAGGAACAGGTATCAAGCACTCGGGGTCCTACGGGACACAAGTGGACGGTGAACAACCAAATAACATCTATTGCCCACCTGTGCCTCTGCTTACCTACTTCAATTTTAGTTGTTGAACAGTAAGTAAAGTTATGATCAACTCCAACAATAAACAGGCGGCAACACTCCAACAACTGTGGTACTTGGCGACACGCAACAACACTTGAGCAAGCGACTACGACGCGCAAGTCCAACTAACTACCAAACAACAGGTAATAGGATGTGTCCAAGGCAATATAAGGCTGCAAGGGATATCACGGGTACGAAAAACTAGAGCAACGCAACTAAGATAGCAATAGATCAACAGGAGGGAAATAAATACTATAAAAGTAAGATAGGTAGAAAGGGGGGAGATGCTCGCCTGAAAACATTGCCGAAGGTTCAACCGAAGATCGGGTCGACACTCGCATCAACTCAACGGCCTTATCCGCGAAGAACCAAAACACTAGAAGAAACACCGGATGCAATATTTAATGCTACGGCAAAAGATCGGGCATGCTTATGATATGATGCATGGCATGGCAAAGGTGCAATGCAATTAGGTCAGATTAAGCGGAACCGGGGTCCCGACAGATAATTAAATGGTTCATGTTATTTATCTACCCCGCAAATTAAATGTTGTATTAGCATGGCAAAATATATCACCGGTTGGCTACACAAATTTAAATGAGTCCAATATAAGACTAGGTTTGCCCGCATATGGGCCCCATATTTAATTATATGGTGAATCGGCATAAGGCCCCCAAACCACACAATATGCATGCGAGATGAATGATTAATATGCAACAGGTTTTATATTTAGAATTTATAAAATAAGGGCTCGGGAAAAGGTTCACACACTAGGGTTGCGAAGGTCTTGGTTCCGGGGGGTTCGGGGTCCGGTCTCGGGGTTCAGGGTTCGACGGGATTGTTCTCGGACTCCGGGATCGTTCTAGGTCAACAGAGTAGATCTTGGCGTTCCTTGGTCTTTGGGTCATGACGACGGTCATGGCGTTCGGGACGAATTACTTGTCGCATCTACCGTCTTCGGGTTTGCTTCAATCGGGTCCATGACGGAGTACTTGATGTTCCGTGATGGAGTTCTTGTAGGCATCATTGTGTCGAAGGTCTCGGGTTCACCGTCGGCCTTCGGGTTCTCCTCTCGGTCTCGAAGGCACCGCAGATCTTGTCGCTTCACGAGTTCTCCGCCTTGTTGGTATCGGCACGAACAAAAGGGTGCAGGCATCTTGGACTAGAAGTCGAGCACATAACCGAGGCGAGGCTCCAAGGTCGCTGCCATCGACGGAGAGAACGGGACGGAGGAGCTCGACGGGAGACGGCCAAGACTCGGAAGCAGGCGAGGGCGGCTCCGAAGCAGGGGCGCCAAGGAGCTCAGCGCGGCCACGGCGGAGAGGAGGCCGTAGGGGAGGCGGGAGCCTGTCGACGTCTGGCCGGCGGCGGACGCGGTGCAGAGAGGAGCGGGAAGAGGGACGCGGGGAGGCGAGCGGGCCGGAGGCAGCGGGGCGAGGAGGAGCTCCGGCAAGGGAGGCAGAGCTCGCCGGGCGCTGATGCGCCCGGCGCGGGCGGCCGCGGAGGAGGCGGGAAGACTAAAGCGGACGCGGGCCGGGCGGTGAGCGGCGGGAGGGAGGCAAGGGCTCGCTGTTGGGGAGGGAGCTCGGGCCGAGGTGGCAAGGGGAGGAGCGGCCACGGAGGGCGGGAGGCGCCGGAGAGGAAGGAAGGAGGGGCCAGGGGAGAGGCGGGGCCGCGGCGGGCTCGAGGGCCGGGGTCATGGGAGGTGGCGGCGGGCGCTGACCGAGCGGGAGGCGAGCTTGAGCGGGGCGGCAAGGCCTAAGAGAGAGGATGGAGAGGAAGCCCGCGAGCGGCGGTGGAGGCGAGGCGGCCAGCGGCGAGCGGCGCTGCGGAGGAGGGGCAGAGCCGAAGAGGAGAGGGAGCACGCCGGTGAGGGGGAGGGCGCCGGCGGCGATTGATGGGTGAGCGGGGAGAGCTTGGCTCATGGGGCGAGGGGAACAGAGCGTCTGAGCCAGTGTGGGGCACACGGATGGGAGGTGTGACCGGCCAGGCATGTGTGCGTGTGAAAGGTGGTGTGGGCGGCAGTGGGTGGGTCCATGGTGGTGGGTGGGCTGGTGGGTGGGACCCAGGGAGAGAGAGGGGGAGAGAGAGAGGAGTGGGGGGGCTGGCATGTGGGGCCAGGGGGGAGAGAGGGGCTGCTGGATTGATGATGTGGCAGGGTGGGTAGGAAATTGGGGGAGGGGTGAGGTGGCACGCTGCGGTTGGTGTGTAGATTGGGACTAGGTAGATATAGGATTTAGAGGTTAGGTTTTATTAGTTTTGTAAATATGTGTTTGTTTAGTTTTGTTTATTTTAAAACAAGGCTACTTTGCAAATAGTTTATAGGTAAATAAAATATCCGATACGATCGGGGTTTGCATTTGAAATAAAGGGGGGGTATTTGTACAAAGCAAAACTAGGCTTTTCGAAATAGTTCAGACAAACAATGCATGATGATGACGATGCAATGCACAAAAACAACGCGATTTTCTAGTAGTGGTTTTGCGGGGTGCCACAACCGATGCTAGTTGGAACACCGATCCGGATGATTCTAAATCACAATCTGGATACGTATTTATTTTGAATGGTGCAGCAGTTAGCTGGAGGAGTGCAAAGCAAAGCGTTGTGGCGAGATCTTCAACAGAATCGGAATACATGGCTGCTTCGGAGGCTTCACAAGAAGCGATATGGATGAAAGAGTTCATTACAGAGCTGGGTGTGGTTCCTAGTGCGCTGGACCCAATGTCTATCTACTGTGATAACATGGGCGCCATAGCCAATGCGCAAGAACCAAGGTCACACAAGAAGTCAAGATATCAAGTCGCTTTTCACGCTATTCGAGAACATATCCGTGATGGGGATATAAAGATTTGCAAAGTACACAGATCCGAATGTGGCGAATCCGTTGACTAAACCTCTCCCGAGGGCAAAACATGACCAACACCAAACCGCCATGGGTGTTCGGTATATTACCATGTAATCTAGATTAGATGACTCTAGTGCAAGTGGAGACTTGGAGATATGCCCTAGAGGCAATAATAAATATAGTTATTATTATATCTTTGTGTTTATGATAAATGTTTACATTCATGCTATAATAGTATTAACAAGGAAACATTAATACTTGTGTGATTTGTAAACTTAATTTGAAGTCCCTAGTATAGCCTCTATACTTCACTTGCTTGTTGGTTGATTAATTAGTGTGGTTGTCCTAGCATGAACATTGAGAGGTTATCAACAACAAGATCATATCGTTAGGAGAATGATATGGTGGACATACTCCTATAGATAAGCATAGCATAAAGATCAAGTCATTTCAATAGTTCAATTGCTATATGCTTTCTGATACATAGTAACCTAATTCCTTCGACCATGAGATCATGCATATCACCTTTACCGGATGGATGCTTTGATGACATCAAACACCACACCGTAACTGGGTGGCTATAAAGGTGGCATTGAGTGTTCAGAAAGTATTGGTTGAAACACATGGATCAAGAGTGGGATTTGTCCATCCATATGACGGATAGATATACTCTGGGCCCTCTCGGTGGAATGTCATCCAATTAGCTCTCAAGCATGTGACTGGGTCAAAAGGGATCACATATCACGGGAACGAGAAAAGAGTACTTATCGGTAATGAGGTTGAATTAGGTATGCAGAGAAACCGACGATCATAACCTCGGATAAGTAAACTATCGTGAGACAAAGGGAAATTGGTATCGTATGTAAGTGGTTCATTCGATCGCAAAGTAATCGTAGAAATATGTGGGAGCCATATGAATTTCCAGATTCCTCTATTGGTTATTGTTCGGAGAAGTGTCTCGATCATGTCCGCATAATTCACGAACCGTAGGGAGACACACTTAAGGATTCAACGTTGTTTTGAGTAGTTATGGTATTATGAGAAAGAGACCGAATGTTGTTCGGAGTCTCGGATGGGATCCGGGATATCACGAGGTGATCCGTAATGGTCCGGAGAATAAGATTCATATAAGGAAAGTCCTGCTTTGAGTTCGGGAATGATTCCGTGTTTTCATCGGAATGTTCTAGAAGGTTCTGATTGTCCGCACTCCGGGGAGGGTACATGAATGTGTCATTGAATGATTGCATCATGTACTAAGTGTTCTTGCTGTTCCAAAACTGAAAAGTCAAACTGCCAGTTTGAAAGTCAAACGGCTAAAAGAGGAAACTGTGGAAAACAGGAAACTGTGGGAAACAAGAAACTGTGGGAAACAAGCAAGAGGAGGTTGAAACCAACTTGGAGGAGGAGTCCCTCCTCTCCAAGCCGGCGGCCCACCTAGGCCGAGTTGGGAGGGACTCCTCCTCCCTCGGGCGCCCTCCACCTATAAAAGGAGGGCAGGCCTCCTCCTCTAGACACACAAGTTCCTATCCTCTAATCTCCTGTTTAGAGCCATTTTGGTTTAGAGCTTCTAATTGCTTTAGCCTGCGGTTTATAGCCTTCTAATTGGTGTGTCTAATCCTAGACCACTAATAGCCCTCTCATACTCCACCATACTCGCCCGCTTAAGGCGAAGCCTCATGGATTTCCCTCTACTTCCTGCAGTACCCTCATTGTTGTCTTGAATCGCGAGGAGAGTGCTACAACCTCCGCTGCCGGAACAAGGAGAGGAAGGTCTTCGCCGAAAATCGAACGTGTGACTGATCAGGAAGCGAACTAGCGCACTGAAGGATCGCTACACGATCTTGAGATCGGAAAGAGTACTACACCACCCACGAGAATCCGCTCTCGTTAAACACTTTGGAATCTTCGAGGGTAAGTTATTCCATCGACTCGTTGCTACAATCTAGTAGATAGATCTTGGCTTGTTTGTTTGTATGCGATAGAAATTTTTTGTTTTCCATGCTACGAACCCCTACAAGCTTTGGAAGTGGTCTGCCCTCTCTGCAAACTAGCTCTGGAAACATGTCAAGGAATGGTGGTCAAGGGGCTAGTAGAGTCAGGATGGCAGCTAATTCTGAACTGAGTGCTATTGCTGTGTTTCAGTTGATGGTCCAAAATGGGGTAGTTGACTCTGAACGAAATTTTATCTGGGATAAATCCCATGCTGCAGCTGATGTGGACTCTGAGGTGCAGCAGTTCTGGATGCAGGGACAACATGAGGAGGTGAGTTTTGCTCAGAAGCTAGAGTCAGAAGCCAAAGGGAAGGATGTTGATAGTTTGAAATTGCCTGATGACATCATGCCAAGCTTTAAGGATCTGGGTGTGAGAGAGAGAGAGAGATGACTCCAATATGGAAACAAAGGCTATCAAGAGATGTAGCAATGGGGTCTGTTACCCACTAGACAGAGCACAAGAGTGGATAGGTCTAAAACATCCTTGCTAGAGTTGACTTGAAGAAGAAAAGTAATTTAGAGGTTCCCAATTTGAAAGGTATAATGCTTGCTAACCCTTTTACTGTTCTTTCTACTGTAGAACTAGAAGTTTTATCTGACAAAATAGGAGTTGTATTTAATGATAGTGCTCAGGATGTTATAGATGATAGTCATAGTTTGTCTTCTACTTCATCTGGTCCTAGGAACTTAGATGAGGAAGCAGATGGATGGATTAAAGTTTTACATAAATCTCGGGGCAAGCACCCCAGGAAAAAGTCATTATGATTAGTGTGTTCTGGAATAGCAGGAGTTTAAATGCTCCTGGTAGACAGAAGTATATAGAGGATAATTTTATTCCTTTAAGAGTAGACTATATTGGCTTTCAAGAGACTAAAAAAGATAGTTTTAGTCATTCCTTTTTAAAGAATTTATTAGGAAATAGGAATTTTGCTTTGAATTTCTTGCCTTCTAGTGGCACTGCAGGTGGTATTCTAGTAGGTGTTAATTTAGACCCTTTTGATATAGTTGCTTGGGATATTAAATCCTTTTCTATTAGTGTAGTGGTTAAGAATAAGAATACTGAGTTCGTTTGTAGGATTACTACTGTCTATGGTTCTACTTATGAGGAAGGCAAACAAGCCTTTATCTCTGAGTTGCAAGAGTTATTCATTAATTGGGATGGTCCTGCCATGATTGGTGGAGATTTTAATTTGATTATATCCCCTGAGGACAAAAATAATAGTAATATAGATTATAGGTGGGTAGATAAATTTAATGCTTGGGTGGAACTTTGGGCTCTCATGGAAATTGGGTTATCTGGTAGAGCTTACACATGGGGTAATAACCAGGTTGACCCTACTATGTGTAAATTAGATAGGATTTTTTGTACTACTGGTTTTAACATGCATTTTCCTTTAGCTAGTGCTAGAGCTCTCCCTAGATTAGGGAGTGATCACACTCCAATTATTTGGGATTATGGTGAGCATTGTATCCCCAAAACCTCTAGATTTAGGTTTGAGAAGTGGTGGCTAGCTAGATCTGATTTTAAAGATATTGTTAATAAGGCCTGGTCTCTCAGGATTAATAGTGCTAATCCTCTGGATGTTTGGCAAGGTAAAGTTAGACAGTTTAGGAAATTAGCCAAAGGATGGAGCATTAATATTGAGGCTGCTATTAGGAAAAATAAGAAAGAACTAATGGAGGAATATGACTCTTTAGATATTAAAGCAGAGACTGAAGTGCTTTCTGAGGTAGAGAGAGATAGACTAGTTTGGATTTTTAAAGAACTCCAGTCTTACTGGGTTATAGAAGAAACAAAGGCTAGGCAGAGGTCTAGGGATAGGAACATCTTAGAGGGTGATAGGAATATCGCTATTTTCATGCTGTAGCTAATCAGAGAAGGAGGAAAAAGTTAATTTCTGTCCTAGAAGGACCTGATGGCCCTGTTACAGAGGTTAGTGGTATGACCAAAATTGCTATGGACTATTATAAAGAGCCTTTTGTCTGGGAACCTAGGCCTGATTTAAGACTCAAACATGATTTTTCTCTAAAGATGAGAAAATTAGTGATGAGGAAAATCTTGGACTAGGTGCTCCTTTTTCTGAAGAGGAAGTTAGGTTGGCAGTCTTTGGATCCTATGCTGAATGTGCTCCTGGACCTGATGGTCTTTCCTTTTTGTTTTACCAATCTTTTTGGGATATTATTAAAGTTGATCTGATACCCATGTTTAATGCATGGCATGAGGATCATCTTGATATTTTTAGATTAAATTTTGCCATGATTAATTTGCTTCCTAAAGATAATGATGCTAAAACCATGAAGAAATTTAGGCCTATTAGTCTGTTAAATTGCTCCTTTAAAATCTTTACTAAGGTTCTGACGAATAGATTAGCCAAGGTGATAGGTAGAATCATTACCCCTAATCAATCTGATTTTATTAGGGGTAGATTTATTTTAGAAAGTGTGGTGACTGCTCATGAGATCATTCATGAGGTGCATAGTAGCAAAAGTAAAGGGCTTGTCCTTAAGATAGATTATGAGAAAGCTTATGATAGAGTTAATTTGGATTTTTTGTCTGAAATCTTAGAACTTAGAGGCTTTTGTCCTATCTTCATTAGATTTATTAGACAAATCTCTCTAGGGGGGTCCATAGGGGTGAGAGTCAATGATTTTGAGAGTGATTTTTTCTAACTGGGAAAGGACTTAGACAGGTTGACCCTATTGCCCCTTTGCTTTTTAACATCATGATTGATGTTTTCTCTAGAATGTTAGCTAAAGGCTCTGATTGTGGAGCTATAGTGGGTCTTTGTCCTAATTTTGTGCCTGGGGGTGTTAGTTGCTTACAATATGCAGATGACACTTTACTTTTCCTAAAACCTGATAGAGTTGGTGCCATTAATATCAAATGGATCCTTACTTGTTTTGAACAAATTTCTGGAATGAGAATTAACTACCACAAAAGTGAACTCATTCCAATCAACTTAGATGATGATGAGGTTAGACCTTTTCTAGACATTTTTGAGTGTGTTAAAGGTAGTTTCCCTGTTAAATATTTAGGAATCCCTCTGCATTTTGATAAGTTGAGAAGAGAGGATCTTCAGCCTCTTATAGAAAACCTTCTTAAAAGGATCACTGGTCGAGGGTAAACTCCTTTCTTATCTGCTAAAGGGGTATTGATTCAGCTTGCTTATCAAGCATCCCTATTTATTTGCTATCTTTCTTTAAATTCCCGAAATGGGCTATTAAACTGCTAGATTCTCATATGGCTAATTTTTTCTGGAATGATGAAGAGGATAGACATAAAATCTACCTTGCTAATTGGCCTTCAGTCTGTATGAAAAAAGAGTTTGGAGGTCTGGGGATTCCAAATTTGCAAGACCTTAATCTATGTTTACTAGGATCTTGGATTAAAAGATATATTCAGGGTGAAGGGACACTCTAGAAGAAAATTATAGATGTTAAATATAGAACTAAAAACCCAAATATTCTCTATTGTCATGATGTTCATCCTTCTACTTTTTGGAAAGGTGTGATGTGGGCTTCTAGAGTGGTAGAAGTAGGTTATAAGTGGCAAGTAGGTAATGGTAAATCTGTCAAATTTTGGGAGGATGTCTGGTTTGGTAACTCTACTTTAGCCACCCAATATTGGGAAGTTTATTTAGTTTCCAACCAGCAAACCAAAACTATAGCTGATCTTTGGGATGGTAGTAATCTTAGATGTGACTTTAGAAGAACTTTCACTAATCAGATGATGGTCCAGTGGCAGGAAATTTTAGGCATTGCTCAATCTGTCTTTTTGACAGATGAAGAGGATCAACTAATCTGGCAGTATGAATCTAAGGGGGTTTACTCTTCAAGATCTATGTATGCTTTGGTGAACTTTAGAGGTCTGACTCCTCTTTATTTGCCTGTGGTCTGGAAGCTCAAAGTTCCCCTTAGGATTTAGATTTTTCTTTGGCTTTTCTCTCGTAATAAAATTCTCACTAGAGATAACCTTAGAGTTAGAGGTATCCCTAAGCCGATGGAGTGTACTCTTTGTAAAGAATTTGAATCATTAAGCATTTATTTTTTGAATGTGTGGTTTCCAAGATGATCCGGTGAGGTTCAGACATTTTGGAATTCTAGTTGATAGTTTTGAATCCATTGCTTCGAGATGGCTTGATAGTAAGAAACATTTACAGTTTAATGTGGTTTCTGCTGCAGTGCTTTGGAGCATCTGGAATAATAGGAATAATATAGTCTTTAACCATACTCCTTGGATTAACATGAAACAGGTGTGGCGACTGGTTCTATCTTATCTAAGAAATTGGAAGGTCCCATTCAAAGAGCTGGAAGGGGGATGATGACTTTATTCATGGAACGGATGATAAGCAGGCTAAAGAACCCACTGGAGCTCATGGAAACCTGATTTGCAATGGCTTTGAGTGGATATCTACTTGGAAAACCACTGCATCGTCGAGCTACGGGGGGCGTGCTACTCTGGCGTTCCTGGAGGCACACCCTGAGTCTGCTGATGAGGTCCACGTGGTTATTTGAGTCAGAGATTTGTTTTTCGCTTAGCCTGTTCTCCCTCGTCCTTCTCTGTTTTGAATGTAATCCTACCGTTCTGAGGCTAGTTCTAGCTCTCTCTTTTGAGTTTTTTGGGTCTCCCCTTTTGGGTACCGGAAACAGTAGCTTTTTGTTTAGCATCTAGTTTGGAAGTCTTTAACTTCTTTCTGCAGCTTTCTGCTTTTTTAGTTTCTTCAGATCTCAACTCGAACGTGGCCGTTTTGGTTTCATTTCTTGAAATGGAACCGGGGGTGAATCCCTGTTGATCTAAAAAAATCCAAACGTAATTATCGTTCGGACAAAACTAGTTTTCGGTATGAGAACACCAAGTTTCTCACTCGCGTTCCTAGACCGAGTTTCCGCGTTTGGCAAAATTCAATCAAACTCGGCAAAATTTGGATGAATATAGGCGGTTTTCATTAATAGTGGGGAATTCATAAATATTACATCAAATTCGGGTGAACACCCGAATTGCGACTTCATTTAGGCTAAAAAAAGGTTGATGCCGATGCCGCCTCACATGTCGAAGTTGCCGTAGAAGCTTGTGTAGTGCGGGTCGGCCTTGCCATCGTCGTCGCAGTTGTTGTCACTCGGCGGTTGCGGGAGGCGCGAGCTGCCCTGGTCGGCGTTGTCGTACCTCCACGGCTGGTACGAGCGGCCGGCTTCGTCATCATCGTCAGCGCGTCCTGGTAGGCGGACTCGCGGCGTGCCCTGGCCTGGCGCTCAGACTCCTCCTGCTAGCGCTGAACACGGCGTTGCTCTGCCTGCTCGTAGTACACCCTGGACCAAGCGAGGATGTCCGGCTTCGGCATCGGCGGTGGCACCGAGTCCTAGAGAGAGCGCTCCATCGTCATCTTCATGGCGAAGGCGTCCTCGTCGATGGGCACCGCCCAGTCCACCGGCTCCGACTAAGGCTGGCGCAGGCAAAGTCGGCCAGTCGACGGGCTGAAGAGGCTCGCCGCTTGCGTGCGGCGACTGCACCGACGCGAACCCGGAGGATCGCGAGGCGGTGGAGGAGGAGGAGCTGAGGCTAGCCATCCTCATGGGAAGCCAGTTCGCCGCCAACGCTAAGCTTCCAGCCGAGAGGGCACCAGAAGTTTGGCGGTGCCATGTAGCCGGCGTCGTGGAGTATGCGGGCCTCCCAGGCGGAGCGTGACGTCGGCCCGGTTGCCGCCGCAGGTTCGCCAGGGTACCTCTCGGCCATGGATTTCTTCTCGACGGAGTTGGAGTTCACGGTGGAGGGGGAGTGGAGAAGCTGTGAGAGCGTGTGCTATGAGCCGACGAGGGCGCGGCTTTATAGGCCGGGCGGCGGCGGGAGGATGTAGCGGCGTGGGGAACGACGGCGATTAACGCCCGCGTCCGTCATGGAGCCGTGGCACGCCATTACGGCGACACGTGGTCGACGAGACGTGAAGTTATTGCCTGGCTGTCCATCGCGGGCGTCGAGGCGGAAGGATGAAGACGACTCGGCTTCAGTCGCTGACTGGGCGGGTCCATGCGTCGATCTTTTTTTTTCCGCCAAGTTCGCTTTGTCCGACGTCCCGACGCTCCGGATTAGCCTGGGAACTCCGGACCAAAGCTGGGCCAAATCTGGACAAAACCAACGTCCTGGGAACACGACTGGGCCAAAATTTGGCGTCCGGACGAAAAAAACGCTCTGGGAACGGCCTGCTGAACCCGAGTGGAGATGCTCTTAAATAGGAGGCCCTTAATTTCTCCCCAAGGCTCCTTCTTGTGTTCTATGGGTATTTCAGGACTTTTATTTAGCATGTTATAATGTCCCCCTTCCCCTTTTATTTGTCCCTATCTCTCCCAACACTCATGCCCCTTCTTGTGTTCTATGGGTATTTCAGGACTTCTATTTAGCATGTCATAATGTCCACCTTCCCCTTCTATTTGTCCCTATCTCTCCCAACACTGATGCCCTCTCTCGCGGCCCCTTCCATGCCACTCTGCCATCGAATGTCCTCTCCTTCCCCGACCACCTCACACGTCTCCCGACCTTGTTGATACCTCGTTCTGGACTCCCATGCCGGATCTAGGAGGGTCGAGTCGTCGTTCTGCCTTCCGCCGCCGCACGGTTAAGACGAGCCCCCTCCCCTACCACCACCAAGAAGGCAACCCGAGGTGGACCTTTTTCTCTTTCCTCCATTGGTTGTGGAATTTGGTTCAAATATATGTGATGACCTTGTGTATGTTTTGAATGTGTGTGTGTGTGCATCAGTGATGATTTTGCAGTGAAATTTGTGTATTAAATATGGACGAGAAGTTGAGTGATGGCTGAGAAGGAAACGGTAATGACGAACTTGATCGATGGTTGGAAGAATCGAAGAAGAGGAGGAGTGCCATGATGTTTACTTTATTAATCATGGTTGCTCTTCTCATCGTACATTGATTGTCAATAGAAGAATAAAAGGAATCAGCGCGGATTAGTGTCATGGGTCATGCACGAGTTCCTGGGACAGGTTTGGCACCAACGCACGCATTGCGACCCAAAACTTTGCAGCAATTGTTGGAAGAGAATGTGAAGCAGAAGACGGGAGCGGTCAACTTTCCCGATTCTTTGTCCTATGATTTTATTGTACTGTAATAATATTGTTTCTCTTTATTATTGTAAGGATTTGCTGATGTGAATTTCACCGCACACATGCTTTTTCTATCTCCAAACGAAATAGTACTACATATAAGTCGCGGAATGAGAAACAAAAGAATAAGAAGAAAGATGATGGTTGATGCTGGTAGTTGAACCGTCTCCATCTTGGACGGCCGAGTCAATTAACCCATGCTTCACCCGTTCTCAGAAGCAAGCCAGCAAGTTTGGACTTTCCCCAAACGTAACTGACAACGATCCGATCAGAATCGTCTGCCGGTCCATCTCTGTTATGTCATCGTGTGTTTTTACTTTTCCAAAAAGGTAAAGATTGATCTCATTTCTAGAAGCGATCGGTGCCCATCTCCATCAAAAATCATACGAACTCTCTGACTTTCTGTCACCTGTTCCTTGCGTTTTTTTGCGAGTTCTCTGACTTCTCGTCGCCTGTTCGTTGTGTTTTAGGTGAATTTTCTGACTTTTCCCTCTGTTTTTAGCTGATACTTACTGAGCATTGATTAAATCTGAACCCGTGTGAAGAGATCATCCGGAAAGAGATGATAGATGTTTTTTAGGTGATCTTGGTAATTTACCAGTGCAGTGTGTTTTGGGGGAGCATTTTGGTTCCGGCTAAGCTTAATTAGCCAATGTATGGATTTCAAGACTGCACTTCTCTGAATATTTGACAAAAATGGCATCTCTATATGCTTACTTACAACATCATCCTGACAGGCTAGTGTGATCACAACACTGGTACTACCCCCATTTAGAAATATAAAATGTTTTAGATTTATAAGCAAATGTATTTAGACATCTTTTACTGTGTAGCTTCACTTGAACCTACACACTAAAAGGTGTCTAGATATATTAGCTTCACAAATCTAAAATATCTTATATTTTCAGACGGAGGGAGTAGTTAGTACTAGTACTCTAACCTCATCCTACCGTAAACAATGGAGAAAAAAATGTTATGGTGATCCTTCACGCCGTGTCAATCACCTGGCCTGCACCCCGCTCACTGACAACTGGTTCGTCGATAACGGCGACTTGTCGGAGTTCGACTTGAGTGAATACGACGACCCCGAGCCGTCGCTATTCGACCCCTTCACGTTGATGAACGGAGGCTCGGAAGGCCGTGGCAGCGCCCTATCCGCTCTGCCCAGCATCTCCACCACCTTCCACATCGGCGGTCTCAGGTTAGGCGACGCCTGCGCGCACAGCAGGCCGACCTGGAACACCTTGAGAGCTTCCCTCTCCGAGCATTGCTCCCGGAGGTTCGGGTCCAGGAGCTCCATCATGGTGCCCTCGTTGTAGTGCCTCCATACCTGAAGATGGGGCGCTCATCAGGTTTGTCTGAAATGCTACAGTGCAATTGTACTTGACGCTAGGGTGAAATGTGAGGAATGTACGTACCAGTGCCATGAGGGAGAGTCCCTCGGCCGACGACGCCACCGAGTTGTGGTTCTTCCGGCCGGTGATGATCTCGAGGACCAGCACGCCGTAGCTGTAGATGTCGGCCTTCTCCGTCAGCTGCCCGTGCACGATGTACTCCGGGGCCATGTATCCACTGCACAAATGTTTGGCAGTGTCAGGTGGTGTACCTCCAGACATATTGAATTGGATGCAACTTTTAGTTGGACTGAAACTTACAATGTTCCTGCGAGGCCGGTGCTGAGATGGCTCTGATCCGCCATGAAGTTCCTCGCCAAGCCGAAATCTCCAATCTTAGGCCTGAACCTCTCGTCGAGCAGCACGTTGCTGGCCTTGATGTCCCTGTGTATGATCCTGATCTCGGAGGCGTTGTGGAGGTACGACAGGCCCTCCGCCGTCCCCAGGATGATCTCCGCCCGCCGCTCCCAGTCCAACGCGTTCTTCTTGAACGCATCTGCGGCGTCAACAAGCATGTGAGATGTCAATATGAGGTTCTAAAATGTCAAGTACTCCGTACCAATATTATTTTTCAGGATGCAGGAGCTGCTATTATTTGTTACCGAAGAGGTAGTGGTCGAGGCTGGTGTTGCAGAGGTACTCGTAGACGAGGAGGCTCTCGGGGCCGTCGACGCTGCACCCGAGGAGCTTGACGAGGTTCTTGTGCTGCACCTGGCTCACCAGCTTCACCTCGTTGAAGAACTGGTCCGTCCACTGCCGCGTGTTGAGGAAGAGCCGCTTCACGGCGATCTCCCGCCCATCCAGCAGCACGCCCTGTTCAGCCATCATCATCAGAGTTCAAATATTCAGACGAAGCAAACATTTGAAGAAGATGATCGTGGTGTTCGAATTGGCATGGCAAATGTACCTTGTACACTGAACCGTAGCCGCCCTGGCCGAGCTTGTGGATCTGATTGAAATCGTCGGTCGCCTTGCGCAGCTCCTCGTACCGGAAAGCGAGGTGCGACGCGGCGATGGCGCGGATGATCTCGGCTGACCCGTCCATGTCTGTAACGCAACCCAGCAGCAAGTACGCAGTGTCAGAAGCTATAATCAGACCAGAGGCCTCATTCTAATTCAGTGGCCTGTTCTAATTCAGAGTTTTATTACATACCGTCCTGGTGGAGGTGGTCTCTCCTCTGCCTCATTCTTGTCCAGATAAATGCTATGCCGATGGCGGCCATGGCAGACAAGACCGATGCGAAGACGACGATGATTATGTGCCGGCCTGCCATGGAAAATTCAGACGAAAAAAAAGAATGTCAGTAGATTTCATACATTCTGTGAATTCGCTGTTGCTGTCAGTAGAATTCAGACACGGCACGACACTTGGACCAGGACCGACAGGTTAGACCGTGAAAAATCTTTGGCCCATAGTACTCACTTGATGATCCGCCGCCGCCGCCGGCTACCGCCGGCAGGTAGAAGGGCTGCGTGGAGTACCTGACGACGCAGCCGGCGTTGAGCCCATACCCCTCGGCCGCGCCGGGAAGGCACCGCTGGACGACCCGGTCGCGCGCGCTGGCCAGGCACGCCTCGCACGCGCTGGCGTTGAGCGACCTCCAGCACTGCGCGGCCGCGTACACGCGCGCGCCGGACGACGGCATGGCCGACGCGGACGCCGTCCCGGCGTAGTAGTACCCCTGGGCCCCCGGCGCGGTGGCCGTGACGTTACGCACCAGCGCGGCGGCCGCGGCCGCGAACGCCGGCGCGGAGGGCGCGGTGGCGTTGGAGCAGACGGCGGTGTCGCCGGCGTCGGAGGCGTTGGCGGCGAAGTCGCGGGCGCCGTAGCGGAGGAAGCAGCCGTCGAGGAAGATGCGGCCGCCGTCGGCGGGGAGGCAGTGGGGCAGCTTCACGCGGCTCTGCGCGTAGCAGAGCTGGCAGTCGGTCGCGGAGAGGTATGCGAGGCACTGGCCGAGGCCGTAGACGGAGTCGTTGCCGGCGCCGGATGAGGCGGCGCCGAACCCGGAGCGGGTGACGTTCTGGTAGATGAGCTCCAGGGTGTTGACGAAGCTCACGTCGAAGCCCTCCGGGTCAGCTGCCTGCGTGGCCGCGCACAGTGTTGCCAGGATCACCGGCGACGCATCGGACGAGTCGGCGGTGGCGGGCACGCTGGCGACGGCGACAGCGACAGCGATGAGGAGGCACCGGAGCACGTCCACCGCCGCCGCCGGGGGTGGAGGGAGGCGTGCCCTGCTTCTCGGCCTCGGTCGGCTCATGGCGGCCCGCGAGCTAGCTCGTGATGATGCAGCTTCTCAGCATGCGCGCGGCCTCTTGGACTTGTACATGTCTCGCTGCGTTGTCTGGTCTGAACCGATTCAAGTACAGTCGGCTGGCTGCTGCGCTGCAGTTTCTTTGGATAGCGAGGCTCCTTTGGAGTGACGTGGCAGAACGGACAGGCGAGGGCGTGCCACATCATCATCCTGCAGCCACTTTGCAGCAACCAAACCCTGCCATGATCACACCTACCCAAGTCTAAATGGATCGGATCTCGCATGAGTTTCGTCAGCAAATAGGATCTGTCAGATTGTCTCAACCAAGCAAATGGTCCTGGATTTAATCTTTAAAAAATCGGTTCTGGATTTCATTTTACGCGTCATGGGTTTGCCCGAATTGAATCGGTTGACTCCCGGGCCGCCGTGCCGGCCGCTGAACCCGACAGATGGCCGCCAAGCTAATTCTACGCGTGCACGTGGCGTGGTAGCTAGCTAGCTACAACTTTCACTTGCTACAAGCTTTGCGGTGTCGATCTCGCCTGTACGCGTCGGCGTCTGTCATTGTTGCGAGACAGTAGGTCGATGGCCAGACTGCGGCCCTCGTCGGTGTTCCAAGTGCGACCGTGGTGGTTGACACATTCCTCAAGCCAACACGGGAACCGGTTTTGGAAGAGGCGTGCTTCGTGGTTCTCTCCCTCCTTCCAAACCTATAGGAGTTTTTTTTCCTTCGAAATCTTCGAACCTATAGGAGTTAAAAACTCAAAGAGGGTCTGGATTGATCAATACTCCTTTGGTTCAGAGGATATGAAGTGGTTTCGGCCAATCTTGACCGCCTTTTTTTTGTTTTTACTTTTCTAAGTTTGGGAGGAGGGACACCCGAACATAACTCGTTTCGGAAATGGGCGTGGAGCAGATCGAGGGTGGTACTCCCGGCGCGTGTTTGCCGCGTGGGAGACTTGGAGGGCTTGTTTGCTTCGCGCCGCCGATCTCCTGGTTTTGTATACTGCGATGTGTCCTTTCTTTAGGGTTTCAACGCCTACAAGCGGCCCACAAAAACCCTCCCTTCCCAGGTCACTCCCGCTCTAGCGGCTCCAGAGGCCCTGTAACCCTAGCCAACCCTCTTGTCCAGCACTCCCCTGGCCACCGTGAAGAAGAGAAGCACGTTGCTAATGTGGGGGTAGCACGCATAGTTGTGTAGCGTCGGTAGGGTCAAGTGAAAGCGGTCGTGGAGGTAGTTTTAGCAGAGGGTTGCTACGGCGTGCGTGAGGCTGGCCAAATCATGGGCTGGGATTGGTAAGGTTGTCGGTGAAAGACGCACTCTGGTTGTGGCCAGAGTTTTCGACGACGGTGCCTATGTGTGACCCAACCTTGTTGGATGCATCGGTATGTAGCTCTCACCTCCCTTCCCGATATGCTCTGGAGGAAACCCCACATTTGGTCTCTAGATCAGATGATGGCGGCACTAAGTTGGCGTCATGTTCCCTCTTGAGGGCATCTTTCTTGGAGATGGACTCGGCCAGAGGGACCCGTGGTTCGTCGGTTTGCGGGGCAACGGTTGAATGTAGGAACACTCTCCACATGTGATGTGCGTTGGATGAGTCTTTTGGTCTTTGCTGGCGGAATCAAAGTGGAACATGTCCTCCTATATTGGCATGTCGTTCCTCCTTGGTGTCGTCGTGGTTTGGCAAAAGCAATCTTGGCAGATCAAGTCAATGCGACGGTTTTCTTTGTACACTCTGGAGCAAGCGACACTAGGGTCTCCGGCTGTGTGTGTCATGTGTTCTATTTTACCGGCGTTTTATATTTCATGTGTGCTTTAGGTTACAGCTTGTCGTTGTTCATATTTTCGTCTCATTTACTTTAATTAATCGAGCGGTCTTGATCAATTGACAATTTCTATCTTTAACAATGAATTTAGTAGCCCTCGTGCTAAGAAAACTCCTCCAAAGAGCCGGCTCCTGGTTTCTTTGGACCGATGTGGTGACACAACGGAGGGCGTGCCACTTCATCCTAAATCGACTTAATTACGTGAACAAATCTTGAGATCTAAACTTACAGAATATTGAAGTCAAATATAATAAGTTGATTTTAACAAATTTAAAAAATCAAATGATAGCAACTTCTTTCTATACGATTAAAAAAAGGCACATTGGAGGTATGTACTAGTTGCATATTCAAACTTGAAACCGGTGTGGATCACAAAATATAACCGCGGAGCAAATAAAGAGAATCCACTCACAAACAAAATCAAATATATGATGAATAGGTATTTCTAACGGAACGGAAAACAGACATGTCGATTATAAGCGATGGCTCTAAACCCATCTAGGATTTAGTTCCCTCGCTGACAACGCTTTTGGTGCGCTCTGCCTACGTTTTGGGGGTATGGAGACGTGGAGGACCACGGCCCCTGGCCGACGGTAGGGTTATCGTTCTCTTTTTAGGTCTTTTTCAATGTTTTTTTAGGATGGTGAGGCGATGACTATATCTTTAAATTAGAATAATGTATCTCCACCCTATCCTCGCTTCGGTGCTGTGTCCAGTGTCAGCGAGTACGCGCAGAGTCTTGTGCCCGGTGGATCTCTTAGGATTATGTTGTTTTTCGTATGGCTAATGATACAGTTCACTCGGGGGATAGCGCGTCTCGTATCCCCAGACTCCTTTCGCTGACGCGTGTCCTTGCTCACTCGAGACACGGATGGCTATAGGGCCCACCACCACTGTCTTATCCCTACATGCGACAAGAATCTCCCATTTGCTCGTTCTATTCCTTCCTCTCCTTAGTAAAATTCCATGTTGCGCTGCTCCCTTCTTCTATCTCGGTGCGCGCCCCTGCTCCTCCTACAGGCGTGCCACCTTGCTCCTCCCCCATCACACGTTCGTCAAGGTGGCTGCATCCCTTGCTGCCTCTTTGAACGCGTGTCAATCCATCGTGTGAGTGATGCAAGGCGTGCCAACCGGTAATGCTATGGTGAAATGACGTTGAGGCTTCTCGTCGAGAGCCTACGACGCTTGTAGCCATGGGCGAAGTGTTCCCAACCCAAGGCACCGTTGTTGCAAGGGGTAGCTGATGATGCTACCGATGATAGGAGGATTTGGTACCTGTGGTGCCCATGGTTGCTACCTCCGGCACACATCGATGCTACATGCGGCACCCACATCTGCTACCTTCGGTGCCCGCCGATGCTACATGCAGTGCCCGCAATTGCTACATACTACATGCATCCAAGGATGCTACCTGCTTCGCATGTCGATGCTACCATGGGCGTCCGTAGTTGCTACTTGTGTCGTCCGCCGATGCTACCACAATCCCCCTGATGCTACCATGGGCCAAAGCTGCAAGCGAGCGACGGTTGGACACAGCGACAACCGTCTTCTCCGGCGACGGTTGTGGCCCACGGAGGAGTGGCGTCGATGAGAAGGTTTGAGCGAGATATGGGGTTAGTTCGGGAATGCTCTGCCAAGCCGTCGCTGCTCGCTGCTACTCCAAGTAAGATCCCTCTGTTGCAAAAAGATTCCTTGCCGGCGGCCGACAGCTGCCGGTGGACCTACGCGTGATACACGACGAGTCCGCCGCCAGCCAAAAGTAAGTGGATTTTTTTTCCATGATGAAGTGTGGCACGTTCTGGGAGGGAGTAGGGAAAAGGAAACATGGTCCACATTGGTAGAAAGATCTGACGACTTGGGATTGTTTGATCCAACGGTTGGCACCCAGGGATCGAGGGATCCCTAGAGAACGCTCAGCATGGTCCTTTTTTGTATTCGTTGGTGTGATCTGAGGCCAATCTCTTTAGTTATATGATTGTTATCTTTGTCGATGGTTGTTGTTATACTGCGATGGTCTTTTGGCCCTTAGCACGGCGACGTCTCGTCTCTCCACTATAGCAAGTTGTATCACGAGAAGCGTTGCCCGACACGTCGTCCTCGGCTCGTGCTAGTGTTACTAGTTGTCACAATGTGGACCAATAACATATTTATAATTTTTATTACTTTTAGAAGTCTCTGTACTTCTGGTAGGTAGTATTTTGAAGGAATAAATAAAAAAATATACAAGTGCCGGTAGTTTGGTGACGTCCGAACGGTTAATATAAAAGTGAAACTCTATTGAAGAGCCAACCGTCGGATTTTTTGGTGCAGGTCATTTTCATTCCTAACGACGTGGGCCTTAATTAGTAGGCCAATTCGATGGTGGATAATCTTTGGGTGCGCAATGATCGTTCCCAATTGTCTCGTCCCAAATCATCACGGGGGTGGCTGCTCGAATTGAATCGAATCGGTTGACTTGGCAGCCGCTATGGCGGCCGGCGAGCACGACCGGTCGATAGCGAGTCCATGTGGTCGGCCGCCCCGGCCCCGCTAATCCTATGCCATGCGTGGTTACAGTTCGCCAAGTCATGCGGCGTCGGATCGACCTCGCCGTCCCCGTCGACTCGTCGCTGTTGCGACAGCGCGGGCCCGGATTCGCGTGGACGCCGCGGGCGCCAGCGCTCAGCCGCGGCCACCGTCCGTCGCCGCCGGTGATCCGGCTCTGCGCGTGACGCGTTCCTACAGCAGGCGTACGCGAATTAGCTTTGGGCTTCGAATTAAAACCCTCTCGTGTTCTATCGGGAGGTTGACGCACGGCCAACGCACGGCAGTCCTGCTAGTTCCCTTCTTTTCTTCTTTTTCTTGGAGCGCAACCCCGTTTTTCCTTCTCTGTTGGCGGACACTAGCTAGACTATATATGGCTTGGCTTTTGATTTGATCGGTTCCTCGAAGACTTGTTCGAGAAAACTAGGATACGAATAGTCGTTTCCATCTAGAAACTCTTTTGACTGGAGGGAATCTGTGTAGGTGCGCTAGTACTAGTACAAGAAAGGCAAAACATTCCTAGCTGTAGGAACAGTAGTACCATTGGAATTTACTCCTTTTTACCCAGAGAGTCAAACGGGGCTGAGAGGACCCATTGCTTGACTCCGCAGGCGTACGCTATGGCGACCGGCTGACCACGATCATTTCGGCAGCTAATCCGTGTGGCCGGGCGCCTCGCTTTATCGTACGCGCGGCGCGTGTTACCGGAGCTAGCTTTACACAGCTCGCCAAGTTGTGCGGTGTCAGAGTCGCTGTTGCGGCAGCGCCTCAGCCGTACGTCGCCGCCGGTGCTGGCGATCGATCCGGATGTGATTATTAAGCAGGCGTACGCGAACTAAAAACTCGGCCGGGCTGCCATGCCAAGGTTGACGCACGCCCAACGCACGGCCACTCCTGCTACTAGTTCCACGTTCTCCTTTTTTTTTTTTCCTTTTCTTGGAGCAACCCCGTTTTTCCATTTCTGTTGGCGATAAAAGGTCTAGAATTGGCTTGGCTTTTGGTTTGAATCGATTCCTGGAAGACTTGTTCGAGAAAACCAGGATGCCTGCCTAGTCGTCGATCTCGCCGGCGCAAGTAAGCAAAACATGCACGCGCGCATGCATGCATGCATGCACGGTCCTCTTCTTTTTCAACCTGCTTGAATTGAACGAGAAGGATTCAAGACATCTAGAAACGCTTTTGACCCGAGGGAATCTAACTCGGTGCGCGCGGTTAGCTGCGTTTTCCCCCAGCGAGTCAGATCGGACTCACAGGACCCATGCATTGTCAAACGCACGAACACAATACTGGTACTACCACTGGAATCTGTCTCGGTGCGGTTCGCTGTCGCTGCGTTGCTAGTAGTACAAGAAGGGCAAACCATTCGTAGAAATAGTACTTCACGTACTCCCTCCGTTTTAAAATATAAGATGTTTTAGGTTTGTGAAGAAAAAATGAATCTAGACTTTTTTTAGTATATAGATTCATCCCAAAGTTAAGTAAACCTTATACTAAAACAAGTCTAGATTTATTTTTTTCATATCACAAACCTAAAACATCTTATCTTGTATTTTGAAACGGAGGGAGTACAATCTAAACAAAGTGTATTCACTATAACCCGATAAAGTCGGCATATACGTGCAGTGTGGAGTTGCATGTACCATGTGTGCCCAATAAATGCATGCACAAAAATCGGACGACGGTGTAAATAGTACTTGCAAGCCAACCCCTATTAACTCACGAAAGTGAGGATCGCGTACAAAGCCCACACGCCTTCGTTCACACAAGCGAAATAATTCTCCCTCGGTTCCAAATTAGATGTCTTAAACTCTGATGTGCAGAGATGCAACCACTCTCCTAGCTATCCAATGCATAATGCACACTAATGCACTTGTCAAACTCGCCCTAGCTGCCAGGAGACACCGGCGATTGGGAGCTAGCTAAAAACCAATCTAGGGTTTCGTCCCCCTCGTCGACGACATTGTCGGTCCGCTCCGTCTCTGGTGGCCCTAAGGCCTTGGAGGTGTGGCGGACCACGGCCTCTCGTTGGCGGGAGGTTTTTTTTGTTCTTTGTTTAACCCTGTTTTCAGTGTCTTCTTCAAGATGTTGAGACGACAACTACGCCCTGAAGTTAGAATAAGGTTCTTCCCGCTCTATCCTCACTCCGGTGGTGCATCTAGCGCCGACGAAGAACGCATGAAGTCGTTTGTTCGGTGAATCTCCTGGGATCGGTCCGTTTTCGTGTTCGTTAGTTTGTTCTCAGGTCAGTTTCTTTCGATCTACGCTTTTCATCATTGGTGATTGTTGCTGCTCTGGTGCACTAGTCTTTTGTGACCTTAGTGCGACGACTTTCCGTCTGTCTACTACAGCAAGCTCTACTACGACAAGTTTTGCTCGGCTCCGGTGATGGAGAGATGAGGACGGCGGTGCGCCTTCTGCTCGTACTTGTGTCTGTAGTCGTCGCTAGGTGGTATAATGATCTATTTGTAATTTTTATTAATTTTGTCTCTTTATACCGCTTTTGATGATTATTAATAGATCGGTGAAATTTTGAAAAAATATGCCACGAAACAAATTTACAAAAAAATGTAGCTACCGTACAATACATGCGCGTGGAATCGGTTTATATTTTTTTAAGAAATGTTCTCCGTAAGTTAAATCTAGATTGCCGCAGCGCAAAACATGTGGCGCATAACTTTATTTTTAGGGCAGTACTACGCGCCGCCGGAATATTTTCCCAAAATTCCCCGGATCCTCCTGCTGACACGTGTCCATCCAAATCCCGTTTTTGCTACACTTAGACCCGCCTTTGCTACATAATGCAACTTTTGCTACACTATAGCAGAAAACGGTTGACCCAAAAATAGAAAAACAGATTGGACCTCGTCGAAGATTTCGCCGGAAACCTCGCCGGAGACCGTGTAGCAAGAAATTTGGGCTAACGTAGCATATTCGATCTCGCCGGAGACTCGGCGGTAGACCTCATCGAAGACCGTGTAGCAAAAAATTTAAGCTATTGTAGCAAAAACATAAAACGTATGTACCAAATAAAATTTATTATTGTAGCAAATCCGACCTTGCCGAAGACCTTGCCGAAGATTTTGTAGCAAATCATAAATACTATTGTAGCAAAACAAAAAAGCCTTTGTAGCAAAAAGAATTATAGCAAAAATTGACGCTAGACATAGCACCGTCGGAGGTCTCGTTGGCCGCATGTAGCAAAATCAACGCTCGCTTGTAGCACCGCCACTGACTGCATGTAGCACACGTAGTTGACCTTGGAAGTGGCGTGATGGCCAGGGCACTCCAGCAAAGATGTTGAGAGGCATCGACTCCGGTGAGGTGGGCCACACATGGAGACAACAGAGGAGGAGGAGGCGAGATTCCGGCGACCACAAAGGCTTCATTGGCAACCGAGGCAAGGAGGTGGCCAGCGGCCAGAGGCATGGCGGTGTCTTGACGACGGAAGCTACTCCGGCGGGGGCTTGAGGGCAACGGACGGCCCAGCTGGGTCATGAACCTGGCGCAAGCATAGCGTCTGAATCTGGCGATTCTGGAAAAGAATCGAGGAAGAAAAAATCTTGGTGGGCCACATGAAGCGACGAGGAACCGTGGGATCAATTCGCGTGATCCCGGGGCCATGGTTGATCCCCTTGCCGACTCATTCCATCCTCCCCCCCGGTGGGTCTTCCTCCGAATCGTTTTCCTTATTTTTAAGCTGCCATTTCCCCAGATATCCGAAAAGTCCTTATTGCCCCTTTGGACCCAAGTGCAGCGCTCCTAGTCGGCTGGACCTAACCATGTACTCCGGCCCGCACCGGCTGCTTCCATTCCCCAGAACCATCGAGGACGCCACCAGCGCCGCCGACGGCCTCCACCCCCTAACCCCGCCGCCACTGCTACCACGCCGGCACCGGCGAATACCCAAGGACCGCCGAGGCACTCTCCGGTACAGGACTGGCCACCGCCCCCCTACGCCCACTTGACCGGCGTGGACTGGCCAAGTGGAGATGGTAAGGAAGCCCTATCCAGCTTGCGCATGCTCCGATTGCTCCCATCCTTTAATTTTGGTACGCACAATCGAGTCCGACCATATAATTCTTCTTCTTCCTCATGTTGTTATTCAAGATGGGTGGTCGCTACAATCGCGCGAGCTACTCGACCTATCTGAACGACGAACCCATGCCTGACGCCGCGTCAGAAAAGGAGCAGGTCTCTGTATAAGCCATCCCAATGCAAACTCTTGTGATGATTTCTATAAAACAGAATTTTTTGGGCTGCTCCTTTGAGAGCCTGAGACCAGTTCGCTGAAGCTGTGCATATTGTTTTCTGTGGTTGTGTTTGCAGGGGAATGAGTATTTCAAGCAGAAGAAGTTTGCCGAAGCGATCGAGTGCTACTCGAGGAGCATCGCTTTGTCGCCCACGGCGGTCGCCTTCGCGAACCGAGCTATGGCATACCTTAAACTAAGAAGGCAAGTTACTGCACTAGAAACATGTTTGGGCTTGCTAGGCTGTGGCGCCTTCACTGGTCTCATTGTGCTTGTAGCTGCAATAGGTTTGCTAGTTCACCATGTTTGGGTCTGTAAACGTAATTATCATAGATAGATCAAGCAACAACTTCAGACTGCTGCTTGTGATATATCTTGTGTTTTTCCTGTTGTGGAACTTGAAAGTCATGTTTCTGACCGCCATCTGGTTTATTCTTACGCTTTTTTTTAATATATGGAACTTATTAGATTTGAGGAGGCAGAGAATGATTGTACCGAAGCTCTGAATCTGGATGACCGCTATGTTAAAGCATACTCACGCAGAATTACTGCAAGAAGAGGACTTGGGAAGCTTAAGGAAGCAATGGATGGTACCATGTGTTTTAACCCTCCGTGCTTTCTGTTCAGCTTGCTTGTTATCTGTGTTAACATTCATAACTAGTGTGCATTACTTATATTCATAACAGATGCTGAATTTGCCGTAAGTGTTGATGCTAACAGTCCAGAACTGAGGAAACAATATTCCGAGATAAAGGCCTTACTCATGGAGGTGAGCAATTACATACTTCAGTTTTCATCTGACATCTGACCAAACTCCAAACTCCCTGTTGTGTTTGTATGCAAGTTTTTTGTGTTCCAAGCTAGATGCTGTACCAAAATACGACTGGTTAAGATTGTACTAATTCTGCAGAAAATGTCCAAGAAAAATCCAGTTCAAGCTAAACATACAGTTTCTGAATTTGATAAAGCTGGAGGTAGAAAAGATATCACTTCTCATCCAGCAACTGGTCCCCGGAAGGTAGGTTCTACTGCATGATACTTCCACATTTTCCTCCTTAAGATATATAAACAGCACCTTACCACAACTGCAGAAGTCACACACATGACTGCAATTTTGAACTAGCCCTCTGTTCTATTGCCTGTAGAGCTGGTTATTTTCTGCTGCAGGTCTATTCAGAAAACCTGTTAGGAACTTATGATGTGTAATATGTGATACAATTCTACAGGACAGTTTAATGGAAGTTAATTCGCCTGGGAGAGCAGCAGCTGGGATCAGAGAGTTTGAAAGTGGTGCATCGAAAGGAGGATCCGGTGTTGGTGTAAACCTCAAAGATAATAATATGCTGGTGCGTTCTAACTACAGCCTTTCTGGCTATTACCTGTGATATCTGAGTTGGTTCAGAACCAACAGATACATGATTTATTTACTGGTATACTTATCAGCTTATACCATGGTACAGTTAGTATCATCAGCGGTACAGCCCGCATAGCATACGAGTTGCTCTTCTTGTTCATGCATTGTGCTGCACTATCTGATTTTTATGGATATGTGAAACAACTTGTTCATGTATCTGGAGTTGTCAAAACCCATCCAAGCTCAGTAGCTGGACTGGCTTCCAGTAGCAAACATGCCAATTCAAGCAGAGAAAAGTCCGCCACCGCGCTGTTTAACTCTTTGCAACTCAGCTGTTGCTGTTGGATTGGATCAGATGGTTTGTGTGGTTGGAAAATCTTGAGTAGGTGGAGGGTAAACTTTCTCTAGTCCATCGCAGTATTACTTGAGCATTCTGCATCCAAGACCAATAGGCAATAGTACATTTTGGTCTAGTTTCTTACTGCAATTGTGATAATAAAGTACTGATTTCACACTTCCTTGGCAAATTTGTACTATGTTTTTCTTCTTTTGGTCACATTTCAGTTGTTGAATGCAGCAACCTCGAGATGCTAAACAGAAGCCTGGGCCAGAAATATCAGTACAAGATCTTGCATCACGTGCTGCTTCACGGTATATGTCCAGCACTGTAAAAAGCGTAAAGACACCAAAGACAGCTTATGATTTTGAGGTTTCTTGGAGAGCTATCTCTGATGACCCTGCGCAGCAAAAACAGTTGTTAAAGGTTTATTAACATCCTTTCTTTTTTGGCACCTTAATTTAATCATGTTGTGTAAATTACTAATTTGTCATTCTTGTTATGTGATCAGTCCATTCCACCAGAGAGCCTACCAGAGATTTTTAAGAATGCACTTTCATCTGCTTTTCTGATTGATATCGTGAAGTGCACAGCCTCAATTTTCCGGTGCGCTTGCCTCTTACATTCTCTTGCAATACTGGTTCACGACTTTTGCTGTTATTTACTTACTGTTAATTCTTATTGTATGCTCAGGGATGACGCGGTGTTAGCAGTTAGCATTTTGGAGAATTTGACGAAAGTTTCTCGCTTTGACTTGATAATCATGTGTCTCTCGCCCATGCATAAATCTGGTATGCCTGAACTTTTGACCTTGCATCCATCATCTGATTCCCTTATCATGCCCAGCTGTTTATTATTGTTGGTACAATGATAGTTCCTCATCTGGCATTCCCTTAGGTTTATAAATGTGTCAACATGATTTGAATTGTGTTCATTTATACCCAAAAAGCGTACCCACAACCATTTGGACGTCCCTGACCTATCAGGGCCATTCATTACTTAAGATCCTTGTTTCTCTTTTGTAAGAAATACGTATCTCTTCAGCGGTTCTATGAGGCAGTACCATACATTTTGCAAAACACCTCTTATTTTTTGAGCTATTCTCCAGTATGCAACCTTTTCCATTCTTGCTCTCTCTTGCTCATTCTCTGTAACATGAACAGCTGATTTAATCATCATTTATTCATGAACCTTCCTTCGATGAACATATACATTTCAGATCTGACAAGTGACAACCAATTTGGACCATGCACGTTAGAGATTCATTCTTCCTTTCTCAGTGAGCTAGAAATACAGATCATGCATAACCATTATTGTTTCAACAAATCGTTAGCAATTAATGCATACCCATTATTTCTTCAACAAATCTTTACATATTTTCATCATCAAACGAAATATGGTGGATGTTCATTTCGGATCAAAGGCCATACCCCAAAAGAATAAAACAAAACTTTGGATGATGATAAAGAGAGGGATCTAGACTTCTGGATCATTACAACTTGTATTCCATGTGCAGAACACATCATGCTTATTTCACGGCAAATGTAACAACTGCCTTAGACTGTGTATATATGCTAGCAAAATAAATTGTGAAGGTGCAGAGTTGAGGACAAACCTGACCAACTGCTTCAGCTTCCTCGTCCGTAAGCACGATATCAATTGTATACTTGACCATAAAAAGTATACTTCTTGTTTGTCAGTACATGGATAGATCTTGCCTGAAATTGCTTTCGACAGATATCAGTAGCATTACTTCTATCCATATTTTCTAGAACAATCTTAGGTAATTCTAAAGGAAAAACATATGTAACTACCAATCATGCAGCAAATCAAGAAAAATCTTCACAGCCAACAAGAACAAAACAAGAAAAAACAGTTCATGGTGGATGGACTGGATGGTTCCGGCTGCGAAGCTTGCGGATGCCAGAAATTTTGGATCTGGTTGCTGAGAAGTAGAAAAAGAAGGCCGCTCTGGCTGGCTGGATCAGGGGAAGAGAGTGCTCCCGTGCTCACATCTGGCGTGAATGGTGGTGGTGGAGCACAAATCTGGAGGCAGCAGTGGTGGTGCCAGCAAGGAAGGAGTTAGTGGTGGCTTGCTGTGGGTCTGAAGGGAGGCGTCGGTGGTGGTGACTGGGGGTGGAGGAGAGAGACACTTGAGCGAGATAGAGGTTATAATTGCAGATTGCGTCCGCCACTAGCGGAGAGAGGGCAGGGTGTGTTAGTACATCGGGGCCTTGGGGGTAGCGGTGTTATAATTGCAGATTGCAAATGCAAAAAATATTTCACCAACCATTGGATGCAGAATGGATAGACAAGATAGTTCAGGGACGTCCAACTAGGTGTGGAAAAAGTGCTTTGTCATCTATTCTTTTATATATCTATATCTATACTTCTATATATACTATTCTATACTTGTATATGGTGTTCAATTGAAAATTCGAATTCAAGCATCAGAATGCATGCATTTCAACCAGGCTCCATCCAACACCCTACAGCGCTGGGAGTTGTGGCTACAGTAACTCTCAAGTTATCTGGATCATTCCAGAACCGTTCATGATTCCAGCTCTGGGTTCTGGCATCGCCACTTACTCCCCTCCCGATGGACCTTGCTGTGGTCATCGCAACCCAAGAACATACTACATGTCCGCTCTCCAAATCGTATCACAAGCTGGTTGGGGCTAACCGAGTCATGGTAGTATACGATGAACCTACTACATCCAATCTACTGGAGCCGTGCATATCCCTTTACCTAGCATATGCTAGTGGCGGTACATGTCCTGAGATTGGACCGCCATGCTGCTTCTATCGCCATAGATACTGAAAACAAGAGAGCTTTGACATGTAAGAGAAGGAGAGCTTGGTGACAAGAACTAGGAAGAAACAAGTGGGGTGCTGCCATACTACTAAGTACTAAGTCTGAAGGGCGGTGAAAATACAAAGAGAAAAAATTAAAAGAAACAAATCCACCCATTGTATCCACATGCACATACATCAGTTTGCATATCTGGGTGTCGAAGGCACAGTGTTGCATTCAAATTTATCAATAGGTACATTGAATTGTGTGTTTTATGTATGTCATAATTACTGGCTTTTAACATGCTAACTTTTCCCCCCCTTAATAGTGTATGAGTAATTTTGATCCCTAGCGATATATGTTGTCTAATCCAACGGGGTGTAGGGATGGTAAGTCCTTAGGTTCACCGGATTCTACCACATGGTGCTTCCAGATTTTTCCAGTAGGAATGCAAAACACTGCCACATGGCAGCCATGCTACCACCTTCACGCCAACTTCAGGCTGGGAGGGGATCTTCATGTGGCCGCTTTGACTAGAAGATCCAGCGGCAGGGAGACAGGCGGACAACCAATGTTGCCAGTCCATGGAAGTCCTCGGAAAGAGGACAAGGGCAATGTGCGCGCCGGAGCTCCAACCCTCCAACCCAAAAGTGTTGTGGATGAGCCCCTTCCTAATCGACCGGATTGGGACCCCCATTTCTCCCCCTACAACACGAGGAGGAAGAGAAGAAACAGGGGCCAAACACACAGATCTAGGAGGCCATCAAGCTTATTGGGGGCGCCTTCACCAGATCCACCTCCACCATTGCCAGCAGGAACAGGCAGCCACCGAGCACCGCTTGCATGCACAGGGAGGAGGCAGCTAGCATCTGGCATCGTGCCAGAAGCCATGTAGGCAAACCTAGCCCTAGGCCTATCACTGGTATTCACACAGGCGAGCTGTCTGCCTTGCTCATCCCTACTCCGTTGCGGATAGGAATGGGAGAGAAGCAGGAGAGTCAGACTCTCAAACCTGGGGATATAAGAGAGAAACAAACAGGGAGAAATGCCTTTGCCCCTTTTGGGTGTACACGTGTTAAGCAGTACTAGTTGCAGAACATTCATTTGACAATACTCTGTCTGATGTTGATTAATTCTTTTCTGGTCAGAGCTGCGGAAGGTCTGGGGTCAAACATTCCTCGTCGAAACAACGTCGTCGCGAGATCAAGTTGAAACCCTCAAGCGGCTGCAGGCCAAATACGTTCAAGGGGGATGGCACGATGACGTGTTCACTTTGAGTTAATGATGACGACGATGTTGTAAAGACCGTTCCCTAGAAATCCTCTGCCCTCTAGTCGACTGTCGACGATTTCAGAACACCCTTTTGGTAGACGCAGACTGAATGTGAAATCTATCTGGGGCCGTGGACATAGAATTCAGATACTGGAGCTTTGCTGTTTCGAAGCCTGGAATAGCTTTTTTTTTTTTTTGAGGGAAGCCTGGAATAGCTATTGCGTTTTGATCTATCGGGAAGTGGGCCTCGAACTTTCAGTCTGCGCTGCAGTATATGGTCGTACGCTAACTGGCCCACGGGAGATTAGCGCGGCCACCCACCCACCGCACGCGGTCTGCTGCAATCGGGGCGCAACGCGCTGTTTTTTCTTTTTTGTCCCACCTCGCTCGTATAGGGAGGACGATGCTACTTTAAAAGGCAGCGTGGGTTCGATGCTATCGCCGAGCTTGGTAGTGCGAGCTCCTAGCCCAGCTTCGGGGGTACGGTTGGAATGATGAGATGGAAAATTGAGCAGAGGCTGGACCGCTTGCCGGGCCTACACCCCGAGGGCCCGTCACCCTAGGTCATTTGTGTTGGGGGCAAGCCCAAGTCTCTCGCTTTGTCTTGCTAGGCCTACACCCCGAGGGCCTGTGACCCTAGGTCATTTGTGTTGGGGGCAAGACCCTTCTCTACCAACTGTTTTTTTATTTCTAAAAAAAACTGTTTTTTGTTTGCTTATCAACAATTTTAATCTACATGGGTACAATTTTTTTTACTAATAAACAAGATAAAATGCAATCATTTCAAGCCAACATCTAACTAGATTTATTTAAGTTATCTTATTTTGCTTCTTTTTGGAAAAAAAAAATGGAAGCCTCGCCTTCAGTTGTCAGTTTGTGGCCAAAAATATTCATCAAGTCCCACTACTGTTTTGGTGTCTTGCTCAAAAAATGGAAGCCTCGCCTTCAGTTGTCAGTTTGTGGCCAAAAATATTCATCAAGTCCCACTACTGTTTTGGTGTCTTGCTCATGTTCAGTGCACTTGAGTAATGATCCAGGTCACTTCCATATCGACGTCCAGCAGCAGCTCTACCAATTAGCTTTGGAGTGTTCGCCGAACAATTGACAGATATCCATGATGATAGGTGGCGTAGACAACCTTGCCAGAGCTGATAAGGACTATGTTCAGAAGTACAAACCAGCTTGCTCCCAAGCGTTACCTTCAAAAATATTTTCCCGATGTGCCGAGCAAACAACCCAGTCTGAAGTATTGGTGTTACAACCAACGTTCTTAGAACAGATGTAACTCCACTATTCAGACTCAACACAATCAAGTTTCCACAAGCACAAGTGAATTGCTCTTCATGACCGAATGTTCCCAGAATAGATATAACTCTGCTATTCAGACTCATTGCAGCAGCAACCAGTAGAGTTGATCGCAAATACATCAGCAGAGGTGGAGGCCATGGTTGCCACTGTACCTTGTCATGTTGCAACTCAGACATTGCATACGCGAGAATTAGCGGAGGTGGTGGCCAGGATGGTCGCTGGTCTTCCCCCTTGTCAGCATAGTGGTAGTTGGCCATACACTCGATGATGTCAATGATGCCCCTGTCGAGCATTCGGTTTAGCAGATGGTGTGCGCCAATGCGTCAAACTTGGGGACATCACAAATGCGCAACCCAACAAACCGTGGGACCTCCAAGGATACTGGAGCACTCGAGCTCTTGTCATCGAAGGCGTCGGTTCCCAAGATCTTGTGGTCGAAGGTGCCTGCTCCAAAGCCCAGCATCGGCCCCTTGGTGGGTGCCCGCTTGTTCAACTCCAGCACAACAACCAGTTGATGAGCAGGGGGCAGAGGAGTACAACTCGATGGCGATGGCTCTCTTCCTGGGCAGAGAGACGTCGCTGCGGCTGGGTCCTGCGGCCGATGTCGTGGACGAGGACCGGCGTCGACCACCTTGCAGGCAGCTCGGGGACAAGCGACTGGGTGGTGTCGATGGTGACCGATGAACAACCGCTCGAGGACGTCACCACAACCTGGATTTCTACGTGATTCATCGTTGGTGTGGGTGAACTCGCATCCAGGGCGGTAACGGGCTTGGTGTTGACGGGCTTGGCGGTGACCCTGTCCAAACAGGTCGAGATGGCCTCCACCTTCGTTGTCTGAGCACGGATCTCCTTCAATAGAGCGGCTAGCTGATCCCTGATGTCGATTTCGGCCATGATTTCCGACGCTTGAGAGTGCGTAGGGGGGGGGGGGGGGATTGCTGGCTCTGATACCAGATTGTGACGATCCCACTCGATATTGCCACTACTAGATAAAGGATAACATGATTTGGGGTAATTCTAGGTACAATGGTTTAGTACGGGAGGAAGAGCATACGCCAGAGAAAAGAGACTAGGGAAGAGGGTGCAGGTGAGATCAAGTTGAAGCCCTGAAGCGGCTGCAGGCCAAATACGTTCAAGGGGGATGGCGATGACATGTTCACTTTGAGTTAATCATGATGATGACGATGTTGTAAAGACAGTTCCCTAGAAATCCTCTGCCCTCTAGTCGACTGTAGACGATTTCAGAACACCCTTTTGGTAGACGCAGACTGAATGTAAAGATACTGGAGCTTTGCGGTTTCGAAGCCTGGAATAGCTATTGCGTTTTGATCTACTATCGAGAAGTGGGCCTCGAACTTTCAGTCTGCGCTGCAGTATATGGTCGGACGCTAACAGGCCCACGGGAGATTAGCGCGGCCACCCATCCACCGCACGCGGTCTGCTGCAATCGGGGCGCAACGCGCTGTTCTCTTTTTTTTTGTCCCACATCGCTTGTATAGGGAGGCCGATACCCAGTTAAAAGGCAGCGTGGATTCTTTCTCATCGCCGAGCTTGGTAGTGCGAGCTCCTAGCCCAGCTTCGGGGGTACGGTTGGAATGATGAGATGGAAAATTGAGCAGAGACTTGGATGGCTTGCCGGGCCTACACCCCGAGGGCCCGTCACCCTAGGTCATTTGTGTTGGGGGCAAGCCCAAGTCTCTCGCTCTGTCTTGCTAGGCCTACACCCCGAGGGCCTGTCACCCTAGGTCATTTGTGTTGGGGGCAAGACCCTTCTCTACCAACTGTTTTTTGTTTGTTTTTTTTGAATTATTTAATCTACATGGGTTCAATTTTTTTAATAAACGTGATAAAATGCAATAATTTCAAACCAACATGTAACTACATTTATTTAACTTTGGGAAAAAATGGAAGCTTCGTTGCTGTGTAGAAGCCACTCAAATATGGCCATTGGAACGTCCCCTCCCCCGTGTGCCCTCAAAAGGGCACCATCATGCGTGCCTAGGGCATACATGTGCCGCATCATGGCATGCCACCAGTCTAGCATGCGCCTGCATGGGGGAGTCGCTAAGACCTAGACATGCCCATGTCATCAAAGCTCGTGACAAACCGAGGAGCAACTTGAACAACCATTGTGCATGCCCAGTCACGTAAGTACTTTCGCAGAAATCTGTCCGACGGTGAGACGAGGGAGACAAGGGACCTGTGGTGACAGGGGACGTAACAGCAAATAAAGTAGTCTCCGTTGTGACCCTCCTTCTATACATACACCGTTCATGACTCTAGGTGGCGCCACCGGTATGGAGGCGGGTTTGCAACCTCCATATCCACCTCGCCACCACCACCGGGTCCTAAACTCCACTAGACCATACGTGATCGGTACCCGTGATCCGATGGGTACCGTCAAGGTGACAAGATCACAAAAATTTAACAACAAATCGTATATTATGTACAAAATTTTGATAGCACCTTATTGTATTTAACAAGTCCATCACAATTCACAATAACAAGTACAAATATTACAGAACAAGTATATGTCCAACAAGTCTATCACAATTAAAAGGTCTAACAAGCACATGACATGTGGCTCTACATGCGTGGCGAGTCTACGGGTTAAGGGGTATAGGTTTCATACTTCCATACCATTCCTCCATGGACTGGGTCATAGATTTTATCATTAAGAGACCCGTGTTTTTTTCACTGCCATCCGGATTCATGACCATCTTCTGGAATTAGGAGCAGAAGATCTCAAATTTCCATCCTTTTATATCTTCACGAATTAATATGTTTCTCATTGTTAATTAGTATTCCACCTAAGAAAGTAATTGACATTCTTTTTATAATTACTCTTTATTGTCTATATGAACATGAAGCCCAATGATTGGGCGTTTTTTTCTCCATACAACCCTTATGACATAGGGATTGGGTTCCACTATATCATGATAACGGAACAGACCAACAAAAAAAAAGAGTCTTAAGGTTTCTCAAAGCAAAAAATAAAACCTCATCACAGCTACTGCTAGTGTTCAACTGAGGCAACAAAAGGAAGAAACAGGGGCAGAAAACATAGGTTCTGCCAAGCAAACTTGGGCGTTATTGTTAGCTCGCGACACATTCCTTTGCCTAATTGAGGCTACGGTTTATGATCCTCTTATTCTCTATGCGACCCGATCCTAGCTCTTTTTCTGTGGTACTTCACTTCAAGTGCACAACCTGTGCTATTGCTACCCGAGATGTTTACACATTTGAAATTGTTGTTCTACTGTGTAAAAGCATCTCTAGTAGAGCCTGTAAAACGGGCTGAAACCGAAAAAGTCTGACGACAATACGTGTTCAGGCCGAAAGAGGCCCAGAACGGAGCCTGAACTCGTGCCCTGGCCCATAAAACGAGTTTGGGGGCCCGAGAAACTCGGCGGCCGCCCCGTATTAAAATGGGCCGCAGAGGGGAGTTCGGTTTCCAAACCCTACTCCCCTCCGTCGCTACCACTCCCTCCATCACCGCCGCCTGCCCCCTCCGTCGTCGCCGATGTCGCTCCGCCGCTTCTGCCACCACCCCTCCGCCCGCAATGGGGAGCTTAAGACACGTAGGTAGGGGAGGGGGCCGAGTCGGCGGCGGGAAGCCAGCACCGCGTCTGCTGGGTGTGCGGTCGGAGGCGGACCGCGCGAGGCGGGCGCGCTCCGATGGCGCTTGGAAGCGGGCGGCACGGAAGTGGCCGCGTGATTTCGCGTGGAAGCGCTTGAGGAGGCGCTGGCGAGAAGCCGAGGCGCCCCGCCGCTCATGCAAAGACGCCATTGCCGGCGCTTCCTCGCGATGACGACGACACAGACGTGCCGACTCTCACCTGCGGGAGCTCGGAGGAGGCAAACGGCGTTCGAGGTGGCCGCGCTCGTCGTGGGCGTCGGACATTTTATGTGAAGATTGGTTCTCGCGAATGGAACAAGCCCAACTGATCTCAGTCTTATCAGCGACCTGGGATTCTAGGAATAAGATAGTATATGGGACGGTTGGATATGATCCAGGAAAATGTATGGATAGCATTGATAAGTGTTAGAGTATACGTATCTGTTAGGGATAGACTAGGTTACTTGTCTTGGAGTACAAGACAAGTAACCTAGTTGGAGTACAAGACACCCGAAACTAATTTGCAAGTGGATACCGCCTGCTATAGGTGTGGTCAAGCTCAATTATGATGGTGCCATCAGCAATAAGGATGGACGAGAAGGAAGTGGGGAGTGGCCTGCGACATCCTAGGCTTCCAGAGGAGCCTGGGCAAGGGTTTATGACTGGGTGTGTGATCCGTTCATTGGAGAGACGCTGGCTTTTCGGGATGCGACTCTTTTTTGCGCGCAGCCAAGGCTTTCAGGAGGTTGTGTTCGAGACGGACTGTCAGGGTGTTGGGCAGCCCGAAATAAAGAGAAGACGATTGTTGTGCATCTGTTAGAGGAGATAAATTCAGTTATAGTAGTTTTTAAGAGTTTTTTTGCTGGTTTTCCTAGGTAGACAGGGTAACCATGCTGCTCATGTTTGTGCAAAGTTGGCATGTGCTGACAATGTCACACAGGAGTGTGCCCGGACTTCTTAATAGACAACATTGTTGCTGATTGTAATCCTGTTGGTTCAAGCTAATAAAGAGTGAAGTTCTCCAAAAAAAAGTGTAAAAGAAGGCTGATGTCACCTTATTGTAAATGCCCTAAGACGTACCTAGCCAAACCCTCAAACTGTTTAGAGGACTATATCTTTTACTCCTCACCTAGAACGACTCCTAAATATACTCGACCTTGGCCTCTCTAGAGAAAAATTTGACCTCTCCGACCCATGCATATAGTCTCTCCCACCCGAACTGCATCGCCAATGACAACACCCTTCACCGGCCACCAATAGCCTCCATCAACTCCTCGACGCCTCTGCCGCCCTCCTGTCAACTCCTATTCACTCGCCATTGCTGCCATCACCGGAATCGAGTCATAGCTCCGCCATTCTAGGATTGATTTGTTACAAAATGGAGCCATTATAGGATCGATTTGTTCCAAAACAAATCTGGCAGATGATGGACATGCTATAGAACACCTGCTGTGGAGCTAGGCAACATCGATTTCGACGGAGGTTGGTAAAATCTTGACCGCGGGTCTTCGGCCACAGAGAGCGTGGTGTGCGAACAACGACCAAGGTTGGAGTCCCTCCGAGCTCATCCATCAATCACTGACTATCGTGCAACCGTGCTAACCATCTCACAGCTTCAACACGCTCTCAACGTCGTCGCCCGAACTTCTCAACTCCTCCGCCCTCAAGTATTCCATGAAGTGACTAGGTGACTTTTGTCTGTGCTATTTTCATTTTGTTTTACTTTTGTCAATCAATTCCAACCTAGTTAATTTTATATTGAAGATGAAGACGTTGAGGGAGATGATTTTTGACAAATATTCATCGTTGGAGGAGGAAGAAGATGAAGAGAGGTTGAAATGGCCATGGATGTGATCTTGAACAATGAAATTCGGCGACCGAGACTAGGATCACAGTTTGATCGTTTGTAAATAAACTGAGATGGAGTGGAGGGCATATCAAGATTATGAGAGATTACTTCAACTCAGATGCAACTTATCCAGAAAAGTATTTTCGCTAGTACTTTTGTATACACAAGAGCCTCTTCCTCGCCATTGCAGAAGTCATGGAGAAGCATGATGATTGGTTTAATCCGAGGAGGAGTGCATCGGGGGAGATCAGTGCGAGCCCATTGATGAAGTGTCCCGTGTTAGATGTAATCTGTTTTCTCTTTCCTATATGTACTAGGTATGGAGTAGTAATCCACCCTATACACGTATTGCCTTGTATATGCCACATATGGGGCTTTTCTCTAACTATTTAACACGCAACCGATGCCCCTAGGAGGGTACACATTGTTCCCCAAACTATCTCGACAACCAACATGGTATCTAGAGCCGATCCTCTTCCTCTCTAGCTGCCATCGCCGCCTCTCCTCAATCCCGCAGTCGGTCGGCCCTCCTTCCTCCTCCAACAATCTCTTCCCAAAACAAATCCACCAAGATCTCTTGATCGTCCTCTACCAATCCCCTTCTCAAAACCCTTAAAATCCCTTCCCACCCTCCCTAAGTTTTTTTCCATGGCGACATCTACAACCCTGGCGGCATCTACCATTGGCGCCCCGCTAGCTACCAAACTCACACAAAATAACTTTCTCTACTAGTAAGATCAGATCCTCCCCTCTCTCCATGGTGCTTGCATTATGGGCCTTATCGAGGGCACTGATGTGGCGTCGCCCGAGTTCTTGTAGGCCGAAGTTTCAAATCAAAAGAAGATCTCCATCACCAATCCTGAGTATGCTACTTGTGCAACCATCGCCGCATTCTTCGTCTTCCTCCACTCCGGTCATTGGTGAGCTCGGATCCTTCTCGGCTTGGTTGGTTCTCTCTCTTTACACTCTTCTCTCTCTAGCTAAATTTCTATTGTTGGCTCTCCCCTTCTGATTCTAGGATTTTCTATTTTGGATTTGGTACTGGCTATCCTCCCCTTCCAACATATTCTATACTCGTGGTAGTTTTTCTACTACTAGTCTTATGCTCGAATTGCTAATTATTTCTATGTCTAGTTTAACTAAATCCTATCAGGTAATATTGAAACTTCTGTTCAGTTTTGCCTTGTCTAGGTTAGTTGTTTACTGCTAGTGTTCTATTCTAATCCCTAGTTGAGGATGTTAATGTGGCACTCAAAATACACAACTCGTTCCTAGTAAATTTATTTATTGTATCTATCTTAGATATGTATCCTTCTATAGGCTAGTTTCCAGTGTGATGTTGTAGTATAGCATGTTATGGAATCTCTTGTTAACTTGCTATTAATTTTTGATAGTGAGGTGATTTGTTGTATAATGTTGCTTGTTTCCTAAAAATTTAGTATAACTATGTTACTTAAGTGTTTACAACACTTGATCATGTAGGTTTAACTGTGTATTAAATAGAATTACTCTTTATATCTATCTTCTCATCCTAAGATTATTCTTAGGATCTTTCCTAGGGATGTGGGGTTAGATATGAGGATCTTGTTCTTAATTTATATTGCTTAGGTATATCTCTTGGTCTTATAGGTATGTATTTAGGGATATTAGTACTAGCCTAGCATGTCTATGGTGTTCTTCAATTATGAAGATGCGAATATAGCTGGTGAACTAATTAGGTACTAAGGTGATACCTCTCTAGATCCATATGATCCATATACACTACCACTACTTCCATTCTAAAGTTCTAGCCAACAACCTTTGTAGATTAAAAATATGCTTGATGAAGATCTGGTGCAGTTCTTAGTCTTGCTCCTCATGTTCTTGCTTGTCCTCCTTTCTCAAATCCCTCTCTTTAAGTGAGTGTGGTATTCTGTTAGTTCCTCTCACTCAGCTTTTCTCTTGAGTGTGTTTCTTATGAGCTTTGCTCTGAGAATTGTGATTTGGGCTGCTGATCTAGGTCCTTATTTATAGTGTTCTAGGGTTCATGTGGTTGTGACACCTAAATTTCATGCAATGGTGACTAAGCTACTTATACCTCCTCTCTTTAGCTTTTTTTTATTGTGTATTTATGCATCAACATGGGCTTAAAGTCTACTCATGTCATATGCCTAATTAGACTCGTCGGTTACGGGTTAATTTGGTAATTTATTTGCTCACTTTGGATGATGACAACTGTAAATTCTTTTATGTTATTTATGTGATCTTGTACAATGAAGTAAATCTTTATTATTTTACTTGTGAGATTATATTTGCATGACCAGTGAACCATTAGTGTTCACTTGGCCATGAGCTTTGGTTCTTCTAAAATAATACATGGGTTGAGGTGGTTTTCCTCTGCTATGATTTATTACTTCTCATTTTTCTTGTGTTGGTATGTTAGATGCCAGTGCTAGGGTCTATGATGGGTGGTTACTGTCTATGGTTAGTTTTCCTAGTTACTTGTTGATCTCTTCTCATGAACAATAATGTCCTTTCTATTATTTCTCTTAGTATTGCTCTCTGTTTTCCTTTGTATTGAGCATTGTCCATTCTCTTGTTGCTGTTATTATTCTAACATTTGCTCAAACCTCAACAACAATGTCCAGGACCTTATCCATGGATTCTAGAATAATTGGATTCACTGAATCCTTCATTTTAAACCAACAACATATTTCCTTATGTTTGTTGTGCATGTTAAGATAGTTAAGAAGGTCAAGAAGAGAAAGAAAATGATAAGAATACTAGGTAGGTTTATTTTAGGCATTTTCCTTTTATTTTGTAGTTCCTAATAAGATTTTATTTCTTGTATTTCATCATATTGTAAAGAATCTTGTATCCACTTGTATATATCAATGGAAATTTTAGTTGTTCACATTATGACCTTTTCATTATATTGGTCTGATTTTTATTTATTTGATTGTGTATGTTTGAATTTGAACTCAAATTTGAATAATTCAAACCATAATTTATTTTGAATTCAAATAATATCTTAGATCATTTATTTTGTAATGTGTAATAAGAATCTTTGGGATAACTTAATGGTCTTAATCAATTTGAAACATACAAAAGGTCCATTTTGAATTTGAATTCAAATCCTCGTGTTGACCTAAGTCAAATTCAACACTAGAGTTCATTTTCACTCCTTTTATCACTTCAAACCCAAAACTTCAATTTCACCCTCAATTTAGATGCATGCAAATGCAAATGCATAATTCTACATCTACCCTTCCTTGTGACCTATTCTTTCTTGTTACAAGTCCATAATCTAAATGAACCAATATTCTATCGATTAATTGTGCTTAAGCTTTTGGATTCATGTTGAACAAAAATAGCATCAATAGAGTCCGCAAATGGAATATCATGTATATTCTATCAATCTTTTATTAAATCTTAACCTTAAATTATAGATATGACCGCTAAAATTAATTTAGATGATGTAACTGGTAGAAAACTAGCCTTTAGTCCCAGTTTGGTACAGCATGTAGTCCCGGTTGTCCAATTGGGACTACGGAATCAGGACTAGAGGGCCCCAATTTAATCTCGCTTGTATTCGAACCAGGAATAAAGGCACCCCGCATGGCCGCGGTCGAGAGCGGGGGATGGAGGACCGAGATCTATCGCAACAGCGTTTTGGAGATTCGGCTGCCGCGATAGCAGATGGCGGTGTTGGCTTATGCGACATGAGTTCGTCCCAAATACAATTTTTGGATCTTTCATCGATAAAACTATCTCCAACTGCCGTTGCTGGCATTTTCCATTCTCGAGTGGTGATCAGGATGTTGTCCCTAACAATAACTCTGCATTTGATGTACAAATGCACTTGCGTTCGCTCCGGGCTCCAATGGTTCGCCATCTTCAACGACTAAATAAATTCTGAGATGCGCACCATCGACCATCTTTATAGACGAGCCTTGTTTCCTTTTAGAAGATTGGTTGCGGAGGTCTAAGAGAAGAAACATTCATTAATATATATAAAAATCAATTAATGCATCTACTAGTGATTACCAGAGGCTTAATATACCTCACCGAACTTTGTTAAGGGTCCAACATTTTATGAGCCATCATCGCAATCAGTGCTTGTTTGCGCTTCGTTTCTTCGTTATACTATCTCCATTCCCTCACCGGACGCGTTCATATATTATGAGCCGTCATTTGGTCCACCGTCGTCTGCTCCACCGTAATGTGTTCCACCCTCATTTATAATGTCGAGCACATCATGTTCACTGTCTCTGCCGCCGTAGTCCATAGCTTAACTAATAAAGAAAGATAAAACCTTTTTGCATTAACATAACATTTATATAAATCCTATTTCTATTTATTTTTCCTACTCTAAACCCTAAATCCTATTTCTATTTCTATTTTCTATTTTCTATTTTCTAAGCAATAATCCTATTTTTATACATAATAATCCTAATTTTCTAAGAAATAATCCTATTTTTTATAAGCAATAATCCCAAATAATTCTATTTTTATAAGCAATAATTCTAAATAATCCTATTTTTATTTTTTTCCAAGCAATGATCCTATTTTTCTAAGCAATAATCCTATTTTTATACACAATAATCCTAGGGAGAGGGGACTCACCTCGATCGATCGATGGCGTGGGGGTGGCTCCTCCACGGGGGAGGCGCGGGGCGGCTCCTGCTTCTCCGTCCATGAACGAGGCGGGGGTGGCGCTGGGCGGATCCCCCTTCTCCGCCCACAAACGGCGTGGGGCGGCACACAGGGGCTCCTCATTGTCCTCCATGAACGACGCAGGGCGGCCCCTCCTCCTCAACGAATGGCCGCGACGCTCCTCCTCCTGGTGGCGGACAGCGAATTTGCAGAATCCCGGGTCATGCGACATTTATATACATGCACACCTTTAGTTTCAGTTGGTGGCTGCAACTAGGTATAAAGGGAATTTCGGCCGCCGTGAAAATGCGTGCGCGAGGCCCACCTTTAGTCTCAGTTGGTGGGTGCAACAGGAACTAAACGTGCTTTTTTTGCGCCAAAATCATTTTATGTTTTCTGATCTTCCATATTTTGGATGTTTGAAAAGTGCTTGAATATGAATTTGAATAAATTTTGCATATTTTCAAATCTGACAAAACTTTCAACATGAAAAGTGTTTGAATTTGAATAACTAATCAAAAACCATTTTATGTTTTCTAAAATAATTATTCTAACTATTAACCATTTTACCGAACAAGGATATTCTAAAGTTAACTTAATGTGAAGTGGTGCTGACGTCAGCATGACGTCAACCTGACATCAACCACGAGATGTCCAAAAAAACTAAAACATTTGTGAAACTTATAAAACATTATTAAAGCAATGAAATATTTTTGTATTATTCACAAACTGTTTCAATAATTTTTTTCAATGTTTTAGTCTGTTTCAATTAGTGACGTCGGCATAACGTCATCCATGTGCGGGCTAGAAAAAACTAGACAAATGCACCAATCTCAAAGCGAAAGGGGACGTTAGATGAGACTCCTTCACATGAAGTTAACTTTAGAAATGACTTTGTGCCATTTTAATTAAAAATGCATTAACTCATATATTTTGCATATTTTCGAATCTGACAAAAATTTGAATATGAAAAGTGTTTGAATTTGAATAACTAATCCAAAACCATTTTCCGTTTTCTAAAATAATTATTCTAACTATTCAAACTATTAACCATTTTTTCCATTTTCAATTAAAAAGGCATTAACTCATATCTTTTGCATATTTTTGAATCTAACAAAACTTTCAACATGAAAAGTGTTTGAATTTGAATAACTAATCCAAAACCATTTTATGTTTTCTAAAATAATTATTCTAATCATTCCAACTATTAATCATTTCACCATTTTAAATTAAAAATGCATTAAATCATATCTTTTGCATATTTTCGAATCTGACAAAACTTTCAACATAAAAAAGTATGAATTTGAATAACTAATACACAACCATTTTATGTTTTCTAAAATAATTATTCTAACTATTCAAATTATTAACCATTTTATCATTTTCAATTCTAACATGAAAAGTACATTGAGATCACACTGAGGAAGCCACTTTAGGGGTTTCATTTGATGAATGACATTTGTTATGAGAAATTAATGGTTGCTGTTGGTAAGCATCAAGTGCTTATAGTTATGCACTCTACGAAGGAGACGGAGGAAGCTACTCGTGCAATTAGAGACACTTCCTTGGCTAATGACACATTGACTCGTTTTCTGAAGGATGAGAATTAAGTTCTCTAGATGTCATATATGCAGATGCTACCTCTCCCTTATGAATCAACAACTACCTATTGAGAGTCATTTCATATCCAGATAAGCATATCGGTTAAATGTAGAGATTTTCTTGGGAAATATTCATAATTCTCCTGACATAAATGTTCAATATATACATTACATAAAGTTACATAAAAGATTTAATACATTATTACATATTGCCAATAACCCCATCTAGTGTTGGGGTTTTTTTATGCACTATAGCCATGGAGTATCTTCATTATTTAATAGGATGCTTGGGACATTGTTCACTCTAAAGAGCAGAATTTCATCAAACTTATTATAATTGTTTGACAGGTCTGTCTTGTCTTTCACTCCCACGATGTTTCTTTTCCCTGAAAGAACTATATGGATATTTGGCTCATCGTATGATGTATTCGTTTTCTATTCTTTTCTTTTTATTTTTCTCGGTTTGGTAGACATGTCCTTCACATAGAAAACCTGAGCCACATCATTGGATAGGACGAATGGTTCTTCTCTATACCCAGGATTGTTGAGATCCACTTTTGTCATTCCGTACTGTTGTTCTACCTTTATCCCACCTCCTATCAGCTTGATCCATTTGCACCAAAACAAAGGGACCTTAAAATAAGGTCCATAGTCAAGTTCTCATTTCTCCTCTATGTGTGTCGTTTTTCCCATTGTCGTCTGTTATATCAAAGCGGAAACCACTATTTTGGTTGGTTTCTTTTTATCTTGGTCGATCGTGTAAAATGTATTCTTATTTATCTCGTACCCTTGAAAAGTCAATATAGTCGAAGATGGTGACCTGGCCAACAAGTACAACTGATCTCCAACAATGGTGTTATTCATGAGATATGTCAGCAACCAACCTCTAAAAGTCACCATGTGTTCAAGTTTAATCTAGGAGTCAGACTATCCCGGGTTTTTGGAGCGTACAATATTCTTGTGTTCCTCGATATACGAAGCCTTCAAGGTGGAATTTTGTAGCACTGTGTAGTGTGCTTGAGTGAAAGAATGCCCGTCCATACTTATCATTGCTTTCTTTCCTAGCGTGCTTTCTCTACTCAGTCTCCCCTCATGCCACGATTTAGGAACACCAATCGGCTTAAGGTCATGAATAAATTCAACACAAAACTCAATGACCCCCTCTATTCGAAAGCCCATGGAGATGCTTCCTTCTGGCCTAGCACGGTTATGAACATATTTATTTAAGTCTCCCATAAACCTCTCAAAGGGAAACATATTGTGTAGAAATACAAGACCGAGAATGGTAATCTCTTCGACTAGGTGAACTAGGAGGTGCGTCATAATATTAAAGAAGGATGATGGGAACACCAACTCGAAGCTGACAATACACTGGACCACATCATTCTGTAACCTTGGTAGACTTTCTAGATCGATTACCTTCTAAGAAATTGCATTGAGGAATGCACATACCTTCACAATGTGCAGTCAAATATTTTCTGGTAGAATCCCCCTCAATGCAACCGAAAGCAATTGCGTCATAAGCACGTGGCAGTCATGAGACTTTAGGTTTTGGAATTTTTTCTCTACCATATTTATTATTCCCTTTATATTTGATGAGAATCCATATGAGACCTTGATACTACTCATGCATTCAAAAACTATTTCCTTCTCTTCTTTAGTAAGAGCGTAGCTGGCAGGACCCTGAAACTTATCTCGATGCATGTTGTCTCGTTATTTCATACATTTTTTGTCCTGTCATGCTTTCGGTATATCTTTTGTATTTTCATACAAGCCCAAGAAGCCTATTAGGTTCACACAAATATTCTTCGTCAGATGTATCACATCGATTGCAGAGCGGAACTCTAGGACTTTCCAATAGGGTAGCTCCCAAAATATAGGTTTCTTCGTCCACATGGGTGCATTTTCTACTAGCGTCATTCAGAACAAATTGTTTGCCAGGACCCTTTCCAAAGATTAGTTTTAAACCTTGACCATATCAAATACATCATCACTAGTACGGCAGATAAGCTTCCTCATGTGATCTGCCTCACCATTGAAATGATTTACTTTTTTCTTAAGGTATGCTTAGGAGGAAGAAAACGACGATGACACGGGTACACATTTTTCTTACACTTATCCAAATAAATACTTTTAGTCTCACCTAACAGTGTGTGCATGCATTGTATCCTTTGTTTGTCTGCCCTGAAATGTTACTAAGAGCAGGCCAATCATTGATGGTTATGAACAGTAATGCTCGTAGGTCAAATTCCTCATGTTTGTGCTCATCCCACACACGTACACCTTGTCCATGTCATAGCTGTAAAAGTTCTTCAACTAATAGCCTTAGGTACACATCAACATCTTTGCCGGGTTGCTTCGGGCCTTGGATGAGCACTGACATCATAATGAACTTCCGCTTCATGCACAACTAAGGAGGAAGGTTATAGATACACAGAGTCATAGGCCAGGTGCTATGATTGTAGCTCTGCTCCCCAAAAGGATTCATTCAATCTGTACTTAGACCAAACCATAAGTTCCTTGCGTCACATGCAAAGCGGGAACTTTCTCTCGATTTTCTCCACAGCGAAACATCAGAGGGGTGTCTCAACATTGCCTCTTTTTTACGATCTTCCATGTGTCATCGCAACAACTTGGCATGCTCTTTGTTTCTAAACAAATGTTTCAACCATGGTATTATAGGAGAATACCACATCACCTTGGCTAGAAGCCTCTTCCTATAGGGCGCTCGCCCTTAACATCACCAGGGTAATCTCATCTGATTTTATACCGCAATGCAGTAAAAATCGGGCGTGCATCAAAATTCTCGTACACCTCACTGTGGTAGAGAATGCAGTCATTAGGGCATGCATGTATCTTATTGACGTCTAATCCTAGAGGTCAGACAACTTTCTTTGCTTCCTATGTACTAGCGGGCAATTCGTCATCCTTTGGAACCAGCTTCTTTATTATTTTCAGAAACTTTTTAAATCCCTCGTCAGTCACACTGTTCTCTGCTTTCCATTGCAGCAATTCCAATATGCACCCAGCTTTTTTTGGCCATCTTTGCAATTTGGGTACACCAATTTTTTGCAAGGAAAAAAATAGCGCGCTAACTTAAATAGCGCGGACTTCAAAAAAATGCTATGAACGCTATAGCGTGTTAATAGCGCGCTATTTTTTAAAATAGCGTTTCATATAAAGTATAAAAATTCGGGATTTCAGCAGCTATAAAATTATAGATATAGCATTCCGCAGCTATAAAACCACAGGTATAACATTCTGTAGCCAAACATCAACTATAGATAGTTCACATAGTTCATAACTCCATATCACATAGCCGAAATCACAACCATAGTTCAGAATTCACACACTAACATAGAGTCAGACACGTAGTTGACATTCGATGCAGGGATTATCAATGACGGATTGAAGGAGGGGAACGGAGGTAGGGTGAAGGCGTGAAGCACTGAAGCTAGACGTGAAGGCATCCAAGGCGGAAGCGATTCTAGGCGGAGGCATGTTGATTCCAGACGGAGACGCTGTATCCGTCGTCGCGACGTCGCCTCTCTAAGGAAGTGGAGGAGACGAACTGGGAGCTGACGTTATGTTTGTTACCATGTTGCCCTATTTGGGTTAGTTGGATTAGGGTAAGCCACTAGACCAAAATGGTTTAAAATGGGGAATGGGCTACTAAAAAAACCAACAAAAAAATAGCGCCGCTACGACGTAACGTCAAATAGCGCGAATAGCGCCGTATTTAGCGTGCGTAGCGCCATAGCGCCCGTGGAATGCATAGCATAGCGTCCAGCTCCCGAAAACGCTATAGCGGCGCTAATAGCGTTAAATAGCGCGCTATTTTTTTCGTTGATTTTTTGTGATCCTATAACATCTGCTCGAACTTTAACCTCTTTTTTTTTCACTTTCGTAGTCTCTATTTACATTATCAATGGCCCAACCAAGATCATCAGTGGTCTCATCTGATGCCCGTTCTTCATCTTCTTATTTTTCATTGTCTTCCATTACAGTACCACCATATTTAGGGAACATAGGATAGTTGTCATCATTCTCTTCTTGTTCGTTGTCTTCCATCATAACCCTTTTTTCTTCGTGCTTGGTCCATCAACTATAGCCGTACATGAAACCGGAACGAAATAGGTGGTTGTGAAGAATTTTTGAGGAAGAGTAACCTTCTGATTCTGACAAACACCACATGGACAACACATAAAAACATTCTGCTTGTTTGCCTCAGCCACATCGAGAAAAGAACGCATGCCTTTCTTGAACTCGCTAGAGCGTCGGTCAACATACATCCATGGCCATCTCATTTGCATTATATAAGTGTTGGGATTCGAGGGCAGAAAACAAAAAAATTCCTACGATCGAAACCCTAATGTCAGGATCTATCTACTAGTAATGGAGTAACGGGAGGCGATACGGTATTCATACCTTTGAAGACTGAGCGTTGTTAACGTACCGCGAGGAACATGGTTGAAGAAGATGCTCCAATGCTGACCTCGAGGTCACGAAGTCCAATGGCCCCGATAACTCCTAGCGCCAAAAGCACGGTGCCGCCAGAGGGAGTCACACACGTATGGTGCTTGACGAAGACTCCCGCTTCTCCCTGATCCAGCCGAGATTGCGGAAGTAGATCTCCCGACGCAAAATCCCGCACGCGGCGGTGCTTCACGGTCAAGAACTCCTCGTTCGCACAACCCTGACAAGGGGGCCACGATCAAGAGAGAGAGAGAGAGAGAGAGAGAGAGAGAGAGAGAGAAGAGATAGGCTACACGGGCCTTTTTTGTATTTTTTGGTGTGATTTAATCCTCCTATGGGCACCTCTTTATATAGGCAGAGGGAGGGTCTCCCTCCACCTTATGTGACCCATGTGGGACTAAAAAACTAGGGAAAAGGAGGCAATTCCCGTGCCCAACCGGATGGGCTGCCTGCCTACTTGTGCGGCCCAAACAATAGCAGAAGTAGGTAAGGCGGTGGCCAAGTGGGCCAGCCTGCCCACCCCCATGGCCCGAAAGTGGGCGCCAGCCCGGGTGGGTCGGCCCGTCTGCGTGCGTGCGGTGCCCTCGGCGGGAGGAAGCGGCAGCGACGGTGGCCGGGTGGACAACGATGAGGCCTGCGAGCCAACCCAGCTCGCTCGCCTGCCAGCTCCCCCGCGAGCTCATGCTTGGGCCGGGGTTGAGCGACAACGGCAATGGTGGGTAGCGGCTGCTGCCCTTGATGAGTGCATATTTGCATCATATTTTATATTATTATTTTGCACTGTAGTGATAGGATCTTGCTATTTTATGGCGTTCGCACACATCTTTTATGTCTATTTTCACCAGGATCAGGACAGATGATGGATGCGATGGACACAACTCTTGGACCAGTTGTACTGGAGAGAAAAGGAGTAAAAAACAACGTAAATCGCTAATTTGGGAAATATCAATAACACCAGAAGAAAACCCGAGGCAATCGAAGTATACAGAAGGTTTAACGACCAACTATACAGCGGGAATATTTTGTCCGGCCGTATAGTTCCCACCGTATAGTTGGAGTCGCCACCGCCTCCTCAAATAGTTTCACCCCGTGCAACTGGATCAGGGAGACGACATATAGAACACTCAAAAATCACCGAAAACCTCACCTCTGGAAGGGATCTGGAGGGGGAACACGCCCAAGGGATCCATCTTCGCCCTAAGCAGAACTGGGAGGCCAAGGCATCGATCTTCATCTTCATCAACCACTGCATCACCATCATCTCCATCCATCCTATCTACATTCCATCTAGATCTTGTTGTAATTCTCGTACTAGTTGTGGATTTATACAAGAACTATTCATCTATGATCGTTTCCATTATCATTGCCATGATGTTGATTGACTCCATGTCTGAGTAGATCATTACACTACTAGGAAAAACGTTATCAGTGGCGCACCAAAAAATATTTCTATGGCGCATCTAGTGCATATGCGTCACCGAATTTTAAAATTCTGTGGCGCATATGCGTGGCTAATCTGGGACAAAATTCTGTAGCTCATATAGCCATATGCGCCACAGAATCCCTTTTTCAGAATTTTGATTTTTTTAGAATCTGGTACAAATACAGGTATATAAACAGGAAATACACAAAAATTGACAGAAATACACAGAAAAACTGCACACAACAGTACAAATGTTCCAGTTCACATATAATACATCAACAAGCACGAATGTTCACAGGTGTTCATCAATCACATCACTTAGAACCGAATAAGTGTCACAGACTTGATGACATCGTCTTTACTTGATGCCTCATCGGTCTACATACATGGAGGTGGTGCAACTTGGCAGTGGCACGAACACAATGCATCTGAAGTTCTTGGCAAACCAGACTGTCTACAAGGCGAACTTGGCGAGACAGAGACGATGGACGCCGGACATAGTAGCATGGTGGCGAACTTGTATTGGACGATCTTGGCATCTCACAGTGGCAAACCTGCGACGTGACACAAGTGGACATGCTCAGTATTGGCTTTAGGAATAACGTCAAACACCATCGCCCCATGCCTCAACAGGAGAAAGAACTAACTTAGCTGAGAAATACCATCGATAGGAGGTCACAAGTTGGACAAATTAATATGCAACAAGTTCGTATTGCATGTGTAAAGTAGGGCCTGGACAACATCTTGTAGCTTCACGCAGTCGATCATGGCAGGGTTATCGGTTAGAACCGGAGTGGAATTTAACATGCACAAACGAGATACACAGAACCTGGGAGAAAACACAACTCGTTTGAACATACGAGCGAACACTTGGCTGGTGTGCTATAGGCTGGGTGCAGAAGACCTGCTGGCAGGAGGGCGTCGAGTCATGCTGGAGAAGGACAGACGTGATGGAGGTCTTGACGATAGTTGGAGGAGGCCATTCTCGCAGACGGGCTTGGGGACGAGCCCGGACTCGAGGTGGAGGAAGCCGGGGATGACGATCGAGCGAGCCCGTGCAGTAGCAGAGAGGAGAGGGCTGAGCGGTGGTGCTCGCACGGGAGATGCAGAGGCGCGGGGCGGAGCTCTAGGTGGCGAGGAGGGGAGGATCACCGGCGCTGCAGTGGCGGGTCCTGGGAGGCACTGGCGGCGGCCGTCGGAAGCGAGGGAGGCGAGCCTGTGGACGAAAGGGAGGCCGGGGCGGAGCGGCAGGAGGCGTAGGGACGGCGCTGGAGCTTGACGCGGCCGAAGGCGACGGGGATGGAAGCCGCGGGCGGCGGCGACGCGCTTGAGAGGGAGGCGAAGGGGGCGGTGCTCGCGGGGTGTAGAGGAAGGGGAAACAGGGGGCCGGCGGCGGCTTGGTCGCATGCAAGGGAGGCGGCAGAACTCAGGAGCTTGGTCCTGGCGGCGACGTAGCTTGGGATCGAGGAAGGAGAGGGTCTTCTCTGTAGGGATGGGGTCGCGTGTATGGGATGCGTGCGTGCATGGAGTGCGTGTCTCACGTGTGTGGTGGTGCGTCCAGGTGCGTGCGTGCGTTGTGTTCCTGGTGGTGTGGTGCGGGCGTGAGACGTGGTGTGTGTTTGGGTTTGGTTTTGGTCAGGTGTGTGATTCTGGGTGCGTGTGTGTGCTGCGTCGCGAGCGCGTGGGTAGTTTGCGTCAGCGGCGGCGGCTGGGGTGTGTCTAGGTTTAGGTCTGGTTTAGGGTTAGGGTATGCGGTGAGGGGTAGTAGGTGGCTAGCTGGGCCTTTGGTCCTGGCCAGCTGCCTCCCCTAAAACACTTTTATTTTTATTTGTTTTATTTTTAAAAGACTTTTGTAAATAGTTTTTAGACAAATAAAAGATCTAAAATGGACTAGGGTTTTGATTTTAAATTAAAGGAATGACTAATTAGAAAACAAAATAGGCTTTTGGTGAAGAAGGGAATGGTAGGTAGGAGGGGATGCCACCTTTTTTTAGATATGTTTCACACATTTTGTGACACATATGGCAAATTCTCCACATAATGTTAAATTATGTGGCGCATATAGCTATATGTGCCATCAAAGTGAGATTCTGCATACATATAGCCATACGCTTATGGCTGCCCATGTGTCGGGTCAGGCCCACATAGCCCATAGAATTACATATGATATATATGCACCATAGAATTCTCACTTTCTGTGGCGCATATAGCTATATGCACCCAGAATTGCAAGAATTCTATGGAGAATTTGGTATATGCGCTACAAAATTAATTTTAGTGGAGCATTTTTCCTATATGCGCCACAGAATTAAAATTTACCTATAATCGTTTTCCTAGTAGTGTTAGTTCTTGGGGAGACGGAGAAACCCTAGCATATAATAGAGATAAGATAGGGATTATCATGTTATACATCATTATGTGTATGTGTTAATTGTCTTCATCTTGATGTTGAGAGTTGTGCACTTCTTAATATTTGCCTCTTATGGAGACTTGATAAAGGGGATTACTTGTTGGTAGACGGAGGGATGATAGCACTTACTGTGACAATAAAGCTGTTGTCATTCTTTATGTACTAACTTGGGGAAGCAAGAAGAACTCATTAATCCATGTCCATGCCACGGGAGAAATCCCTTAATAGCGAGATAATACGATTGATGTCGTTCATCTGTCAGTTGTGGTTATGACAAGATGATGTGAGCAGTGGTTACTGCCTATTCATCCATATATGGATCTCCTCCCACATACATACATGTTATGAGAATATTTGTTATGATAACTCAGTCTAAATTGCTAGCTGTGTATCCACCACTCCCGAGAACGCCTTTTTCCCTTTTATAGTTCCAAACTTTCTTACATACGCGATTCCTGCTTTCTGCATTAAGTTTTACTTTACTTTATTTAATTGATTTGCTTAATCAAAAACCCAAAAACAATTCTACTTTTCTTGCATCTTAAAATTATTCCTTAAGTACATTTAGTTTTAGTTAAAAGCATTTTAGTCTTTTGCCTACTGCTCCTTGGGCATCGATATATTTATTTTGAAACTAGCTACAAACGATCTGTGCACTTGCAGTCATCACCCCCACGCGGCCCGCAGTACTTGTCACCCACTTAGACTGGTTAAATCAGCCCCCTTTGTTGTTTTTCCTTTTCCCTTTTTAACCCGTTTCTTTTTAGGTAAAATTCCTCCAGGGTTTTGTGTAATAAGAAAGATTCCTTTATAAATCTTTGTTCAAATATTTATTTAGAATATACTAATTCACAATTAACATATAATAAATATATATTTAAATCATCATTTATCCGAAACTCCTGTCGGCCCCTTTTCCTCTATTCTTTCTCCGAACACCTTCGGATCTCTCTAGAATATTTCTGGTTTCTATCTTCTCATTTCTTCAGTGATTCCGAATAAGACATTAATGATCTCCAAGATTTGCCAAGCCCTTAAGCATGCTACCCAACAGTTTGAGAACACTCCAGACATGGTCAAGACTCTTCTCTGACCAATGATCAACAACGGGACCTGGATGCCCATGATGACCACCTGTGCATTTTGCGAAATTTGTCGTTGAACCGTAAACGTTGTGTCTTATTCCTTTTGTCTCTGCGGTACTTGTATTGTCTGAGGCTCGATCAAATTATATCACCATGTCAGGTTCAACCTTGTTACCAACAATAGCTACTTTACTTGATCCGATAAGTAATATCCCTCATGCTTAGTCACACACTGCGCAACTTATGGATATAACTTATCCGAGTGGGTCTAGAGTATCTTCTGTCATGCGGATGGACAAATTCCGCTCTTGACGCATACGCCTCAACCTATTCCTCTGGATATCCATTGTCACCCTTATGATCACTGTTCCACCAAGTGACGTTAAGTGCCATCAGAGTATCCTCGGGAGACAGTGATTAGATATGGTCTCATGGTCCAAGGAAAGAGTCACTATATTCTCTAATTATTGTAACCTGAACTCTATGACAAGATCGTGATAGGATGATATAGATAGGGTATGTTCACCATCTCATTCTCCAATGAGATGACTTCATTGTTAATTGTTGCCGAGACACCAACATGATCAGGAAATCTTGATCACCTTGTCGTGGTATTGCCGACGAGTACGCCATGGAGGGGTCCTCACAGTGCGTGTTTAGAGACGTGGGGTAAGGCGAACGGTTGATGGGTACGAGGTAACATAGCTTACCCAGGTTCAGATCCCACAACGGTGGCGGAATCCTACTCCTGCTATAAATCACTATAATGGCAATACGCCGAGTTACAGAGATAGGTTCGTTGTGCGAGGTGTGTGTTAAAACGATACTAGGTTGTCTGAATCGATGCCCTAAAGGCTCCCATAGGCCCGACTTATATAGTCGCCAGGTCCTAAGGTTACAGGGAAAAGTCCTAGCCAGACAGGTTACAGAGTCCTACACCATCTATCACTAGTCTTGTGTATCTTGTACTCCAAGGCTCCGGGTACGCTGGTGACTCCACCATAGCCTTCCTTTATCCCAAGATGGGCCTCCTTCCGGATCCACCTAATCGCCGCCTAGCAGGCCACAGGCCATGCTACCGACTATGGACCACCCGGGTTAGTCGGATAAGAGACATGCTATGAGGATACCCATATAGCATATCCCCAACAGTAGCCCCCGGAGAACTCTGAGATCTTGCGCCATCTTGCCTCTTCCCGTGGAATGCTCCGTCTAGACGGATGTCGGCAAATCGTCAAGCAATATCTTGTAGTCCTCCCAAAGAACCCTGCAAAGGTTTCTCCGTCTTCTATGAGTAAGTCGGAGAAATGCTGAATCTTCCATCGTACGCCTCCGCTGTCAGATTAAATCCATCCATGCCGGAATCTTCGATGGGACGGCTCATCTACCATGTCAGTTATGACGACGTAGGCTGTAGGTCAGCGACACCTCGTAACTCACACATGCAGAGAACACAATCATATCCGATTTCCCGTGCAAGCGATACGAACCGTTGGCGGCGGCGGTTGGAGACGTGGCGAAATTACCACGCACGTTCACGAACACGTCGTCTACGCGGCAACCGTCCGATTAGCTGCACGAATCTTGACGCAGAGTAAGATAAATAGTAACCGTGTGACACTTGCCACTTTTTTACCCCATTCTCTCGCGTCATCGTCTTCTTCCTCCAGTCGCACGCCTCCTCGAGCCCTCCGCGGAAAACCTCGAAGAAACCCTAGCCTCTTCTCTGCACCAGTTGCGTCCTCCCAGTCCTCAATGGCCAGCGGCAGCTCCTTCCCTTCGATGGCAGCGTCGAGCGAAGCCACGGCGAAGCCGGCGAGCTCCGTCGTCATGCCCCCTGAGGGCCTGGTCATCCCCGCGTCGGCGGTGATTGAAACCACCGGCGGTGACCACAATCTGGCGGCGCTGGAGCCTCTGGAAGAGGAGCAGACTCACAAGGTGATCAAGGCTCGACATCACCGGCCACGACATCCAAGAGATGGTCGCCGAGGGCTATCTCCCCGCGACGGAGGGGCTCTCCTGGCGGGCGGCGCCGGCCGGCGAGGTGACACCTTCTCCCCAAGTTGGATAAAAGGTGTACCTCAAGGCCCAGCTGGTACGCGGCGTTTCTTTGCCCATCTCCCACTTCTTCCTGTCTGTCCTGAACCACTTCAAAGTCCAACCCCACAACCTCTCCCCCAATAGCATCTTAGTGCTTAGCAACTTCGCGGAACTTTGTAAGGGTTACCTAGGGATTAATCCTAGGTTAGACTTATTCGTGTACTTCTTCACTATCAAACGTGAAGCCGAACATAGTAGGGAGGAGCTTAGGAACTACGACACCATAAGCTTCAAGATCCGACCTGGCCGGCGGTTCCCCGACATCGTCGGCCACGAGTCGTGCAAAAATTGGCAGCGGACGTACTTCTACGGCCCCGACATTTCTTTGGCGGGCCGAGAAGTGACGTACCCGGACTTCGTGGATGGAGCCACCGCTGAAGTTTCCACATGGAGATCCCATGCCTCCCTTCCCTCCGACCTCAACGCTTCTCGCGCAATAAGGTGGATCGAGTGGTTCGTAGAGGCGGGTTTGACCGACTTGGACCTAGCCATGTGCTGGTTCATCAGGCGAATCCAACCCCTGTAGCACCGCACGAAGTTCATGCACGAGTACACGGGTGATCGAAAGGATTCCCTTCGGATCTCCATGGATAACTTCTCGAGCGACTCCGTCAAGCTCCGTCTGAAGGACATCGTCAAGGTGAAGGATAAGAAGCGTGGCTTCACCATCACCTGCGACATGTACGTAGACGGCAAGTGCCCAAAGGTATGTTTTTATTTTCCGTGTATGACATTGCTCCGGTTTCTCCATCTTATCATAGCCATCTTATCTAACACGGTGATTTCTTACTTAGCGATCTAGATGAGGACAACTGGCTGCCCAAATCTACGATCCAAAGATGAAGGAAGTCACTCGTGTCCGACGATGATGCCCGCTGGCTGGAAGCGAAGAGCTCCACCTCCGGCCTGCCGGAGGCGAAAAGAAGAAAGCCACCGGGATGTTTGCTAAAGCGCCCCCCTAGTGTAAGCCTCTCATTCTCTGACATTGTCTCATTTATTTGTCTTATTCCTGTACTTATGCATTTTGCACGTTTCAGGAAGAAATCCACAACCAGCCTCAAGAAGTACTCCAAGACTCTTGGGGCTTCTAGAAATATCAAAGATATGCTGCATCGTGACTCCTCCCCCGCCATCGCCCGTGCTACTCCTGCCGTCAAGCCCTCCTCTGCTCCGACGAGCTCCCAAGTCCAGGAGGCACCAGGCCCGCAGGAGAGTGATGCTCTTCAAATGGCTGAAGCTCCGGCTAAGGATGCCATCGGTAGCGGCAAGGCGGTGGTGGGAGCTGGTACTTCGGCCGAAGGCGGCGCCTCTGCTCCCCAGAAACCCTTCGAGTTCCCAAAGATTTTTTACCCGACGCTCATGCCGAGTAACACAACTATGGTTCCTGGAGGAGTGTTGTCATCTCCGACGTGCGGTCTTGAGGAGCTACTCCGACAAGCAGACATCTTGCGAAGAAACAGCGTTGCCTTTGGCACTGCTGGCCGAGAGTGCTACAAACCTCAAGATCATCGCACTTGTAAGTTTTACTTTACCTTTTGCATTTCGTATGAGTATCCCACTGTAGCCCCCGAGGATGTAGACGGAAAACCATAGGTTTTGCATCTATATGCTCTAAGAGTGACTAAGTTAGAAATAACTCTCACTGTATCCCTCAAGTATTTAGATGGAAGAAATTATTCCGACTAGATGCTTTAAGAGTAGCATACATAGCATTTATATTTTTCAGTGTCGTAGCCCCCCAAGCCTCTAGTTGTAACTGAGTTAGTTCCGACTAGATGCTTAAATAAAAGCTAAGCATTTTCTGAGCTAAAAACTTTATACTGTAGCCCCCAAGCTTCTAATCGAGAACTGAATTAGTTCTGACTAGATGCTTTAAAGAAAATCTAAGAATATTGATAAGTTTTAAAAACTCTCGCTGTAGTCCCCGAGCACCTAGATGGAAAATCTCCGACTAGGGGGTTCAAGCAGACCAAACAGCGATATAACTTTGCATTTGTTTCCACAGAATGAGAATGCTCGGAGGGGCATGGCCAACGACAAGTATCAGAAGATGCGCAAAGATCTTGAAGCCGAAAAGGGTAAAACTGCCATCTTGAAGGAACAGATCATCAAAAACAAGAGTCTGTTTTCTTTTTGCGCATTTCCATCTTACTTTTGTGCCCATAATCTCCGAGTACTCAATGTGTACTTTGTTTTCTCCGACTTGCAGAGCATGTTGCCAAGGCCAAGGATATTGTCGAGCAGTCCAAGCACATCCAGCAGCTGGACAACGAGAACAAGATCCTTAAGAAGGAGAGGGAAGAAATGCTGAAGATGCACGAGGATTCCATGAAAGCCCTGCAGGAATCCGCCTCCGCGGAGATCAATCGCTTGAAGGAGGATCTTGTGATCCTAAAGGATCAAAATCAAGCTGCTGATGAGCAAAACCTTCGCCATAACGAAGCGTTTAAGCTCCTCCAACAAGAGAAGGAATCCTTGGCAGACACCGTCTAGCAGGCTAAGGCCAGCATCTTCAGTAAGTGTCCTTCGCCTTGTAGTTCTATAGTCTGGATACTTAGAATTTATTGAACTCATGCAATCATTGCCGGAATTTGAGCGCCCATGGGTTTAACCCGCTCGCCTCCTTCGGACAAGGAATGCATGGTTCTTGCCGGCAAGTTCATCAATACCGCCATCGCCCAAGCCAAGGAGATTGCCAAGCCCCTCCAGATTTATATGAAGGCCTTGGACTCCATGATGAAGTACTCGGAGATTCTGCGCCGAGCCCCCGAGCGTGTCGCGAGCTGGAAAGCTTCATGCACACGGGCTGGCGCAAGGATGGCGCTGTCTATGGTGAAGGCACATTATGAAGATGCCGACATCGACACGGTGACCTCTGGTATCCCCGACGTGGATGATGACGGCAAGGAGATCGATCACGAAGCCATCCTGTCATCGCTCGCTGGTTATGACACCAGGGTTGCCGAGTTGGTGGACGTTGATGTCTTCGTGCCCAGGAACTTCATCGACAACGTCACCCAGGACTCCTCCGAGTCTCATCGCAGCGCCGACGTTGAGGGTGATTCTCCGGCTGGTGATGATGCGGCCTCCAAGTCTCCTGCGCCCAAAGAATGAAGAACACTTTGTAATTTCTGTTTCTCCTCTGGAGTGTGCGTGGGAAAAAACTTGTTGATTTAATCTTAAGGAGAAAAACAATGGTTGTCGTATCCTTCTACTTAAGATGTAAGTTTCAGCATGTATATATTTTTTAAACAAGTGTTGGCTTATCCATTACTCTGGTTCTTATGCTTGACTTTTCGTGAGTCGGAAGACTCGTTGTCGGAACCATGCGCTTAGGTGATGATGCCCAATGGCACCGTCAATAACCTGAGCGCAAAATCGCCGACAATAAGTGCCGAAAGTCACTACTCCAGAATCCACATAAAAAACGACAAAGAATGTGTAGACCAGAAAACTTAAGCTAACGCCCGTAGGCAGAATTTTCACAAGTGCAATCGCAAGACTTGTGCATAAAGGTTTATATGATCCAAAAATGAACACTAAAGGAGGTAAAGGACTCAACAATATGAGTGAACTAAAGAGCTTTATTTCATTGATCATATAAGAGGTACACGATTAGATAAAAAATGCTAAGTGTAGAAAGGACATAGCTGTGCTATGTTCCATGGTCTATCAAGCTCCGGGTAGTCATCATCCGGGTCACGTCGCTTACGCTTATGATCCTCGTTGGGTCTATCCTTGAGCTCACGATTGTCGACAAGGTAGTAAGACCCATTGAGCAGCGCCTTGCTTATGATGAACAATCCTTCCCATGGCGGGGATAATTTGTGTGACTTCTTCTGCTTAAGTCGGAGTACTAAATTCCCTTCTTTAAACGAGCGATGCCGAACGCGGCGACTATGGTAGCTGCGTATCTTCTGCTGGTAAATGGCGGATCTTTGGCATGCCAAAACGCGCTCCTCCTCGAGAAGGTCCACATCTAGGCGTCTGGATTCTTCAGTGTCATCTTCGTTGTAGGCGGCAACTCTTGGTGCATCGTGGAGGATGTCGGAAGGTAGGATGGCTTCTGCTACATATACCATGAAGTAAGGGGTGTAGCCGGTGGATCTGTTGGGTGTAGTTCGTAAACTCCATAGCACAGATGGCAATTCTTCCGCCTAGGCTCCAACTGCTCTATGTAGCGGTGCCTCGAGACGTGGCTTGATTCCCTGCAGAATTAATCCATTGGCTCGCTCAACTTGACCATTGGATTGTGGGTGTGCCACAGATGCAAGGTCAAGTCGGATGCCTTTGTCCCAGCAATAGGCCTCCACTTCTCCGAGTGACAAGTTGCTTCCGTTGTCGGTGATGATGCTATGTGGGAGACCAAATCTCACCACTAGATCCCGGACAAACCTGAGGGCAGTTGCCCCATCAAGCTTTCTAATGGGTTTAGATTCTATCCATTTGGTGAATTTGTCAACTGCTACCAGCAGATGATTAAATCCACACAGTGACGTTTGTAATGGCCCCACCATGTCTAGCCCCCAGACTGCAAACGGCCAAGTTATTGGTATTGTTCGCAGTTCTTCAGCAGGAACATGTGGTTGTCGGGCATAATACTGGCATCCCGTGCATGTCTCAACCAGCTTGTCAGCGTCCGCCTTCGCGGTTAGCCAGTAGAATCCTTGTCGGAAGGCTTCCGCGACCAACAAACGAGGAGCGGCGTGATGCCCGCAATCTCCGAGATGGATCTCGCGCAGGATTTCCATACCTTCTAGCTGGGAAACGCACTTTAGGTATACACCAGTAGTGTTCCTTTTATAGAGTTGCCCATTGATTATGGTATAACCCTTTGCTCGTCATACTATTTGCCATCGTTCGACCTCGTCGTCGGGCAAAGTTCCGTGTTCGAGATATTCCATGAACGGTTTTGTCCAAGCCGGAGGGATCTTTGTCACCATGTTGACGAAAGAGTCAGCTCTATCCGGGTTGTCGATGTCGGCGCCCTTCACGGATGGTGTGCGTAGATGCTCTAGGAAAACTCCTGGTGAAATTTGCTTGCGTCCTGATCCAAGTTTAGACAGTAGATCAGCCGCCTCATTTTGCTCCCTAGGCACATACTTGACTTCGTAGCCCAAGAAGCTCTTGGCTATCTCGTCCACTTCATCGCGATATACCGCCTTCATAGGGTTCCAGATTCCGTGTGCCGCCCACCGGGCAACCAAGTTGGAATCTCCACAGCAAACTATGCGCTTGATGCCAATATCCTTGGCTACACGCAGTCCGTGAATGAGCGCTTCATACTCCGCCATGTTGTTTGTAGCCTCGAAGTGGATCTGCAGAACGTAGTGCAGCTTGTCTCCTTTTGGTGATCAGAGTACACCAGCCCCGAGCCGTTGAGCAACTTTGATCTGTCAAAGTGCATCACCCAAGACTGTTCGCGGAGTAGCATCTGGCATCTCCGTCCAATCTGCAATAAAATCCGCCAAAGCTTGTGATTTGATAGCGTCGCGTCTCTTGTAGGTGATCTCAAAGGCGGCAAGTTCAATTCCCCACTTCGCGACCCTTCCTGTAGCGTCGCTGTTGTTGATAATGTCGGACAGTGGAGTCTTGCTCACTACTATGATTGGGTGCTCCTGAAAGTAATGCCTTAGCTTCCGAGAAGCAAGGAATACTCCATAAGCTATCTTTTGGTAGTGTGGGTAACGCTGCTTGGACTCCGTCAAGACCTCGCTTACATAGTGAACTGGTCGTTGAACTCCGTGCTCGTAGCCTGGTTCCTTCCGCTCTACCATGACGACGATGCTAATAACCCGGTTGGTTATCGCCATGTAGATTAACAGGGGCTCTCCAGGCTCGGGTGCTGCAAGGATGGGCGCTAAGGAAAGAATTTCCTTGAGCTGCTTCAATGCTGCATCTGCTTCGTCGGTCCATGTGAATTTGTCCGCCTTCTTCAGCAACTTGTACAGCGGTAGAGCCTTCTCTCCAAGTCGGCTGACGAACCGACTAACTGCTGCAACACAACATGTTAGTCGTTGGATGTCCTTTAGGCATGTTAGACGGTTTATGTTTAAGATGGCCTTGATTTTCTCCGGGTTGACCTCGATTCCGCGCTGAGAAACAATGAAGCCCAACAGTTTGCCGGCTAGAACCCTGAAGACGCACTTCTTAGGGTTAAGCATCATGTTGTATTTCCGGAGATTATCAAAGGTTTCTTTTAAGTCGGAGATTAAGTCGTTTGACTTTTTAGACATCACCACGATATCGTCCACATAGGCGTGAACGTTCTGACCAATTTGATCGTGAAGGAACGTTGCATTGTCCGCTGGTAGGTAGCACCTGCGTTTTTAGCCCAAAGGGCATTGTGACATAGCAAAACGTGCCATACGGGGTAGTGAACGAAGTGGCCAATTGGTCTGACTTCCTCATCTTGATCTGGTGGTATCCTGAGTATGCATCGAGAAAACACAAAAGTTCCGAGCCAGCCGTCGAGTCAATGACTTGGTCAATGCGAGGCAAAGCAAACGGATCTTTGAGACATGATTTGTTCAAGCCGGTGTAATCAACGCACATTCTTAATTCATTGGTTCCCTTTTTGGGGACAAGTACAGGATTGGCCACCCATCGGGTGTGAAGGACTTCTCAAATAAACTCAGCCTTAAGTTGTTGGAATTATGCCCTAGAGGCAATAATAAAGATGTTATTATTATAATTCTTGTTCATGATAAAGTTTATATTCCATGCTAGAATTGTATTAAGCGGAAACATTAATACTTGTGTGGTTTGTGAACAACACCGTGTCCCTAGTATGCCTCTAAGGACTAGCTCATTGATCACTGATGGTTAAGGTTTCCTAACCATAGACATGAGTTGTCAATTGATAATGAGATCATATCATTGGAGAATGATATGATGGACAGACCCAAACTAAGCAAAGCAATTAGATCGTGTCATCGTGTTCGTCTTTGCGAAGCTTTTCCTATGTCAAATATTGTATTCCTTAGACCATGAGATAATACAACTCCCTGGTATCGGAAGAAAGCTTTGAGGTCATCAAACGTCATCCTATGAGAGGGTGATCATAAAGGTGTCTCTCAGGTGATCGGAAAGTATCCATTGGGTTGTATGTATCGAGATGGGATTTGTCCTCCCAAGTCGGAGAGATATACTTGGGCCCACTCGTAATCGATATCAACACCGCTTGCAAGCATGTGGTTAAGGAGTTAATCACAAAGTGATATCGGATTACAACGAGTAAAGTACTTGTGAACGGATTGAACTAGGTATGGCCGGTACCAACGATCGAATCTCGAGCAAGTAAAATATCGCGAGACGAAGGGAATATATATGGGATTGATTGAATCTCGCATCGTGGTTCATACGATATGATCATCGATGAATGTGTGGGAGTCAATATGGGTGCCTGACCACTGTTGATTATTGATAGAAGATCATGTCTGCATATTCTCGAACCAGGTCACACACTTAAAGTGTCTTGACGCTAGGATAGATTGGATAATTGGTTTATGAATTTTTGTTGAGTCTCGGATGGGATCCGGGACATCACGAGAGGTTCGAATGGTCAGAGAATAAGATTCATATAAGGCGGTGCAGTTTTGGAGTTCGAATTGTTCCGGTTAATCGGTATTGCCTAAGCTTCTAGAACCTTCCGGAAGGGGACCAACGTGGCCCCACCTTCCGGGAGGGCATGGGCCTATGAGGGAGTGTCCTGGCGCATTGGGCCAGGGCACAAGGCCCCATAGGGCCCAGCCGATCCTAGAGTTTAAATCGTTTAAACTAGAGATAGGGTTTCTAGAAGAGGGAGAGTCCATGCCCCCACTCCTTATCCTTTGGGCTTGGGGAGGGCTAGGCTGCCCTCCTCTATATAAAGAGGGTGGGGCACAACCCCCACACCTTCCCTCCAACCCTAGCCGCCCTCGCCCTTCCTCTCTCTCCCTCCCCTGCTTGGCGAAGGGCCCTCTGAAATTCTCCACCATATACACCGCGTCGTCGTGTTGTAGATCCAATCCATCTCTCCACCATACTTGCTGGTCCGAGGAAGGAGGAGACGTCGAGGTGCTGCACGTTGTATCTCACGGGGGCACCGCCACTTGTGGTGCTAGATCAGATCGGATCGCGAGGAGGAGAAGCGAGTACGACTACATCACCCACGCCCGTTAACGCTCACTGCAGTAATCTTCAAGGGTATGAAGATCTAATCCAATCTCTCTCGTTGATTGCATATCCTAGATTAGATCTTGGCTTTCCCTCTGTTCGCATCCGTAGAAAATTTTGATTTACTATGTCGCGAAACCCTTCATAAGTAACCTAGCTATCTCTTTGCCAATGGCGCGTCTCTTCTCATCTCCAAAGCGTCGTAGAGGTTGTTTCACTGGTTTGCATTTTGGATCTATGTTTAAGCTGTGCTCGGCGAGTTCCCTAGGTACACCTTTCATGTCGGCAGGTTGCCAGGCAAAGATGTCCCTATTCTCACGGAGGAACTCGACGAGTGCGCTTTCCTATTTGGGATCCAGGTTCGTCCCAATGGCGACGGTCTTGGAGACATCGCCTACCACAAGTTCCACCATCTTGGTCTCGATGGCGGCCTTGAACGCAAGAGCAGAGTCGGAGATCTGCTTCTTCGACGCGGGCATCTCTCAGTCATTGACCTTGCTCTAGATCTCCTTGAATTCTTCGCTGTAGAGGACAGCTTCTGCAACGGTTGCTTCATTGGTCTCGCATTCCCTTGCCTTGGTAAAGCTTCCGGATACGGTGATGACGCCGTTTGGACCGGGTATCTTGAGTTTGTTGTAGACGAAGCATGGCTTGGCCATGAACGTGTGGAATATGTCGCGACCAAATATGACGTGGTACACGCTCTTGAAGGGGACCACCTCAAAGGTCATGCACTCTTGACGGTAATTATTAACGTCGCCGAAGGCGACCTAAAGCGTAATGCATCCAAGGGACCGAGCCTCCCGACCAGGAACTACGCCATGGAACACGGTGTTGGTCCGCCTTAGGTTTGCCTCTGTCAAGTTCATCTTTTGCAGTGTATCCAGGTACATGATGTTGATGCTGCTTCCACTATCCACCATGCACTTGGTGAACTCCACGCCGTCAATCAATGGGTTGATGACCATGGCGTATTGGTTCTTCGTGGGCACAAGGTTTGGGTGGTCCGTCCTGTCCCAAGTGATTGGAACCTCCGACCAGCGCAGGTATTGGGGAACTGGGGGGAGAGTGGCCATCAGGATCCTTAGAGAAGTCTTCTGTTGCCGGACGGTGGGGGGCCAAGGAAAGTGTGGTAGACTGGGGCCTTCTTTGCGAAGGGGTTCTTGCCCTTGTCGTCGTTCTTGGCGGCGTGTTTGGGGTCAACGTCCTCGTCCATGTCACTTGAATCCTTGGACTTCTCCTCCTTCTTCTTCCCCTTGCCCTTGCCTCGCGGTCTGTTCTTCCGACTTCGCTTGTAGCCGGACTTTGGGTCTTCCTTGAGGTCGTTGGCAAACTTGCAGTGTCGATTGGTATGGGTGGCCTTGCCGTTGACATCAAGGTGTACGAGGCACGACATATCGCGGTACTCCTCGTACGTTTGGGGAACGCGGAGCGACGCCAAGTTGGTTTCACTTCCTCGCGTTGCTGCCGCTGCTCCCCTTCCTCGCCACGTTGTCCGCTTCTCCTCGTCTGCAAAAGTCATGGCGACCATGTCGAGATTGCTTTTCTTCCGGAGCAGTTTTCCGCTTTGTACCGATGTTCCTCCGAGCTTGGGTTGGAACGGCGTTGCCGCAAAGAGCCACGAGCATCGTCCGGCATTGCGAACTCACTAGCTAACCGAATCATCGATTCAAGTCAAGCCGATGATTGTCGCAAGCGCTTTAGCTTATGTCGAGTAACGTGCCCTTTCCAACCCATCAATGAAGGCGCCATAGCGGTCGGCGTGTACTCACGCAGAATTCTTCATGTCCAGCCAGCGGGAGAGGTAGGCGCGAGATGTCTCGTTTTCTTGCATGCACCAGAGATCGCCTGACGCGTGGACGCTTGTATGTACCCTCAAAGTTCTTGGCGAATGCTTCTTGCATATCCAGCCAGTTGTAGATAGATTTTTCTGGCAAGTCGTCGATCCATTGACGGGCCGTTCCTGCCAACATTAACGGGAGGTACTTGACGGCGACGTTGGGGTTGCCTCCGGCAATCCCCACCGCGTTGTCGTAGTCCTGCAACCATGTGGCGGGATTGGCGGTGCCGTCATAGGGCTTGATGGTCTTGTCAATCCGGAAACCTTTGGGATAAGTTGCAGACCGTATTTTAGGTCCAAAGCAACGTGGTCCCAGGTGAAGGGAATATGCACGAGAGGCAATAATAAAGTGGTTATTATCGTATTCCTTATTTATGATAAATGTTTATTTTGCATTCTATAATTGTATTAATACGAAGACGTTAATACATGTGTGTTTAATAAACAAAAAGGAAGTTCCAAGTTATGCCTCTCTTATAAACTAGCTCGTTGATTAACAAGATGATCAAGGTTTCCTAATCATGGACATTGGATGTTGTTAATAACGAGGTCACAACATTAGTGTAATGGTGTGATGACATTCATTCGAAGTATATCATTACGATCAAAGTCATTGAGTTTATATTGCTATAACAACTTACGAAGTGATCATAATCCTTAGACCATGAGATCATGTCAATCACTAACACCGGAAGAGTTTCTTGATAACATCAAATGTCACACCGAATCGGGTGATTATAAAGATGGCTTCGTAACTACTAAAGTGTTATGTTGAGACCCATGGATCGAGTGGAATTTGTTCATCCCGATGACGGATAGATATGCTCTGGGCCCTCGGTGATATCACATTAATTAGCTTGCAAGCAAGTGATTTGATCACTAGAATGTTATATCACGGGAACGAGAAAGAGTGCATGTCGAAACGAGATCAAACTAGGTATGGAGATATCTATGATCGAATCTCGGACATGTAATATATCGTGAAACAAAGGGATTAAGATACTAGCATAAAGGTTCACACGATCACATAAGTCATCGTTGAATGTGTGAGTCGATATGGATCTCGTGTCCGCTCGATTATTGATCGGAGAAGGGTCTCGATCATGTCCGCATTATTCGCGAACCTTAGGTTGACACACTTAAGGGATACCGACACCATTCGAGCAAATGATATGCCGAAAAAGAAAAGGAAAGCGAGAATTTATTTCACTAGACACCGAACTGCTTTCGTTGAAATTGTTGGCCGATTACGCATGTGAAATGGAATACTAGCAAGGGGTTTTATGTGAATGTTTGTTAATTAAATTAATTAACAAAATTCTTAATAAATAAATAAAAGAGTTTTATTTAAATGAGAGCTTGCATTAATTTTGGTGGAAAATTAATGCATGTGAGTTGGATTGTGAGTGGAGAGGTTTTTATGTGAGTGGAGCTTCCACCACATGAATGAGGGAGAGGTGGGGGAACCGTCCATGGACGGCGGCCATGCCCCCTTGGGATTCCCCCCTCCCCTATAAAAGGACCCCCTCCTCTCATTCGTCTCTCACGCCTCCTCGCGAAGGATCTCTCTCCCCCCTTTAGAATTTCCCCATGGTCTCGGATCAGCGAGATACATGTTCCCGGTGGCTTTTTCTGGAAGGATTTGTTGCTTCCGCTTCACTGGAGGCGGCGCGGAGGTTGTCGGGGTACCCGTACGTGTGTGCGATCACGAATGCACCACTGCTTTGAGGTGCTGGACTTGATCGTGCTGGACCGGCTGGACCAGACGGACTTCATCATGATCTTGAGATCGGCAAGCGTTCGTCTACATCATCCACGAGTACAACCTCGTTAACGCTATTCGGTCTTTGAGGGTATGTATTTTATGGATGTATATCCACCCGTTGCTTGTATCTAGTAGATAGATCTTGGTACTTAGATGTTCCCATCGTAGGAAATTTTTTGTTTTCTATGCTGCGAACCCTTCAGTGTTAGTATCTTAAGTATCATGTTTGCCTCCATGATTCTTGATTGTTTTAATATCAAGTTTATTTAGGAGCTAAAAGAATTGTTTTAGAAACCATCATGTGTGGCAGATATAACGATACCTGAAACAATGTTTTGGTTGCAATATGATAGAGTATAATATGTGTTCTCATCTAGGATGAGAATTTACAAAGGTTGGAGATGCTAGACATCCTAATTATCCAAAAGGGTTTTGGAAAGCAACATTATACTCACGATTCACCTTTATAAGCTATAGTAGCTTGATCATGAAAGTCGTCATGATAAGGATGAATAGAAGATGTATGTAAAGTGTTTACTATACTAAAAGATTACTAAAGAATGGATTTTGAAAGAATACCGATCATTTTGATGATGGTGATCTACTTCAAAGTGCAAGTCCAAAGGTATTATTATTTGAATATACACGCTTTGGACTATGGCGCCACTGTTGATGTTGATAAACTCTTTTAAAAAGTAAAAGGAAATGCTGAAAGAGAATCTATAAAATATATTTGGCAGAAAATAAAAGATTGGAAATATCCAATATAGGTATATGGATGATATACATGTTATGGTTGTATTCTTTGATTTTTAAACAATGTGGTTCTTGGGTATTGGATACCGAATTGGTTGGTATGAAATTTCATACGAAACGACGCAATTCATGAACCACAATGGCCTAAGTAACTAGCAAGATAATATGTGATGATGTTCATCGAAAACAAACAAACAAACCGTTGTTTGTATTTCTCGTTGACATCAAAACTTGACTTCAAGATTTGTTTTAATAATTGTTATTTAAATCAGGTATTATGAGAACAAAGGTTGTTCAAATAATTACCATATTCCATATTAGATGGATAATTTACAAATCTAGTTGGAGAAATCACATCCATAAAGCTAATGCTAAAATGTCGCAAGACAAATGATTGGAAGATCACTTACGAAGTGACATCACTGTTTAAATTATATTGGAAAGAAAACATGAAGAATATCCATATTCATGGATTTTTGGAGTCTTTGATTTGATCAAGTGACGCTTGTGAGACTTTCCTCGGGATAATTAAAACTTCGTTCAAAGGCCAAAGAAGAACGAACGACTAAAATATTGGAATTTATACATATCGATGTATGTAGTCCATTATGTGTAGTAATGGCGATGGGTTTCAACTTCATATGCTTTCTCCGAAATTTGAGTGAATATTCCTTAATGAGAAAGAAGTGTGAAATATTTGAAAATGTTCAAAGACTTTCAAGATGAAGTGAAAATCATTGTGACAAAAAATAAATGGTTTATGATTTATCATAAAGGGATTTATTTGAGTTACAAGTGTAACAAGAAAAATAAATGAATTATGATTTGATCATAAAGGGATTTATTTGAGTTACAAGTTTAGCAAAACACCTAGATTTACATCTCCCGAAACACCATAGGAATATGGAGTGTTTGAGATTTGTAAGGAAACCTTGTTTGACATGGTTGGATCAAAGGTGTTATTTATAAAACCGCCATTATGTTTTAAAAGATTAAAGCTTTAGAGACTACCGCTTTTACACTGAAAAGAGCTCCATCTTGATCCGTTGAAATGACACCATATGAGTTTTGGTTTGGGGTAAAACCCAAGTTGTCATTTCTTAAATTTTGGTATGCTAAACATAAATAAGATGTTTACAACCGAAGTCGGATGAGCATGTATTTGTAGGTTATTTCAAGTAACAATTGGTTATTCCTCCATAACACCAAGGACAAAAGGGTTTGTCGCTTTAAACGTGAAGTTTCTTGGAGAAGGAATTTTTCGTAAAAGTTAAGTGGGAGGACAATAGAACTTTGATAAGGTTAACGAACCTTAGCTATATGTGATGAGTTGCGCAGCGCCGGAAATCGTTCCGGAGGCAGCCATAATGCTCATGGTTTATGTGCCTCAAAGGTTGTGGATCTAAGTTCCTATTGAACCAAGTAGGTCGGATAAACAATCAAATACTAAGATTTGAGAGTAAATCATTATTGTTTGACAATGATGAACCGACTATATGCAAAGAAGCGATGATGGGCCCTAACTCCGTCAAATGGCTTGAAGCCATAAAATCCGTGATAGTTCCATACACGAAAAATCAAGTTTTGAACTTGGAAGACCCTCCGGAAAGGTGTCAAAACCTATCGGTCGTATTTGGATCTATAAAGAAACAGACATGTATGTTTCACATCTATGAAATAGTCGACATGTCGTAAAGTATTTTATGACAATGTTCAAGGAGTTGACTATGACAAGATTTGATCTTTCATAGCGATATTTAGTCTGGACGGATTAAAGTAGCAATCACTACATATAATTTGGTATATGATAAATGAATAAACAAAACAAAGTTCTTCTAATAGAATGGTTACCTAGGACGTGTACATGACATGGTCCAAAGGGTTTTGTTAATTCAAAGGATGCTAAAAAGGGGCATGCAAACTTCAATTGTTGAAGTAAGCATCGCGGAGTTGGAATATTCACCATGATGAAAAAGAGTTTTCATCAGGAGATGATGAAGATGCTTGCATTTGCAAGAAATTAAGTGGGAGCGCTGAGACATATTTCTAATACATTATGTGGAGGACATCTTGTTGATTAGAAATGATGTATATTTTATTGACAAAGGTTAAGAATTTCATTTTGATGAAATACTTAGGCAAAACCCGAATATTTAGCGTGAATGTCTATAGTGGATAGACTGTGACGCTAATATGGTTGTGCCAAACATACATATATGAGATATTGAAGGAGTTCAATATAGAAACGACAAGAAACAGTTCTTGTTGCATGGAAAGGAATTGAATCAAGATTCAAGTGTATCGACACTTGATAAGTGAAACAAGATTCAAGTGCTTTGACACTTGATGAGTGAAATCACGAGAATGTTTTGATCAATCATACCATGATATGTACACATCCAGATATGTCCTATGCTCTAAGTGTTATGAGCATATACCAGAATGAATCATAAAATGATCATTGGACGATAGTGAGGATATTCTTATGATCTTTTGGAATAACTAAGAATATATTTGTGTAGAGGTGACAAACAATTACAAATAGTTCATTGTAAAGCGTTATATTGATACTAGTTTTGTCGCAAGATACAAATTAAGTTTATCTCAATTTAAACTATGACTGGCACAATGAAATGGAAAGGAGTTTTCATGATGGATTTGGATGTATTCCAAAGTTAAGACATTGTGACGAATACTACAACAAGAGGCTAAGTATATGACTGCTATAGTAGCAGCAAAGGAGGGCATTTGTGTCAAGTAGTTTGTTATCAAACTAAGGTGGTTATAGCGGGCTAACACTAAAGATATATTGTATGACAATAGTATCGATGTGTTTTAACCCCAAGGAACTAAAGGTCTCACCGAAAGACCAAATTTATACAATGCCATCTCATTGGAGAATGAGTGATGCGTGAAGACGCAAAGACATGCAAATACACACGGACCTGAAAGTGTCAGATCTGTAGATTATGTTAACCACTTGTAGTTGCGTATATGGAACACCAGAAAGCCATAGGTGTTTAATACACAAAGTTTTCAAACTAGATTATTATCTCTAGTGCAAGTGGGGGACTGAAGGGAATATGCCCGAGAGGCAATAATAAAGTGGTTATTATCGTATTCCTTATTTATGATAAATGTTTATTTTGCATGCTATAATTGTATTAATACGGAAATGTTAATACATGTGTGTTTAATAAACAAAAAAAGGAAGTTCCTAGTTATGCCTCTCTTATAAACTAGCTCGTTGATTAACATGATGATCAAAGTTTCCTGATCATGGACATTGGATGTTGTTAATAACGAGGTCACAACATTAGTGTAATGATGTGATGAACATTCATCCGAAGTATAGCATTACGATCAAAGTCATTGAGTTTATATTGCTATAACAACTTACGAAGTGATCCTAATCCTTAGACCATGAGATCATGTCAATCACTAACACCGGAAGAGTTTCTCGATGACATCAAACGTCACACCGTAACTGGGTGATTATAAAGATGGCTTCAGAACTACTAAAGTGTTATGTTGAGACCCATGGACCGAGAGTGGAATTTGTTCATCCCGATGACGGATAGATATGCTCTGGGCCCTCTCGGTGATATCACATTAATTAGCTTGCAAGCAAGTGATTTGATCACTAGAATGTTATATCACGGGAACGAGAAAAGAGTGCATGTCGGTAACAAGACCAAACTAGGTATGGATATACCTATGATCGAATCTCGGACATGTAATATATCGTGAAACAAAGGGATTAAGATACTAGCGTAAAAGGTTCACACGATCACATAAGTCATCGTTGAATGTGTGGGAGTCAGTATGGATCTCCAGGTCCCGCTACTGATTATTGATTGGAGAAGGGTCTCGATCATGTCCGAATTATTCGCGAACCTTAGGTTGACACACTTAAGGGATACCGACACCATTCGGAGCAAATGATATGCCAGAAAAAGAAAAGGAAAGCGCAGGAATTTATTTCACTAGACACCGGAACTGTTTCGGTTGAAATTGTCACTGGCGTTACGCATGTGAAATGGAATACTAGCAAGGGTTTTATGTGAATGTTTGTTAATTAAAGTAATTAACAAAATTCTGAATAAATAAGTAAAAGAGTTTTATTTAAATGAGAGCTTGCATTAATTTTGGTGGAAAATTAATGCATGAGAGTGGAATTGAGTGGAGAGGTTTTTATGTGAGTGGAGCTTCCACCACATGAATGAGAGAGGTGGGGCACCCTCCATGGCCGGCGGCCATGCCCCTTGGGCTGCCCCTCCCTATAAAGGACCCCTCCTCTCACTTATCTCTCACCTCCTCATGAAGGATCTCTCTCCCCTTTAGAATTTCCCATGGTCTCGGATCAGTGAGATACATGTTCCGGTGGCTTTTTCGGAAGGATTTGTTGCTTTCTCTGCTGGAGCGAGGCGCGGAGGTTGTCGGGTACCCGTGCGTGTGTGCGATCACGGATGCACCACCGCTTTGAGGTGTGGACTTGATCGTCTTTGGACGGCTGGACCAGACGGACTTCATCACGATCTTGAGATCGGCAAGCGTTCTTCTACATCATCCACGAGTACAACCTCATTAACGCTATTCGGTCTTCGAGGGTATGTATTCTATGGATGTATATCCACCCGTTGCTTGTATCTAGTAGATAGATCTTGGTACTTAGATGTTCCCATCGTAGGAAAATTTTTGTTTTCTATGCTGCGAACCCTTCACCAGGTATGGTCCTTCCCGGGCCTCGTGGATCTTATCGATTCGCGAACGTGCATCGTACGGCTCTGGGTTCTTCTTCTTGTTGTCAACAGGGGACGGTCTGCGTGAACGACGCGGGCCTCTTCCGCCATGGTGACTGCTTGGCGGCGACGGAGGCGGAGGTGGCGGTGGGTTAGCCTTCTTGCTGTTACCCTCCTGTGATGCCCCACGCCTGTCACGGTTGCTTGTCGGATGCGGAGGGTCGTGGTGTGACCTGCTCTTATGTCCTTGGTGGTGCTCTCCATCATGACGGGTCTGTGCCGCGTTGTCGCGGATGACGATGCCGCACTGCTTTGGTGGGGGCATATCCGTGCGATGGTGAGTCTTGTAGCTTCCTGACGTCGGGGGGATCGGGGCGGTGGCGATGGCGGCGAGGTCGGGCTCTTTCTCCGTGGTCGGAGGATATTGGGATAGCATCCTTCCTGTTGTGCGCGTCCCTCCGTCTTCGTTCTGATGAACCCGTCTGCGATCCGACATCCTGAGGAGATCTGTCCCTTGGCGGTTTGTACTGGCTAGATCGGTAGAGTGCTGGGTCAGACTCAAGCTTCTGAGAGATGGCCTTTTCCTGCTGCTTTATCGCCTTGGCCACTAAGTCGAAGACCTGTTCTACTGCCTCAGGCGATCTATCCTGCTCCAGAAGGGTTTTGGACACGGCGAGGTTAAGGAGTGGGGTGGGCATCACCTGCTTGCCTTCACTATCAATGTATGGCTTGGCCTGTGCCGGCTTCGAGGGAGCCCATCCTAGGTTGCGTCTTACACCAGGATCATTGATGACGCGAGCCGGAGCCTTCTTAGCCTTCTGCTGCTGCAGCAGAGTCTTGTACTCGGCTTCCATTGCTCTAGCTTTCTCTATGGACTTCTGCGCGTTGACCAGATCTCGATCTAGTTTAGCGCCTTGCTCCGTGATGGCTTGCGCCTCCAAAGGCCGACGCTTCTCGTCAAGCTGAGTCACGTTCCGGATATGATCAACGGTTAGTGGCTCAACGAGGAGATTGCCGTACATCACTCTATCAGCTGGAGTAACATGCGCTGCTGCCGATGTGGATGCTAGAGGCGGCAAGTTTGCAGTGTTGTTGTTGCTCGGACCAGTGCCGAGTTCCTGCGGCTGCTGCACTGGGTTAGGTGGACGAGGCATGACCCTTGCGTGATCATTGTCGCCAGCAATAAGTGGCCCCTTCCCCTTTTCCAGCGCCGTAGGCGGAGCTTGCCCGAGTTGATCTTCATCCATCGCTGTCCCAATGGTGACGAGCACCCCTCGAGACATGATGGTGTTATTAGCCTGCTCATCGCGCGAGTACTCCTCCTCCATCTCCTGCATAGCGGAGTCTAGCTCTTCTGGACTGAAGTCTATTTCCTCTGAATCTGCACTGAAATCAGCATAAAGCGCGTCAATGACAGAGTTGGAGGGTGCTAGGACTTCCTTGATGACGGGCGGTGGAGGTGCAACGGCCTCGATGATGACTGGAGGTGGTGGTGCTGCTACGACGATGGCGGTTGGAGGCGGTGGTGGTGGTGGCTGAATTGGAGGGGATCCGTCAATGAGCACAAGCACTGTTTGAGCTGCCGCTTCAGCCTCCGGTAGTTGTTGACGGTGTTCACCATGCCTTCGAAGGTAAGGCGTCCTGACGCCTGTTGCCGTCTTAGAGAGTGTCGGAGAAGCATGCCATGGTATAGTCCTTCCACAAAGTGATAGATAGCATCATCATTGGGGCGATGGGCGGATCGCTCGTATCGGAGCCACCGGCGTAATGTGTGAGGTTTCGCCCTCTCTCTGAACGCAGCGCGCCAGATCGAAGATGGTAACCACGCCGACGAACTTGGATCTCTGCTGTCCAGACGCACGGACAAAGTCGGCGGATTTGTAGTGATCTTCCACCTTTATATCCTGCACAGGGGCGGTTTGGGTGGGTCTTGAATTTTTCCGATCTTTGCCGGCAAACTCCGAGGAGAGATCCGACATTGATCCTTCCGCGAACGTATCTTGCCCGTAGGCGGTCCATGCGGGTCTTGATCCTTTCCGATCTTTGTCGGCAAACTCCGAAGAGAGATCCGACATTGATCCTTCCGCGAACGTATCCTGCCCGTAGGCGGTCCGTGCGGGTCTTGACGATCCTCCGACTTCCAGGGAACTAGAGCCCGAGTCGGTTTCGCCGATGAAGAGGTGGATGTCTCCGATAGGAACGATTGAACACCGCGTAGGGTTCGTCTTCGCCAGGATCCATAACTCGTCGGGAGGGACGATCAGAACGTTGCCGGAGAAGAGAACACGACCGATGGCTACGGTTTCGCCGATTCCCGCGAAGATCTTGGTCCTCGCCCGCTGAAGAGCCTAAAGCGCCTCTTGCCCCACGGTGGGCGCCAGCGTCGTGGTATTGCCGGAGCACGCCATGGAGGGTCCTCACGGTGCGTGTTTAGAGACGTGGGGTAAGGCGGACGGTTGTGATGCGGTAACACTTACCAGTTCAGATCCCACAACGGTGGCGGAATCCTACTCCTGCTATAAATCACTATAATGGAAATACGCCGAGTTACAGAGATAGGTTCGCTGTGTGAGGTGTGTGTTAAAACGATACTAGGTTATCTGAATCGATGCCCTAAAGGCTCCCATAGGCCCGACTTATATAGTCGCCAGGTCCTAGGGTTCTGAGGAAAAGTTCTAGCCGGACGGGTTATAGAGTCCTACCGCCTATCACTAGTCTTGTGTATCTTGTACTCCAAGGCTCAAAGTGCACTGGTGACTCCACCGTAGCCTTCCTTTATCCGGCATGGGCCTCCTTCGGATCCACCTAATCTGGGGCCTTGCAGGCCACAGGCCATGCTACCGACTATGGGCCACCCGGGTTAGTCGGATAAGAGACATGCTATGAGGATACCCATATAACATATCCCCAACACACCTGTTGACCAATGAACCAGTGACTAGAGTTTCACTAGGAACTCCTGGTTGTTTGTATATCACACGTGTATTGACGTTTCCTTTCAATATAGTTATAGCATGATATAAAACTTAATAATAAATTTTATGAAATATGCTAATAATCAATATTATTATTTGTCTTTAGGGTATATTTCCTTCAATAAGTATATCAAACGGAATCATGATGCTAAAATTAGGCCCAGCCTAAAATTATATGCACACAATGATACTTTGGCTCCGGATGCGACGACATACTATGTACTAATTTAAAAACTTTCTACTCCATCTTTAGTCCCGGTTGGAGACACCATCCGACTAAACATTTAGATTTATTTAATCATGGGTGAAGGCACTATTCGGTGGGTTGCGGCACTATGCCAAGGGTGAGTGTCGATACTATGTCGTGAGCTGCGACACTATGTCGTGAGTGACGATATTATTTGGTGGATGGCGACACTATGTCATGGGTGACGACAATATTTCACTGTTAGTGGTAGCACTATGCTTTTGGGGTGGCATCACAAATGTTGTGACGCTTAATCTATAAATAATCAAGAGGCATCCTTGTACAGTTATAAACTGCAAGATGGTGCGAGAGGGATACCACTACGGCGGAGCTTCTCGAAGATGTCTTAGGATCCCGTCCCCAGACATCTTTGAGGAGCTCCCCATAGAGGCACTCCCATATATGTGAAATTTGTTAGCTTCTGGGCTTATTGATCTAATGAGAAAGATTATATTTTTTGCTAGTGTGTCTTCTTGTGAAGGTTTTTTGAATTAGCCCTACTTTTTAGGGTGAATTCGAGCTCAAGGAGTGGCCAAATCTGCATTATATAATTATATCAAAAACCATTACAAAACATCATGAATAGAGAAGTGACCAAATTAATACAAGTTCATCACATTAAAATTAAAGTAATGTAGTGACCAAATGTTATTATTACAAAATTACTCCCAAACTAAACCCACAAATCCCTCTACTTCAAGAGCATGAAATGAGCTAAACTAGCAATGAAAGATGAAGTTGCTAACCTTTTAGAACCCTTGAATAGATGGGACGCCACCAAATCTTGACAAATCTTATGAAAAAATTAGGGATGAACTCGAGCTCGGGAAGGAAACAAAGAGGAGAAAGCAGCTTAAAATGGAGTATGGCTCAGGATAGGGAGAAAGATGATATAGGAAAGATATTAGTCCCGGTTGGAGATACCAACCAGGACTAAAGGTCCGGCAGGCTGGGGCCGGCGCTAGCCCCTTTAGTCCCGGTTGGTGAGATGGACCTTTAGTCTCTGTTGGTGTCTTCAACCAGGACTAAAATCTCATTTGCACCGGAACTAAAGATCCCGTTTGAACTGGGACTAGAGGTGACCGTACCGACGGTTTCTAGCCGTTGGAACTGGTACGTTAATTAGTTCCGGGCCCAAACACGACAGGAACTAATGCTCCGAACAAAAGGCTTGTTTTCTACTAGTGTATGGATCAATGTGACTTCCTGAAACGACCACAAACAAGACATCAGTATATTTATACAGATCTCTCATTAGAAATTATCCTTAAATTATAGACTTAACTGTTGAAATTAATTTAGTTGGGGCTTTTAATATGCAGTAATAGATAAATAGGATGATCGATTACAAATTTTTATTCAAACTAAATCATAAATTTTGGACCAGAGAAGAGATCACAATGCATTAAATCCAGAACACTACTATTTGAATGACTAAAATCAGAATATATCCATCACTAGAGAAACAAGGATAGCTCTCTAGATGACCTATTGATCATGTGGAGTAGTACAAAGAAGAAACTAGGTAAAGGCATATGCATGATGCGATGCCTCGCCTACCCTCTACTCTTCCTTTAGCCCGGCCCCAAATATTCTCCTGCATGCTGCCCTTGACAACAATGGCCACCTTTCACATATTCCTCGCTTCCTCGTGGCTTCGGCCAGCTGCTGCTGCTCCCACCACCCCCATAGTTTTGACCTCTCTTTCCAAAAGGACTAGTTGGTAAGTTCATGCCATAGTCATGCATACTGCAGCTAGCTGTAAAGAGGATCGCAAGAACGGACGACGACTAAGGTAATGCCATATGTCACTTCGCTGTAATTCCTGCAGTACCCAGTAATATTCACCTTTCGTTCCCTGTGGGTCGATTAATCAGCTTTGCATTACATACTCCCTCCGTCCGCAAATAAGTGTATTTCTAGCCTTGTCCTGTGTCAAAGTTATAAAAGTTTAACTAATTTTATAGAAAAACGTAACAATATTTATGACACTAAATTGATACCAGTAAATATGTTTTCAAATTTAGTTTCATGCATAATATGTCAATTTGATGTTATATATATTGCTATATTTATATATAAAGTTGGTCAAAAGTAAAAAAATACGCTTATTTGCGGACTGACGGGTAGGCTTCTTCGCGAAGGGGAACCTGATCTTCTTTATTTCGATACTGCACTCCATGCACGAACCGCATCGTATTCGTAGAACAATGTTACATGGAGTGAAACAAGGAGACAAGCTGCATGAGCCATATATGCGAATGCACGTGACATACCTGTTTTTGTACACACACACACACACAGTCTAGCACGCGCAGTGTGACATGCAAGGCAAGTAACCGTATGTGCGCTCAATGAGCCAATACACGACGTACGTACGTCGTTTCTGCTAGCTCTAGCATGATCTCTTTCCCTACATATAGTGCGCGCGCTTAGCAGCTATACATCCATCAGGGTCGATCCATAATCTAGAGAGCTCTAACTAGCCTCTAGCCGAACAACAGTATGATGGCGGCGGGCGGCGGCAGCAGCAAGAGGACGTGGGTGGTGGACGTGGAGGCGACGCTGCACAAGGAAGCCGACTGGAAGGCGGCGGAGGCGTCGCGGTGGGAGCGCCACTGCATCTACCGCGTGCCGGCGTGCATCAAGGACATCAAGAGCAAGGCGTACCAGCCGCAGGTGGTGTCCCTGGGCCCCTTCCACCACGGCGACCCCAACCTGCTCCCCATGGAGGAGCACAAGCGCCGGGCGCTGCGGCACCTGCTCCGCCGCGCGGGACGGCCCCTCGACGACTTCGTCGACGCCGTCGAGGACGCCGCGGAGCAGCTCGAGAGCGCCTACATGGACCTCGGCGTCGAGTGGCGCGCTGCCGGAGTAGGGGGCAGGGGCCGCTTCCTCGAGATGATGATCGTCGACGGCTGCTTCCTGCTCGAGGTGATGAGGACCGCCGCCGGGAACAGCGTCCACGACTACGCCGACAACGACCCCATCTTCAGCCACCACGGGATACTCTACATGGTGCCCTATATCCGCCGGGACATGCTCATGCTCGAGAACCAGCTGCCGCTGCTCGTCCTCCAGAAGCTCAACGCAGTTGAGACGGGAAAGCCTCCGGTAACACACTACTGCCACATCAAATCTATAACCAAATAACCGAAACACACATGGTCTCTGCACACATCTAACAGTCCGGCCATAGTAAAACTGATAATCAGTATATATAGTACTCTTTTCGATCCATAATAAATATCGCTTATCTAATATAAAATTTATATTAACTTAGTATAAAATGGGCGACAGATACGAGGGAGTATAGTATTTTGTCATTACCATGCTGTGTATAGTCATTGCAAATTGCAGTACGCAACTTCTCACGTTCCATAGGCTGTCTTTATGCTTTGCTTTCCCGGTTGCATTAGAGGCAAAGAAAAGTTTTCCTTTTCGCCGGTAGGAGCAGGCTAAGAAATGTTGTCTTACATTCTATCTATATAGATAAACTTTTACTGTTTCTGTTTCGTACAAATAAATATTCAAATATTTTTCATGAAAAAACATTTGATTTCCAAATGGCGGATCTAAAAAGCCAAAGTTTTGGAAGTATCACTCAAGTAGTTAAGATATCTAAGACAACACGTACTCTTATTTGTGGCTTCAATATCTTTGGCTAAAGCGTTTGAATTCTTCCATGCATGGACAATGGCTAGAACGACGACCTGGTCAACAGGATGGTGCTAAAGTTTGTGGCCCCATTTTCCCGGCCGCTGCAACAAGGAATCGGCCTGAGGCTTCACCCACTCGATGTTCTTCGCCGGAGCATGCTCTTTGGTGAATACCAGAAGATCCGGGGCTCCGTTAACGACTCGCAGGACAACGACATCATCCGGTCCGCGGTGGAGCTCTACGAGGCCGGTATCCGTTTCAAACCGAGCAAGTCCATCAGCCTGCACGACATCCGCTTCCGGCACGGCGTGCTGAGCATGCCGACCGTCCCCGTGGACGACTCCACCGAGTACATGTTCCTCAACATGATGGCGTTCGAGCGGCTGCACGTCGGCGCCGGGAACGACGTGACCGCCTACGTCTTCTTCATGGACAACATCATCGACTCCTCCAAGGACGTGGCGCTGCTGAGCTCCAAGGGGATCATCCAGAACGCCGTCGGCAGTGACAACGCCGTGGCCAAGCTCTTCAACAGCATCGCCAGGGACGTGGTGATCGAGCCCGACAGCGCGCTCGACGCCGTGCAGCGGCAGGTGAACGGCTACTTCAGGCAGCCTTGGAACAGCTGGCGCGCTAATCTCGTCCACACCTACTTCAGGAGCCCGTGGGCGTTGTTGTCCCTTGCAGCTGCTGTCTTCCTCATCGTCATGACAATCCTGCAGACCGTCTACACTGTGTGGGGGTTCTATAAGGACGATGGCAGCCCGCGTTAGCTCCGGCTCGATGTGATCCGCTAGGCTGCTCATATTTGTGCGTGTACGCGGAGGATCAGGGGTATCCTGTTTGTTCCTGCCTCTCCCGAATTTGTTTTGCTTTCCGGGTTTTGTTGGTATTGTATGTTGTGGAGCCTTGAGAGTTTGGGTTGGTGTGTGGAGTTGCAGTGTGCAAAAAGGGAAATTGTTGGTGTGTTTGGCTTCTGTTTATTTTGACTCAATTTGGGAATTGTCTTCGTGATGCGATATTACACGTTAGCTCGTGGACAACCCTAGATTTATGACAGAAAGACCGTCTTCACCGTTATTAGTAGAAAATCCAAAGATTGCGTCAAAACCCCGCACCTTCCTTCCTTTCTTTCTTTCTTTCTTTCTTTCTTTCTTTCTTTCATGTAGAATGAGTTTGGAACGGCTTTGGCTTTTGCATAAACCAAACCGTCGCGGATGCTAATAATAGGCGAATGCTATTAGTGGTAGGCCCAAAAATAGCCACACCATAGATATTTACCAGTGGTTTATGCTATTAGTGGCGTGCCTTGCAGAAATAACACCACTAGTATGTGAATCCCAATAATCAAACTCGAGGTAAGTTAGTAGTGGAGTGGGGACCGTAGGCATGCCACTGATATACTCCCGTGTTTCACAACTTTTACCGCACAATAAAAAATCCACCAACAAAACAAACTCTACCGATATCCCCCTAACACCCCAAGCACTCATCCTGCCTCCTTATGCTCACATGTCACCATGTGTCCTATCCTCTCGACCCCTTCTTCACCACTATGCTGCCATCTCCTATCCTGCATCGCCATGTGCCCCCCCTCGATATCTCCTCACCCTCTTGTGCATGTCTCTTCTCTCTCGTTTACATCTTCCCGCACACGAACCCCTACCTCAAGTGAAAGCTCCTCGGCTGCCCCTCCTCTCTCCACACGCAAAGGCCCGGGAATAGCTTCGCCCTTGCTTAATGGCACATGACCTTGCCCAACGGACCTTCTTCTGCCTAGATTCTCTGGCACTAGAATCAATCGTCTGGCTCTCATGCACACACGCACTCAACCACACCCATATCCGGTGAGCGCCGCCTCCCTGGATCGGTAGCCCGTGCTTGGAACCCACCCCTCCACCGCCAGATCCTCCGCCAGCTCCAGCCCGTAGCCTCCTTCTCGGTGCGCAGAGCTCGAACTACACCTCCTGGCCTCTAGTTCCGCCTCATGTTTGAGATCCTCTAACAAACCCTAACAACATGATCGCTGACACGACTTCCACTTCTTTGATCTAATGTCGATGCTTGCGACAACTTTCTCCTCTCTAACCTGATGCCAATGTAATTTTGGTGACAGTCCGGTAGACTATGAACTGGTAGAAGTAGTTGTAGGTCAATGGCAGCAGATTTTGACATGTTTGTGTTCTGGGTGTCTCTAATCATGCAGCAACATTGAAAGAGCATGTGGGTCGCGACTAGAAGAAAGGGAGCGACGGAGGGGCGGGTCTTCTACAGAGGAGTGGCGGAGGAGTAGTTGACAAGCCGCGGCGGGGGGAGGGGGAGTGATTACTGCAAGTGCATAGATCGGTTGTAGCTAGTTTCGAAATAAAGATATCGATCCCATAGGAGCAAGAGTATGAAGTCTAGGAATTCTTGAAATAAATACTAAATATAGAATCACTAAATAAAGTTCTAAGTGACAAGATAAAATGCAAGTATTGCGTAAAAAGTTGTTTTGGAGTTTTGGTATAAGAGAACAATGAGTAAAGTAAATAAAATTGCAGAAAATAAGTATCACGTATGTAAAATATATTTGAAATTTCAGTGCGAAAAGTGTTCTCAGGGATTAGCGGATACACCACTATCATTATAAAGGGATAAGGTAAAGATTATCATCATGAACATTATCAACTATGTATGTGTGGGAGGAACTCCGTATTTAAACAAAGAGGCAGCAACCACTGCTCAAATCATCCTCATAACCACAGCAAACAGCAATCAATATCAATTGCGCTATTAAGGGACATAATCCGGAAGGACATATCCCATGGTATGGATAGTGTTTTGTGCGTTTTTTCGATTCCCAGGTTGATACATAAGGAGTGTGATACGTCGAAAACGTATCTATAATTTTTGATGTTTCATGCTTGTTTAGTATCTACTTTGCTTTGCTTTGTCTACACTTTGAGGTGTTTTTATATCTTTTCTGGAACTAACCTATTAACAAGTTGTCATAGTGCCAGTTGCCTGTTTTCTTCTGTTTTTGGTTCCAGAAAGGCAAAAATCAATATTCTCGGAATTGGACGGGACAAAATCCAAAGTCAATATTTTATCGTGGGCGACACGAATCCAGAAGACGAGACGGAGAGGCGAGCCAGGGCGACCAGACCCCCCTAGGTGCGGTCAGGGAGGGCCCGCGCCTAGGCAGGGTATGGGGCCCCTGGTCGCCTCCCAGCCTTGCCTCTTCGCATATAAGAATCCCCCGATGCAAAAACCCGATCAAAACTCCACGAAACCGTCTGTAGCCGCCGCCACCATCATCCCTAGATCGGGGGGATCTGAAGTTCTTCCCGGCACCCTGCCAGAGGGGATATCATCCCGGAGGCCTTCTTCTCCGGTATGATGCGTGAGTAGTTCCACCTTGGACTATGGGTCCATGTAGTAGATAGATGGTTGTATCTCCTCCTTGTGCTTTCATTTATAGATCTTGTGAGCTCCGTTCATGATCAAGATCTAATCTATTTGTAATCATGCATGTTGTGTTTGCGGGGATCCAATAGATATTGAGATTACTATGTCAGATTGATTAATGGTTTTATGCATCTCAGTAATATTAAGTTTCCCCTCTTTATGTTGAAAATCTTGAAGTTGCACTTGTTTTGCTTTCCTATGCTTATTGCTTTGTGCTTTCATGACTTGTTTCTTTATGTAACATCCCAAAAATACCAAACTTAGATCATTAAACACTAATCATCAAGATTAGGGTTAACAAAAACTTTTCTAAATAAAATCATGAATGCATGTATATGTGTATGCATGGATTTTGAATTTCTTTAAAAACCACCTTGTTTGTGTGATCCATTGCTTGTAAAATGTTTCTTAGGTGAATTGAACATCATCTAAAACATTTCCCACACTTTCCTTAAAGACAAGTAAATCAAAACAAATATATTAAGTGAATGGTCATTTTGACCAATTTAACTCCCATGCCTACTTTGGCTGTCTCAAACTTTCGAACCTAATGTAAACTTTTCTGGATCTTTGCACCCCTTGAATGTACTCATAACAGAGTATCAAGGCCCACTTTGTGATCATCCAGAAACTTTCAAATGCATAGTTTAAATGACAATTCAAAATTGAATCTTCTTCATATGGGAAGATCCCACTTTTTCAAAACCCACTCAAACAAGCTCAACTTTCAAAACCCAAGCATCTGTAGACTCACCAGCACCAATCTAGCAAACCCACCAAGAATCATTTCAAAATTCAAAACTTGATTTCATGCGGCCATTTCATCAAACAGGTTGCAGACACAAATCAAATAAAACATCAAACACTATAGTGTGCAGTGATTCTTGCCTAACTTGTTCCCTAGTTAGCTCACACACAGCTCAGTAGATCATCTAGAAAGTTTAGCCCAACACTAGCACCCCTGTGAGCTTGCCATTGCCATTAATGGTGAACAGCCGAGCACCACAATGTCACCCCATTGTGGACAGCAAGCTAGAGGAAGAACTAGCCATGCCAACCTTGTCTAGGAGGCAGCCCACCGTCCACCGCCACTCACTGTCCCAGCCGCAAGCGTTGCCAAGCCCTGGACCACGCGCACAAGCCGCGCCCAGACCATGCCGAGCGTGCGCCAGAGCGCCACCCTCGACCAGCATCCATAGACCGCGCGCCGCCCTCGCCGCGTGCATACACGATCACCATCAACCCAGGAGACCGCCAGACATCCCCATTTGTCGCCCCGTGCCGCACAACCACCGTCCGCCGTCGAAGACGCCGCATCTGCCGCGCAGAGCACCGACCGTTCCAGACCAAACCACACCGCCCCATGCCTCGTGACCATGTCGTTGAGCATCGCCAGGAGACACAACATCGTCCCCTACCCTTGCCCATGCCAATAGCCGCCTGTAACGTCGCCCCCGACGAGCTCACCGTGCGTCTCGATGGTCCCCTCGCTCGACTATAAATAGAGGCCACCCCCGCTCGATTTCTTCACACCATCTCACTCCCCTCTCCTCACTGACCGTGCCACACCATTCTCAGAGCAAGGCGAGCACCACCTCGCCGGAATTTCACTGGAGCCTGCCGCTGCCGGAGAAGAAAGGAGCCAGCGATTGGAGCCGCCCCAGGAGCTGCCGCGACCACCCCTGAGTTCGCCGTCGTCGACTTCGTCGTTCGCCCGCCTCGCCGACCCTCGCCAGTACCCCGGTGAGCCCCCAGCGACCCTCACTGGCCGCGCTAGGTTTCGTTCTCGCCGGAGTTGTCTCGCGTCGACGATGACTCCCAGCCGTTAGATTAGAACTAGATCGAACGATCCACGTTGCCCCATACCGCTTCGCCCAGCCCCGTGTCACTGACGAGTGGGGACACCCACTTAAGCAGCCCGCGGGAGCACTGCGCTTAGCAGGCCGGCCCGTTAGAATTTCCAATGCAGCCCAGTTATTCAAATTTAATCTTTTTCTATTTCAATTCAAACACACTTCTGTACTCAACTTCAAAAATCAACCCAGATCTATTCAGTGCACCAATTTGAATGAAACCAATTTTGTTAGAAAGGTCTGTGAATGCTGAATCCAATCCCGTTGGATTCAAGTCATTTGGATCTATAGATCACCCCTGGTAAAAATAACAAGGCAGAAGCTTTTCTGCATTCAAACATTTTTCAAATTTAAACCATAATAGCTCTAGAGTTGATTCCAACTCTCAAAAATCATATTTAACCATACCTTTCAGAATATATAAAAATATATAGGTTTACTTGCAGAAATATTGTTCAAGTAATAAAAGAATGCTTCATAAGCATTTCTAGTCACTTTAATTAATTAAAATAAAAGGGTAAAACCTTATTAAATTGTGACACCACTTTAAATCACATTCCCATGGACTGCAATATGTGGTGATGACATGTGTCAACATGATCCCATGTTTAGTTTGGAGAATATTAAATCTTAAGTAATTTTTCAATGAGTAGAAATTACTTTTCTAAAAATAAAAAGATTTAAACCAAGCCTTAACCTTGTAATGTTAGAGATGATGCTAGATCATCTATAGGACCCTTGTGTGTGATGATTGCAAGTAGTTAAGTATTGTTTGGTGATTGTGTACCTCGTATTTATTCATAGACGCTAGTACCGACCAAGGATACGAGGAGGAAGGAGGATACTACGAAGAGGAAGCCGAGGAGAACTTCAACCACTGCTCTGCACAAGGCAAGCTTATATTGACACTGATTCAAGCTAGTAACTATGCAAGCTTATACTGATATTGATGCAAGCTAACCCTTGCAAGATACCCTACTGATGCCACAAACCCATACTTGTGATATGACTACTTTATGCCTTAAGCATATGTGATCATACCCACTTGATAAACCAAATCCTAGTTTTATGTGCAAGCTTCTTACTTTATTTCTTTATCAAAGCTTACTTAGAGTCTACCTAAGAGTTTGGTAGATACTAGACAGTTGTGCTGAAGGTTGCATAAAGAGCATAAAATTTGGTAGATAACCTTGATGTCATCCTAAGGCATGAGTTTGAACCTAGTTAAAATCCCACTAGTTTACCACCCCTCATCAGTGCTTACCCCCACCTGTAGATGCTAGTGCTAAGCATAAAACTTGATCAACTTTAGATGGGAATACTTGGTGGAAAAATGGTTATGAAAACCTTGTAATGATGGATCATTCTATTGAAATGTTTTGGATATGTGTTTCCAAACACTTGATGATTTTGGTGATGAAAATGTTGAGGCATGATCCTTAGCCCTTTATAAAACTGATGGTTGTCTGGATGGGATACCATTCCAATTTTATCGTACAACCACAATACCCGAAGATTGGGTAGGGCTTGACTGGAAAATTATATTCCTTAGTATTAGTTCCCTCACGGCCAAAGTCTGAGCTGAGGCTACCTTGTGAAGATTGTCCACCTGTGCAGTACCCAAGATGACAGTTGGTCATGGTTGGGAGGCAAAACTCACAGGAGAGGTGCTTATACTAGGGTGTGTAATTGAAAGGTTAGGATTGATTATCCGCATATTGAGTATGGCGAATTCAGGATTTGTTACTGACGGATGTATCGAATGTTGTGGTGAAAGTGTACAATCTCTGCAGAGTGTCAAACTATTCGAATAGCCGCGTCCGCGGTTATGGACAGTTGGAGTGGCCATAATGTTCCCCCGTCAGACTTTTCAAAATGACTTGTGAAATGAATTGAGACTTTGACTTGACCACAACAGAGTTGTGACCTGAATTACAAGATCCCACTTAGGAGTTATAAAATTGTGACTAGTTTTGGAACTGAGTAGAGATAAACCTGGCTTTTTTGCAAAACAACCCTAGAGCCTAGTGTCCTATTATCCAAAAACCCCTTACCTGTTAGTATTAGTTTGCGAGTAATTAAAGAGTACTCATGGCTTTGTCCCTAGCTATTCCCATGGCCAGACTATGAATAGGAGTATCTGGAAGATGGACCCCAGGAAGGTTACGACAACTAGGATCATCTCCCATCGTTAGCATTGCCTGTGACCCTGAAGATGGAGCTTCGCTTACGCTACCATTATTATTACGTATTCCGCTGCTTGAAGTTGTATTAAGAACTGGATCATGAGATCCCTATTTGTGTAAGAACTTATGTATCGTTGTAACGGATGATGTACTATGGTATCCAATTCTGTTATGTCTCGCAAAAATGGTAATCCTGGGATTGCGATGTATGGCATAACAGGCATCTAGGATTGAAAAATCCGGGTGTTGACAAGTTGGTATCAGAGCCAGGTTGACCATAGGAGACCCTAGTTAGACTGGACGTTGAACCAAAAACTTAGTTTCAAAACCAAAGAAAAACAAATATTTACAAAAACCTATTCTCATTCTTATCTCTTTGATTCTTTCATAAAAATTCATGTTTGAGATCCTCTAACAAGCTCAGTAGATCATCCTGGCCTCTAGTTCCGCCTCATGTTTGAGATCCTCTAACAAACCCTAACAACATGATCGCTGACACGACTTCCACTTCTTTGATCTAATGTCGATGCTTGCGACAACTTTCTCCTCTCTAACCTGATGCCAATGTAATTTTGGTGACAGTCCGGTAGACTATGAACTGGTAGAAGTAGTTGTAGGTCAATGGCAGCAGATTTTGACATGTTTGTGTTCTGGGTGTCTCTAATCATGCAGCAACATTGAAAGAGCATGTGGGTCGCGACTAGAAGAAAGGGAGCGACGGAGGGGCGGGGTCTTCTTCAGAGGAGTGGAGGAGGAGTAGTTGACAAGCCGCGGCGGGGGGAGGGGGAGTGATTACTGCAAGTGCATAGATCGGTTGTAGCTAGTTTCGAAATAAAGATATCGATCCCATAGGAGCAGGAGTATGAAGTCTAGGAATTCTTGAAATAAATACTAAATATAGAATCACTAAATAAAGTTCTAAGTGACAAGATAAAATGCAAGTATTGCGTAAAAAGTTGTTTTGGGGTTTTGGTATAAGAGAACAATTAGTAAAGTAAATAAAATTGCAGAAAATAAGTATCACGTGTAAAATATATTTGAAATTTAAGTGCGAAAAGTGTTCTCAGGGATTAGCGGATACACCACTATCATTATAAAGGGATAAGGTAAAGATTATCATCATGAACATTATCAACTATGTATGTGTGGGAGGAACTCCGTATTTAAACAAAGAGGCAGCAACCCGCTCAAATCATCCTCATAACCACAACAAATAGCAATCAATATCAATTGAATTATTGCGCTATTAAGGGACATAATCCGGAAGGACATATCCCATGGCATGGATAGTGTTTTGTGCGTTTTTTCGATTCCCAGGTTGATACATAAGGAGTGTGATACGTCGGAAACGTATCTATAATTTTTGATGTTTCATGCTTGTTTAGTATCTACTTTGCTTTGCTTTGTCTATACTTTGAGGTGTTTTTATATCTTTTCCGGAACTAACCTATTAACAAGTTGCCATAGTGCCGCTTTGCTTTTCTTACATTTTTGGTTCGAAGGCAGAAAATCAATATTCTCGAATTTGGACGGGACAAAATCCAAAGTCAATATTTTATCGTGGGCGACACGAATCCAGAAGACGAGACGGAGAGGCGAGCCAGGGCGGCCAGACCCCCCTAGGCTCGGTCAGGGAGGGCCCGCGCCTGGGCAGGGTATGGGGCCCCTGGTCGCCTCCCAGCCTTGCCTCTTCGCATATAAGAAGCCCCCGATGCAGAAACCCGATCAAAACTCCACGAAACCGTCTGTAGCCGCCGCCACCATCATCCCTAGATCGGGGGGATCTGAAGTTCTTCCCGGCACCCTGACAAGATAAAATTGAATCTTCTTCATATGGGAAGATCCCACTTTTTCAAAACCCACTCAAACAAGCTCAACTTTCAAAACCCAAGCATCTGCAGACTCACCAGCACCAATCTAGCAAACCCACCAAAAATCATTTCAAAATTCAAAACTTGATTTCATGCGGCCATTTCATCAAACAGGTTGCAGACACAAATCAAACAAAACATCAAACACTATAGTGTGCAGTGATTCTTGCCTAACTTGTTTCCTAGTTAGCTCACACACAGCTCAGTAGATCATCTAGAAAGTTTAGCCCAACACTAGCACCCCTGTGAGCTTGCCATTGCCATTAATGGTGATCGATGCATTGGCCTCCCAGATCTTCTTAGGGCGAAAATGGATCCCTAGGGCAAGTTCCCTCTCCATATGCCTTCCGGAGGTTAGGTTTCGATGTAACATCCCAAAAATACCAAACTTAGATCATTAAACACTAATCATCAAGATTAGGGTTAACAAAAACTTTTCTAAATAAAATCATGAATGCATGTATATGTGTATGCATGGATTTTGTATTAGGGTTAACAAAAACTTTTCTTTATGTGTATGCTTTACCAGGGACTCTTATTTTAGTTTAAAAATCACACAAGTATTAATGTTTCCGGTTAATACAATTATAGCATGGTATGTAAACATTTATCACAAGTGTGAAGATATGATAATAACCACTTTATTATTGCCTCTTGGGCATATCTCCAACATAAACCCCTTGCAAGCATCCGCAACTACAAGAAAGCAATTAATATAGTTTGTTTCTGAGAAGACATTAAGTGGTTGATGATGATGTTTGAATTTTTTTTTTGAAACGAGGCAAAAGAATTTTGGGAACCCAAAACAAAATTACTCTTGTTTTGTGATCAATTTAGCCTAAAATTTCGTTTATATGCCAAAGTTATCCTTTTTTCCTTCCGCTCTCTCGGTTAGCTTCATTCTGCCAGTGGGTCTTGACTGTTGAACACACTTCTCTGTCACCAACAAAATAAACTCCACTGACATCCCATCTAATACCCCAAACACTCAGTCCTGTCTTCTTATCCTCACGTGTCACTGTATCTCCTATCTGCTTGGCCCCTTCTTCACAACTATGCTGACATCTCCTATACCGCATCTCCATATGCCCCTCCTCTCTCCACACGCAACGGCTCAAGACCGGCTTTGGCCGTCGCTTAATGGCACACGACCTCACCCAACTAACCTTCTGCCTAGATACTCTGGCACTGGAATCCATCGTCTGCTTGCGCACTCAACCACATCCATACCTGGTGAGCGCTGCCTCCCTGGCTCGGCAACCCCTGCTTGGAACCCCCCACCTCCGGCCGCTTCGGATCCTCCCATCTCCAGCCCCCAGCATCCTTGCTCGGGAGTGGTCGTGCATTTCGTCGTGATGGCTGGTATCATGGTCAAAGCTTTATCAGAGATTAGCTCAGCTGGGTACCAACATGGAGAAAAAAATAAAGATGTGTAATCAACTTGTAGCACCAAATCAATCTACAAGGAGTAGGGATGGGGAAACCGAAGAAGAGTAAAATCATCAAATGAGATCGATGCATCTAGAGAACGTCAACATGACACGGGTAAACTAATAATTAATGGTTTGATCCATTTATCCACATGAGAAATGCATGCTGGAATTGTACCTGTTGGACCGGGAGGAGGCCTCGCAGCTGACCGCCCCACGAGTGAGTGGAATCACTAATGAGAGACAGCTGACCGGCCGAAGACGACGAGTGAGTGGCTGCTCGCTCTCCAGCCAAATGGATTCCCTCTTCCTCTCGGTGTGTGCCGAGACAGCTGACCGGCCGAAGACAGCTGACCGGCCGAAGACGACGAGTCCTAAGTCACACGCGAAACCCGCACGCGGTGTGTGCCGAGTGATTCGTATATATAGAGATTAGAAAGGTGAACTTTCCCACGGATCGCTGACCGAGCGAAGGAGAGAGAATGAGGCATTTTCTGGATGCAATTGAGTGGATGGACGGCTTAGATGAACTGTCCCACGGATCGCTGACCTGTTATCGGATCTCGTTAATCAAAACGATCGATGGTAAATGCTACCAGTCCTTTAAGTGCTCCTTGGCATGGGATCAACGCACGCCCCGAAAAATATATCCCATTAAATGTAGGGTACACTGGTGGTAGCATGGGAAAGTGGGAGAACATGCATATGCTTTTTTTTCCAACGGGTGTTGAAATGTGTGTGGCAAGGTAGCTGCTAAGCAGTTGATAAATAGAATAAATTTTATAAGTCGCTACGTATATAATATAAACACTATACCAACATGTATAATAATAACAAAAATATGTTACTTTATTAACATATGACCTTTCAATCTCTCAAAGTCTTGGGAGACGTCAGAGAGCTCTTGCGTGAGCCCATTTTTCTCTCTCCTATTCTCTCTCTGCCAACTCAGCATGAATATAGTATTTTAAGTCTTATAGTCAGCTGACTCACCTTTATTGTACTTGCTCTAATGAACGGTGGTTGCGCAGAGAATGCTATGGATTGCTCTTATTTTTACCTTGTTTTATTACTCCTATTTCTCGATGGTTTTCAGAGTGCTAAACCTCATTCTCTTTGATACATGAGTGGACCATGTAGTCACTCCGGCCACCATGGCGATGTTTTCCCCGCATCAACGAGTTGCAACAAGTGGGACACGACTGTCATCGTCCACAACGAACCTCACGATAATATCCCTATGTCTAAAAATAGATGTAGCGGGTCTTTTACAATTGGATGAATCGATCTACCAAATAATGTATAGATTTATCTATATTTTGATAAATCAGAAGTAGTCTCAGACTTGAAAATTTGGATGAATCTAGACACTATTTAGTATAGGTTCATCCAAATTTTGACAAATCTAAGACAACTATTTTGGGACCTATTTTGGGACAGAGGGAGTAGCAGACTTGGCACAGGTCTCGCTCGCAGCAGCAGCAGCATCGCCCAAGCTGTCAGAAAACCTGAGTGTAGCGAGACTAACCGTGCCTCGGTCCAGCGACATAAACAACGTAGTACAAGCTAGCTGAAAACACACTGACCGCTAGCCTTCTGGACATTTTGATCACACGGAAAAATAATGAAAAATAAAAGAGGAATAATGTGCAAAAAGGACGACTCTTCTGGTATTGTCGACACGGTATAAAATTCAACCACTTGTTTAGCTCATGCCATTCAACGCCTTGAAAACACACGGTCATCAAGCAGTTCATCTTATGGAGACAAAAATATACAGTATATAGCAAAATAAATTACTCCCTTCGATCCAAATTAATTGACTTCGATCAGGGAGTGGCAAAATCTGACCCGTAGGATGCTCCATGCCAATTGATCTAGCACTAGTAGTGTAAGATGAAATAGTTCAAATATAATTTCAAGATGGTCCAAGCCACGCAACGACGAACCACTCTATCAGTTGATCTAAAGCTCACTAATACCTAACCAGCTGTAACATCCGTGGAAGAAATAAACAACCAGAGCATGTCCGCCGGCAATGGTTCCCTCCTTCGTGGCCACCTCCGGTCCACTTCTCCCCTTCACAAGGGGGCGCCGGCAACCCCACATACCCCTCTAGTGTCATGTCCGACTAGCATTGCATTGTTTGGTTTAACAAGGCTCAGTCATCACCTGCACGACAACATACCAAGAAAATAAATCATACATGCTAGAACCATGACAAGTAACAGGATATAATCCACAAATAGTGAAAGTGAAAAAAGGATGGTAAATACTATAGCAGCCTAACTCCTTGACAATTAGGACATGGGGTACAACGTTATTATTGCAAGCACATATATATGTAGGTTGCATTTACATGCATGCTCAAGTATTTGAACAAATAAGAAATGCCAGAAGCAGCCACAGATTATTGGTATGTGTTATCTACCAAGATACATACAAAGAATTTCACACATTTTGTACACCGTCAACTACATGTCTGGTTATCGGACAAATAAACTCCTCGCTACCCAGCTAATAGACAAATATATATTTTCGTGGATGACCAAAAAAGTATTGAGATAGATAACTAATACAACTAAGAGGCACTCTCTCCAGAGAAAGCATACCAGCAGCCAAAGGCTTCTTGTTCTCGTGCCATGGCAGGTGCACTTGTGGTCGGTAGAGGCGTCCTATACAAGGTCGGTGATGTAACGAGCTACTGCTATTACGCGATAGAAACATCGTTGGAAAGACCAGCTATTGAATAACTCTGGCTCAAGGTCATGCTCACAATGAAGCAAAATGTAGTTTAAAGTTGAAATTAATTCACTTGACCAGTAATAACTAAGTAAATAGCATACCCAGTAATTGAAGGAAACCAAGCTACCTTCCTTTCTGAATTAACCTCCCATACACATCTATAAGAATAGCAGAACCATGGAAGTTAAGTTAGTCTCATGCAATTGATAAATAACATAGCTTGAGTGTGTGGCATTTGATGTGTTATGTGGTATAAACAAAGAATCATCACACGATCAACATGACAAATTTTACAATGCAAAAACAAATAACAAAAAACACATGGATTACCAACAAATTCATATTTGTACAGATACATTAAAAACACTGAAATTCATGGGGACATGGAAGTACGTTATTACAAAGCAGAGTAGTGCTTCTATGTTCTCCCAAGTCCTAGATTGCACATATCTTAACAGTGGTATATTGTGTGAATACAAAATGCAATCTCTACTTTATAAAGATTACTAGATTCAATGAAATCTAGTATATCATCCAGCAAAAACAAGTTAATAATAATGATTAGTATATACGGAAAATAGAAATCGAACCAAGTAACCCCATTCATAATATAGATTGGCTAAATTGTGAAGGTGGAAACATAGGTGCCAGATACAAATATAACCCCACCATGCATACTCCAGCATAAACCAGAACACATAGAGTAGGTAACAACGGTGAAGGACTCGAGCTAGCCCATACCTGCTATCTTCAAGGCTAATGTATAAATAAACTTTAGAATTGCAACCCTGACCCAGCCTAGAAATTCTAATTTTATCAAAGCAAGGCTGCCAAAAAGAAGTTTCTGAAATCATAAGCACCGGAATTTGTAGATTGGTCAGAGACTGTAGCTTGTTTATCACGAGTTACCACTTTGCAGTTTTGCAAAATGTGAAGGTGAGCTTAGCTGCACCCTTGCACTTAATGACTACTCGGTCGTGTGGTATATTGGTAATGACTACAACTACATCTTTTCATCCACGACTGCATGCAAAAAGATCTTCTTTTTCTACATATGAGTTCCAATGACACCAAATTTATATACTATCGCATAGCGCTCAATTGCTAGCTTTATGTGTAGCAATTCTTTTTCACAACATATTAGCAAGTTACAATTGGGAATAGCAGCCATAAACAAGGCATATTATACCACCCGTAGATGCAGGGGAAACAAGATCGGCAAGACAAAACCTGACTTTTATGTTGATGTGTTTCATCCTCGTCGTGGAAGGGGTTCAATCAGCAGCTTCTGGTCCCTGGCATCATAGTTGGCAGCGGAGGAGAGCAGCAACAGGTCAGCCTCCTTGTAGCCACGTCCTTCTACTAGAAGACACCGGCTATTGCTCTGGGTTGATGCCAGAAGCAGCAAGATCTCAAGGAGGACAGCTTTGCAGAACGAGGTCCACAGTGGCGCTGCCAAGCTACATGTTGTCCTTCAACTTCCTGCACCCAAAGCACGCAACAATCCACCACCACCGGTACAACTAAGGACTAGATATTGGCTGCGACTTACTGCAGACCGGCAATGGGGGGTCTTTCTCCCTCTCATCGTGCGCCCAAGCTCCCCGAGTCCTTCCTGTTGCTAAACAGTGCAGAGCCACTGGAGCTTTGTTGGGAAGACATGCCCCGCAGCCGGAGCGACACCAAGGAAGAAACCCCTGGTTTCGGTAGGCACCTAGCAGGCACCAGGAGCCGTACACGGAGAGCTGCAATACGTTAGTAAGTAAACCTTTGTGAAAGTAGAAACAGAGATGACTCGCTAGTAAGTAGTATGACGAAACAAAGTAGAAGCTTTGCAACCATTGTCACCATCCAAATCAGCTATGAGCAGAAAAATCCTATATGCTCTGAACCATATAATGTACATTGCCTATGCATAATAAGCCACAAACAATCAAAAAAAATAGCACATCAATTTTCTACACATGTACTGCCTATTCACACAACAAATTTTAATTAGGATAGATTTCTATCCATATACGCATTATTCTCTACTAGTTACACACTCATCAAGAGAAATGATAGAATTTTTAGGTAGTTGCAGACGAGTTGGAGGAGAGAGAGCTCACTAGGCAGCAGCTGATTGCAGAGGTTGAGGCAGGAGCATGTCAGGAACATTGTCGACGACAGAAACTCAGGGACGTGGCCGGGGAAGACACCGGCAGCACTCCAACCAAAGCCGCTGGCTGTTGTGGCACAAAGCCATCGCCATCATGGTTGCCAGCCGGCCAGAAATTCCTACTTGCGTTGCTCCAACCTAAGCAGGAAACCTCGTGCAGGGGTATATGCTCCTACCACCTTGCACACAAGGTTCAGAACTAGTAAGATAATGGGCCGCTGAGCAAAACCGCAATTTAGCATCATCAACGTTGACCAAACGAAGAACAAAATATGTTTCTACTTATCAATAGTTATACTCGTTAGGAGATGCTATACAGCTATGTTCCATATAAATACCTCACACATGGAGGAATGCAGGGGCATCATAGTAGGGTTTGATGATTGAGAATGGAGTACTTGCTCTTCAGTGACCAGGAAAACTGAACTTCCGCGGCTATGATGGTACGGTAGGCTGATACAAACCACTTAACCAAAACAACTGCAAATTAACAACAGTAAAAGAGAAGTTAAGAGTAAATTTTACTTACGATCCAAATAAGGTCAAATTGAGTAGGACGTCTAAACTTAGTTCAATGTTACAAGGTCAAGTAGTTTAGTTCAATGTTGCTTTTTCAAGTGTTACAAGGTCATATTGATCACTGTTTTATTTGTATATTTTATGCTTCTATGTATGGCTCTTGGGAAAATGGGGAAAACAAAAATCTCACTCTCGAATGAGAACTCCAGTACCCACTATACCGCATAAAATTAACTACGACTGTTTATAGAACATAGAAGGCGACAAAAGAACTAAACCTGGTGAGAGTAGGGTCAAGGTCTCCTTCGTATTTATTGCAGCAATAACGCCACATTATATCATGCCTGAACCCATCAATCTTCACAGAAAAATAGTGTGTCAACAAGAGATACGGGGTGCAGCGATTGTAAGAAGCATGATAGCAGCACCTAAGAGACCACATGAAGATCATGAATTATTGACAAAAAATAGTGGTAATCATACACAAGCATGGACCTGAAATCAAAATAAAGTTCTGTATATACACATGTCTAAACTCATATACCCCCCACTTGAAATTAAATAAAGCTGGAAATTCTAAACTTGAAATTAACATCAACAATACGATTACAGGAAGAGGATAATTTGCAGTAGCACTAACAAATGCTCATGTAGCTAGAACTGGATATGCCAATGAATCTCACGCTAAGTTTCAGTACAAAAAACTACAAACAGGCATGCATCTTTCTAGCTGCTAAACAGATTAGTGCATCCAAATTGACAGACAGCTGTACCGGAGGCCTACTGCTCACAAACAAAACAAAACAAAACAAAACAGTTTGCATAGGGTAGCAACCGGTGCTTGCAACATTCATACTCCCTCTGTCCAAAATAGGGTGTCAGAGATTTGCGTAAATTCGCATTTATCTAGACACGTTTTAGTGTATAGATACATGTGAATCTAGACAATTCTTCGACATCCTTTTTTGGATGGAGGGAGTATATCATATATCAGTGTAGAACAAAAAGCAACAGGTACATCCTTGAGATTTTCACGGCAAGTACATATTTTCTAAGGATTAACTGTTATTGGTGAATTGCATAACAATCACCAGATGCCAAACTCTGCATTGATGTTGTTGCTCAAATAAACATGACAATATAATCTATATAGATTTGCATATGATACTAGCATCCAATCAAGAGAATGAAGCAACACTAAATGATGAAAATTAAGCAAGAAAGTAATAAGTTTGCACTGTTTGTTTAATTGCCTCTGAATGTGGAATAAGCTATAACAGTAAACTAGTGCAGATCTGCATATGTAACCTGTAGAAAATATAGCAGGAGGTGCTCCCACTCTAGCTGGCTAGCCGGCTAGGGGTCACCATCACACCAGAAGTCCTGGCCGTCCACCCACGGGAGGCGAGCAGCAGGACAACCGCTCCATCGACACGAGCAGCGGCGGGACTCGTCGGACAGATGGTGCACGAAATCCCCCTTTTTGCATGTGGTTCCAAATTGGTTAATCGACTGGAGCGTGACGAAAGGGGAAAATGACCTTGATGTCAAGAAGAGCTCCTCCTGAAGCGCGATGATGGGATTGGGATTGAGCTCCTGTGTTGACGCGCACAACCTGGTCTTTAGATCCGCCACTGGATTGGGACCGGGATTAGAGATCGCCAGCGGAAGGACTGTTGGCGATCGAATCGCCCACAAGGACGGACGGAGGGACAGCTGGCCGGCCAAGTAATATGAAGATCTTGTTGCTGGCCGATCAGCTGACAATGACTATCTTTTCTATGTTGCCTGAAAGTCAAAAAACACAATGACACAAGATAAAAAATTGGGATAGGTTCAAAACTATGCTGAATTAATATAGTATGCTAAAAACAGAAAGCACAACACATACACCAAGTGATTCATATGAATGCTAAGAGAACACATGTTAATAGAGTCCATCCAAAATACATACAGTTCACTAATTACTAAGAAGAGACCTCCTATATGAAAAGAAAATAAAACTAACTCGGGAAGCAACACTATAGCACTGATATTTGCTGGATTCAAGTTACTATCGTCTCTCCTCTTACAAATGTGCAGAACTTAATGGTTAGCTACACTAACACATCTCATACGAGATACTAACTAGAAGTAATTATTTTCATCCTACCCAAACAGTAGCAGTTACACAATCAACAGTGCAGTTTCATATCCAACTCAAAATTAGAGAGAAAGGTTTAGTTATATCAACTCAGCAAGAGAGAGGGAGAGAGAAGCGAAGCCAAAAGTTTCAGTTTCAATACATACAAGGGGCATTGTTTGCAGTTTAATAACTTGATGAGATTCTTTTGAACTGCTACAGGTAACTCTTACCGGTGTGAGGCTGCATTGTCGATATACACATATACACTAGACCATTAGATTCAAATTCAGTTTTAACATGAGTTTATGGGCACTATATATCCAACTTTGCATATAGAAAAAAACGGTGAATGATATTGAGTACTTTTGTCACTATAATAACATCTATAGGGGACAATGTAGTGAGCATGTAAAAAGAAACAGTGAAGTAAAACAACACATGCAAAACCTAAGGTATAAATCTGTAGAAGCAATCCATTTCGTAAAAGTGCTGAATGCTTATCCACATATGTGGAGGACCATGAACGAAACTCATGGCATTTGACCATTTACACAAAGTGGAGTTTTCATGCATAAAAACACAAAGAGTTTTCCACACTGTACTAAAACTTGATCTGAGATATACGGTAGCTTCAGGTTTTCTGAAACCCCGGACCTTTATTAGGACTAAATAAACAAAAAAACGGACGAAATAATTGTTGCAGCACACTTTAAAGAAGCAGTTCATGACATGAGAAGAATAAAACAAAAAGAAAGCCAAAAATCTAAGCAAACGTGATTGTGAAAATTGCAGCATCATGGGCTGATTGCCCTGCAGGTAACCCTACAAATGACAACTTTAGCAATGGGAAACAAAAAAACTTCAGAACGGATGGGCAAAAGGGGATGGCCATCCAGTATCATGCTAGCCTTTTAAGATGGTTTCAGGCATTGATGAGACGTACCCTGACAGGAAGGCAGAAACAAATAAGTTTTACTGGGGCAATATTGACCTTATCTAGCCCCAAACAAGTAAAACCAACAGGGACAGCAGAAAAATAAAGATGAAAATGAAATGCCGGGAGAAAGAATAGAGAGCACTAGCTCAGAGCATAACACACAGATATAGTTTAGTCTGCATGTCAGTCTAATTTATCACAGCCTGGTCTGAACTTCCATCAGAGCAGAGCACCACATTGTTTCACAATCTTCTAAGGCAAAAAATCAGGCCTTACAAAGCATGGTCAGATACTGCAGGGAAATAGCCAAGCACATATCATAACATATTGATTAGTTAAGTAAAAACACGGAGAGTTTGCAGAGAAGGCAATATAAACTACCTAAAATCTTTGTTTCTGCCACCACCTGCGGTCACGAGGCAACATTGTCCATGTGCAGCTGAGCAGACACCAAGGCGAACGTCCTAGGCGCATCGCTGCTACATGAGAGAAGTGTAGAAAAACATCAGATTTTTTGAAATATTACTATTTGTAACTAGCCCGGTATATCACATTTTAAACAGTAACTACTTGAGCTACGTATATGTTATGCATTTTTTGACTTCCAAAGTAAATGTAGTGATCGAAATAGATATATAGTGTGCAGGCAAGCTAGGTATTATCTACCAACACATCTCATACACATGCACAAATAATAATGACGGTTTCAAATTAGAGTAATCTGAAGTGCAAGAAACAAGTTAGAGTAATCCGCTACCCTGTTCTGGTTCCAAACTTTTTAACTTCAAAAGCAAATGTATTGCACTTCAACAACTAAATATCAAAATATCAGCCTCTAAATTAAATTTTGTTGTCACTCCAAAAGTTTTAATAAGCACCCCCTCTTATGCAAGAAACAACTAGCCTTCTTTCGAGGGTAGTGCGACAATCTTTAAGTATAAAACTATAACAATGAAGATTTAACAACAGAGTACTTGAGGTTTAGAATTTACTAAAGATGACCAATAACAAAGTGTATTTTACATGTTGTCTGTGGTGTCATACTTATTACAACTGTTTGCACACAAGGTACCATAAATGGAAAAAAAATCAATTATACACCTGATTTATGGCTTACAAAAGGAAATAAACAAACCATGACCTGAATTACGCTCAACCGTACAACTAAACCACTGAAACGCCAATTTACACACAACATAGTAATTACCTGTCTGTGTGGATCTGCGTCACCACGTGAGCGGTACCACAACAAAGGCTTCGCCGTGGAGGGGTGTCGATCGTGAACGATAGTTGGCTTGGTTACGCCGCTGCTGATGACCGTCACAGCATAGGCCGGCGTCCATGCAGCGAGCGGTGTCCATAGCCGAGGCGAGTGGCGGCATTTGGGTCACGAGCCAACAGGCATGACCCTTCACAGCCTCCACCGAGCTCCAGAGCAACCAGGGCCAGATGCTTCGTGGCTGCTGTAATAACTATGTGGCCTATATTTCCACTTCCTGCAATTCAAACGGACATTTGCACTTTAGAGACCTAAAGTCAATTCAAGAATCTGCAGAAATTTTAGTTAATTTTATCTGGAGATCAAACAGGAGCTCTTAACGTCCTAATGCACAAAAATCAGGGCTTGTGGCATAAGACAAACAGAGGTCCAAGTTTGTTTGACATAGAGGAAATATAACAACTAAGGAACAAACTGGGCATATCAAACTAATGCCATAAACCTCCAGCACCATCATGAAATTGCATTTTTAAACCCGTGCTCAATAGCCTCTAGCATAATTTCCGAAGCAATTAGGATTTTCTATATTTTTTTACATGTTGCGAACACACATGGGGCTCGAATAGCCGGAGCAGATAGAGCACGTGGAGGAGATGGAAACCGGAGCTCACAGGAGGGTTATCATAGCCGAGGTTGAACCTAGATCAATGTAAACAAAAGTATGATAGGAGCAAAACAATGAAGCCTACAGCAGATAGCTCTATACACAGCCATAAAGCATAAAAATACAGTGATACAGTATAGTTCTATCCTAACAAGTGCTATCATAGAAAACAACTCAGAATTTCTAGACACAGAAACTTCTTTTGGATGTATATACAAGTCAATTTTTTGGGTAGAACGGACATGGAAAATTCGTAGGAGTCAATTCAAGCGCAGGTAAGGTAAAAAAAAAAAAGACCTTGATATCGACGAGGTCCTCCTGAACGGCAGTGGCGGTGGGGATTGGGGGCGAGCTCCTGCAAGCCGTGGACGCGCTCCACCTGGCCTTGAGATCAGGCGTGCGGCGTCCTTGGCCTCCCTACAGTATAGAAAACCCACGATAGAGAGAACCGGTTCAACCCCGTCTTTTCCTCCATGGCCTCCTGTCGACCCCAAGAAGACGCCGGTGTTGCCGGAGCTCGCGCGCGGCGGCGACCTTGGAAGCGGCAGGAGCACCCCTTGATGCAGTGGACGAGTTGCGTCGCCCGCGGACGGTTAATCTACGGAAAGGCCCAACCAGAGGCGAGCCGCACAGCGGCGAGGCCGGGCATGTCGTCCTCGACGCCGGTCGGCAGGCCCGTAGTTTGGGTTAGATAAAACCGGCGATTGGAGGCGTGGGGATGGGGAGTAGGCGAGGAAATCAACCAACGGAGGTGAGGAGGCGGAGCTCAGGCGGTGGGCAGCGAGGCTGGGTGTGGCCGGCGAAGGCCAGGACGGGCAAGCGACGGCGCAGAGGGTGGTTGGGGGAAGAAAGGGGGTCGAGGGGAGCGGAAGCGAGCGACAAATGCCTGAGCGAGAGAGAGAGAGAGAGGCGCTTTGTGTTGAGTTTTTGGGAATCGTTGGATGGGAGAATAGTGGACGGTCCTGATCGTTTCATCCGCGAGCTCCGATTACATTGGCCGGAGATGCATAGGGAAGGGGAATCGAAACATCAATTCTGACATCGGGGTCTCGTGCCATACTCAGTCCCGATGGTAGCATTTATTTTCACCAAGTTTCAGTCCCGCTCCTTTATTTTCACCAAGTAATACTCTCTCGATTTCAAAGTAAGTGACTTAATTAGAGGGAGTTAGACCAATGACATGCTCCCTCCGTCCTGGTTTAAAGGACATAATTTTTAATTTTTTAGGCCTAGGTTCCTCTAATTGGTCTATTTTATAGTTTAGAGAAAACCATACATGATAAGAAGAAGAGTCATCAAAGCGTTCACATTTGCTCATACATGCGTGCTAAAGATTTTGTTCTTTTCACACCGAAGTAATTACAGAGATAAAATGCATTTGTGTCTAAATATTTTGAAATTGCATGGTTTACAAATTTTGTCCTTTAAACCGGAACAGAGAAAGTATGTAAGATGTATATATTGATTAAATATCATCATCGATCCGTGGATAAGTTAAGCCAGTACAGTTTGGCACGAGATAGATGGGAGATATATAAGACGATGTCAAATGCCAGGCTGCCATCTATTGGTGCGCTCCTCTGGCCTATTGGATGGAGATGGTGATGAGCACGCCAAGATCGGCACGCTCAAGACGGCGAGGACATTGCTTCGCCGTCATGAATAGCTGGCATGCAGCTCGTAACGACCCTACCTCGTCTTCGCGACACCACCATGCCAGTGCACAGTTTGCCAAACAATCATCTCGCCAGTTCTTTATCACGCCCGATGGTTGGTACATCGCGATGTCATCAAGACACAACCGATGGTGGCACACCTGGTCTTCACCATTCCGAAGACATGGCTCTTAGGCCCGCGGACGTGCAATTCATGGTTTAGGGTTTGTGCACAAGCCAGCTACTACCAATTTTTCTTCAGCTCTTTAGTGTTTTTGTTAACTGGATAGCAACAGAGATCCGCCACTACACTCCACCATATAAGGTTATAAGGGTAGATAGAGTATTCATACCTCCAACAAGACCCCCATACACTCCACCATACACGTACACACGAGGCTTATATATTACTACCTCCGTTTTCATAATATAAGTCTTTCTACTGGTTTAATTTGAACTATTAAAAAGTTTTACATTATAAAACAGAGGTAGTATTATTTTTAAAAGGGGGAGAAGAGGATGTTTGCAAGCATATACAATTCCCTCAGACCCAAATTAGTTGAGTAGCTCCAACTAAAAGGGGAAGGTTCCACCCGTGTCTGCTTGGGTGTGCTGCGCCTGCGCCTGCGCGTGGGGACGGGACTGCTGTGACGATGGCCATCGCATCCTCTGCCGCGCGCGTGTGTTTTGTAGTAGCAATGCTACCGCTCAAAAGAAAAAGGGACGTACTCTCTGGCTCGATCACAAGATAGAAGGGTAGCTAGCCAGCTAGTTAGATGACGTACTTATTGATCACGTGGAGTAGAAGAAACTACTGTACGTATATATATGTCTCGCCTACTACCCGGCCTCTACTCTCCCTCCCTCCCTGCATGCATGTATAGTTTTGGCTAAACGTACGTTTGCTTGTATGATTATTCCATGCATGCTAGCTGGACGATGGCTATAGAACGACGACCTGGTCAACAGGATGGTGCTAAAGTTCGTTCGTGGCCCCATTTTCCCGGCCACTGCAGCAAGGAATCGGCCTACGGCTCCACCCACTCGACGTTCTTCGCCGGAGCATGCTCTTCGGTGAATACCAGAAGATCCGGGGCTCCGTTAACGACTCGCAGGACAACGACATCATCCGGTCCGCGGTGGAGCTCTACGAGGCCGGTATCCGTTTCAAACCCAGCAAGTCCATCAGCCTGCACGACATCCGCTTCCGGCACGGCGTGCTGAGCATGCCGACCGTCCCCGTGGACGACTCCACCGAGTACATGTTCCTCAACATGATGGCGTTCGAGCGGCTGCACGTCGGCGCCGGGAACGACGTGACCGCCTACGTCTTCTTCATGGACAACATCATCGACTCCTCCAAGGACGTGGCGCTGCTGAGCTCCAAGGGGATCATCCAGAACGCCGTCGGCAGCGACAACGCCCAAGCTCTTCAACAGCATCGCCAGGGGCGTGGTGATCGAGCCCGACAGCGCGCTCGGCGCCGTAGCGGCAGGTGAACGGCTACTTCAGGCAGCCTTGGAACAGCTGGCGCGCTAATCTCGTCCACACCTACTTCAGGAGCCCGTGGGCGTTGTTGTCCTGCAGCTGTTGTCTTCCTCATCGTCATGACAATCCTGCGGACCGTCTACACTTTGTGGGGGTTCTATAGGACGATGGCAGCCGCCGCGTTGGCTCCGGCTCGATGTGATCCGCTAGGCGGCTGCTCATATTGTGCGTGTCTGGCGGAGGATCAGGGGTATCCTGTTTGTTCCTGCTGCCTCTCCCACGAATTTGTTTTGCTTTCCGGGTTTTTGTTGGTATTGTATGTTGTGGAGCCTTGAGAGTTTGGGTTGGTGTGGAGTTGCAGTGTGCAAAAAGGAAATTGTTGGTGTGTTTGGCTTCTTATTTTGACTCAATTTGGGAATTGTCTTCGTGATGCGATATTACACGTTAGCTCGTGGACAACCCTAGATTTATGACAGAAAGACCGTCTTCACCGTTATTAGTAGAAAATCCAAAGATTGCGTCAAAACCCCGCACCTTCCTTTCTTTCTTTCTTTCATGTAGAATGAGTTTGGAACGGCTTTGGCTTTTGCATAAACCAAACCCTCGCGGATGCTAATAATAGGCGAATGCTATTAGTGGTAGGCCCAAAAATAGCCACACCATAGATATTTAGCGATGGTTTATGCTATTAGTGGCGTGCCTTGCAGAAATAACACCACTAGTATGTGGATCCCAATAATCAAACTCGAGGTAAGTTAGTAGTGGAGTGGGACTGTAGGCATGCCACCGATATACTCCGTGTTTCACAACTTTTGCCGCACAATAAAAATCCACCAAAAACAAACTCTACCGATATCCCCTAACACCCCAAGCACTCATCCGCCTCCTTATGCTCACTGTCACCATGTGTCCTATCCTCTCGACCCCTTCTTCACCACTATGCTGCCATCTCCTATCCCGTGCGCCATGTGCCCCCCCCTCGATCTCCTCACCCTCTTGTGCATGTCTCTCTTCTCTCGTTTACATCTTCCCTTTGAACCCCTGCCTCAAGTGAAAGCTCCTCGGCCCCTCCTCTCCACACGCAAAGGCTCGAATAGCTTCGCCTTGCTTAATGGCACATGACCTTGCCCAACCGACCTTCTTCGCCTAGATTCTCGGCACTAGAATCAATCGTCTGCTCTCATGCACACGCACTCAACCACACCCATATCCGGTGGCGCCGCCTCCACTGGATCGGTAGCCGTGCTTGGAACCCGCCTCCGGCCACTTGGATCCTCCGTCGGCTCCGCCCGTAGCCTCCTTCTCGGTGCTGAGCTCGAACTACACCTCGGCCTCTAGTTCGCCTCATGTTTGAGATCCTCTAACAAACCCTAACAACATGATCGCTGACACGACTTCCACTTCTTTGATCTAATGTCGATGCTTGCGACAACTTTCTCCTCTCTAACCTGATGCCAATGTAATTTTGGTGATAGTCCGGTAGACTATGAACTGGTAGAAGTAGTTGTAGGTCAATGGCAGAAGATTTTGACATGTTTGTGTTCTGGGTGTCTCTAATCATGCAGCAACATTGAAAGAGCATGTGGGTTGCGACTGGAAGAAAGGGAGCGACGGAGGGGAGGGGTATTCTTCAGAGGAATGGCGGAGGAGTAGTTGACAAGCCGCGGGGGGAGGAGTGATGACTGCAAGTGCATAGATCGGTTGTAGCTAGTTTCGAAATAAAGATATCGATCCCACAGGAGCAGGAGTATGAAGTCCAGGAATTCTTGAAATAAATACTGAATATAGAATCGCTAAATAAAGTTCTAAGTGGCAAGATAAAATGCAAGTATTGCATAAAAAGTTGTTTTGTAGTTTTTGGTATAAGAGAACAATGAGTAAAGTAAATAAAATTGATACAGAAAATAAGTATCACGTATGTAAAAGATATTTGAAATTTCAGTGCGAAAAGTGTTCTCAGGGATTAGCGGATACACCACTAGCATTATAAAGGGATAAGGTAAAGATTATCATCATGAATATTATCAACTATGTATGTGTGGGAGGAACTCCGTATTTAAACAAAGAGGCAACAACCACTGCTCAAATCATCCTCATAACCACAGCAGACAACAATCAACATCAATTGAATTATTGCGCTATTAAGGGACATAATCCGGCAGGACATATCCCATGGCATGGATAGTGTTTTGTACGTTTTCTCGATTCCCAGGTTGATACATAAGGAGTGTGATACGTCGGAAACGTATCTATAATTTTTGATGTTCCATGCTTGTTTAGTATCTACTTTGCTTTGTTTTGTCTACACTTTGAGGTGTTTTTATATCTTTTCTGGAACTAACCTATTAACAAGTTGCCATAGTGCGAGTTGCCTGTTTTCTTCTGTTTTTGGTTCCAGAAAGGCAGAAAATTAATATTTTCGGAATTGGACGGGACAAAAGCCAAAGTCAATATTTTACCGTGGGCGACACGAATCCAGAAGACGAGACGGAGAGGCGAGCCAAGGCGGCCAGACCCCCCCAAGGCGCAGCCAGGGAGGTCCCGCTCCTGGGCAGGGTGTAGGGCCCCTGGTCACCTCCCAGCCTCGCCTCTTCGCCTATAAGAAGCCCCCGATGCAGAAATCCTAGGCACCCGATCAAAACTCCACGAAACCGTCTGTAGCCGCAGCCACCATCGTCCCTAGATCGGGGGGATCTGAAGTTCTTCCCGGCACCCTGCCAGAGGGGAGATCATCCCGGAGGCCTTCTTCTCCGGTATGATGCGTGAGTAGTTCCACCTTGGACTATGGGTCCATGTAGTAGATGGATGGTTGTATCTCCTCCTTGTGCTTTCATGTATAGATCTTGTGAGCTCCTGTAGCATCCCAATTGTCTAATATTTGTAATGCTACTTGATCTAGTAATACAATGGCTGCTCTCTACTTATAATTGTTGCATCATCATCATATCATGCTCATGTCATCATGCCACCTTGCATTTGGGCATCATACAAACCCTTGTGTTTTGGTTCTTATCTCATATGCATTATTATTTGTATTTGCCTCTTGATATTGTATTTGGTTCTTGATATATTGTTAAATGCCTAAGTTGAGTTGGGGGCATATCTTTTATTCCATTCCACCACCTTTTTCTTTGTCACCACCTTACACTTCCACCATACCATAACCTATGAGCTTGTAATTTTCTTTGGATTTTATTTTCTAGCTCATGTGGGTTGGATGGATCCAATTCTAAATCCTTTTGCTTGGCTTGTTCCATATCTCTGGAATGCATATGTATGAATGCCCTGAATAATTGTTTTGTTTTCACAAGATTGAAACATGGCATTTAATGCTTATGCATGGCCCATGCAAGCTTGCACCAATCTCTTAGGGAGTGCATTAAATGTAATGCATGTCCCATGCAACCTTTGCCACCTTTGGTTCCCTTGTTTTTAGTTGCATATTTTAAGTGGATCACCTCCCTCTATATCTCTTTTCCTCACCTCCCTCTCTTTCACCTCCACCCATGCATGCTCCATTGCTTGCCTACATGCATTATGGATGCATTGCATGGCACATGCAATATGGGCACCATCTACCCCTTTACCTCTATTTTGTTTTGGTGTTGTTTGGGTTTTAACTAAAGGGGTGAGATCATTTGTTTGGTCAACAAAGTAATCAAACCTAGCTAAACCTAATTCTAACCCACCCTCACACCACACCTCACCTAACCCCCTCTCTCATCATCTTCTCCCAAAACCCTACCCCCTCTTATCACCATACCCTCTCCTATCTAAACCCTAAGCCTCCCCCTCTCTCTCTCGGCCTCTTCCTCCTCTCACCTAGTGGCCCCACCATGCCACCTAGCTACCATCCCTAAGCAAACCCTAGCTGAGCCCTACCTCTCTTCCTCCAACCCCTAGCTCTAACCCGACGCCACTCCCTCTCCCTTTCCTCTCTATGCCATATGGGACCCCTGAGCCTCCCGCCCCTTGATCCCACGACGTCCCACTGGCAGCCCCTGCCCGTGCCTGGCCCATGCCGATCACGTGAGGGAGGTGGCAAAAGGGTGGCCGACGCCACCTTCCCCTCCCCCACGCCATCCACACCTCCCCCATCCTTATCTCTCCCTCCCAACCCCCTGGCCGCTCCCAGATCTCCCCAGAGGCCCTGCCTCTCCTCCCCTCTTCGCCCTCTTTCTCCACCGCCACCATCCACCGACGCCGGCCACAGTCGGTCTTCCCCATTCGCCCCTCTCCCTAGCCGGTGGTGTGACGCCTGAGGTTGACGAGGAAGACCACGAGGACCCCTGCACCCAGAGCCTTGAAGGAGAAGGACCAGGCGCCCAGGAACTCCGACGCCCCGACGCAAACCCTAGCTCGCCCGGCCCCAGCCTCGTCGCCGATCTGCTGCGCCTCCACCCGATCCAACCACACCAACGGCCCCGCGGTGAGTCCCCGAACCCCATAGACATGCTCCTGGCCTTCGTCGTTTCCTGTCGGCGACATGCGTTCCGTCGAGCACATCAAGGCACCGGCCGCGCCGTCTGCCGGCGCCTCGCGAGACCTTAACTAGCGCCTCCCTCCTGTCACCAAGCCACACACACACGGGTAGCCGCCGCTTCTAGCGCCCAGGTCACGGGCTCGAGACCCCCCTCACTGCGGCCTCTGTCACTGCAAGCGCATGACGACAGAGAGTTCAGAGAAGAGGAACAGGGTCCTGGTGGCCTTTTTCCCCAAAACCCCCTCAAACCTTTTTTTTCCTGAACCCGCACTCCTCGCTGCCCCACCTGTCTGTGCCTCTACCATTTTGCAAAAAGGCTCCAGACAAACGTTTCAATCAACCCGCAGTCCCTCCCTTTCCTGTGCGCGCGTGTGGCGCTGAGTCAGCATGTCCCCACCTGTCATTGTCTGTGGATAGAAAAGGGTGAGTAACAAAAGGTTTATTGGTTTGTCTGTTTTTATTCAAATCTAATTCAATTAATTCAAATTCAAAATTAAATCTGTTTTCAAATAACTTTAAAATTATAAATCCAAATTTAACATATAATATATGTTTTTGAATCAGAAAAATGTGAGGATTTCAAACATGCTATTCAAATTACCTTTTGCACAATTAAAATTCCAAGTTGAGTAAAATTACATAAAATGCCCCTTGACTTAAATAATTAATAACCTTGGTTCTATAACTCCGAATTTAACAAATGATATGTCTAAAATGATCAGCTCGACGAGACCTTTCTGTTTATGATATCCATGACTTCAATTGCAGCATGCATCATATAAATATATAGTATACAACAACTAATATGACAATAAAATGTGACCAAAACTCAATAAAAATGTTGTTTCTTGTATTCTACCCCTCACCCATGCCATGCTACATTATTGCCATGCAACTTGTACATCATTCGTCATGGCATGATTGTTTGCTTGTCGCATTTTATTCATATGCTTGCGCACTTTATTTATGTTGGCCCTTGTTTGTTTGGTTCTTCTTCGAATAGACGCTGAGCAGGGGATATATCAAGAGAACCAGGAGCACTACCCAGATCCATCCCTTGATTCAACTGAGCTGCCAGGCAAGCACTACCACATCTTGCATTCATATAGTACCTATTGCCTCTATCTTATTCTTGCATCATTGAGTCGGGAATGCATTAAACTGAATCCCAAGTATTCCATAGCCTTTACTTTTAAACCCCGCCAAGCTTGTTCCTCCATCCCATGAGCCTTACTACAGGAGTTGTTTGAGCCATGCGAGTCGTAGAACAGCATGTGTAGGGTATATGAGAGTCTGGTGGATAACGAGGTACCTAAACAACTTAACCTGAGTAGTAATGGGATAACTAATGAAAGTGGCACCGGTGAGCAATATCTGCTATTTGGTTTTTACTGCTCACTTGTGTCCCGTAGGACCCAGAGTACTTGATTCCTGTTCCTTGATTATTCGCGCTATCCACATCCGGGAGGATTATGGGACCCCCCTGAGCCAGAGCTTGATTCCGTCTTATTTCCTGGGGCCACAAACTAGTTTGAGGTTTTATTTACTATCCTGTACTTATGCCATGCTACTGCTTTATTTATGATTGTGCGAGGAGCACCTGTACTGTTTAGGTAAGCGGAGTGTTTTTGCGGTATCGACAAGCCCACTTTTGGGTTCCCAGTCGTTTACAGCCACTGACGCAAACCTTGAGTCCGTCTCGAAGTTAGCTAACTTCGTTGCGGGTAGCTTAATGGGGTGGCCCCCTGAAATAATTCTGAATCCTGTGATTGCTTTGTCGTGAAGGCCTCGTTGGGTTTTGATTTGGTTTTTCCGAGGTTGATCGAGCGTGTGTTGCTATTTGTGCACCCCTGCAGGGTAGAACTTTCTGAAAGCCGTGTCCGCGGTTATGGACGACTTGGAGCACAGTTTCTCGATCATAGACAAGCAAAACTAAAGTACCGCTTTTAATTTGACTAAGTAATTGACTAGTAACTAGTGCAACACTCATGGAATGGTTAATAAAATTGCTAACGGATGGGGGATGTTTGTCCGCTTGCTCGTTGGTAAGCGAGGGGGAGGATGGATCTGATGATATTACTGTTATAACTGTTGCCTTTAATTCACGGACATCCGTCTATCTTTGGTTAGGCGGATGGTTAGCGTTTATCTATAGAACTGTTAGGGTTTATCTTTCGCTGCAATTGCGTCACCCCAGGTTGTGTCCCCTTTAGAGGCATAAAGACTTGCTGAGTACCCTTAGGGTCTCACACGATAAATTATTGGTTCAGATGAACAGGTACACTCGCAAGACGGATACTGGGTGGAGGAGGCTGATGATGTGGGCAACGATTGTTCGGTGTAGAGATTCCGGGAACGGGGATCCGTGAGATCTGTGGGCGGGATGTGCTTATTTCTGGGCATCTTATGCCGATTTGCTTCTTATCCGTACTCGGATCTTGTTTGCCGCTTCCGCCTGATACTCTGATGTGTGATGTATGAGGAAATATCCTAAACTATTCAATCTATCTAGAACATTTGAATCTTGCCGTATGGCGTTGCTATATTTCCTTTCTTTTTAGATGGAATGGCTCTGATGTACTATTGTATGGTGGCTTGCATACATACTCATTTGTGTATGTAGTTGATCCCTTCGCCTGCCGATTACGCCGCCCGTACTTGTCCCGATGACTGGAAGTGGTTGGGACGGCCGAAAGGTCTACCCGTGAGTGGCTTTTGGGCCCCACCGTACTATTCCGACCATTTCCGCTCATCCAGGCTTGTATCTAGGAGCGTAATTCACCGAGGTAGTTACAATTGGTATCCCTACGTCTAAAACGAGTTGCAACAAGTGGGACACGACTGTCATCGTCCACAACGAACCTCACGATAATATCCCTACGTCTAAAAATAGATGTAGCGGGTCTTTTACAATTGGATGAATCGATCTACCAAATAATGTATAGATTTATCTATATTTTGATAAATCAGAAGTAGTACTTCTTCCGTCCAAAATAGATGTCTCAGACTTGTCAAAATTTGGATGAATCTAGACACTATTTAGTATAGGTTCATCCAAATTTTGACAAATCTAAGACAACTATTTTGGGACCTATTTTGGGACAGAGGGAGTAGCAGACTTGGCACAGGTCTCGCTCGCAGCAGCAGCAGCATCGCCCAAGCTGTCAGAAAACCTGAGTGTAGCGAGACTAACCGTGCCTCGGTCCAGCGACATAAACAACGTAGTACAAGCTAGCTGAAAACACACTGACCGCTAGCCTTCTGGACATTTTGATCACACGGAAAAATAATGGAAAATAAAAGAGGAATAATGTGCAAAAAGGACGACTCTTCTGGTATTGTCGACACGGTATAAAATTCAACCACTTGTTTAGCTCATGCCATTCAACGCCTTGAAAACACACGGTCATCAAGCAGTTCATCTTATGGAGACAAAAATATACAGTATATAGCAAAATAAATTACTCCCTTCGATCCAAATTAATTGACTTCGATCAGGGAGTGGCAAAATCTGACCCGTAGGATGCTCCATGCCAATTGATCTAGCACTAGTAGCGTAAGATGAAATAGTGCAAATATAATTTCAAGATGGTCCAAGCCACGCAACGACGAACCACTCTATCAGTTGATCTAAAGCTCACTAATACCTAACCAGCTGTAACATCCGTGGAAGAAATAAACAACCAGAGCATGTCCGCCGGCAATGGTTCCCTCCTTCGTGGCCACCTCCGGTCCACTTCTCCCCTTCACAAGGGGGCGCCGGCAACCCCACATACCCCTCTAGTGTCATGTCCGACTAGCATTGCATTGTTTGGTTTAACAAGGCTCAGTCATCACCTGCACGACAACATACCAAGAAAATAAATCATACATGCTAGAACCATGACAAGTAACAGGATATAATCCACAAATAGTGAAAGTGAAAAAAGGATGGTAAATACTATAGCAGCCTAACTCCTTGACAATTAGGACATGGGGTACAACGTTATTATTGCAAGCACATATATATGTAGGTTGCATTTACATGCTCAAGTATTTGAACAAATAAGAAATGCCAGAAGCAGCCACAGATTATTGGTATGTGTTATCTACCAAGATACATACAAAGAATTTCACACATTTTGTACACCGTCAACTACATGTCTGGTTATCGGACAAATAAACTCCTCGCTACCCAGCTAATAGACAAATATATATTTTCGTGGATGACCAAAAAAGTATTGAGATAGATAACTAATACAACTAAGAGGCACTCTCTCCAGAGAAAGCATACCAGCAGCCAAAGGCTTCTTGTTCTCGTGCCATGGCAGGTGCACTTGTGGTCGGTAGAGGCGTCCTATACAAGGTCGGTGATGTAACGAGCTACTGCTATTACGCGATAGAAACATCGTTGGAAAGACCAGCTATTGAATAACTCTGGCTCAAGGTCATGCTCACAATGAAGCAAAATGTAGTTTAAAGTTGAAATTAATTCACTTGACCAGTAATAACTAAGTAAATAGCATACCCAGTAATTGAAGGAAACCAAGCTACCTTCCTTTCTGAATTAACCTCCCATACACATCTATAAGAATAGCAGAACCATGGAAGTTAAGTTAGTCTCATGCAATTGATAAATAACATAGCTTGAGTGTGTGGCATTTGATGTGTTATGTGGTATAAACAAAGAATCATCACACGATCAACATGACAAATTTTACAATGCAAAAAACAAATAACAAAAAAACACATGGATTACCAACAAATTCATATTTGTACAGATACATTAAAAAAACACTGAAATTCATGGGGACATGGAAGTACGTTATTACAAAGCAGAGTAGTGCTTCTATGTTCTCCCAAGTCCTAGATTGCACATATCTTAACAGTGGTATATTGTGTGAATACAAAATGCAATCTCTACTTTATAAAGATTACTAGATTCAATGAAATCTAGTATATCATCCAGCAAAAACAAGTTAATAATAATGATTAGTATACCGGAAAAATAGAAATCGAACCCTGCAAGTAATCCCATTCATAATATAGATTGGCTAAATTGTGAAGGTGGAAACATAGGTGCCAGATACAAATATAACCCCACCATGCATACTCCAGCATAAACCAGAACACATAGAGTAGGTAACAACGGTGAAGGACTCGAGCTAGCCCATACCTGCTATCTTCAAGGCTAATGTATAAATAAACTTTAGAATTGCAACCCCTGACCCAGCCTAGAAATTCTAATTTTATCAAAGCAAGGCTGCCAAAAAAGAAGTTTCTGAAATCATAAGCACCGGAATTTGTAGATTGGTCAGAGACTGTAGCTTGTTTATCACGAGTTACCACTTTGCAGTTTTGCAAAATGTGAAGGTGAGCTTAGCTGCACCCTTGCACTTAATGACTACTCGGTCGTGTGGTATATTGGTAATGACTACAACTACATCTTTTCATCCACGACTGCATGCAAAAAGATCTTCTTTTTCTACATATGAGTTCCGATGACACCAAATTTATATACTATCGCATAGCGCTCAATTGCTAGCTTTATGTGTAGCAATTCTTTTTCACAACATATTAGCAAGTTACAATTGGGAATAGCAGCCATAAACAAGGCATATTATACCACCCGTAGATGCAGGGGAAACAAGATCGGCAAGACAAAACCTGACTTTTATGTTGTTGTGTTTCATCCTCGTCGTGGAAGGGGTTCAATCAGCAGCTTCTGGTCCCTGGCATCATAGTTGGCAGCGGAGGAGAGCAGCAACAGGTCAGCCTCCTTGTAGCCACGTCCTTCTACTAGAAGACACCGGCTATTGCTCTGGGTTGATGCCAGAAGCAGCAAGATCTCAAGGAGGACAGCTTTGCAGAACGAGGTCCACAGTGGCGCTGCCAAGCTACATGTTGTCCTTCAACTTCCTGCACCCAAAGCACGCAACAATCCACCACCACCGGTACAACTAAGGACTAGATATTGGCTGCGACTTACTGCAGACCGGCAATGGGGGGTCTTTCTCCCTCTCATCGTGCGCCCAAGCTCCCCGAGTCCTTCCTGTTGCTAAACAGTGCAGAGCCACTGGAGCTTTGTTGGGAAGACATGCCCGCAGCCGAGCGACACCAAGGAAGAAACCCCTGGTTTCGTAGGCACCTAGCAGGCACCAGGAGCCGTACACGGAGAGCTGCAATACGTTAGTAAGTAAACCTTTGTGAAAGTAGAAACAGAGATGACTCGCTAGTAAGTAGTATGACGAAACAAAGTAGAAGCTTTGCAACCATTGTCACCATCCAAATCAGCTATGAGCAGAAAAATCCTATATGCTCTGAACCATATAATGTACATTGCCTATGCATAATAAGCCACAAACAATCAAAAAAAATAGCACATCAATTTTCTACACATGTACTGCCTATTCACACAACAAATTTTAATTAGGATAGATTTCTATCCATATACGCATTATTCTCTACTAGTTACACACTCATCAAGAGAAATGATAGAATTTTTAGGTAGTTGCAGACGAGTTGGAGGAGAGAGAGCTCACTAGGCAGCAGCTGATTGCAGAGGTTGAGGCAGGAGCATGTCAGGAACATTGTCGACGACAGAAACTCAGGGACGTGGCCGGGGAAGACACCGGCAGCACTCCAACCAAAGCCGCTGGCTGTTGTGGCACAAAGCCATCGCCATCATGGTTGCCAGCCGGCCAGAAATTCCTACTTGCGTTGCTCCAACCTAAGCAGGAAACCTCGTGCAGGGGTATATGCTCCTACCACCTTGCACACAAGGTTCAGAACTAGTAAGATAATGGGCCGCTGAGCAAAACCGCAATTTAGCATCATCAACGTTGACCAAACGAAGAACAAAATATGTTTCTACTTATCAATAGTTATACTCGTTAGGAGATGCTATACAGCTATGTTCCATATAAATACCTCACACATGGAGGAATGCAGGGGCATCATAGTAGGGTTTGATGATTGAGAATGGAGTACTTGCTCTTCAGTGACCAGGGAAAACTGAACTTCCGCACGGCTATGATGGTACGGTAGGCTGATACAAACCACTTAACCAAAACAACTGCAAATTAACAACAGTAAAAAGAGAAGTTAAGAGTAAATTTTACTTACACGATCCAAATAAGGTCAAATTGAGTAGGACGTCTAAACTTAGTTCAATGTTACAAGGTCAAGTAGTTTAGTTCAATGTTGCTTTTTCAAGTGTTACAAGGTCATATTGATCACTGTTTTATTTGTATATTTTATGCTTCTATGTATGGCTCTTGGGAAAATGGGGAAAACAAAAATCTCACTCTCGAATGAGAACTCCAGTACCCACTATACCGCATAAAAATTAACTACGACTGTTTATAGAACATAGAAGGGGCGACAAAAGAACTAAACCTGGTGAGAGTAGGGTCAAGGTCTCCCTTCGTATTTATTGCAGCAATAACCGCCACATTATATCATGCCTGAACCCATCAATCTTCACAGAAAAAATAGTGTGTCAACAAGAGATACGCAGGGTGCAGCGATTGTAATAAGCATGATAGCAGCACCTAAGAGACCACATGAAGATCATGAATTATTGACAAAAAATAGTGGTAATCATACACAAGCATGGACCTGAAATCAAAATAAAGTTCTGTATATACACATGTCTAAACTCATATACCCCCCACTTGAAATTAAATAAAGCTGGAAATTCTAAACTTGAAATTAACATCAACAATACGATTACAGGAAGAGGATAATTTGCAGTAGCACTAACAAATGCTCATGTAGCTAGAACTGGATATGCCGATGAATCTCACGCTAAGTTTCAGTACAAAAAACTACAAACAGGCATGCATCTTTCTAGCTGCTAAACAGATTAGTGCATCCAAATTGACAGACAGCTGTACCGGAGGCCTACTGCTCACAAACAAAACAAAACAAAACAAAACAGTTTGCATAGGGTAGCAACCGGTGCTTGCAAGATTCATACTCCCTCTGTCCAAAATAGGGTGTCAGAGATTTGCGTAAATTCGCATTTATCTAGACACGTTTTAGTGTATAGATACATGTGAATCTAGACAATTCTTCGACATCTTTTTTTGGATGGAGGGAGTATATCATATATCAGTGTAGAACAAAAAGCAACAGGTACATCCTTGAGATTTTCACGGCAAGTACATATTTTCTAAGGATTAACTGTTATTGGTGAATTGCATAACAATCACCAGATGCCAAACTCTGCATTGATGTTGTTGCTCAAATAAACATGACAAGATAATCTATATAGATTTGCATATGATACTAGCATCCAATCAAGAGAATGAAGCAACACTAAATGATGAAAATTAAGCAAGAAAGTAATAAGTTGGCACTGTTTGTTTAATTGCCTCTGAATGTGGAATAAGCTATAACAGTAAACTAGTGCAGATCTGCATATGTAACCTGTAGAAAATATAGCAGGAGGTGCTCCCACTCTAGCTGGCTAGCCGGCTAGGGGTCACCATCACACCAGAAGTCCTGGCCGTCCACCCACGGGAGGCGAGCAGCAGGACAACCGCTCCATCGACACGAGCAGCGGCGGGACTCGTCGGACAGATGGTGCACGAAATCCCCCTTTTTGCATGTGGTTCCAAATTGGTTAATCGACTGGAGCGTGACGAAAGGGGAAAATGACCTTGATGTCAAGAAGATCTCCTCCTGAAGCGCGATGATGGGATTGGGATTGAGCTCCTGTGTTGACGCGCACAACCTGGTCTTTAGATCTGCCACTGGATTGGGACCGGGATTAGAGATCGCCAGCGGAAGGACTGTTGGCGATCGAATCGCCCACAAGGACGGACGGAGGGACAGCTGGCCGGCCAAGTAATATGAAGATCTTGTTGCTGGCCGATCAGCTGACAATGACTATCTTTTCTATGTTGCCTGAAAGTCAAAAAACACAATGACACAAGATAAAAAATTGGGATAGTTCAAAACTATGCTGAATTAATATAGTATGCTAAAAACAGAAAGCACAACACATACACCAGGTGATTCATATGAATGCTAAGAGAACACATGTTAATAGAGTCCATCCAAAATACATACAGTTCACTAATTACTAAGAAGAGACCTCCTATATGAAAAGAAAATAAAACTAACTCGGGAAGCAACACTATAGCACTGATATTTGCTGGATTCAAGTTACTATCGTCTCTCCTCTTACAAATGTGCAGAACTTAATGGTTAGCTACACTAACACATCTCATACGAGATACTAACTAGAAGTAATTATTTTCATCCTACCCAAACAGTAGCAGTTACACAATCAACAGTGCAGTTTCATATCCAACTCAAAATTAGAGAGAAAGGTTTAGTTATATCAACTCAGCAAGAGAGAGGGAGAGAGAAGCGAAGCCAAAAGTTTCAGTTTCAATACATACAAGGGGCATTGTTTGCAGTTTAATAACTTGATGAGATTCTTTTGAACTGCTACATGTAACTCTTACCGGTGTGAGGCTGCATTGTCGATATACACATATACACTAGACCATTAGATTCAAATTCAGTTTTAACATGAGTTTATGGGCACTATATATCCAACTTTGCATATAGAAAAAAACGGTGAATGATATTGAGTACTTTTGTCACTATAATAACATCTATAGGGGACAATGTAGTGAGCATGTAAAAAGAAACAGTGAAGTAAAACAACACATGCAAAACCTAAGGTATAAATCTGTAGAAGCAATCCATTTCGTAAAAGTGCTGAATGCTTATCCACATATGTGGAGGACCATGAACGAAACTCATGGCATTTGACCATTTACACAAAGTGGAGTTTTCATGCATAAAACACAAAGAGTTTTCCACACTGTACTAAAACTTGATCTGAGATATACGGTAGCTTCAGGTTTTCTGAAACCCCGGACCTTTATTAGGACTAAATAAACAAAAAAACGGACGAAATAATTGTTGCAGCACACTTTAAAGAAGCAGTTCATGACATGAGAAGAATAAAACAAAAAGAAAGCCAAAAATCTAAGCAAACGTGATTGTGAAAATTGCAGCATCATGGGCTGATTGCCCTGCAGGTAACCCTACAAATGACAACTTTAGCAATGGGAAACAAAAAAACTTCAGAACGGATGGGCAAAAGGGGATGGCCATCCAGTATCATGCTAGCCTTTTAAGATGGTTTCAGGCATGGATGAGACGTACCCTGACAGGAAGGCAGAAACAAATAAGTTTTACTGGGGCAATATTGACCTTATCTAGCCCCAAACAAGTAAAACCAACAGGGACAGCAGAAAAATAAAGATGAAAATGAAATGCCGGGAGAAAGAATAGAGAGCACTAGCTCTGAGCATAACACACAGATATAGTTTAGTCTGCATGTCAGTCTAATTTATCACAGCCTGGTCTGAACTTCCATCAGAGCAGAGCACCACATTGTTTCACAATCTTCTAAGGCAAAAAATCAGGCCTTACAAAGCATGGTCAGATACTGCAGGGAAATAGCCAAGCACATATCATAACATATTGATTAGTTAAGTAAAAACACGGAGAGTTTGCAGAGAAGGCAATATAAACTACCTAAAATCTTTGTTTCTGCCACCACCTGCGGTCACGCGAGGCGCAGCATTGTCCATGTGCAGCTGAGCAGACACCAAGGCGAACGTCCTAGGCGCATCGCTGCTACATGAGAGAAGTGTAGAAAAACATCAGATTTTTTGAAATATTACTATTTGTAACTAGCCCGGTATATCACATTTTAAACAGTAACTACTTGAGCTACGTATATGTTATGCATTTTTTGACTTCCAAAGTAAATGTAGTGATCGAAATAGATATATAGTGTGCAGGCAAGCTAGGTATTATCTACCAACACATCTCATACACATGCACAAATAATAATGACGGTTTCAAATTAGAGTAATCTGAAGTGCAAGAAACAAGTTAGAGTAATCCGCTACCCTGTTCTGGTTCCAAACTTTTTAACTTCAAAAGCAAATGTATTGCACTTCAACAACTAAATATCAAAATATCAGCCTCTAAATTAAATTTTGTTGTCACTCCAAAAGTTTTAATAAGCACCCCCTCTTATGCAAGAAACAACTAGCCTTCTTTCGAGGGTAGTGCGACAATCTTTAAGTATAAAACTATAGAGAAAATTTGCTAGAGGACACTGTTATTTTCCGGCGTTTGCTAAAACACACTGTTGGAATGTGACTTTGCCCAGTACCATTATTATTTCGTGACAATTTGCTAGAACACACTGTACTGCCCAAAACGGAAAGTTTGACGTTTTAGATTACCTTTTTACCTTGTTGCAAATATGTCTAGAATTTTAATTGAAATACACGATGTTTCAGATAGAAAAAACTATCCAGCTTTTTCCCAATTTCCTCGTTGATTTTTTTCTTAACCACGATGCTGCATGCTGCAATGGATGGCGACTTGGCCTGGATGTTCCAACTTGATGTGAACTTACGTATAGTTTCTAATTCATGTTCGGTATATGCACATGCTGGATTTGGTGAATTTGAATTATAGAAAAAAGTGTTCAAACCAGACATATGATGGTCATCCCAATAAAATTAGTCAAACTTTCCATTTGCGGCATGCAGTGTGTCTTGGCAAATGTGCCACGAAATTATAATGGTACTCAGCAAAGACACATTCCAGCGGTGTGTTTTGGCAAACGCCAAAAAATAACGGTGTCCTCTAGCAAATTTTCCCAAAACTATAACAATGAAGATTTAACAACAGAGTACTTGAGGTTTAGAATTTACTAAAGATGACCAATAACAAAGTGTATTTTACATGTTGTCTGTGGTGTCATACTTATTACAACTGTTTGCACACAAGGTACCATAAATGGAAAAAAAATCAATTATACACCTGATTTATGGCTTACAAAAGGAAATAAACAAACCATGACCTGAATTACGCTCAACCGTACAACTAAACCACTGAAACGCCAATTTACACACAACATAGTAATTACCTGTCTGTGTGGATCTGCGTCACCACGTGAGCGGAGCGGTACCTGACAAAGGCTTCGCCGTGGAGGGGTGTCGATCGTGAACGATAGTTGGCTTGGTTACGCCGCTGCTGATGACCGTCACAGCATAGGCCGGCGTCCATGCAGCGAGCGGTGTCCATAGCCGAGGCGAGTGGCGGCATTTGGGTCACGAGCCAACAGGCATGACCCTTCACAGCCTCCACCGAGCTCCAGAGCAACCAGGGCCAGATGCTTCGTGGCTGCTGTAATAACTATGTGGCCTATATTTCCACTTCCTGCAATTCAAACGGACATTTGCACTTTAGAGACCTAAAGTCAATTCAAGAATCTGCAGAAATTTTAGTTAATTTTATCTGGAGATCAAACAGGAGCTCTTAACGTCCTAATGCACAAAAATCAGGGCTTGTGGCATAAGACAAACAGAGGTCCAAGTTTGTTTGACATAGAGGAAATATAACAACTAAGGAACAAACTGGGCATATCAAACTAATGCCATAAACCTCCAGCACCATCATGAAATTGCATTTTTAAACCCGTGCTCAATAGCCTCTAGCATAATTTCCGAAGCAATTAGGATTTTCTATATTTTTTTACATGTTGCGAACACACATGGGGCTCGAATAGCCGGAGCAGATAGAGCACGTGGAGGAGATGGAAACCGGAGCTCACAGGAGGGTTATCATAGCCGAGGTTGAACCTAGATCAATGTAAACAAAAGTATGATAGGAGCAAAACAATGAAGCCTACAGCAGATAGCTCTATACACAGCCATAAAGCATAAAAATACAGTGATACAGTATAGTTCTATCCTAACAAGTGCTATCATAGAAAACAACTCAGAATTTCTAGACACAGAAACTTCTTTTGGATGTATATACAAGTCAATTTTTTGGGTAGAACGGACATGGAAAATTCGTAGGAGTCAATTCAAGCGCAGGTAAGGTAAAAAAAAAGACCTTGATATCGACGAGGTCCTCCTGAACGGCAGTGGCGGTGGGGATTGGGGGCGAGCTCCTGAAGGCCGTGGACGCGCTCCCGCTGGCCTTGAGATCAGGCGTGCGGCGTCCTTGGCCTCCCTACAGTATAGAAAACCCACGATAGAGAGAACCGGTTCAACCCCGTCTTTTCCTCCATGGCCTCCTGTCGACCCCAAGAAGACGCCGGTGTTGCCGGAGCTCGCGCGCGGCGGCGACCTTGGAAGCGGCAGGAGCACCCCTTGATGCAGTGGACGAGTTGCGTCGCCCGCGGACGGTTAATCTACGGAAAGGCCCAACCAGAGGCGAGCCGCACAGCGGCGAGGCCGGGCATGTCGTCCTCGACGCCGGTCGGCAGGCCCGTAGTTTGGGTTAGATAAAACCGGCGATTGGAGGCGTGGGGATGGGGAGTAGGCGAGGAAATCAACCAACGGAGGTGAGGAGGCGGAGCTCAGGCGGTGGGCAGCGAGGCTGGGTGTGGCCGGCGAAGGCCAGGACGGGCAAGCGACGGCGCAGAGGGTGGTTGGGGGAAGAAAGGGGGTCGAGGGGAGCGGAAGCGAGCGACAAATGCCTGAGCGAGAGAGAGAGAGAGAGGCGCTTTGTGTTGAGTTTTTGGGAATCGTTGGATGGGAGAATAGTGGACGGTCCTGATCGTTTCATCCGCGAGCTCCGATTACATTGGCCGGAGATGCATAGGGAAGGGGAATCGAAACATCAATTCTGACATCGGGGTCTCGTGCCATACTCAGTCCCGATGGTAGCATTTATTTTCACCAAGTTTCAGTCCCGCTCCTTTATTTTCACCAAGTAATACTCTCTCGATTTCAAAGTAAGTGACTTAATTAGAGGGAGTTAGACCAATGACATGCTCCCTCCGTCCTGGTTTAAAGGACATAATTTTTAATTTTTTAGGCCTAGGTTCCTCTAATTGGTCTATTTTATAGTTTAGAGAAAACCATACATGATAAGAAGAAGAGTCATCAAAGCGTTCACATTTGCTCATACATGTGCATGCTAGCATTTTGTTCTTTTCACACCGAAGTAATTACAGAGATAAAATGCATTTGTGTCTAAATATTTTGAAATTGCATGGTTTACAAATTTTGTCCTTTAAACCGGAACAGAGAAAGTATGTAAGATGTATATATTGATTAAATATCATCATCGATCCGTGGATAAGTTAAGCCAGTACAGTTTGGCACGAGATAGATGGGAGATATATAAGACGATGTCAAATGCCAGGCTGCCATCTATTGGTGCGCTCCTCTGGCCTATTGGATGGAGATGGTGATGAGCACGCCAAGATCGGCACGCTCAAGACGGCGAGGACATTGCTTCGCCGTCATGAATAGCTGGCATGCAGCGTAACGACCCTACCTCGTCTTGGCGACACCACCATGCGATTACGGTTGCCAAACAATCATCTCGATTCTTTATCACGCCCGATGGTTGGTACATCGCGATGTCATCAAGACACAACCGATGGTGGCACACCTGGTCTTCACCATTCGAAGACATGGCTCTTAGGCCAGACGTGCAATTCATGGTTTAGGGTTTGTGCACAAGCCAGCTACTACCAATTTTTCTTCAGCTCTTTAGTGTTTTTGTTAACTGGATAGCAACAGAGATCCGCCACTACACTCCACCATATAAGGTTATAAGGGTAGATAGAGTATTCATACCTCCAACAAGACCCCCATACACTCCACCATACACGTACACACGAGGCTTATATATTACTACCTCCGTTTTCATAATATAAGTCTTTCTACTGGTTTAATTTGAACTATTAAAAAGTTTTACATTATAAAACAGAGGTAGTATTATTTTTAAAAGGGGGAGAAGAGGATGTTTGCAAGCATATACAATTCCCTCAGACCCAAATTAGTTGAGTAGCTCCAACTAAAAGGGGAAGGTTCCACCCGTGTCTGCTTGGGTGTGCTGCGCCTGCGCCTGCGCGTGGGGACGGGACTGCTGTGACGATGGCCATCGCATCCTCTGCCGCGCGCGTGTGTTTTGTAGTAGCAATGCTACCGCTCAAAAGAAAAAGGGACGTACTCTCTGGCTCGATCACAAGATAGAAGGGTAGCTAGCCAGCTAGTTAGATGACGTACTTATTGATCACGTGGAGTAGAAGAAACTACTGTACGTATATATATGTCTCGCCTACTACCCGGCCTCTACTCTCCCTCCCTCCCTGCATGCATGTATAGTTTTGGCTAAACGTACGTTTGCTTGTATGATTATTCCATGCATGCTAGCTGGACGATGGCTATAGAACGACGACCTGGTCAACAGGATGGTGCTAAAGTTCGTTCGTGGCCCCATTTTCCCGGCCACTGCAGCAAGGAATCGGCCTACGGCTCCACCCACTCGACGTTCTTCGCCGGAGCATGCTCTTCGGTGAATACCAGAAGATCCGGGGCTCCGTTAACGACTCGCAGGACAACGACATCATCCGGTCCGCGGTGGAGCTCTACGAGGCCGGTATCCGTTTCAAACCCAGCAAGTCCATCAGCCTGCACGACATCCGCTTCCGGCACGGCGTGCTGAGCATGCCGACCGTCCCCGTGGACGACTCCGAGTACATGTTCCTCAACATGATGGCGTTCGAGCGGCTGCACGTCGGCGGGAACGACGTGACCGCCTCGTCTTCTTCATGGACAACATCATCGACTCCTCCAAGGACGTGGCGCTGCTGAGCTCAAGGGATCATCCGAACGCCGTCGGCAGCGACAACGCCGTGGCCAAGCTCTTCAACAGCATTGCCAGGGACGTGGTGATCGAGCCCGACAGCGCGCTCGGCGCGTGCAGCGGCAGGTGACGGCTACTTCAGGCAGCCGTGGAACAGGTGGCGCGCTAATCTCGTCCACACCTACTTCAGGAGCCCGTGGGCGTTGTTGTCCTGCAGCTGCTGTCTTCCTCATCGTCATGACAATCCTGCAGACCGTCTACCTGTGTGGGGTTCTATAAGACGATGGCAGCCCGCCGTTAGCTCCGGCTCCGATGTGATCCGCTGGCGGCTGCTCATATTTGTGCGTGTCTGGAGGATCAGGGTATCCTGTTTGTTCCTGCCTCTCCACGAATTTGTTTTGCTTTCCGGGTTTTTGTTGGTATTGTATGTTGTGGAGCCTTCGAGAGTTTGGGTTGGTGTGTGGAGTTGCAGTGTGCAAAAAGGGAAATTGTTGGTGTGTTTGGCTTCTGTTTATTTTGACTCAATTTGGGAATTGTCTTCGTGATGCGATATTACACGCTAGCTTGTGGACAACCCTAGATTTATGATAGAAAGACCGTCTTCACCGTTATTAGTAGAAAATCCAAAGATTGCGTCAAAACCCCGCACCTTCCTTTCTTCCTTTCTTTCTTTCTTTCATGTAGAATGAGTTTGGAACGGCTTTGGATTTTGCATAAACCAAACCGTCGCGGATGCTAATAATAGGCAAATGCTATTAGTGGTAGGCCCAAAAATAGCCACACCATAGATATTTACCAGTGGTTTATGCTATTAGTGGCGTGCCTTGCAGAAATAACACCACTAGTATGTGAATCCCAATAATCAAACTCGAGGTAAGTTAGTAGTGGAGTGGGGTCTGTAGGCATGCCACTGATATACTCCCGTGTTTCACAACTTTTACCGCACAATAAAAAATCCACCAACAAAACAAACTCTACCGATATCCCCCTAACACCCCAAGCACTCATCCTGCCTCCTTATGCTCACATGTCACCATGTGTCCTATCCTCTCGACCCCTTCTTCACCACTATGCTTCCATCTCCTATCCTGCATCGCCATGTGCCCCCCCCTCGATATCTCCTCACCCTCTTGTGCATGTCTCTTCTCTCTCGTTTACATCTTCCCGCACACGAACCCCTACCTCAAGTGAAAGCTCCTCGGCTGCCCCTCCTCTCTCCACATGCAAAGGCTCGGGAATAGCTTCGCCTTGCTTAATGGCACATGACCTTGCCCAACCGACCTTCTTCTGCCTAGATTCTCTGGCACTAGAATCAATCGTCTGGCTCTCATGCACACACGCACTCAACCACACCCATATCCGGTGAGCGCCGCCTCCCTGGATCGGTAGCCCGTGCTTGGAACCCCTGCCTCCGGCCACTTCAGATCCTCCGTCAGCTCCAGCCCGTAGCCTCCTTCTCGGTTCGCTGAGCTCGAACTACACCTCCTGGCCTCTAGTTCCGCCTCATGTTTGAGATCCTCTAACAAACCCTAACAACATGATCGCTGACACGACTTCCACTTCTTTGATCTAATGTCGATGCTTGCGACAACTTTCTCCTCTAACGATGCCAATGTAATTTTGGTGACAATCCGTAGACTATGAACTGGTAGAAGTAGTTGTAGGTCAATGGCAGCAGATTTTGACATGTTTGTGTTAGGTGTCTCTAATCATGCGGAACATTGAAAGAGCATGTGGGTCGCGACTAGAAGAAAGGGAGCGACGGAGGGGCGGGTCTTCTACAGAGGAGTGGCGGAGGAGTAGTTGACATGCCGCGGCGGGGGGAGGGGGAGTGATTACTGCAAGTGCATAGATCGGTTGTAGCTAGTTTCGAAATAAAGATATCGATCCCATAGGAGCAGGAGTATGAAGTCTAGGAATTCTTGAAATAAATACTAAATATAGAATCACTAAATAAAGTTGTAAGTGACAAGATAAAATGCAAGTATTGCGTAAAAAGTTGTTTTGGAGTTTTGGTATAAGAGAACAATGAGTAAAGTAAATAAAATTGCAGAAAATAAGTATCATGTATGTAAAATATATTTGAAATTTCAGTGCGAAAAGTGTTCTCAGGGATTAGCGGATACACCACTATCATTATAAAGGGATAAGGTAAAGATTATCATCATGAACATTATCAACTATGTATGTGTGGGAGGAACTCCGTATTTAAACAAAGAGGCAGCAACCACTGCTCAAATCATCCTCATAACCACAACAAATAGCAATCAATATCAATTGAATTATTGCGCTATTAAGGGACATAATCCGGAAGGACATATCCCATGGCATGGATAGTGTTTTGTGCGTTTTTTCGATTCCCAGGTTGATACATAAGGAGTGTGATACGTCGGAAACGTATCTATAATTTTTGATGTTTCATGCTTGTTTAGTATCTACTTTGCTTTGCTTTGTCTATACTTTGAGGTGTTTTTATATCTTTTCTGGAACTAACCTATTAACAAGTTGCCATAGTGCCAGTTGCCTGTTTTCTTCTGTTTTTGGTTCCAGAAAGGCAGAAAATCAATATTCTCGAAATTGGACGGGACAAAATCCAAAGTCAATATTTTATCGTGGGCGACACGAATCCAGAAGACGAGACGGAGAGGCGAGCCAGGGCGGCCAGACCCCCCTAGGCTCGGTCAGGGAGGGCCCGCGCCTGGGCAGGGTATGGGGCCCCTGGTCGCCTCCCAGCCTTGCCTCTTCGCATATAAGAAGCCCCCGATGCAGAAACCCGATCAAAACTCCACGAAACCGTCTATAGCCGCCGCCACCATCATCCCTAGATCGGGGGGATCTGAAGTTCTTCCCGGCACCCTGCCAGAGGGGATATCATCCTGGAGGCCTTCTTCTCCGGTATGATGCGTGAGTAGTTCCACCTTGGACCATGGGTCCATGTAGTAGATAGATGGTTGTATCTCCTCCTTGTGCTTTCATTTATAGATCTTGTGAGATCCGTTCATGATCAAGATCTAATCTATTTGTAATCATGCATGTTGTGTTTGCGGGGATCCAATAGATATTGAGATTACTATGTCAGATTGATTAATGATTTTATGCATCTCAGTAATATTAAGTTTCCCCTCTTTATGTTAAAAATCTTGAAGTTGCACTTGTTTTGCTTTCCTATGCTTATTGCTTTGTGCTTTCATGACTTGTTTCTTTATGTAACATCCCAAAAATACCAAACTTAGATCATTAAACACTAATCATCAAGATTAGGGTTAACAAAAACTTTTCTAAATAAAATCATGAATGCATGTATATGTGTATGCATGGATTTTGAATTTCTTTAAAAACCACATTGTTTGTGTGATCCATTGCTTGTAAAATGTTTCTTAGGTGAATTGAAAATCATCTAAAACATTTCCCACACTTTCCTTAAAGACAAGTAAATCAAAACAAATATATTAAGTGAATGGTCATTTTGACCAATTTAACTCCCATGCCTACTTTGGCTGTCTCAAACTTTTAGAACCTAACAGAAACTTTTCTGGATCTTTGCACCCCTTGAATGTACTCATAACAGAGTATCAAGGCCCACTTTGTGATCATCCAGAAACTTTCAAATGCATAGTTTAAATGACAATTTAAAATTGAATCTTCTTCATATGGGAAGATCCCACTTTTTCAAAACCCACTCAAACAAGCTCAACTTTCAAAACCCAAGCATCTGCAGACTCACCAGCACCAATCTAGCAAACCCACCAAAAATCATTTCAAAATTCAAAACTTGATTTCATGCGGCCATTTCATCAAACAGGTTGCAGACACAAATCAAACAAAACATCAAACACTATAGTGTGCAGTGATTCTTGCCTAACTTGTTCCCTAGTTAGCTCACACACAGCTCAGTAGATCATCTAGAAAGTTTAGCCCAACACTAGCACCCCTGTGAGCTTGCCATTGCCATTAATGGTGAACAGCCGAGCATCCCAATGTCACCCCATTGTGGACAGCAAGCTAGAGGAAGAACTAGCCATGCCAACCTTGTCTAGGAGGCAACCCACCGTCCACCGCCACTCATCGGCCCCAGCAAGCGCCAAGCCTCGACCACGCACAAGCCGCGCCAGACCATGCCGGCGTGCGCCGGGCGCCACCGACCAGCATCCATAGACGCGCTACCGCGCGTGCAATCACGATCACCATCAACCCAGGAGACCGCCAGACATCCCCATTTGTCGCCCCATGCCGCACAGCCACCGTCCGCCGTCGAAGACGCCGCCTCTGCCGCGCAGAGCACCGGCCGTTCCAGACCAAACCACACCGCCCCATGCCTCGCGACCATGTCGTTGAGCATCGCCAGGAGACACAAGACCGCCCCCTACCCTTGCCCATGCCAATAGCGCAGTAACGCCGCCTTCGAAGCTCACCGTCGCCCGACGGTCCCTCGCCGACTATAAATAGAGGCCACCCCGCCGATTTCTTCACACCATCTCACTCCCTCTCTCACCGATCGCCACACCATTCTCAGCAAGGCGAGCACCACCTCGCCGGAATTTCACCGGAGCCTGCCACGGGAGAAGAAAGGAGCCAGCGATTGAGCCGCCCAGAGCCGCGACCACCCTGAGTTCGCCGTCGTCGACTTAGTCGCCCGCCTCGCCGACCCTCGCCGGTGAGCCCCCAACGACCCTCACTGGCCGCGCTAGGTTATGTTCTCGCCGGAGTTTTCTCGCGTCGACGATGACTCCCAGCCGTTAGATTAGAACTAGATCGAACGATCCACGTTGCCCCATACCGCTTCGCCCAGCCCCGTGTCACTGACGAGTGGGGACACCCACTTAAGCAGCCCGCGGGAGCACTGTGCTTAGCAGGCCGGCCCGTTAGAATTTCCCATGCAACCCAGTTATTCAAATTTAATCTTTTTCTATTTCAATTCAAACACACTTCTGTACTCAACTTCAAAAATCAACCCAGATCTATTAAGTGCACCAATTTGAATGAAACCAATTTTGTTGGAAAGGTCTGTGTATGCTGAATCCAAGCCCGTTGGATTCAAGTCATTTGGATCTATAGATCACCCCTGGTAAAAATAACAAGGCAGAAGATTTTCTGCATTCAAACATTTTTCAAATTTAAACCATAATAGATCTTGAGTTGATTCCAATTCTCAAAAATCACATTTAACCATACCTTTCAGAATATATAAAAATATATAGGTTTACTTGCAGAAATATTGTTCAAGTAATAAAAGAATGCTTCATAAGCATTTCTAGCCACTTTAATTAATTAAAATAAAAGGGTAAAACCTTATTAAATTGTGACACCACTTTAAATCACATTCCCATGGACTACAATATGTGGTGATGACATGTGTCAACATGATCCCATGTTTAGTTTGGAGAATATTAAATCTTACGTAATTTTTCAATGAGTAGAAATTACTTTTCTAAAAATAAAAAGATTTAAACCAAGCCTTAACCTTGTAATGTTAGAGATGATGCTAGATCATCTATAGGACCCTTGTGTGTGATGATTGCAAGTAGTTAAGTATTGTTTGGTGATTGTGTACCTCGTATTTATTCATAGACGCTAGTACCGACCAAGGATACGAGGAGGAAGGAGGATACTACGAAGAGGAAGCCGAGGAGAACTTCAACCACTGCTCTGCACAAGGCAAGCTTATATTGACACTGATTCAAGCTAGTAACTATGCAAGCTTATACTGATATTGATGCAAGCTAACCCTTGCAAGATACCCTACTGATGCCACAAACCCATACTTGTGATATGACTACTTTATGCCTTAAGCATATGTGATCATACCCACTTGATAAACCAAATCCTAGTTTTATGTGCAAGCTTCTTACTTTATTTCTTTATCAAAGCTTACTTAGAGTCTACCTAAGAGTTTGGTAGATACTAGACAGTTGTGCTGAAGGTTGCATAAAGAGCATAAAATTTGGCCTAAGCTAGATAACCTTGATGTCATCCTAAGGCATGAGTTTGAACCTAGTTAAAATCCCACTAGTTTACCACCCCTCATCAGTGCTTACCCCCACCTGTAGATGCTAGTGCTAAGCATAAAACTTGATCAACTTTAGATGGGAATACTTGGTGGAAAAATGGTTATGAAAACCTTGGAATGATGGATCATTCTATTGAAATGTTTTGGACATGTGTTTCCAAACACTTGATGATTTTGGTGATGAAAATGTTGAGGCATGAGCCTTAGCCCTTTATAAAACTGATGGTTGTCTGGATGCGATACCATTCCAATTTTATCGTACAACCACAATACCCGAAGATTGGGTAGGGCTTGCCTGGAAACTTATATTCCTTAGTATTAGTTCCCTCACGGCCAAGGTCTGAGATGAGGCTACCTTGTGAAGATTGTCCACCTGTGCAGTACCCAAGATGACAGTTGGTCATGGTTGGGAGGCCAAACTCACAGGAGAGGTGCTTATACTATGGCGTGTAATTGAAAGGTTAGGATTGATTATCCGCATACTGAGTATGGCGAATTCAGGATTTGTTCCTGACGGATGTATCGAATGTTGTGGTGAAAGTGTACAATCTCTGCAGAGTGTCAAACTATTCGAATAGCCGCGTCCGCGGTTATGGACAGTTGGAGTGGCCATAATGTCCCCCCGTCAGACTTTTCAAAATGACTTGTGAAATGAATTGAGACTTTGTCTTGACCACAACAGAGTTGTGACCTGAATTACAAGATCCCACTTAGGAGTTATAAAATTGTGACTAGTTTTGGAACTGAGTAGAGATAGACCTGGCTTTTTGCAAAACAACCCTAGAGCATATTGTCCTATTATCCAAAAACCCCTTACCTGTTAGTATTACTTTGCGAGTACTTAAAGAGTACTCATGGCTTTGTCCCTGGCTATTCCCATGGCCAGACTATGAATAGGAGTATCTGGAAGATGGACCCCAGGAAGGTTACGACAACTAGGATCATCTACCATCGTTAGCATTGCCCGTGACCCTGAAGATGGAGCTTCGCCTACGCTACCATTATTATTACGTATTCCGCTGCTTGAAGTTGTATTAAGAACTGGATCATGAGATCCCTATTTGTGTAAGAACTTATGTATCGTTGTAACGGATGATGTACTATGGTATCCAATTCTGTTATGTCTCACAAAAATGGTAATCTTGGGATTGTGATGTATGGCATAACAGGCATCTAGGATTGAAAAATCTGGGTGTTGACAAGTTGGTATCAGAGCCAGGTTGACCATAGGAGACCCTAGTTAGACTGGACATTGAACCAAAAACTTAGTTTCAAAACCAAAGAAAAACAAATATTTACAAAAACCTATTCTCATTCTTATCTCTTTGATTCTTTCATAAAAATTCATGTTCCTCAAAAACTCTTGCAAAATACATAAAATTTTGACACACTTGATCACTCTGCTAATCTCCTCATCCTCTATTTTTATAGATGGACGTGAAGTACAACAAGTTTTATCAACTTGGGAATGGAGGAGACCTTATCTTTGAGAGGGATCTGGATCAGCTTTCGAAACTTCTGGAGCGTCCACACCCCGAGTTCTTCGGAGCTCAGCTCAATGATCAAGGAGGAGAAGATCTGCAGTGGTTAATTGTTGCAAGTCTCCGAGGAAAGATTGAACCTCCCACCGCGGAAGGAATTCAGTTTACCTTAAGAGAGAACAACTGGCTCGATGGACTCGCCAGAGCAATGCAGGAATCTCTCTCTCGTCTGTGTGGGCAGAGCATCAATCAGATCAAGGGAACCCGCTTTGAGTTTTTCCCAAGGCGTGATGCAAATGGACAACCACTGGAAGCCCCATACCACCCCGAGCTGAAGACTCAATTGGACCACCTTAGCTTCATGATGTATGATCGTCAGCAGGAGTTGGACAACTGCCGTGACTATTGCAACCACAAGTCTGCCATCATCAAGACGAAGGATCATACTATAGCCATGATAGCAAAGGATCGCAAGTCTCGTCGCCGTCAACTCGACAAGAAGGAGCGCATTATTGCCCGTCTTTGACACCGCATCTCATCTCTGTAAGAGACCATCCACGAGAGGGACATGCAGTTGGAGGAAAGGGAGAATGCCGGAGAGGATCTTCGTGGAGACCCTTACTCTTATCTCAGTGATGACGATGATTTTCTGGAGGATCAGGCCATGGACTTCTTCACCGATGAGGATGATTTCGCCTTCATCGATGATAATGAAGATGATGAAGCCACAGACTCCGAGGAGTAGTAGCACTGAGCACTAGCGTAGTGAGTAGTAGTCGGTCCCACTGTATCGTAGATTTCAGAATGGTTCTTAAAACCATCTGTTTTTCCTTGTTGTGGTGTGTGTTGTACTGTGTGCTATGAATGAATGAATGAAAAAGCAAGTTGCTAGAAAAATCTGAGTCAAACCTTTAAAACTTTTCAAAGACCCCAAACCTTAGAAAATTTCCCTCTTTTCTCATGATCTATCTAAATCTTCAGATGCCACGTGGAGGAAGTGGTTCAGCCCCGGATCCGATGTTGCAGATTCTGCAAATGTTGACCTCTGACCGCGAAGCTGAAAGAGCGGAACGTCAAGCCAACCTAGCCACTCTGCAACAGATAGCCCAGCTAGCCCACAACAACCAAGGCCATGGAAATCAGGACAACCATGGATCTAAGCTCAAGAATTTTCAGAATACCAACCCACCTGTTTTCACCAAGTCAGAAGAACCCCTAGACGCCGATGATTGGCTGCAAACCATGGAAAATAACTTAGGAGTAGCAGGAGTAGAAGCCAACGAGAAAGTTATATTTTCCACCCACTACCTAGCCGGAGATGCCAAGGCATGGTGGAATAGTGTTCATGCCATGACCGAAGGACAGATGATGACCTGGGAGGAATTCAAGGTCAAGTTTAGCAGAACCCATGTGCCACCAGGTTTGATCAAGAGAATGAGAGACGAGTTCAGAGAGCTGAAGCAAGGGAGGATGACTGTAGTGGAATACCGTGACAAATTTTGTCATTAGCTAGGTATGCCCCGGACGATATAGACACCAAAGCCAAGAAGAAAGAAAGATTCCTGAATGGTCTGCATGACGAGATGCAGACGGTGTTAGTCAATATCCCCTTTGCTGATATTGAAGCCCTTGTCGATTCAGCCATCCAGATGGAAGGAAAGATCAACCAAGCCAATGAGAACCACAAGCGTCGTATGATGCATCAACCAGGAACCCATCAGACCCCAAAGTATCACCCTAACCCATCTCCAGGATTTGCCCCAAGAACCAACAGACCCCCTATGACCCGTCCAACCTATCCCAACCGTGGAAACCCTAGAACCGGAGGAAATCACAAAAACCCCGGAAACTCTAGCAATTTCACCCGTGCCCCACCCAAGTTCAACACCAACAATGCTACCGCCAACATCAACACCGCTTGAGGACTAGAAGCAATCTTTGTACGTCATGACCAAGGACAAGTCACAAGTGACTGTTATGACTGTGGAAATAAAGGCCACTATTCCAACGAGTGCCCCAACAAGAAGAATGCTACCCCTAATACCTATGTCCCACTCAAGAACAACGCCGTGTCCAGCCAGGAAGGAGATTTGCCCCAGGGAATTCACTCAACCACAATGGCCGTATTTTTCTCATGCATGCTGAAGAAGCTCAGGAAGCGCCAGACGTCGTGCTGGGTATGTTTTTTGTTAATTCAGTACTCGCAAGAGTGTTGTTTGATTCTGGTGCATCGCATTCATTTGTCACCGAAGAATTTGCATGCACTAGTAAAATTCAACCAACCAAATTGAAGCATGTGATGATTGTACAAATTCCCGGATCAACCACCAAGGCTAGGCAAATTTGCAAAGCCGTCCCTATCCGAATCCATGGCATAGATTTTATGCTAATCTAATAGTACTCGAACTAAAGGTTTGGAAGTAGTACTAGGAATGGATTGGATGTCCAAACATAAAGGGATTGATTGACTGCCAAGAAAGCCATCACCATGACCGATCACCGGAATATTAGTCGAGCATGTATCCGAAACCTTACCTCGCCAATTCAAGTGTAACAAGAGTCTAGCCCAACCTACCATTGACCAAGTCCGGATAGTCTGAATACCCGATGTATTTCTAGATGTTTTGCCCGGTATGCCCCCAGATCGAGATATCGAGTTTATCATTGAACTAATCCCCGGAACATGACCCATAGCCCAGAGACCCTATAGTATGAACCCATCGGAGTTAGAAGAACTGAAGAAGCAACTGGATTCCATGCTAGAAATTGGACTAATTCAACCAAGTGCGTCACCGTGGAGATCACCTGTCTTATTTGTGGACAAGAAAGATGGAGGTAACCGTTTATGTATGTATTATCGAAAGTTGAATGATGTCACCATCAAGAACAAGTACCCCTTGCCCAAGATAGAGGATTTGTTTGATCAGTTGACTGGTGCCCAGGTGTTTTCTAAGATTGATCATAGAACTGGCTATCATCAACTCAAGATTCGTACAGAGGATATTCCAGAGACTGCCTTTACCACCAGATATGGATTGTATGAGTATACAGTCATGTCTTTTGGATTAACCAATGCCCCCGCTTATTTCATGAATCTCATGAATAAGATTTTTATGGACTTCCTGGATAAGTTTGCCGTTGTTTTCATTGATGACATTCTGATTTATTCCAAATCAGAAGAAGAACATGAGCTACACCTAAGGACCATTCTTGGAACCCTTAGAGAGCATCAGTTGTATGCAAAATTTAGCAAATGTGAATTCTGATTACAGGAGGTAGGATTCCTCGGTCACATTGTATCAGCAGGAGGAATTGCCGTTGACCCTGCCAAAGTGAAAGATGTAGAAGATTGGCAAGCCCCAACCACTCAAACCCAAGTTCGTGCTTTTATCGATTGGCGGGATATTACCGCAAATTCGTAGAAGGATTCTCGAGTATCGCCAGACCCATGACCCAATTGCTAAAGAAGGACAAGAAGTTTGAATGGACAGACAAGTGTGAAGCGAGTTTTCAAGAACTCAAGAGGAGATTGATCTCAGCCCGAATATTAATCATGCCGGATATCACGAAGCCCTTCGATGTGTATTGTGACGCATCCAAGATTGGTCTCGGATGTGTGCTAATGCAAGAAGGCAAAGTTATATCTTATCTATCTCGACAATTGAAGCAACATGAGCAAAACTACCCAACCCATGACCTCGAACTCGCTGCAGTAGTTCTAGCCCTGAAGACATGGAGACATTACCTGATGGGAAATCTTTGTGAGATTTACTCGGATCACAAGAGCCTAAAGTATATATTCACTCAGAAGGAGTTGAATATGAGGAAGAGAAGATGGATTGAGCTAATCAAGGATTACGACCTAGACATTCACTATCACCCTGGTAAAGCCAATGTGGTAGCCGATGCCCTTAGCAGATTTCCGTGCCGCTTGAACTCCATGATTTTAGAGGAGCAACCAAGTCTGCACAAGGAGATGGAAGATTTTCGAATAGAATTAGTAAGTGAAGGATTTTTGGCTAGCATAGAACTTCAACCCACTTTGATCAGACAGATTAAAGAGGCGCAGAAGGGAAATGCTAGTATCAACGGAATCAAGCGTCGTATCGGTACAGGCAAAGTACCCAGATTCACCGAGGACGAAGAAGGAGTTCTGTGGTACAAAGGACGCCTTTGTGTACCAGCAGATTCGGAGTTGAAAGAAGTGATCTTGAAGGAGGCTCATGATACTCTTTATTCTATCCATCCCGGAGGAACGAAGATGTATCAAGATTTGAAAGAGCAATTTTGGTGGCATAAGATGAAGAGAGAAATCGGGAGCTATATCGCTAAATGTGATATATGCCAGCGAGTCAAGGCAGGACATCAAAGACCTGCTGGATTGTTGCAACCTTTGCAAATTCCGGAATGGAAATGGGATTCTGTAGGAATGGACTTTATCACTGGACTACCTACTTCTAGTAGGGGAAATGACTCTATCTAGGTCATAGTGAACGAGGCCCAAAAAAGCCCCCATTTCTGCACAAAAAACCACACCTGAGTTCAAGTTAGCGAGTTGTACGCGCTAGAAGAAAGAATAGTTAGTTAAGTCCAAGACGGAGTATCGGAGATCGAAAGGAACCGGCCAGTTGTCCAAAAGTTGCATTTCTTGCTCAAAAAACCCCCCTACCAGTTCGGGGCTAAGCGAGTTTGTACATCGCTAGAATAATAGTTTGCACCCCCACCCCAAGAACGAAGTATCGGATCGAGGAACTTCACCTCGAGATTATGGAAGAAAGTCCAAGAAGGTTTAGGAACCCGCCTAGATTTCAAGATCACGTATCACCCTCGACCGATGGACAAACGGAGCGTAAACCAACATCAAGATATGCTTAGAGCATATGTGCTAGAATATGGATCCAAGTGGGAAGACTGTCTGTCGTTTGCAGAATTTTCTTACAACAATAGTTACCAAGCCAGTTTGCAAATGGCCCAATGTGAATTCATGTATGGAAGAAAGTGTCGCACCCCTTTGAACTGGTCGGAGGTAGGAGAGAGTCAGATCTTCGGACCCGACATCCTATGAGAAGAAGAAGAGAAGGTTCACAAGATTCGTGAGCACCTCAAGACCGCCCAATCCCGACAGAAGAGTTATGCCGACAAGAGACGTCGAGACCTCGCCTTCAACATCGGAGATTTTGTTTATCTGAAAGTTTCGCCATTAAAGGGAATGCAGCGTTTCCAACTCAAAGGAAAGTTAGCCCCCAGATATATCGGACCTTTCAAAATTTTGAACCATCGAGGAGAAGTATCTTATCAACTGGAACTACCTGAAGAGATGTCAGCTGTGCACAATGTGTTCCATATCTCATTACTTCGCAAATGTCTCGAAGTCCCCGAGAAGATCGAAGTGTTCAAGAATATCGATCATCGGACCATAGAGATCAACGATGACCTGACCTATCCCGAAGTGCCCATCCGCATTTTGGAAGAAGCTTTTCAAACTACCCGAACCCAAAGCATCAAGTTTCTCAAGATTAAGTGGAGTAACCACACAGAAGAGGAAGCTACCTAGGAACGCGAAGATCACATCAGGACGGAGTTTCCCGATCTCTTCAAATCCTAGGTAATCTTTTCGTCCTTTTTCAAATCTCGGGACGAGATTTTGTTCAAGGGGGGAAGGTTTATAACATCCCAAAAATACCAAACTTAGATCATCAAACACTAATCATCAAGATTAGGGTTAACAAAACTTTTCTAAATAAAATCATGAATGCATGTATATGTGTATGCATGTATTTTGAATTTCTTTAAAAACCACCTTGTTTGTGTGATCCATTGCTTGTAAAATGTTTCTTAGGTGAATTGAACATCATCTAAAACATTTCCCACACTTTCCTTAAAGATAAGTGTCACATCCCAAGATTTTCCAAATCTTGTAATGTGAAAAATAAATAAATGAAATAAAACTTTGTTTGATTTTCAGGGCCAGAAGAAACTTTTTGAATTTAATTGGAAACTTCAAACCAATTTTAAATCAAATAAATCCTAAAGGGATTTATAAGGATAAACATTTATTAAAGGAAATTAAAATATTTTGGAATTGCTATTTTGGATCTTTTAAATAAAAGATTTGGTTTTCAAAAGAAAAGGTGGATTCATAAATAAAGATTGTTTTATAAAGCCAAATTAAAACCTTGGCCAAACTTTGGAATTAAAACATTTTGTTTTGAATAAAATAACAAAGGTTTATTTAAATAAATTAATAAGGATTTAATACCCAATTTTATTTAAATAAAAGGCTTTACCATTTTAATTAAAACATCAAAAACTTATTAAATTATTTTAAATAAGTTTTCCAAATATTTTATATTTTCAAGTAAAGCCTACTGAAGTGTTTTGACTTTATTTTAGATTTCAAAATAAATATCTTAAATAAAAATAAATCCTAGTTGATTTTATAATGAAGGTCTATTGTATTTAATGGACCCTAAAATAAAAGGTTATTTTGTTTTAAAAAAAGTTACCAAGTATTCTTTATTTCCAAATAAAACCTACTGATTTGGTTTTGAAAATATTTGGATTTCAAATGGAGATTTTGTTAATTAAATCAAACCCTATTTTATTAAATAACTAAAGATCCATTTTATTTAATTAAAGGATGGATCCTCAAAAGAATAAAAATTATTATTTTATTTTGGATTTTGGTGTATGTCGATAATAGAACCAAATTCAAAGTGCAAAGTTTTGATTGTTTGAATTGATTTGAGTGTGATTTGTTTGTTTGGAATTTCAAAATGCAATCAGAAATAGAAAAGAAAAGGTTAGAATAAAAAAATGGAATTGGATCGACCCAACCCAAAGCCCACAAGGCCCGAAATGCCCAGCTCCCTCTCCCACGACGTTTACTCATTCCCGTAACCGCAAAGAGACCGTAGGTGGACCCTTCCCTCACTCTTTTCCCACTGACCAGCAGACCCCACTTTCCCCCTCCTCCTGTTCATCCTCCTCACCCACGCGACCTCCTTCCCCCAAACCTCGCTGCCGTTGCTGCCATTCAAAGTCGCGATCAATTCGCAGTGATGCCGCATTAAACCTCGCCGTGAATGCACGCTATTAAGCGCTGTGTCTTCTCCTCCTTTTCCTCTCGCCGCCACCTTCTCCGCCCGAGGTCCAAAATTCGCCCAACACCCTGTTCGACGACACCTCGGTGGCGATTCCGCCAAGTATCACCACCCTTGCCTCCCGAGCACGCTAGCAGACTCCTCCGGACACTCCTCCCGCATTCACCCATTCGACCGCGCGTCCTGCAACACGCTCGTCAAGCTTCCGAACGCCGCCGCGTCTGCAACCTCTCCGACGAGCCCCACAGGTAGTTTCCGACCACCCCGTGCCATCTCGTTCACGCACGCGTCTTCTCCGTGACCTTCCGCACCTAACCATGCCCCTGTCTTGCCTTAGGGCGATCTACAACGTCGCCTTCGATCGCGAACAGAACCACCCGACGCCGTTCTCTACTCCGGCGAGCAATTGCCGCGATGCGAGCGCCCTTGTCAAGCCAACAAAGACGCCGAGCATCACCACAGCTGCGATTCGGTGAGCACTTTCCTCCCTCTTTGCTCGTTTTACCAAGACCGCCACCGCTCGCCGCCGCTAGCCGTCGGCCGCCACTTTTGGTCCAAATAATCGATCAGAGATCTAGATTGAGCGAGCAGGATTAGATCACTTAACCGCGAAGAGGTACGAGTCCTGTGCCGCACGATCGATTAGATCCAACGCACCGCAACGCCGATCCGACCGAACCGGTACTGACCAGTTAAAACACGACGCGTGGCCAGGTCTGTTTAAAAACAGAAGTTTGAAATCTGATTTAGTTGTGAAATTCAAACCCTTGTAACTTTGGATCCACACGTCCAAAAATTACAAATTTTATGTCGTTGGATTCAGGAGAGCAAGCCCTAGCCAACCATACCCTTGGTTTAGTAAATAGTATCTATTAATCTACTTGTTTCTACAGATTCTTTTGTGTGCTTGTTTAGATTAGAAAAATTGTTTAAAAATGTTTTTAGGGTTAAAACCTTTGCAAAATGGTTTGTTGTGACCTTACTGACCATAGGAACCAACCCTTGGTGTTGAAAATGATTTTGGTAAAATTTAGGTTGGATTAATTGACTTAGCCAATTTCTAGCCAATTAAAATTGTTGATTTTATTATGAAAATGTTTTTATAAAGAAAACTTTGGGAAAATGCTTTAGACCAAACCTACTGACCCAAAACACCAAGTTTTGCAATAGCAACTCATTTGGTGAATAACATAAAGTTTTACTTTGATAAAAATGTTTTCACCACATAAAAATGATGATGGATTTTAAAATAGTTTTTGAAACAAAACCCTTTTTGCAAATGACTTTTCCACTATGGAAAAATGTCCACTTTGGACCTTACAAAGTTTAGAAGCCTAGTGGAGACCATCCTTGCAAATAAAACCATCTTAAGCATGTTCCCATGCATGACTTAGAATCCATTGTTTTGTGTGTGTGAAATTGGTTATTTGACTTTGATTTGGAATGTTAGTTGATTTTGTGTTTTCTTGATTTACTTGTAGTGAAGTTAGAGAAGTGTGAGACTAGCAAGATCAAGGAGTGTTCCCTTCCAAAAAGGCAAGTTACACTATCATACAAAAGTCCTACTATTTTCATTATACTTAGTGGATTTTGAAACATGCACGAAAATGATTTATACTTATGCTATGCTAAATCCTAATAGGATTCCTTATATATACCTTAGTGAAAAACAATGTAGTTGTTACATGCTTAGCCATGCTATATTTTGAAAAGAGATACATGTTGAGATTTTACAAAGGTTGAGAAAAGGACTTGTGTTTTACATAATAAAACAAGGACTCAATGAACCACCTAGGTGGAGGATACTTTAAATTTTGGAGAGGGTGGCAACAAAAGGAACCATGTTTATGGGAATCACTTTGTGTTGTGCTCCAAAAGAAAACCACCTAGGAAACTTAGAGATTGAACATGTTTCTCCAATTGTGGCTTTCTTGTGCAACCACATGCTATTATGGCTCTGGCTTAGTCAACTACATTGGGAAGACCCATGCACTGCCTTCGCTTAATCGGACATGGGGATCTGGAATGCTTCATGGTGTCAAGGCAAGCTAGCAATGGTGTATGGGAGGACCCTTTGAAAGACTTCACATTCTCAATCACAAGATTCCATCTTGGTGAGCACTAATCCAGAGGGCCACTAGTGGCAAAAGGATGGGATTGTGACATGTGGGTAAAGTGTACCTTCTGAGAAGTTAATAAAATCTAAGTACTTAGTTGTGTCCCGGTTATGGACAATCGAGCAACTAAAGTTTGAACTATGGGAGATCTCGATTCCAACTTCTTAAATAAAACTTGATGTACTTGGGGTTACCAAGGAATTCAAAGAGATTTTGATAAAAATTGTTGCACTTGGGGTTACCAAGGAGCTCAAGAGACTTTGACAAAACTTGATGTACTTGGGGTTACCAAGGAACTCAAGAGATTTTGTTAAAAACATGAACACTTGGGGTTACCAAGGAACTCATGAGATTTTGATAAAACTTGTTGCACTTGGGGTTACCAAGTAGCTCAAGGGATTTTGACAAGGACTTGAACACTTGAGTTTCTACCAAGGAGTTTCAAGGAACTTGGAAAAAGAGATTTGACAAAGGACCAAAACCATTTTGAAAAGATAGGATAAATTTTGCTTTATGCAAATGAGCCTTAAACTCTACTTAACCAAATATGCATGTAATGATAGGATCCACTTATATTCCACATAGTAGTGAAACTTGCCAATACAATTCCAATGTATTGACCCTTGTGGCTATAATTTTGTAATGTTGCAGGTTTGATTGATTTTAGTTAAGATTGATTGATTAGGATTACAAAGTATACAACCAACATCTGCCTGTTGCACTTTGAAGATGAAGGACCCTATGACTATAGTTATTCCACTGCAATGTAATGTAATAGCCAAATGAGCTATGTATGATGTAATAAAATTATGTTATTCCTGGTTATAAAGTTATGTTATGACCTTTGTATCTTGATATTACATCTTAACTGTGGATGCTAGCTATTGATCCAGGGACTAGCATTGTAAACACAGGGGGCTCTATCTTATTAAAGATTGGGACCTCTACAGATGGTATCAGAGCATTGTGTTGCCTGTAGGATTTGTAAACCTAGGATTGGACAAAAACCCTTAGAAAAATAGGAGTTGTATTTGTTCCAAAAACTTATTTACAAAAAACACTTGTAAACTCTTTCCTCAACCATTTTGGTTTCAACTCTACTTCTCTTATATTTCAAACTCGATGGAAAAACCAACCCCATGGCCAAAGACTACACCATGTGCAAAGGACTACTTCAACTCTAATGACTTCAACTTCTTCAACTCTAATGACTTCAACATCTTCAGCATGTTCACCAAGGACTTCCAACTTGGATATCACTAAGGACTACAAGTGAGACAAGGAAATCTTACTCAAGATTTAGAGACTGAGGGAATTCAAAATAAGAATGAGCCATCAACAACTTTGAAGTCTTGCAACCAAGAGTTTTTTTTCTCAAGGAAACCATGATCCCAAGTAAGAAGAAGCAACCAAGAATGATGGAAAGATCACAAGTGAAATATATAGATGGACCACCATATTTTAGTTAAGTCAAAACCACCAATTTATGTGGAGTAACAAAAATATTTTGTTGCCTAAGTATGTGCTTGAAGCATTGTTGTTTGAGTGAAAGGTTTGGTTTGTGATTGCTTCTGTGAATTGTGATATGTGTGATTAGAGATGATTCCTTAGAAAAACCTTTTACCTATTCTAATCTCCCTTCAACCCAAACAGATGACTACTCCAAGAGACTCCAACATCAAGGTTGATGACACCAACACCAACCAAGGGGATAGCATGAAAGAGCTCATAGCAACCCAGAACCAGTTAAACCAACTGACAGCTCAGTTCATAGCCAACAATAGTGATAAAGATCCAGCACTGCAAAAGTTTTTGGAAGAACAATCCCAACTAATGCTTAAGGTGACTAATCAAATGATAAACATGGAAGAAAGCTATCCCAAAGGAGTTTATGATAACAAGGATGACAAGAATGTTGTTCTAGATGGAGCCCCATCTTACATTATTTGTGGAGACAAGGATCATACTTCCAAGGAGCATGAAGATCAATGCCCTAACTGTGAAGAAAATCATCCTGTTGGACAATGTCCCACCTCTCAAGCCACTTGTTATTTGTGTGAAGGAAACAATCATGCCCCTATCCAATGCCCCATCTATGCCATTGTTGAACAAAGGAAACAAGAAGGATCCAAGTATGCCAAGAATGTTGATGGCAAAGGAAAAGGACCACTTATACCTCCAAACAAGACAACCCAATTCAAAGGATCAAAGAAACCCAAGAAGCAAAAGATAGACAAAAGCCATGTGCAATGTCATCAGTGTAAGGAAATGGGACACTATTCTGGTGAATGCCCAAAGAACCCGAAGAATAAAGAAATTGGCCAAGTAGTGTGCAACAACTGCAGAGAGCTAGGCCATTATGTAGCAACTTGTCCACAAGAGCCACGTGAAGAACTCAAGGACATCCATTGTTTCAACTGCAAGAATCCAGGACATTATGCAAGCAACTGTCCAGAAAAGATGAAGAACAAGATGAACAAGCCTATGGAGAAACTCAACCTTGGCCCATGAGTCAAGTGTGGAAACAAAGGACACAATGCAAAAGTTTGCTTAGAGAAGTTTTACCCAGGATCCCAAGAAGGACAATATGTAATCTTTGTTTGAAAATTTTAAGGGTGGTAGTACCCTAGTTGTTTTGAACCTGCTTGTAACCCTGCCTTCCCAAATCTCGGGACGAGATTTACTTTAAGGGTGGTAGCCTGTCACATCCCAAGATTTTCCAAATCTTGTAATGTGAAAAATAAATAAATGAAATAAAACTTTGTTTGATTTTCAGGGCCAGAAGAAACTTTTTGAATTTAATTGGAAACTTCAAAACAATTTTAAATCAAATAAATCCTAAAGGGATTTATAAGGATAAACATTTATTAAAGGAAATTAAAATATTTTGGAATTGCTATTTTGGATCTTTTAAATAAAAGATTTGGTTTTCAAAAGAAAAGGTGGATTCATAAATAAAGATTGTTTTATAAAGCCAAATTAAAACCTTGGCCAAACTTTGGAATTAAAACATTTTGTTTTGAATAAAAATAACAAAGGTTTATTTAAATAAATTAATAAGGATTTAATACCCAATTTTATTTAAATAAAAGGCTTTACCATTTTAATTAAAACATCAAAAACTTATTAAATTATTTTAAATAAGTTTTCCAAATATTTTATATTTTCAAGTAAAGCCTACTGAAGTGTTTTGACTTTATTTTAGATTTCAAAATAAATATCTTAAATAAAAATAAATCCTAGTTGATTTTATAATGAAGGTCTATTGTATTTAATGGACCCTAAAATAAAAGGTTATTTTGTTTTAAAAAAAGTTACCAAGTATTCTTTATTTCCAAATAAAACCTACTGATTTGGTTTTGAAAATATTTGGATTTCAAATGGAGATTTTTGTTAATTAAATCAAACCCTATTTTATTAAATAACTAAAGATCCATTTTATTTAATTAAAGGATGGATCCTCAAAAGAATAAAAATTATTATTTTATTTTGGATTTTGGTGTATATAGATAAACAGAACCAAATTCAAAGTGCAAAGTTTGCTGATTGTTTGAATTGATTTAAGTGTGATTTGTTTGTTTGGAATTTCAAAACAGAAATCAGAAATAGAAAAAGAAAAGGTTACAGAATAAAAAAATGGAATTGGATCTGACCCAACCCAAGCAGCCCAAGGCCTGTAACAGCCCCCCTCTCCCACGACGAAGCGTTTTCTACTCATTCCCAGAACCGCAAAGAGACTGACCGGTGGACCCTTCCCTCACTCTTTTCCCACTGACCAGCAGACCCCACTTTCCCACTCCTCCTGTTCATCCTCCTCACCCACGCGACCTCCTTCCCCCAAACCTCGCTGCCGTTGCTGCCATTCAAAGTCGCGATCAATTCGCAGTGATGCCGCGCATTAAACCTCGCCGTGAATGCACGCTATTAAGCGCCTGCGTCTTCTCCTCCTTTTCCCTCTGTCGCCACTCCTTCTCCGCCCCGAGGCTGCCAAAATTCGGCCCAGCACTCCCTCTGTTCCGACGACACCTCGGTGACGATTCCGGCCAAGTATCACCACCCCTTGCCTCCCTGAGCACGCTAGCAGATTCCCCACTCCCAGACACTCCTCCCCGTACCACCCATTCGACCGCGGGCGTCCCAGAACACCGGCTACGTCAAGCTTCCGAACGCCGCCGCGTCTGCAACCTCTCCGACGAGCCCCACAGGTAGTTTCCGACCACCCCGTGCCATCTCGTTCACGCACGCGTCTTCTCCGTGACCTTCCGCACCTAACCATGCCCCTGTCTTGCCTTAGGGCGATCTACAACGTCGCCTTCGACCGCGAACAGAACCACCCGACGCCGTTCTCTACTCCGGCGAGCAATTGCTGCAGTACCCGAGCGCCCCTTGTCAAGCCAACAGCACGTCGAGCATCACCACAGCCCTGCGATTCTGGTGAGCACTTTCCCTCCCCTCTTTGCTTCCTGTTTTGCCAGCACCGCCACCGCCTGGCCGTGCGCCGCCGCTAGCCACCGTCGGCGCCGCTCACTTTTGGTCCAGCGAATCAGTACCGTAGGATCTAGATTGAGCGAGCAGGATTAGATCACTTAACCGCGAAGAGGTACGAGTCCTGTGCCGCACGATCGATTAGATCCAACGCACCGCAACGCCGATCCGACCGAACCGGTACTGACCAGTTAAAACACGACGTGGCTGTGTCTGTTTAAAAACAGAAGTTTGAAATCTGATTTAGTTGTGAAATTCAAACCCTTGTAACTTTGGATCCACACGTCCAAAAATTACAAATTTTATGTCGTTGGATTCAGGAGAGCAAGACCTAGCCAACCATACCCTTGGTTTAGTAAATAGTATATGTTAATCTACTTGTTTCTACAGATTATTTTGTGTGCTTGTTTAGATTAGAAAAATTGTTTAAAAATGTTTTTAGGGTTAAAACCTTTGCAAAATGGTTTTTTGTGACCTTACTGACCCTAGGAACCAACCCTTGGTGTTAAAAATGATTTTGGTAAAATTTAGGTTGGATTAATTGACTTAGCCAATTTCTAGCCAATTAAAATTGTTGATTTTATTATGAAAGTGTTTTTGTAAAGAAAACTTTGGGAAAATGCTTTAGACCAAACCTACTGACCCAAAACACCAAGTTTTGCAATAGCAACTCATTTGGTGAAAAACATAAAGTTTTGCTTTGATAAAAATGTTTTCACCACATAAAAATGATGATGGATTTTAAAATAGTTTTTGAAACAAAACCCTTTTTGCAAATGACTTTTCCACTATGGAAAAATGTCCACTTTGGACCTTACAAAGTTTATAAGCCTAGTGGAGACCATCCTTGCAAATAAAACCATCTTAAGCATGTTCCCATGCATGACTTAGAATCCATTGTTTTGTGTGTGTGAAATTGGTTGTGTGACTTTGATTTGGAATGTTAGTTGATTTTGTGTTTGCTTGATTGACTTGTAGTGAAGTTAGAGAAGTGTGAGACTATCAAGATCAAGGAGTGAACCACCATTCCCTTCCAAAAAGGCAAGTTACACTATCATACAAAAGTCCTACTATTTTCATTATACTTAGTGGATTTTGAAACATGCACGAAAATGATTTATACTTATGCTATGCTAAATCCTAATAGGATTCCTTATATATACCTTAGTGAAAAACAATGTAGTTGTTACATGCTTAGCCATGCTATATTTTGAAAAGAGATACATGTTGAGATTTTACAAAGGTTGAGAAAAGGACTTGTGTTTTACATAATAAAACAAGGACTCAATGAACCACCTAGGTGGAGGATACTTTAAATTTTGGAGAGGGTGGCAACAAAAGGAACCATGTTTATGGGAATCACTTTGTGTTGTGCTCCAAAATAAAACCACCTAGGAAACTTAGAGATTGAACATGTTTCTCCAATTGTGGCTTTCGTGTGCAACCACATGCTATTATGGCTCTGGCTTAGTCAACTACATTGGGAAGACCCATGCACCGCCTTGATTAGCGGACATGGGGATCTGGAATGCTTCATGGTGTCAAAAGGCAAGCTAGCAATGGTGTATGGGAGGACCCTTTGGAAAGACTTCGTCACATTCTCAATCTGCCAGTACTCCATCTTGGTGAGCACTAATCCAGTAGGCCACTAGTGGCAAAAGGATGGGATTGTGACATGTGGGTAAAGTGTACTCCTTCTGTAGAAGTTAATAAAATCTAAGTACTTAGTTGTGTCCCCGGTTATGGACAATACTGAGCAACTAAAGTTTGAACTATGGGAGATCTCGACATTCCAACTTCTTAAATAAAAACTTGATGCACTTGGGGGTACCAAGGAATTCAAAGAGATTTTGATAAAACTTGTTGCACTTGGGGGTACCAAGGAGCTCAAGAGACTTTGACAAAACTTGATGTACTTGGGGTTACCAAGGAACTCAAGAGATTTTGTTAAAAACATGAACACTTGGGGTTACCAAGGAACTCATGAGATTTTGATAAAACTTGTTGCACTTGGGGTTACCAAGTAGCTCAAGGGATTTTGACAAGGACTTGAACACTTGAGTTTCTACCAAGGAGTTTGAAGGAACTTGGAAAAAGAGATTTGACAAAGGACCAAAACCATTTTGAAAAGATAGGATAAATTTTGCTTTATGCAAATGAGCCTTAAACTCTACTTAACCAAATATGCATGTAATGATAGGATCCACTTATATTCCACATAGTAGTGAAACTTGCCAATACAATTCCAATGTATTGACCCTTGTGGCTGTAATTTGTAATGTTGCAGGTTTGATTGATTTTAGTGAAGATTGATTGATTAGGATTACAAAGTCTATAACCAACATCTGCCTGTGGCACTTTGAAGATGAAGGACCCTATGACTATAGTTATTCCGCTGCAATGTAATGTAATAGCCAAATGAGCTATGTATGATGTAATAAAATTATGTTATTCCTGGTTATAAAGTTATGTTATGACCTTTGTATCTTGATATTACATCTTAACTGTGGATGCTAGCTATTGATCCAGGGACTAGCATTGTAAACACAGGGGGCTCTATCTTATTAAAGATTGGGACCTCTACAACAAGTAAATCAAAACAAATATATTAAGTGAATGGTAATTTTGACCAATTTAACTCCCATGCCTACTTTGGCTGTCTCAAACTTTCAGAACCTAACAGAAACTTTTATGGATCTTTGCACCCCTTGAATGTACTCATAACAGAGTATCAAGGCCCACGTTGTGATCATCCAGAAACTTTCAAATGCATAGTTTAAATGACAATTCAAAATTGAATCTTCTTCATATGGGAAGATCCCACTTTTTCAAAACCCACTCAAACAAGCTCAACTTTCAAAACCCAAGCATCTGCAGACTCACCAGCACCAATCTAGCAAACCCACCAAAAATCATTTCAAAATTCAAAACCTGATTTCATGCGGCCATTTCATCAAACAGGTTGCAGACACAAATCAAACAAAACATCAAACACTATAGTGTGCAGTGATTCTTGCCTAACTTGTTCCCTAGTTAGCTCACACACAGCTCCGTAGATCATCTAGAAAGTTTAGCCCAACACTAGCACCCCTGTGAGCTTGCCATTGCCATTAATGGTGAACAGCCGAGCACCCCAATGTCACCCCATTGTGGACAGCAAGCTAGAGGAAGAACTAGCCGTGCCAACCTTTTCTAGGAGGCAGCCCACCGTCCACCGCCACTCATTGTCCCAGCCGCAAGCGTTGCCAAGCCCTGGACCACGCGCACAAGCCGCGCCCAGACCATGCCGAGCGTGCGACAGAGCGCCACCCTCGACCAGCATCCACAGACCGCGCGCCGCCCTCTCCGCGTGCATACACGATCGCCATCAACCCAGGAGACCGCCAGACATCCTCATTTGCCGCCCCGTGCCGCACAACCATCGTCCGCCGTCGAAGACGCCGCCTCGCCGCAGAGCACCGCCGTTCACCAAACCACCGCCCCATGCCTCGCGACATGTCGTTGAGCATCGCCAGAGACACACCGCCTACCCTTGCCCATGCCAATAGCCGCTGTAATGTCGCCGACGAGCTCACCGTCGCCCGACGGTCCCTCGCCGACTATAAATAGAGGCCACCCGCCGATTTCTTCACACCATCTCACTCCCTATCCTCACTGATCGCCACACCATTCTCGAGCAAGCGACCACCTCGCCGGAATTTCACTGGAGCCTGCCGCTGCCGGAGAAGAAAGGAGCCAGCGATTGGAGCCGCCCCAGGAGCTGCCGCGACCACCCCTGAGTTCGCCGTCGTCGGCTTCCTTGTTCGCCCGCCTCACAGACATTCGCCAGTGCCCCGGTGAGCCCCCAGCGACCCTCACTGGCCGCACCAGGTTATGTTCTCGCCGGAGTTGTCTCGCGTCGACGATGACTCCCAGCCGTTAGATTAGAACTAGATCGAACGATCCACGTTGCCCCATACCGCTTCGCCCAGCCCCGTGTCACTAACGAATGGGGACACCCACTTAAGCAGCCATGAGCACTGCGCTTAGCAGGCCGCCTTAAATTTCCCTTGCGCCAGATTATTCAAATTTAATCTTTTTCTATTTCAATTCAAACACATTTCTGTACTCAACTTCAAAAATCAACCCAGATCGATTCAGTGCACCTATTTGAATGAAACCAATTTTGTTGGAAAGGTCTGTGAATGCTGAATCCAAGCCCGTTGGATTCAAGGCATTTGGATCTATAGATCACCCCTGGTAAAAATAACAAGGCAGAAGCTTTTCTGCATTCAAACATTTTTCAAATTTAAACCATAATAGCTCTTGAGTTGATTCCAACTCTCAAAAATCACATTTAACCATACCTTTCAGAATATGTAAAAATATATAGGTTTACTTGCAGAAATATTGTTCAAGTAATAAAAGAATGCTTCATAAGCATTTCTAGCCACTTTAATTAATTAAAATAAAAGGGTAAAACCTTATTAAATTGTGACACCACTTTAAATCACATTCCCATGGACTACAATATGTGGTGATGACATGTGTCAACATGATCCCATGTTTAGTTTGGAGAATATTAAATCTTAAGTAATTTTTCAATGAGTAGAAATTATTTTTCTAAAAATAAAAAGATTTAAACCAAGCCTTAACCTTGTAATGTTAGAGATGATGCTAGATCATCTATAGGACCCTTGCGTGTGATGATTGCAAGTAGTTAAGTATTGTTTGGTGATTGTGTACCTCGTATTTATTCATAGACGCTAGTACCGACCAAGGATACGAGGAGGAAGGAGGATACTACGAAGAGGAAGACGAGGAGAACTTCAACCACTGCTCTGCACAAGGCAAGCTTATATTGACACTGATGCAAGATAGTAACTATGCAAGATTATAATGATATTGATGCAAGCTAACCCTTGCAAGATACCCTACTGATGCCACAAACCCATACTTGTGATATGACTACTTTATGCCTTAAGCATATGTGATCATACCCACTTGATAAACCAAATCCTAGTTTTATGTGCAAGCTTCTTACTTTATTTCTTTATCAAAGCTTACTTAGAGTTTGGTAGATACTAGACAGTTGTGCTGAAGGTTGCATAAAGAGCATAAAATTTGGCCTAAGCTAGATAACCTTGATGTCATCCTAAGGCATACGTTTGAACCTAGTTAAAATCCCACTAGTTTACCACCCCTCATCAGTGCTTACCCCCAACTGTAGATGCTAGTGCTAAGCATAAAACTTGATCAACTTTAGATTTGAATACTTGGTGGAAAAATGGTTATGAAAACCTTGGAATGATGGATCATTCTATTGAAATGTTTTGGACATGTGTTTCCAAACACTTGATGATTTTGGTGATGAAAATATTGAGGCATGAGCCTTAGCCCTTTATAAAACTGATGGTTGTATGGATGCGATACCATTCCAATTTTATCGTACAACCATAATACCCGAAGATTGGGTAGGGCTTGACTGGAAACTTATATTCCTTAGTATTAGTTCCCTCACGGCCAAGGCCTGAGCTGAGGTTACCTTGTGAAGATTGTCCACCTGTGTAGTACCCAAGATGACAGTTGGTCATGGTTGGGAGGCCAAACTCACAGGAGAGGTGCTTATACTAGGGCGTGTAATTGAAAGGTTAGGATTGATTATCCGCATACTAAGTATGGCGAATTCAGGATTTGTTCCTGACGGATGTCTCGAATGTTGTGGTGAAAGTGTACAATCTGCAGTGTCAAACTATTCGAATAGTCGTCCGGGTTATGGACAGTTAGAGTGGCCATACTGTTCCCCCATCATACTTTTCAAAAAGACTTGTGAAATGAATTGAGACTTTGACTTGACCACAACAGAGTTGTGACCTAAATTACAAGATCCCACTTAGGAGTTATAAAATTGTGACTAGTTTTGGAACCGAGTAGAGATAAACCTGGCTTTTTGCAAAACAACCCTAGAGCCTAGTGTCCTATTATCCAAAAACCCCTTACCTGTTAGTATTAGTTTGCGAGTACTTAAAGAGTACTCATGGCTTTGTCCCTGGCTATTCCCATGGCCAGACTATGAAGAGGAGTATCTGGAAGATGGACCCCAGGAAGGTTACGACAACTAGGATCATCTCCCATCGTCAGCATTGCCTGTGACCCTGAAGATGGAGCTTCGCCTACGCTACCGTTATTATTACGTATTCCGCTGCTTGAAGTTATATTAAGAACTGGATCATGAGATCCCTATTTGTGTAAGAACTTATGTATCGTTGTAACGGATGATGTACTATTGTATCCAATTCTGTTATGTCTCGCAAAAATGGTAATCCTAGGATTGCGATGTATGGCATAACAGGCATCTAGGATTGAAAAATCCGGGTGTTGACACTTTACAAGATTCCTATGCATAGGTAGTGGGTTAGACTTAAATGTGTTTTGAATTTGCTTCTCGATGCTCTCTTTTACTTCATCTCATATTTCTTATGTGAGCATGTTCTCAAACTATTAAGCCTAACTTAAAGGCATTAAAGAAAAGTACTTGTTGGGAGATAACCCAAGAGTTTCCTTGAGTCTTGGAAGTTATTACTTCAGTAATGACCTCTCCTTATCCTTTTTGTTTGATTTTTGTGCCAAGAATGACCTCTAATGAGAGGGAAGTCAGATTTAGGGAGTTGCTGTCCCGAAATAGATTTCTATCCTCCACCATAAAAATTCGTGAGGAGTCTATGTAACTCGGATTGAGCTGATAATTTACGAATAAACCCCCCAGTATGTCTAACTTTCGTTAGTTCAACACTTTTTTATTTGAGCAACAGAATATTTTCAAAAAAATCGGTTTCTACCTGCTGGTCTGTTTTGACAGATTTTTGCCATTATTTGCATTTGCTTCTTATTGATTCCTTTTTGAGTTCTCTTTTGGGGAATTGAGCTTTTTGAAGGAGTTGCTATAGTAGCTTGTGTTTTAGTGAAAAAATTTCCGTTTCAAAGCTTTGCCAAAGCTCTAATATCTTTTGAATAAACTAATGTTGCTAATGAAGATTGTGTGAAGTTTTGTATGAAGGAAAAAATTTCAGGTGTAGAGAGAGAATGATGTAATGAGATGAAGAATGGACAAAAGCTCAAGCTTGGGGATGCCACCATGGTGTCAACCCAAGAAATATCCATGAGTTACAAGCGTCAAAGCTTGGGATGCCCAAGGCATCCCCTTCTTCATCAATAAAACTCTCAGTCTCTACGACACCTGGTTTTATTGTTTCATGCACAGTTGTGTTGTTCTTGGAGCGTCTTAGTTTTCTTTTACTTTGCTTAGGTTGTTTAGTTTGCTTGAATAAAGTAGTTTGGACCCTTGTTCTCGCTGTGTTGTTTCAAATAAGTCAATTGGTGTTGGAAAGGAGTATAAAGTTCTTGCTTGAAAGTGCAAGAGGAGCTTGCTTTGACTGTGACTTAGACTTTAGCATGTCATGCTACGTGTTGTTTTGACCTTATGCTTAGTGATTATTGCTGTAGCATGACTTGTTCCAAACAATTGGGATTGCTTAGTGTGCCTTGAAAGAATTAGGTGTTGCTTTAGCATACAAAAGCATAGTATTATGGTATTCTCCTTTGATGTTTTGTTTGGGTTGACTTGACACGTGCTCACACCATGTTATGACTATGAAAAAGTCACCATAGCCTCTATGATCATTTAGTCCTTGACTTGTAGTACCACTCTATGCTTTGATTAGTAATGTTTTGTCACTCTGCATGATTATGGCCATTATTGCTCTCTTAGTTGGTTGCTCCCAGTCGTTTGCTAGCCTCCACTTGTATGAGTAAGCTCTACTCATGCTTCCAACTCCCAAGAAACCAAGTTATTCCAAAGTGTCCTCTATAAAATCCTATGAATTAAAAACTATTTTGTTATGTGAAAACTTAGTGATTAAAGCCCTCACAAACTTGATGGCACACTTTATATTCTTTGCCCCTAATAAACTTGAACCATTGTGTCGTCTATGTTGTATATGCTTGCACTTATACGTTGGAATTAGCATAACCATGTTGTCATGGGGAAAGTTTTCAACATTTCACTTGTACTTTGTACTCATTTGATATCATGCTCTTTTGTCCATGGATGTCACCGGTGTGAAATAAAGAGGGAACTTGTAAGTCCATGGAGTATGTATTTTGTGTTAGAGAAACATCTGAGCCGCTAGCCTAAGCCATGCCTAATCATGGTGGAAACTTGCAGCATCACCATAGTGATCTATCTATGAAGCATCCTCAATAAAAAGCTATGCATATAGTAAATAAAAAGATCACTGAGATGCTCATTGTCTGCTTGCCTTGTCATTTTGGTTATGGGATATCTCCTGTACCATGTGCAAGGGGTACCTCGTTGACGGTTCTCTATGATACGCATGTACTTACAATGACAAGAACTTACAAGTGACTGAAGTTGAGTAGCATGAGGTGTGGCCCTCGTATTCAAGGGACTTGAGATTGCCAACTTATACTTTGTCAAGCACATACTCCTTAGTTTGTTCACTTTAACCTTAATCACTTCAAGATGCTTATGATAGGGGCAATAAGGGCTGAAAGCTAACAAGTACCATAATTTTTGGAAGCTCTTTTTGAAACTTGAAATCCCTGCTTCCCTTTGTGAATGGCCTTTATTTTACTTTTATGTTGAGTCTCCACCTTCTACCTTTAGGCACCATTAAGAGAGCATAGTTGCCATTCTTAGTTCTATGTACAGTGTCCCAAAACCTATTGATTGATGCATATTGTGATATTACTTATTCTTGTGCTATTTGTTTCTAGTCACCCTTGTGAACTTTCAAGGTGTCCTATGCATCTATTTGATACTCTATGAGGGACAAGCTGATTGCCACTATGCCATGTTTTCTGTTTGTGAAACAAACAAACAAACAAACAAACATTTTTCAATGCATGTTATTCATGATCTTTGTTTGTAGCCTTTCATGTTGCATGCATAGTTACTTTGTCTTATTGTTAGAACTCCATATTTCATGCACATGTTTAGAGTTCTTTGATCCCAGCTTTCAATGCTTGCAAATGGTTTGATGTTTATTGTGAAGGTGCATGTCACCTCAAAAATTATTCTTTTTATCACTTACCTACTCGAGGACGAGAAGGAGTTAAGCATGGGGATGCTTGATACGTCGGAAACGTATCTGTAATTTTTGATGTTCCATGCTTGTTTAGTATCTACTTTGCTTTGCTTTGTCTACACTTTGAGGTGTTTTTATATCTTTTCTGGAACTAACCTATTAACAAGTTGCCATAGTGCCAGTTGCCTGTTTTCTTCTGTTTTTGGTTCCAGAAAGGCAGAAAATCAATATTCTTGGAATTGGACGGGACAAAATCCAAAGTCAATATTTTACCGTGGGCGACACGAATCCAGAAGACGAGACGGAGAGGCGAGCCAGGGCGGCCAGACCCTCCTAGGCGTGGCCAGGGTGGGCCCATGCCTGGGCAGGGTGTGGGGCCCCTGGTTGCCTCCTAGCCTCGCCTCTTCGCCTATAAGAAGCCCCTGATGCATAAACCCTAGGCACCCGATCAAAACTCCACGAAACCGTCTGTAGCCGCCGCCACCATCGTCCCTAGATCGGGGGGATCTGAAGTTCTTCCCCGCACCCTGCCGAAGGGGAGATCATCCCGAAGGCCTTATTCTCCGGTATGATGCGTGAGTAGTTCCACCTTGTACTATGGGTCCATGTAGTAGCTAGATGGTTGTATCTCCTCCTTGTGCTTTCATGTATAGATCTTGTGAGCTCCGTTCATGATCAAGATCTAATCTATTTGTAATCATGCATGTTGTGTTTGCGGGGATCCGATGGATATTTAGATTACTATGTCAGATTGATTAATGGTTTTGTCTATTTGATTCTATCATGTATGTGTTTTTTGTGATCTTGCGTGCTCTTCGTCGTTAGTAGCTATCTTGGCCAAGTAGTTGCTAGTGACTCCAAGAGGGGGTATTTATGCTCGATAGTGGGTTCATGCCTCTAGTTTCCAAGGGAAGTGACAGAAATCTCTTCGGTTGTAGATGTGTTGTTGCTACTAGGGAGAAAACAACGGTCTCTTGTTCATGGAACAACTGGATTGTTTACCTTACACACTTTGCTTAAAGTAGTTGTCTATTGCTTGCAACTTAATACTGGAGGGGGTTCGGATGATAATCTAAAGGTGGACTTCTAGTCATAGATGCAGTTGGATGGCGGTCTATGTATCTTGTTGTATTGCCCGATCGAATCTCATAGGATCTTTTTGTCTTGTATTGCATTGTTATGCCTTGCTCAGTTCCTGTCAATTGCCCTGCTGTAATTTGTTTACCCTTCATGCCATGTTGTTTATCTAAGGATAGCACCTCTAGTGAACTATGGACCCCGGTCCAATCTTTACCATTGATACATCTTCCACTGTTACTTGTTTATTTGTTGCAAACCACCATTACCTTCCACACCATACGTTGCGAGAAGAAACAGACAGCCTTAGTTGTCTCCGTCATCCACAGCTGTAGCTCCACGCCATGGATGAGTCACCGACCCACTTAACATATCCAAAATCCCAAGGATAGCGCCATAAATAGGCTGCCACCGTTTTACTTTTCGTCACCTCCTCCTCCTTCGCCTCTGTTTCTTACCCGGTTGTTACCCCTATGGCGGTAGCACCGCAGCAAAGAGGCCCACCGGCGCCCACCTCCCGATCCTGCTATAAATAGGGCTCGAATCCGCCCCTCTAGAGCCAAGCTGACCAGACACCATTGTCGTATTCTTGGGACTCTGCTCCATCCATTACTGAACAATCAAACCGGTGAGCTTAACAACCTCACTGATTTGTTGGGGCAAAGTCTTGAGTTTGTGTTGTGCGGGTCTCCGTGTTGCTTGCAACATCTGTGTGACGTTTCCTTCCTCCTACTGGTTCGATAACCTTGGTTTCTTACTGAGGGAAAACTTGCTGATGTGTTGCTTCACACCCTGCTCTTGGGGTTTCCCAACGAAGTGCTTCCCAGTACCATCAGAGTGCCAACAGCTTTATAGTCACTGTAAGTGCTAACATCCCTCCGTCTACCAACAAGTAGTTTTCTCCATCAAGTCCCCACAAGAGGAAAATATTGAGAGGTCGACTTCTCCCAACATCAAGATAAAGACAATCTAACACATGGTCATAGCGATGAATATCATAATATACTTTATCTTATTTCAATCCCATGCTAGGGTTTGTCCATCTCCCCAAGAACTAATGATCTAATCAGACATGGAGGCAAACATCATCATGACAATGGTAATGGAAACGATTATCGATGAATAGTACTTGTATAAATCCACAACTAGTGCAAGAATTACAACAAAATCTAGATGTGATGGATGGAGGTGATGACGGTGATGAAGATGCAGCGGTTGATGAAGATGGAGATCGATGCATTGGCCTCCCAGATCTGCTTAGGGCAGAGATGGATCCCTAGGGAAAGTTCCCCCTCCAGATGCCTTCGGAGGTTAGGTTTTGGCGATTTTTGGGTGTTCTGTATGTCGTCTCTCCGAACCAGTTGCACGGGGTGAAACTATTTGAGGAGGCGGAGGCGGTGCCAATTATATGGCGGCAACTATACGACGGCGGCCGTATAGTTGGTTGTCAACTCTTCTGCCTCCTTTGCTTGCTTCAGGTTTTATTCTGGTATTATTAATATTTCCTAATTAAGCAATTTACGTAGTTTTTGGCTTCTTTTATATCCAGTACAACTGCTCCAAGAATTGTGTCCTTTGGATCCATCATCTGATATGTTCCTGGTGAAAATAAACATAAAAAGTGTGTGTGAATGCCATAAAATACCAAGATCCTACATCTACAATGCAATATAATAATCTAAAACATGATGCAAATATGCACTCATCAACTTCCCCGAGCTTAGACTCTTGCTCGTTCCGAGCAAGTTTAGCTTAATGGATGTGATCCTCATATTCATAAAGCTGAGTCGATAAAATAAATGAGGTAGTTGCAGCATGTATTTATCATAAGTGATACATATAAATAAGTTCATGAATAGTACCTTACTCGAACCATCCGAATATATTAGCAGGGTTCCACACCTTAGCAATTAATTGTTTACAAAATATTATTCTCAACATGATGTAAAAATATTCGGTTCACCCGAATGAGTTAGTGAGGTAGTCCCAAGTGTTTTTAGAATTAACATATTCACTTGGGATTTAAAATCTCAAACGTTTCTTTGTCTTACTACAATATAGTGGTATATGCCTACTTGCTCTTTGCACATTCGCTTGATGACCCACAAGTGTAGGGGATCGCAACAGTGTTGGCTGGAGTATTACCCAATTTATTGATTCGACACAAGGGGAGCCAAAGAATACTTGCAAGCCTTAACAACTGAGTTGTCAGTTCAGCTGCACCTGGAAATAGTTCTTGCTCACAGAAGTTTATCAGTAGCAACAGTTTGTAGTAGCAACAACAAAGCAACAGCCACAGTGAAACAGGAGCAATAGTAACAGTAACGGTAATAGTAGGATTCGAGTGCGATAGGCATAAGGATGGATGGACGGGTGTTGCATGGACGGGTCTAAACATGTAACTTCAAGAACTAGGGCATTGTAGATAAATAATAACAAGCATCCAAGTACTAAACAATGCTATGCATGTGCTCCAAATATAGTCATATGTTCTCGCAATGAGAACTTGCACAACATCTTCTGTCCAGCCAACCCGTGGCAGCGGGGCCTCTGGGGAACTACTGGCAATTAAGGTTCTCCTTTTAATAGAGCACCGGAGCAAAGCATTAACACTCCATGAACACATGTGATCCTCACACCACAGTCATCCCCTCCGGTTGTCCCAATTATTGTCACTTTGGGGTCTTTGGATCCGGACAATGATATGTGTACATAACTTGCAGATAATATCACAAACAATACTATCATAATGATTCAATAATAAGTTCAGATCTGAGATCATGGCACTCGGGCCCTAGTGACAAGCATTAAGCATAACAAGTTGCAACAGAGTCAAATAGCACTAATAGATATACTAGGCACTATGCCCTAATAGATCTTATTCGATTACATGATAGAACTCATCCAATCCCTACCATCCCCATGCCTACAACGGAGGATTACTCACTCATGGATGAGGGAAACATCGGTGATTGATGGAGATGCGTTGGTGATGACGATGGCGATGATCCTATCCAAATTCCCGTCCGGCGGTGCCAAAACAGAGTTTACGGATCCGAATCTTGGTTTACGGTGGCGGTGGGCGGAACTCTTCTGGAAACTATCGGCCCCCCTCGGTTTTTAGGTGAAAGGCAACTAGGCAGAGGAGGCCGAGGAGGTGCTGGGGTGGCCAAGCCCCCTCGGTAGCAGGTCGGGTGGGCCAGCTTTGGGGTGGAGTGCTGGGCCTCTCTCTGTCTCCCCTTCTGGCTCCATGGATCTTCTGGTGAGAAATAGTTTTTGGCATATTTTTCGGGATTTTTCCTGATAGTTCATTTTCTGCACAAAAACAAGACACCAAGGTAATTCTGCTGAAAACAGCGTCAGTCCGTGTTAGTTGTATCCAAATCACACAAGTTTAGAGAAGAAACAATAGCAAAGTGTTCGACAAAGTAGATATGGTTTGGACATATCAACTCCCCCCCAAGCTTAGCTTATTGCTTGTCCTCAAGCAATTCAGTTGAAAACTGAGTGCGATAAAAGAACTTTCACGAACACTTTGCTTCATATGATGTAAATATTCTCAGCACAGGAGTAGATGCTTAGACAATTCATAATAAATAGTATGCAACTAAGTCTACTCAATAGTCATCGAAATCTATGAAGAGAAACCAACTCATAATAATAAGTAGCATGAAACATAAACACAAGCAACATTGCAATGCTCATAATAAGGTATGATAGAGTGGTATCTCGCTTGCCTTTGTTTGAAGAGAACAATATAAATGCCAAGGCACCTCTGAAGTTCACATGAAGACTAGAAGTAAAGATATCAGAGATACAAGCATCAAAGTCATGACATAATTAACCAAGTTTTGGAACAAACACAAGAATGACAACTATGCTCTCAAGAAGGTGCTCATAGAATAAGTGGTGACTCAACAAAGTTGTGAAAACGGTTGTGTGAAGGTTTGAAAGGCTTCCCAATACTGAAAGGAAGGTACTCATTAGCTTTGAGCTCTCATTGCCCCTATTATAGGCATCTTCATGTGGTTAAGGTGAAAGTGAGGTCCACTCTAAATCATATGCTTGACTGACCATATAGGAAATAAATACCAAGTCCCATGAGTGCGCTCATGTCTTTACTCAACTTTGGTCACCTGAAAGTTCTTGTTATTGTAAATACATGCATATCATCGAGAACCTCCAATGGGGTACCCCTTACACATGGTACAGGAGCTTTCGCATAACCAAAATGACAAGGCAAGCAAACAATGAGCATCTCAACAATCTTTTTATTTACCATATGCATAGATTTTTATTGAGGATGCTTCATAGCTGCTCATTATAGTGATGCTGCAAGTTTCCACCATGATTAAGCATGGCTTAGGCTAGCGGCCCAGTCATTTCTCTAACACAATGTATAAACTCCATGAACTAACAACTTCCCCTTTTATTTCACATCGTCGACATCCGTAAACAAAAGAGCAAAGAATCAACTGGATAGGATATCCAAAAGGTGTTGAAAGCGTTCCCCGTGACAGCATGGTTCTGCTGACTCCCAGTATATAATAAGCAAGCATATAACATTCATGTACTAGTTACAATGGTTTAAGATTATTAAGCGCAAGGAATAAAGTGTGCCATCAAGTTCGTGAGAGCTTTACTAACTAACTTTCTCAAAACATACAAACATTTTATTTTGAAAAAAAACACGGCATATATAATATGCACTGAAGTAGCAAATTATGCTAATAGGTAGATATGGTGGACACAGCTGGCAATATTGGTTTTGGGGAGTTGGAAGCACAGGTAGAGCACATACTCAGTGCAAGTGAAGGCTAGCAATAAAGAGGGAGCGACAAACGAGAGAGCAATAGCTGTTATAATCATGCTTGCAACAAAACAAGACTAACTATGGCATGAAAGTGATAAAAGAACTCTGAGGCAAAATAAATCATCGAGGCTTACTGACTATTGATTAGTCATATGCATGTGTGAGCATGTGCCAAGTCGATTCACATCAATAGTCAGAGGAGGATACCACAATATCATACCAAAGTATGAATAAAACAATGCAAGCAAACATTCATATGACATGCTACAAACTATTAGCAAGCTGGAGCTAATCAGAGACAAGCAAGAACTACTAAGCATTCATAATGACATACACCTTACATAAACAGGCTAAGCATACTCACAATGATGAGTATATGTACAAGAATGAAACAAATAGAGTTTGTTACCAGCCTCTTACCACACATTGAGTTATCTTAATCTTCATTATTGCCCTTCACTTGTGTGACTTTAATAATTAACATGAAACCAAAATCCACTGAGTACGGCTGAACCCTGCAAAGAACTCACAAAACCAAAGAAGAAGAACAAATATTTTTGGTGTTTTCGATTTTTTTAGAAACAAGCAAACAAAGAAAACCAAACAAAAACAAATAAAACCAAATAAAGCAAAACAAAACCAAAAAAAACTAAGACACTCCAAGAACAACACAACTGTCTAGAAAGACCTGAGATTTTTATCGATGAAGAAGGGGATGCCATGGGCACCCCCAAACTTTGACGCTTGTACCTCTTGAATATTTATTTGGGTGACACGGGGTGGTTCCCCAAGCTTGAGCTTTTGTCCATTCTTCATCTTATTACATCATTCTTTCCTGACACCTGAAATTTTTTCTTCATACAAAACTTCATACAATCTTCATTAGCAACATTAGTGCATTCAAAAGATAATAGACCTTTGGGGTTTAGTTTTAAAACATCAAAAATTTCACTAAAGACACAATATATTGTAGCAATTCCCTCAAAAAGCTCAATTTCCCAAAAAGAACCCGAAAAGGAATCAATAAGAAGCAAATGCAAATAATGGTAAAAATCTGTCAAAACAGACCAGCAGGTAGAAAACGATTTTTTCTATGACCTTCCGTTGCTCAAATCAAAAAGTGTTGTACTAATGAAAGTTATCTAACATAATGGGGGATTTATTCGTAAATTTTCATCTCAATCCTATTTATAGAGACTCCTCACGAATTTTTATGGTGGAGCACAAAAATATTTTTCGGGACAGCAACTCCCCAAATCTTATTTCCCTCTCATTAGAGGTCATTCTTGGCACAAAAGGCAAACAAAAAGGATAAGGAGAGGTCATTACTGAAGAAATAACTTCCAAGACTCAAGGAAACTCTTGGGTTATCTCCCAACAAGTACTTTTCTTTAACGCCTTTAAGTTAGGCACGACGAAGAGCAAAGATTGGAAACGAGAAAAATAGAAGAAAGAAAGTATAACCACAGTGAAAACATTATTTTATTCATTAAAATCATTTTGTTAACAAGGTTGATCAAGTATTGTTACCAAAAAATCTTATATGAAACAAAACTTTGTATTCCACAAAGTGATTATGTTACCTCAAGCTTGATAGCAATGGTCTCAATCATAATAGTTTCAAAATTTTCTAGTGGAATGGGACAATATATTTCTCCAACCTTGATGCTCTCAATATTTTTAGTGGAATTCAAGCAATAGCTCTTAGCAACCTTCTTGGGGAAATAAACAGTATGCTCTTTTTCATTAATACTGAATGTTACTTTTCCTTGATTGCAATTGATGACAGCACCTGCAGTACTAAGAAAAGGTCTCCCAAGAATAATAGACATATTATCATCTTCAGGCCTTTCAAGCACAACAAAATCAGTTAAGACCATGAAATTGTGAGCAACTTGAACAGGAACATCCTCACATATACCAACAGGGACAATAGTTGACTTATCAGCCATTTGCAAAGATATATCAGTTGGTATCAAATTTTCTAGATGGAGTCTCTTATAGAGAGAAAAAGGCATAACACTAACTCCGGCTCCCAAATCACATAAAGCAATTCTAACATAATTATTCTTAATGGAGCAAGGAATAGTTGGTATACCTGGATCACCAAGTTTCTTTGGAACCTTACCATTGAAGGAATAATTAGCAAGTAGAGTAGAAATCTCCTCATTATGAATCTTCCTTTTATTAGAGACAATATCCTTCATATACTTTGAATAAGGAGGCAACTTAATAGCATCAGTCAAAGGAATTTGCAAGAATAAAGGTTTCATCCACTCACAAAACTTGTTGTAGTGTTCTTCCTCCTTTCACTTGTGTTTCTTACCTGGAAAAGGCATAGGTTTCTGCACCCAAGGTTCTCTCTCTTTACCATGTTTTTTAGCAATAAAATCTTCCTTTGTGTACCTAGTGTTCTTAGTGTGTTTCTCAGGTTCTTCCTCACCTTCCTCCTTATCAGGATACTCATCAATATTACCACTCTCAGTTTCAGCATCAGAGACAGATATACTATTAGGATCTACAGCAGGTTCAAGTGGTTCCTCAACTTTCTTATGTTTCTTTTTCTTCCTATTACGAGGACTACCACTATCCTCACCTTGTTGGGAATCCTGCTCTATTCTTTTAGGGTGTCCTTCAGGATACAAAGGATCTTGAGTAGCTGCACCACTCCTAGTTCTAATTCCATAAGCATGTTTATTTCCTAAAGAATTAACTAGCATATCCTTTTGTACTTTAGCAAATTGATCAAGTTGAGTTTGAACCATTTGAAAGTGTTTATAAAGCATTTTAATATCATTAGAAGTTCTTTCTACAATATCTTTCAACTCATGAATAGCTCTAGAGTTTTCCAATAAATGATTGTGAACTTGTTTATTAAAATTACCTTGTTTAACAATAAATGTGTCAAGTTCCTCTAAGCATTGATCAGGAGGCTTACCATAAGGAATATCACCTTCATTAAAATTGAAAGAGTGTACCTCAACAGTAGATGAGTAGGGAATTGGCTTACATAATTCTTCTATAGGAGGTAGATTCTTCACATCTTTAGCTCGAATAACTTTCTCCTTTAGACACTTCTTAGCTTCCTTCATCACTTCATCATTTAATGCAATAACTCCCCTCTTCTTTGTTGTTGGTGTTGGAACTGGTTCATGAACAACTGGTTCAGGAGTAATAGGCTCAGGTGTATTGAGCTCAGTTGAAGTCCAATCATCATAATTCTAGCTTATCTTAGTCATTAATTCTTCAGCATCTGTAGGAGTCCTTTTCCTGAAAACACAATCAGCAAAGCTATCTAGGTAGGTCCTAGAATCATCAGTTAGTCCATTATAATAAATATCAAGAAGCTCATTCTTAGGTAATGGATATCCAGGATGTGCATGAATCAAGGAACATAATCTTTTCCATGACTCAGGCAATTTCTATTCTTCTCCCTGTTTAAAATCAAAAAGTCTCTGCAAAACAGCATGTCTAGCACTGGGAGGAAAATATTTATGGAAGAAAGAAGCAATCAAGCAATCAGGGCTATCAATGGAACCAGGAGGTAATCTATTAAACCAAGCCCTAGCTTCTCCTTTTAGTGAAAAAGGGAAGATCTTAGCAACAAAGTAATTGCGCATTTTAAAATCATCAGAGAACAAAGCACTCATAGTATAAAGCTCATTCATATGAGCCACAACACTCTCATTTTCAGTACCACAAAAAGGTTCTTTCTCAATAGGATAAATCAAGAGAGAAATCATAATCTTCATCTTTAATATCTATGGGAGAAGTGGCAAACTTAGGATCATAGGACAACTTAGGCATAATAGTACGTCTAGCAAGGAGACTCTTCATAGAACTAGTACCATGTGTGTTTCAGCACTCTTCAATAAATTCATCAGTGAGCTCAATGTAACCATCATTAATATCATAACTCTCACTAGACTCAGGTGAGCTAACAGGTGTAACAGTGTATTCACTAGGAGTTTCGTTATTTCCTAGACTAGCCATAGTAGCATCTAGAAAAGGACCTAGTGAACCACTCGCATCAAGCACAGCAGAAGTAACATCATGAGCATCAAAAGCAGTTTTAGATTCAGCAGTAGTAGCAGTGTGTGTAGCATGAGTATGTGGTGGTGGTGTGACAAGCTTACTTATAACAGATGGTGAATCAACAACAACATAGGTGTTTAGGATTGTACCTCTTCTTGTAGTCGATGGTAAAATAGGGAACTTTCCATCACGAGACTTCCTCATGATGAAAGGAGTAGCAGTGAACAATAGTAGATCCAAGTGAACTTACAAATAAAGCTATTCTCCCTGGCAATGGCGCTAGAAAAATAGTCTTGATGAGCCACAAGTGTAGGGGATCGCAATAGTCTTCGCGGGCAGTATTACCCAATTTATTGATTCGACACAAGGGGAGCCAAAGAATACTTGCAAGCCTTAACAACTAAGTTGTCAGCTGCACCTGGAAATAGTTCTAGCTCACAGAAGTTTATCAGTAGCAACAGTTTGTAGTAGCAACATCAATAGCAACAGTGAAACAGAGCAATAATAGATACATATGATGGGATTAGTCACGGTAGGCATAGGGATGGATGGACGGGCATTGCATGGACGAGTCTAAACATGTAACTTCAAGAACTAGGGCATTGCAGATAAATAATAACAATCATCCAAGTACTAAACAATCCTAGGCATGTTCTCCAAATATAGTCATACGTGCTCGCAATGAGAACTTGCACAACATCTTCTGTCCAGCCAACCCGTGGCAGCGGGGCTGTTGAAGATATGCCCTAGAGGCAATAATAAATGTAGTTATTATTATATCTTTGTGTTTATGGTAAATGTTTACATTCATGCTATAATAGTATTAACAAGGAAACATTAATACTTGTGTGATTTGTAAACTGAAATAGAGTCCCTAGTAAAGCCTCTTTATAAATACTAGCTTGTTGGTTAATAAATGATTGTGGTTTCCCTATCATGAACATTGAGATGTTATTAACAACAAGATCATATCGTTAGGAGAATGATATGGTGGACATACTCCTATAGATAAGCGTAGCATAAAGATCAAGTCATTTTAATAGTTCAATTGCTATATGCTTTCTGATACATAGTAACCTAATTCCTTCGACCATGATAGCATGCTTATCACCATCACCGGAAGGATGCTTTGATGACATCAAACACCACACCGTAACTGGGTGGCTATAAAGGTGGCATTGAGTGTTCGAAAAGTATTGGTTGAGACACATGGATCAAGAGTGGGATTTGTCCATCCATATGACAGATAGATATACTCTAGGCCCTCTCGGTGGAATGTCATCCAATTAGCTTGCAAGCATGTGACTGGCTCACAAGGGATCATGTCGTGGCAATAGTCACGGCAGATGCCTGTCGGCGTGAGTAGTAGAGCGAGGGCAGGGCGGCCAATCTGCGGTGCGAGATGAGGGCAAAGACACGAGGTTTTACCCAGGTTCGGCCCCGAGGTAAAGACCTACTCCTGCTAGATTGTATTATGGAGGTGTTACAATGGGCGAGCTCGGCGGCTAGGCAGCGAGTCGCTTGGGCGTATGAGGGAACGTGTCTCTACTCGCCCTATAGGGAGGTTTATATAGGCTCACCTCCCCTAGGGTTTACATATCTCAACCGATTTAGTTAAAGCTTCGGTAGTCGTTTAGCCTAATCCGACCAGGCATATCTACTCGCCTGGGCCTTCAGCTTCCAGTCGCTTGGTTCCTTGCTAGGCTTCGATCCACTCGCCGTTCTGCAGGCCCACTCGCCGGTTCTTGGTCCAGTCGGAAACGTCTTGCTAGGTATACCCCGGTAGGCATATCCCCATCAGTAGTCCCCGAGGCCGTCGTCGATTAGGCGTAGGTGGCTGCTGGTAGTCGGAGTATACGGCTTCAGAGTCGGCATCCAGTCGAATCGTCGGCGGGCTCCTGTACAAAGGAGGAAACCAGTGATCCAAGTCGCGGCGTTGGCGAGTCGAGTCAGGGAAACACCGTCGTAGTGATTGGGTCGGCGAGCCGAGTGGCCGTAGTTGGACCGTCAGGCGTGGTCAAACTAGCCGTTGCGGTAACCCAACGGTAACTTTTGGCGTAATCACCGCATGATAACGGCTCCCTGATTTGGCGGGTAACACCCGCTATATAAGAGGAATGGCAGGCAATCGTAGAGCCAACTCCTCACCACTTCTTCCGAGTGCGCACGTTTTCCTTCCCTTGCATCGCGATCCAACCGACCCAAAATCCTCCGATCTTCATCCAATCTCTCGGCCATGGCCCTTTCCACCAAACCGTGGGGTAGATCCAAGTGCACGAGGGCACAGCTGGCCTCTTTCGAGGAAGCCGGGGTCCTGCGAGCCGGCTGTTGGCGTATTCCCGCAGCCGGAGAAACGACCCCGAACCCGCGAGAGAGGGAATTCGTCTGTTTGACCAGTCATCTCGAGCGGGGGCTAGGGTTTCCTACATCCCTGTTCTTCCGGCGTTTCTGCGCCTACTACGGGATCCAGCCGTCAGATCTGGGTCCCCACAGCATCGAGCAGCTCGCCATCTTCATGGCGTTCTGCGAATGCTATTTGGGCTGCCGGCCCTACTTCCCCTTGTGGCAAGATCTGTTCCACGGACAGATCAGCCGCGAGGAAGTAGGCGGCCCAATGCTAGCCGCGGGTGGCTTGACATTCCAGCTCAAGTCCAAAGCTTCTTTCTTTGATCTGATGCTGCCCGCCAAGGCAGCGAGCGACTGGAAGAAGTCGTGGTTCTACGTGGCCGAGGCGACCCCGAAGGACGAAGTGGCGATCCCGCGGTACTCCACTAATCGGTCCGAGCCACGCCATCTCCAAGTCGGCAAGCTCCCCAACGACCAGCAGATGGTCGTCGACGAGATGCTCCAGACAATCCGTGGTCTGAAAAAGAAGGGCCTCCAGACGATAAACTTGTACAAATGCTGGCTTGGGTGGCGGCTCGTTCCACTCGCCCAGCGCGACCACTACATGTACCAGTACATAGGCCGGGGAGACTCGACGAAGGCCTGCCTCGACGAGTGGAAGCTGGAGGATTACCTCCCAGCGTTGAAGAAGATTACCAGGCGTGCACGGATGCAGTGGGGTCGCCCCCTACACCGCAAAGCGTCCGGCCCCAACGGTAATTACTTTACCTTGCTTGCAGTCGCAGTTTATGCAATCGCGGTAATTTTTATTCCGCTATGTATTTGTTGCAGCTATTCCAAGTGGTGGAAGGGTGGCTCCCACCTGCTCGGGCTCATCCGCCCAGGGCCTTGCGATCGCCCTTTGCCGAGGCGGCGAGGGCGACAGGGACGAGTCCGAGGAGGTCGCCCGGCTGTCCGAAGACCAGCGGCAACGAAGACAGCGAGATCGAGGCAAGCAGAAGCCTCGAGCGTCATGACGACGACGATGAGCTCCCTGAGACCACCTCGTGCCGTCAAGCCACTCCATCGAAGGAGAAGAAGAAGAAACGGGAGGCAAGGGCCCCCCGAAGAAGAATACGAAACCATCAAAGCCGGCCTCGCCACCGCACTCGGCGAGCAGCTCTGATGGTCCCAGCCTGGCCATTGAAGAGGCGCCACCAGTGGCAGCCGCACTGGACGCGGCAACCGAGGAGGTGCCGCTGGCTTCAATGCCTCCGCCATTCGCCCGATCTACGGGTTGGGAGGCTCCAGCAGCTTCACCTGCAAGGAGGCTCTCGCTCTGACGTCTTCGCCGCAAGGAGGCTCGTGCAGAGATGTCCCAGGCTCCATGCGGCCTCAACGACGAAGAAACCGTCCGTGTCTTGGGCACGCGGCGTCACAGATGGGGCTCGATCGCCCGCGGGCCTTGAACTGGAAAATCCGGCCGGCCTCCGTACGGGGCTACGTTTTATCCCAGTCGCCAAGTGAGTGCACTCATCCTTCCTTGTTTTTCATAATTATTTCGATTGTTTTTACTTATTCGACCGATGCGCAGGACCGGAGTGAAGAAGATGGGTCATCCGACCGTGGCTAAGGTGCCATCCGCCGCTAGCGAGGAGGATCCTTCCCGCAAGAGGAAGGCGGACGAGGTCGTCGCCTCGGCGGATGGCAGCAAGAAGGTCAAGGGCGGCGACACCGTCACTATTTCTGACGATACGGCGGTTGCACCAGCCGGGCCCGTGGTGGAGGCAGCCACGTCTACGAAGGAGGGCGCTTCCTTGCCTGGAACGGCGGAGGAGACTTCTCTTGGGGCGGGTGCCTCTATAGCTACCTTCCCGCGCTTTGTGACCAAGGCGGCTACGGCGAGTGGGGCTGCGCCCTCGAGCCACGCTCCTGGGACGGCCGACGCTGAAGTCGACCAACGTCGCGGGCACACGCCGGCGCTTCTCGCGTCCGTGAACGCGTTGCAACTCCATGGCATGCTTGGCGCGGCCATCCAGGTACATCCAGTCCCCGAGGATCAGGTCGGTGCTTTGCAGCGGACTGATCCTTACAACTTCTCATCTTATTTATTTTTCGCATCCAGTCCCCGAGTGCGCACGCGCTAAATTTTAGCGGGTGGGCATTTAAGAATTTCTTGACTGCCAGTCCCCGAGTGCGCACTCGCTGAATTTCAGCGGGTGGGCACTTAAAATCTTGACGCCGATCGAGTGCGCACTTGCTGAATTTCAGCGGGTGGGCACTTAGGAATTTTGCTTTGATTAACCTTTTGGTGATTTGCGGAAGGTCTGCAGCTTGAGTCCGGACGATTGGCGTGAGCAGCGGAGAAGGAGCTGGCCATCGTCCGAGAAGGAACAAGGGCTTCAGTCTTGCTGCGAAGGCAGAAGCTCGTCAAGGGATTGTCCTCTGGTGAGTTGGTGGCGGCCAATCGGCCTTGAGTGCAGCGAATGGATCGCCAACCTCGGCCGACTGCGGAGGCGAAGGAAGAAGCGAGCTCAGGTGACGGCGAGCTAAGGCCGCCATTGCGCGGCGAGAAGATCGCAAGGTGTCGGAAGTCCTTATTGCTGGGCTTGGGGCGACCATACATCGCTTCAATGCTTCATCACGGAACTCGCCCCGCTGCTTGGTGAGTACATCTTCCCTTTCGTGGTTGTGTCTTTTGTGGTGTCCGTCGTGCTCATTATTGTCTTCTACTCGCAGGTCATTATCGATAGCGAAGGAGGCGAACTCTCGGCGGTAGGCATGCGTAACGCTCGTCGATTCGGACGTTATCGGCGACATGCATCGCCTATCTCCAAAATATCGCCCACGGCGGTGATCCCTAGCGACCTCGTTGAGGTGTGGAAATATTTTGAGAAGGCGCCCGCGGTCGTTGAGTTCATGACGCGGTCGGCGTTTCGACGCGGAGCGTCGACGGCGCTTAGTCTTGGACTTGCCCACTTCCCCGAAGACTTCGACATCGACGATGTGACGAGTGGATATCCATCGTCGACTGGCGCGGTGGAGCTGTCCGAGGTTCTCAAGTTGCAGGACCGCGCCGCCACGTACTTAGAGCGTGTCTGGGCAATGGGCGACCTCCTTCCGTACCAGGAGACGGTCGTCGCGCCGAACAACCCCGAGCCGCCACATCGTGACTTCAAGGTCGAACAACCTTTTCGCGCAGCAATGGCGGGTGAACTGACGACGTATCCGTCGAACCCGTACACGCCGTTCATCCGCGATTGTTGGGATGTTGGCGAGTCATCGTCAAAGCCTGCAGAGTAGGATAGTTTGCCTTGTGGCATTAGTATCAGGTCTGCCGTGTGGGCATATTTTGTAGCATGAAACAATGCGATATGCAATGGAATGAGACGTCGTGTCTATTTTGGTATTCGTTGTGTGTTTGTGATTGATTTTTGAACGAGTCCCCGAGCGCGTCCGCCCTTTTTGTGGGGTTTACCTCGTATATGATGTATGTGTTGTTGTCATGTGTTTTGTTGTTTTTGGTCGACTCGCCCGAGCTCGAAGAGCCAGTCGCTAGGCGAATCCCTTGAGTGCTCTGTACTTTACCGTTTTCCCTTGCGCGAACGGGGTCAGGTGGCCGAGTCCCCGAGCGTGGTACTTGGTTGTTCTAGGCGCGACTCGAGGGTGGTTTAGGACTTAGCGTTTGTTTCAGCGTCCTCCTGCGACCCGTAGGGTCACCGCGTCTTGATCTGGGCATGCTCTCTTACTTGGTGTTTTCCACGACTCGCGATGAACTGATGCGGTCCGGCGTGGTACTTAGCCGTTCGAGTCGCTATGCCGAGGATGCGGAGGACCGAGGTCGCTGTGAGAAGCGAGGGCAGTTGTCTTGGCTCGTAGAACCAGTCGAGCTAGGCGACTCCAATGGGGCTCCGGGTGGGCGTTTTTCGTGGACGATGCAAGACCTGAGGTGATTCAGTGCTCTTACACCGCACTACTTAGCCGTGTCGATCGCTGTACCAAAGGTTGACTTCTGCGGTTAGCGTAACGCTGTTATTACGAGGGAGAGTGGCACAAGTCATGGAGAGTGGGCGCAATTTGCGGTAACCGTTGCTTTTTATTTCATAGCGACTGGAGAGTACATGTGTGGGGTTCTAGGAGTAGAACTTCCGTAAGAGGTTTACATTCCATGGTCGCTTGACGTCGAGTTCGCTGTTCCCGCGGACGTCGATGAGGTAGTAGGCGTCGTTGCCGAGTACGCGCCCGATAGCGAATGGGCCTTCCCACGGAGGGGAGAGCTTGTGCATGACCTTCTTGTCCTGGATGAGGCGTAACACCAGGTCGCCTTCCTGGAAGGTGCGAGCTTTCACCCGCCGGCTGTGGTAGCGGCGGAGTCCTTGCTGGTAGATGGCAGTGCGTGACCTAGCGAGGTCACGTGCTTTATCGAGTTGGTCGATCCCGTCTTGGCGAGCGAACTCGTTTGCAGACTCCGTATAGTGGACGACCCGCGGCGAGTCGTGTTCGAGGTCGGTGGGCATGACTGCTTCGGCACCATAGACCATGAAGAAGGGAGTGAATCCCGTCGATCTGTTGGTAGTGCGGATCCCCGGATGAGAGGGCAACTCCTCGACCCAGCACCCGGTGCGCTCGAGTGGTACTTGGTCGCGCGTGCCGTGGAGGATGCTTTGGTTGGCCCGTTCCGCTGGCTGTTGGATTCGGGTGGGCGACGCGAGGTCGAGCGGATGTGGTGCTCTTCGCGAATTTGGCCATGGCTCCTTGGCGAAGTTGGTGCCGTTGTCCGTGATGATCTGTTTGGGAACCCGTAGCGATATGAGCTCGCGTAGAATTTAGTGGCGGTCTTCCGTCGCATTTCGGACTGGCTTGGCCTCCACCCGCCGTGAATTTGTCGTGGCGACTAGCGGTGAGTGTAGCCGGAAGGGCCTTCTTGAAGGGCCTACCATATACATGCCCCACAGTGAATGGCCGGTGATGGGGATTGTTTTGAGCGCGCCGAGCTCGGCGTCGCGTCTGGTTGGCGTATTCGGCACCGGCGCACCGCCGGACGATATCGACAACATCGGCATGTGTGGTGAGCCAGTAGAAGCCATGTTGCATAGCCTTGGCGACCAGGGAGCGAGCGGCGGCGTGGTGGCGCGATCACCGGAGTGAATGTCGTGGAGGATTTTCGTCCTTGGTGGTTGGGCTTGACGTTGGAATTTCTTGAGTGGCTGCGCTTGTGGAGCTTCGCCGTCGATGATGGTGTAGGACTTGCATCGGCGAGTGATCATTCGAGCGTCTGTCTCGTCTGCCGGTAGGGTGCCGGCTTCCAGGTAGGCGATGTAGGGCTTGGTCCAGTCGTCTGATCACATATCACGGGAACGAGAAAAGAGTACTTATCAGTAAACAAGGTTGAACTAGGTATGCGAGAATCTGAACGATCAAAACCTCGGATAAGTAAACTATCGTGAGACAAAGGGAAATTGGTATCGTATGTAAGTGGTTAATTCGATGTAAAGTAATCATAGAAATATGTGGAGAACCATATGAATTTTAGATACCTCTATTGGTTATTGATCGGAGAAGTGTCTCGATCATGTCCGCATAATTCACGAACCGTAGGGAGACACACTTAAGGATTCAACGTTGTTTGGGTAGTTATGGAATGATGAGTAAGAGATCGAATGTTGTTCGGAGTCTCGGATGGAATCCGGGATATCACGAGGAGATCCGGAATGGTCCGGAGAATAAGATTCATATAAGGAAAGTCATGTTTCGGGGTTGGAGAATGGTTCCGGTGTTTTCATCGGGAATGTTCTAGAAGGTTCCGGAATGTCCGGCACTCCGGAGGGGAAGGGTACATGAATGTGTCATAACAAATTGGAATGATTCCATCATGTACTAGGTGTCATCGCTGAACAAAATAAAGGGTTTAATCAAATCCTAGTTTGAAAAGTCAAACGCCAATTTGAAAAGTCAAACGACTATTTTGTGAGGTGGAGGGAGAGTAGGAAACCTACTTGAGGAGGAGTTCCCTCCCTCCACCGCCGGCCCACTTGGAGACCGAGTTGGGGAGGGAATCCCCTCCCCTTGGCGCGCCCCCTCCACCTATATAAGGAGGGGCATGGTTGCCCCTCCAGGCACACAATACCACGCCCCGCAAACCCTAATCCTAGCCGTCGGCGCCGCCACCTCCTACTGCCGCCGCCTAGGCAAACCCTAGCCGCCGGCCTTGCTCCTCCTTGGTGCGTCTAAACACTAGATCACCGAGGCTCTCTCTCATAGTCCAGCATACTCGCTCTGGCTTAAGGCGAAGCCCTGCGAGATCTCCCCTCTACTTCCGGTACCACGCTGTTGTGCTGCCGGAATCGGGAGGAGAGTGCTACAACCTCCGCTACCTGCTGGAACAAGGGAGAGGAAGGTCTTCGTCAGTACGAGCGATGTGACCACTCTGAGCGCTGCCGGAGCAGCCCGGAAGGATCGTCTGTGATCTTGAGATCGGCAAAATGCGACTACATCACCCACGAATCCGCTCTCATTAAACACTTGGGAATCTTTGAGGGTGAGTTATTCCATCGACTCGTTGCTACAATATAGTAGATAGATCTTGGCTTGTTTGTTTGTATGCGGTAGAAATTTTTTGTTTTCCATGCTACGAACCCCTACAGTGGTATCAGAGCCGTGTCTATATGTATATCTGTTGCACGAGTAGAACACAATGGTCATTGTGGGCGTTGATGCTTTTGTTGTCGATTGCTTCTTGTGTACTTTGCATCTTGCGGGATGGTGGGATGAAGTGGCCCGGGCTAACTTGCTCCACGCTTGACATGCAACTTGTATTTCATAAGTGGCTTTGCGGGTGCCTGTTTCTCCCAACATAGTTAAGATTCAATTTACAACGGGTGCTTGACAATACTAGTATCAATGTTGTGGTTCTTGTTCGTAAGTTAGAACGACACTTATTGAAAGCCCCAAACCATGTAAAACATGCAAAGAAAGTAGGCGTCTAACTTTGTTTTGCGGTGTCTTTGATGTGATATGGCCATGATTGTGATTATATTTGATGTATGCAATGTTCCTTATTGTAAGTTGGCAACGGCGGGAAATATATGGTTGTCTTTAATTTCTGTTAAGACCCACGTGTCTATTCAAAGTAGTTGTAATAGTTGACGCTAGTGGACGACAACCATGGAGCAGCGTCATTGACATTGATGCAATGCCGGTGATGATGGAGATCATGTTCGTGCTTGAAGATGGAGATCGGAAGCACAAAGAAGAAAGGCCATATCATATCACATATTGTGAATTGCATGTGATGTTAATCCTTTATGCATCTTGTATTGCTTAGTTAACAACGGTAGCATTATAAGATGATCCCTCATGTACATGAATATCAAGTTCTAAAGTGTTCACCCTTAGTAAGCACCGTTGCTAAAGCTTGTTGTTTCGAAGCACCACGTGATGATCGGGTGTGTTAGATTCCGCAAGTGTATACAACGTGAGCAAGCCAGATTTGCTCATGCAGAAGCTAAGGTTTGATCTTGACGAGGCTAGCATGTACAGACATGGTCTCGGAACACGGATCATCGAAAGGTAAAACATGAATCATATAGTAGATATGATGAACATGTCGATTGTTCGCCATTGAAGCTACATCAACTCTCGTGATGATCGGTTTTGATGTGGTGGATTTGGTTCGTGTGATCACTAAAACAATGTGAGGGATATTGTTTTGAGTGGGAGTTCACCTAGATTAATATAACCATTAATTAGAACTCAATTTGTCATAAAATTAGTCTAAACTATTGCAAATATGTTGTAGATCAATGGCGGCCCCTACCATCAATTTTAATGCGTTCCTAGAGAAAGAAAAGTTGAAAAACAATGGAAGCAACTTCGCGGATTGGTTCCGCAATTTGAGGATTGTCCTCACTTCTGGTAATTTAACCTATGTCTTTGGATGCATTGGGTGACCCACTGCAGCTCTGCTACCGATGAAGTAAAGAATGTATACCTCGCTCGGAAGACTCGGTACTCCAGTTCGATGTGCTATCTTGTATGGTTTAGAATCGGAGCTTCAGAAAAGGTTTGAGAATTCAGACCCACATGATATTGTCCGTGATCTCAAATTGATCTTTGAGACTCACGCGGCAATTGAGAGCTATGAGGCTTCTGAAAAGTTCTTTAACTTCAAGATGGAAGAGGGTAGCTCCGTCAGTGAGCATATGCTTAAGATGTCTGGGCATGCAAACAAACTTCAAAGCTTGGGTATAGTGATTCCTAATGCTTTGGGTATTTATCGTGTCCTCCAATCACTACCACCAAGTTACAAGAACTTTGTGATGAACTACAATATGCAAAACATGAACAAGCAGTTGCCAGAACTCTTCGCCATGTTAAAATCTGCAGAAGTGGAAGCACCAAGTGTTGATGGTCAATAAGACCACCAAATTCAAGAAAGGCAAGTCTAAGCAAAAGGGACACTTCAAGAAGGGTGGTAAGAAAGTTACCGCGCCGAATAAGAAGACCAAGGCTGGACCTAAGCCTGATACTAAGTGCTTTTACTGCAAGGGAGAAGGTCACTGGAAGCGGAATTGCCCAAAGTACTTGGCGGATTTGAAGAACGGCAACATCAAGAAGAAAGGTATATCCGATATACATGTTATTGATGTGTATCTCACTAGTACTAAGTAGTAGTTCACGGGTATTTGATCTTGGTTCGGTTGCTCATATCGTAACTCGAAGCGGTCTTTGCGGAATAAACGGAAGCTAGCGAAGAACGATGTGACGATGCGCGTGGGAAACGGATCAAAGGTTGATGTGATCGCGGTCGGCACGCTACTTCTTCATCTACCATCGGGATTAGTTTTATACTTAAATAATTGTTATTTGGTGCCTGAGTAAAGCATGAACATTATTTCGGGATCTTGTTTATTGCGAGACGGTTACTTGTTTAAGTCTAAGAATAATGGTTGTTCGATTTATATGAGTAATATGTTTTATGCACATGCACCTTTGATAGATGGTCTATTCTTATTGAATCTCGATAGTGGAAATACACACATTAATAACATTGAAGCTAAACATTTGAAATCGAGCGATAACTCGACCTATATGTGGCACTGTCGTCTTGGTCACATTGGAGTGAAGCGTATGAATAAACTCCATTCCGATGGACTTCTTGAATCACTTGATTTCGAATCACTTGAAAGATGCGAAGCATGTCTGATGGGTAAAATGTCTAAGACTCCATTTTCTGGTATGATGGAGCGAGCTACGGACTTATTGGAAATCATACATACCGATGTGTGTGGTCCAATGAGTGTAGCATCGTGCGGTGGTTATCGTTATGTTCTTACCTTCACGGAATGACTTAGGTTGATATGGGTATATCTATTTCATGAAACATAAGTCTGAAACTTTCGAGAAGTTTAAGGAATTTCAAAGTGAGGTTGAGAATCAACGTAACAAGAAGATTAAATTTCTATGTTCTGATCGTGGAGGTGAATATCTAAGTTACGAGTTTGGCGAGCATTTGAAGAAATGCGGAATACTTTCACAATTGACACCTGGGAACACCACGGTAATAATGGTGTGTCGAGTCGTAATCGAACTCTCTTAGATATGGTTCGTTCTATGATGTCACTTACAGATTATCGCTATCATTTTGGGGTATGCATTAGAAGCAGCCGCATTCACTTTAAATAGGGCACCATATAAATCCGTTGAAACGACACCATATGAATTATGGTTTGGGAAGAAACCTAAATTGCCGTTCCTTAAAGTTTGGGGTTGCAAAGCCTATGTAAAGAAGTTACAGCCGGACAAGGTTGAACCCAAAGCGGAAAAATGCGTCTTCATAGGATACCCAAAGGAAACTATTGGGTATACCTTCTATCATAGATCCGAAGGCAAAATCTTCGTTGCCAATAATGGATCCTTTCTAGAGAAGGAATTTCTCTCGAAAGAAGTGACTGGAAGGAAAGTAGAACTCGACGAGGTTGTTGAACCTTCTCTCGAACTTGCGAGTAGCGCGACAGGAAGAAGTTCTGTGGTGCACCAATAAGAGAGGAAGCTAATGATGATGATCATGAAACTTGGTTGTAGTTACTCTGAGCCTCGCAGTCAACGAGAACTCGTACTACTCTGATTGGTATGATCCCGTTATGAGTTTCATGTTGGTGGACAACACCGATGACCTGCGACATATGAGGAAGCGATGATGAGCCCAGTTCCAATAAATGGCAAGAAGCCATGAAATCGAGATTGGATCCATGTCGAAAACCAAGTATGGACTTTGGTGGACTTAGGATGGCGGAAGGCTGTCGAGGACAAATGGATTTTCAAGAAGAAAACAAATGCTGATGGTAATATTCGTCTATAAAGCTAGACTTGTCGCATAAAGGGTTCGACAAATTCAAGGAGTTGACTACGATGAGACTTTCTCACCATGAAGCTAAAGTCTGTGAGGATTATGTTAGCAATCGCTGCATATTACGATTATGAGATATGGCAGATGGATGTCAAAATAGCGTTCCTCAATGGAGACATTGATGAAGAGTTGTATATGATGCAACCCAAAGGTTTTGTCGATCCTAAAGATGCTAACAAGGTATGCAAACTTCAATGGTCCATATATGGATTGAAGCAAGCATCCCGAAGTTGGAATCAACGTTTTGATAAAGTAATCAAAAGTTTTGGTTTTATACAAACTTATGGAGAAGCTTGTATTTACAAGAAAGTGAGTGGGAGCTCTTTAGCATTCTTAATACTATATGTAGATGACATATTGTTGATTGGGAATGATGTAGACCTTCTTAATAGTGTCATGGAATATTTGAATAATAGTTTTCAATGAAGGATCTTGGCGGAAAGCTTATATATTAGGCATAAAGATTTATAGAGATAGATCGAGGCGCCTAATATCATTTTCTAAAGTACATATTTGGACAAAGTTCTAAAGAGGTTTGGAATGGAAGATAGCAAGAAAGGGTTCTTGCCCATGTTGCTAATCGACCTTGAGTAAAACTCAAAGTCCAACAACGGCGAAGATAGAGAAAGGATGAGTAAAACTCCTATGCCTCAACCATAGGATCTCGATGTATGACATTCTATGTACTAGACCCGACATTGCATATCTTTGTTAGTTTAACTAGCGAGATATCAAAGTGATCCGAGTGGATCATTGGACGTGATCAAAAACATCCTTAAGTACTTGAAAAGAACTAAGGATATGGTTCTTTCTTATGGAGGTGATGAACAGCTCGTTGTTAATGGTTACACCGATGCTAGTTGGAACACCGATCCGGATGATTCTAAATCACAATCTGGATCGTATTTACTTTGAATGGTGCGCAGCTTTGGAGGAGTGCAAAGCAAAGCGTTGTGGCGAGATCTTCAACTGAATCGGAATACATGGCTGCTTCGGAGGCTTCACAAGAAGCAATATGGATGAAAGAGTTCATTACAGAGCTCGGTGTGATTCCTAGTGCGCTGGACCCAATGTCTATCTACTGTGATAACATGAGCGCCATAGCCAATGCGCAAGAACCAAGGTCACACAAGAAGCTGAAGCACATCAAGCTACGTTTTCACGCTATTCGAGAACATGTCCAAGATAGGGACATAAAGATTTGAAAAGTACACACATATCTGAATGTGGCGGATCCGTTGACTAAACCTCTCCCGAGGGAAAAACATGACCAACACCAAACTGCCATGGGTGTTCGGCATATTACCATGTAATCTGGATTAGATGACTCTAGTGCAAGTGGGAGACTGTTGGAGATATGCCCTAGAGGCAATAATAAATGTTGTTATTATTATATATTTCTATTTATGATAAATGTTTACATTCATGCTATAACAATATTAACAAGGAAACATTAATACTTGTGTGATTTGTAAACTTAAATAGAGTCCCTAGTAAAGCCTCTTTATAAATACTAGCTTGTTGGTTAATAAATGATTGTGGTTTCCCTATCATGAACATTGAGATGTTATTAACAACAAGATCATATCGTTAGGAGAATGATATGGTGGACATACTCCTATAGATAAGCGTAGCATAAAGATCAAGTCATTTTAATAGTTCAATTGCTATATGCTTTCTGATACATAGTAACCTAATTCCTTCGACCATGAGATCATGCTTATCACCATCACCGGAAGGATGCTTTGATGACATCAAACACCACACCGTGGCGGGTGGCTATAAAGGTGGCATTGAGTGTTCGGAAAGTATTGGTTGAGACACATGGATCAAGAGTGGGATTTGTCCATCCATATGACGGATAGATATACTCTGGGCCCTCTCGGTGGAATGTCATCCAATTAGCTTGCAAGCATGTGACTGGCTCACAAGGGATCACATATCACGAGAACGAGAAAAGAGTACTTATCAGTAAACGAGGTTGAACTAGCACTACTAGGAAAACAGCTATAGGTAATCAGCACATCCGTGGATCACATGGTTGAAGTGCCCCACGGCTAAAACAGGCGTGGCTCACCTGTGGGCAGTGCCCTACTAGTAACTAGAACAACCGTGGCGCACATGACTATAGTGCGCCACAGTGTGTGGCGAGGCCCTGGCCTACGCCAAACATCTGTAGTACTGACTCATGTGCGCCACGGTTGTTAGGGTCATCTACATGGCGCCGTGTGCAGTGCGCTACACCTGGCGCATGCCCCCTCGCTCAAAGCGACCACAAACTTACATGGCGCACTCGGCCCTAGTGCGCCCAGAGTAAAACATCTGTGGCGCCACGTGGCATAGTGCGCCAGATGTTAGACTCCTCGTGGCGCACTACGTGTCTTGCGCCAGATGTGTCGATTCTTTAGGACAGCACTTTATGTGCACATGTGTGCCACACATCCACCACCCACTTCACTTTCCCTTCTTCTTCCTCCTTAGATCTAGTCGGGATCTTCTCCTTCCCACCTCAATTTCTCCACACATTCACCATTTTTAGCATGTAAAACTTGCTTTGGATGTTACATAAGTAATAGAGGAGGTCTCCGGTCTCTCATCTATCCGTCTCCTCCGGCAGCACCTCTCCTTTCCATCTTTCTCGATCGATCGGTCTCTCATCTCGTAAGTTGTCCATGTAAGGATGTGTTCATGTGTATATGGATGATGTGCTCATATGTATGTAGATGATCGATGCTCATGATGTGTGTATGTGTGGATAGGATCGATGGTCATATGTGTGTGTATATGGAGAGTATCGATGATGCTCATGCATGTGTGTATGGAGAGGATAATGATATGTTCATGTGTGTATGGATCGGTCTCTCTCTCTCTTGTGTTTGTATGTGAACAAGTTGCCATTTGTTTTGCCAAAATGTTGATTCATTTCCATTTTGGCAAGACTTTAACATTTCGCAAAGGTCCTAATTTTAGGATAGGTCATGCGAAATTTTCTATCGACCATTGCATGCATGCATTCATTATGTGGTTCTAATAGACTTCAAAATTGTACCGTGTACATCGTGCGAGCAAAAATGGTCCATATAATGAGCGAAGGCATTGTGGCTAGATTTTTGAAATGTGCGGAGGCCGACATCTGAAATAACAAAGGCATATAAGATGTCCGTGCGAAGATGCAAACTCAATGGGTGATCGACCAGTTAAGAATCTATGAGCGCACCTGCTCGCCATGGTTTCATGGATGGATACACTTTCGTTGGATAAGCGATGGCGTAGATGATGGAGCGGTGAAGAAGGTGGCCAACATGGCGATGATCATCATCACGGCGAAAGGCGAGATGATGAAGAGTCTCCTGAAATGGTGAAGGTGCGGAAGCGACCGGGATGATGATGATCTAGATGGGAGGAGCGACGACGATGGAACAACGTCGAGCGGTGAGTCGGGACCCTTATGTGCAAGAGGCGCTTCTCAAGCGAGCCGTAACGCCGAGGCTGCCGCTAGAGAGAAAGCCAAGCTTGCGCACTTGAGAAAGACGCGGTTACTCCATTGTATGAAGGATGCAGGCCGATGATACCGGTTGAATGTAACGCTCAAGGCTATGGAGATGAAGGCAAAGCACAAATTGAGGCGCAAGCCGACAATATGATGGCATTCAGCACGATCGTCTCCGGGAGAACACATGTCCAACTAGTATCGAGGATGCCAAGAAAATAAATCGTCCTCTCGATCTACCGCATGTTAGATATCACGTATGCATCAACCATTGCATCATTTATCGGGCGAGGACGGAGAAAACCACATGTCCGGTGTCGGCGTGAGTCGATACAAGAAAGGGAAAAGCACCTCGAAAAGTGGTATGGTACTTTCCTATCACTCCTCGTCTGCGGCGCTATTTCATGGACCCTAAGGCGAAGCTCATGCGATGGCATGCGGAAAGGAAGAAGCCGTGAGAGATGATGACCCCGAAAGGATGAGCTCTTGGCGCACCTTCGGATGCTAGCGATTGGAAAGCATTGGACCTCAATTCCCAATTGGTGGAGATTCGAGGAACATCGGGCTTAGTGCGAGCACCGATGGACTCAATCCGTTCGGTGGCAGACGCACAGCACTTGGCCCGTGTTTGTATGGATGTACAACCTCCTCCATGGTTGTGCATGAAGAAGAAGTACATACAAATGAGTATGCTAATTCAGGGCGAAACAACTTCACCGACATCAATCGTATCTCGGGCTGTGGAAAGAGGAGCTAGCCCGTTATGGGAATCTGGAGCCAATACTTACGACGCCGTCGCACAAGATTATTTCACTATGAGAAGCGTTGGTCACTACGGTACAAGACTATCCAGTTGCGGGTATATCTCGGGCAGGTTATCCAAGGATTCTGCGCATGTTAGGTGCATAAACAAGCTATCTCCAACTAGAAAGATCCGGGGTCATCGAAAACCGTGTTCATGGAGCACCGGAGGTGGCTTCAAAGAATGATCCATGGAGAAAGCGTGGAGACTTGTTCGATGGCAAATCGGAGACCAGGAATCCCGGCGTAGGAGCAGCGAAGAAGTGGAAGAGTTCTTTGAAAAAGCGGAAAGATTGTCCTAAGCACGGAAAAGAAGCGAAAGAGGCGCAACAAGACAAGCGGCCGATGAAGGTATGGAAAACAAGGTCATTTTCTAGGAGTTGCCATCTTGGAAGTTTCTCAGACGCCTCATAGCCTCGACATCATGCATATCACGAAAAACATGTGCGAGTCGGTCTCCACCATAATCAACATGCGAGATAGGGCGAAAGATGGTCCGAAAGCAAGGCACGACTGATATGCTTGGGTATCGGAAGGAGCTTCACGGAGGGCCTTACTCTGATGACGATCGGAAGATGGCGATGATCATGAGTCGGAGCGACACAAGGTCGTCGGAAGGGTAAAAGTTCAAGAAGAGCGAATATTACGCCCTCCTTCTTGCAGACTTGATTTTTCGACGCAGACTTTGATCGAGCAAACCTCGTCGCCATGCATTTAGAACTGGTCGATCCTTGAGTACGTAAGCACAAAGGTTAATCGAGAAGAAGTACATTGGGCAGATCTGAGACCTTGGGAGAAATAATCAAAGAGCACAACTCAGATTTCATCGTTGGTTTAAGCGGACGCCTTGATAATCCTCCCAGCTGCATTCTTCCGACACGGAAAGATCATATTCACCTTGTCGCGGGGACCGTGCAAAACCTGGTGACCTATCGCGAAGATATCAGCGGCTACACATTCTACACGGAGAAAAGGACAACAAGTGTGATTATCGAACTCGGCGTAACGTCGAATTCTACACCGATGACAACGTGAAGGAAAGATTCTGGAAGAATTGAGGAGATCCGGGGCTTCGACTCATGGAGAAAAGGTGCTGCAGTGTTCCGTGTCGGATGGGCAAAGAGCGTCGAAAAGAGAAGACCGGTATTTCACAACCATGGTTATACCCAAGCCAAATCCAAGGCCGCGGTGCAACGTGGCGAAAAATGAACCGTGGTGCGGCTACCAAAGTGGACCAATGTTTTTCATTACCGACCCGACAAAGCCTAGCCGTGTTGTCGTGAGAGGAAAAAGAAACATCATCGGAATGGATGGAGTCGCCGAGCAAGACTTGACCGACGGCGATCAAAGATTGAAGATGACGGCGACTACGATGCACAACATACATCACAAGAAGAAAAGGACAACCCTACCCAAAAAGGTAGCCCGTTCGAAAGAAGAAACATTAAAAGTGCCGGGCTAAATTATTCAACCGCGACAAAGAAGGAAAAAAGATTGTAAAAGCTAGCTCAAAAATATTGTAAGCAACGTGGTCGAAAAAGATTGTAATATTCATGGACAAAGTATTATGAAATTTAGTTATACCTTGAATCATATTTGTAACACTTTTATGACATATATCACTACTTTTGGGCATTTTTGGAATATTTAAAAGTATTTTAAAAACAAAACAAAACTTGTATGGCATATATCACCAATTTTGGGGATTTTTTGGAACATTTAAAAATATTTTTAAAATAAAAATAAAAAAGGTGGGCACCAGGATTCGAACCTTGGTGCTCACAGGTTTATAGAATAAAGGAGTGGTGGAACCCGGTGGGATAAGGTGAGCTAGTGGTAACTATCGGGGTGGCCCTCTTATCACTAGTCCTACCCACTTAGGCGTGGCGCACTGCCAAGTGTCGTGGCGCACTTGGCCGTGTGCACTGCCTAAGTGGTAGGACTAGTTGAGCCACGCCTCCCATCCTCGAGACACGCTAGATCGTCTAAGTCCCTCCCCGATCGTCCCCATCCCCATCGGACGACGCTGCATCCCGGAGGAGGCCGCATCCGGGAGGAGGAGGCCGCCATGCTAGGAGGAGGAGGAGGCCGCCTTGCCTGTGGCGGTTGGTGGCCAGGTTCCCTTGTCCCCATCCCCATCGATGACGCGCCGCCTCCGTTGCATCCCAGGAGGAGGAGGCCTCCGCATCCCAGGAGGAGGAGGAGGCCGCCACGCTAGGAGGAGGAGGAGGCCGCCTTGCCCACGCGGCGGTTGGTGGCGGCGAGGTTCCTGCATCGTCGGCTCGTCGTCGTCATCGTTACCTCGTCCGCCAGCCCTCGTCGTCCTCATCTCAGAGGTGAGTGCCGCCCCTCCCCTCTCTCCTTCTCTTCCTCTCTCCTCGAGCAATGGTTAGGGTTAGCACCTGATGATTCAATTGATGCCTCTGATGGTTAGGGTTAGCAATGGTTAGGGTTAGGGTTAGCACCTGATGGAATTGACATTTTTTCCTAATGATTGGTGGTTGTCTGACAAAATGAGATGGCCATGGGAGTTCAGAGAAGTCCATGGGAATTTTCTGTCACAAAAACGAGCAAACATGGGAATCTAGCAAAGCACATGTAGGTGTCCCTGGCTGGCTAGATCAGTAACACAACATGAACATTTGGCTAGATCAATAACAAAATGAAGAACTAAACAGTACCAAGTAGCTAAGAATTGACATTATGTTTGACGGTGAGCTTACGGTGATCTTCCACCGTGTTAGATAAATCTTGATGGTCGATTGGATGTTAGATAAAATTTGGCCTAACATGTTACTTTCATCATCTGAAGGCATCTTGTTATCTTTCACAAGTAGATAAATGACCCATGATCTAAGACATGTTCTTGTCGAGGCAATGTAGATGCTAGTGTCATAAAATGGAGCTTTGGGTTCTACTTGGCCAAATTTAGAAATCTAGAGCTTTGGGTTCTACTTAGGGAAGGGAATGGGAAACAATGGCTCATCTGCTCATGTAGCTCTAGATTTTAATTGTTGGTGCTTAATCATCACTTGATGTTGCCATTGCCGTCGTGTTTGTATGAGGTCTCGATCGATGTAGTTAAGTCTCGATGCGATGTTTGCTCCTCTACTAGTCAAGCACATGCCAAGGTTAAGAGTAGCAAGCTGAAGGTTAGGGTCCTGAGTTTATTCTGTGTAGCAAGCTTCAGGTTAGGTTCAGAGTAGCAAGATTCAGGTTAGAGGTTTAGGTTAGGTTCTTCTATTGTATATATGCTTGATAAAATAATTAGGCCCAGTGTATGTGGTCCGAATAGCCTTGTTCACCGCATTGATTGGGCGGTGGTGACAGGTTTTAGGTGATGCGGTTTATGGTTTGGAAGCATGGTGTGAATTGGTGCACTAAACTTGTTTTCTGGGATATTAGCTCGTTTGCCACCACTATAATTGGGTCATCATGAAATAGTGGAACTTACGAAATAGGGTCATCACCATAATGCGCTTAGAAGTACAATGATAATCGATGCGATTAGAAGTAATTTGACATATATAAAATTGACACTTTGGGGCCACATGATGCTTCACCATAAATACACTATGTGATGTCCGATTAAGCCCAGCCCCAAGTACAAAGATGGCTGTTCAGAGGAAACTCCTCCATAGTTGGGCGATCAATAAAATCATGAGTATTTTACTTACATGAGTGATCATGCAAATTATGAATAGTATGGTTTTAGTATCGATCCTGGTGATGGTCTAGTAGTGCTGAAAGGCACTACTGCAAACAATATGTTGCGTGAATATATAAAATGAATATGTGTGAACCAAATGTGTGAATATAAACTTGTATTTGCTTCTTTGTCGCGGTTGTGTATTTGCTTGCTGTCATATTTATTATCATATAAACTTGTATTTGCTTGATGTCATATAATGACAGGTGCTATATATAATCTGCATGTATTTGCTTGATGTCATCAATGACAGTTGATATAATGTGGTGATATAATTGTAGCACTTGAAATTGTGCTTGTGCTTGTATATGAAGAACTTTATTATGTGTGTATGCAGGTTCTTGTATGAAACGAGTCCCGATTTTTGCCGGAATGTTGATTAACTTCCGTTTCGGCAGAAATCGGGCACTCCTAGTTTAAGAAAATTAGCAAAGGTCATGCCGTATTTTTCCGTGCATTTAACCAATTATTTGTTTTTTATTAGTGCAAAGATGTGTGACAACGACGAGGCTGGATGTTCTAAGCGCATCAGCGCTGAAGGAGAACTCAGACCTCCAAATAAACAATTGACATTCTGGGAGGCGGCCTAGAGGCTAGAAGACGATGAAGAATACCATCCCCAGGAGAGCGAGGATGATGAGATGGAAGACGCGGAGGAAGAAGCCGAAGGAACGGCGTACGATGAAACCACTGATGGCGGCGAGGGCAGAGGGAGTGGTAGCAACCCTCCTAAGAAGAAGAAGAAGCCGAAGGACCAGCGCCCGAACACGGTCGGCACGGTCAGGGAGGAAATTACCGAAGTGAGCCCATCAGGGGTTCCTTTGGAGCCCGCCCTTGTCGTCAAAGGGTACGGTGGGCAAGTGGCGGCGATCACCCGGACAACCATCTCGATCAACACCGAGAATCTTCGGCATAAAGATAATGGCCACTTGCGCACACTCCTCTTCGAGAAGCTGCACGCAAGATACAAGTTCCCCGCTAAGTATCAGAACACAAATTATCATGGGAACGAAGTAAACAACCGCCTCACAAAGATGAGCACCGCCGCCACCGGAGAACCCGGATAAAGAAGAAGATCTATAAAGAAGGCAAAAGTCTCGAGGAGATCCGGAAGATTGACCCGCAGATCACCAAGATCGATTCCGGAGTTCAAGGAGAGGTGTGAATCCGAAGAGCCCGCCAATAGTAATCGGGAAAGGTGCCGCAGCGATGAATATAGGTCATCACCATCTCGGATCTGGTGGATAGAACCATGAGGCCAAATGGAATAAGGAGGACGAAGAGTATAGATCCAAGGGGATAGAAAACCCCTTTGCTAAATTCGAACCCGGGCAGGTTCGAAACTTCATCAGGGCCCGTTACTGTTGGAATTATGCCCTAGAGGCAATAATAAAGATGTTATTATTATAATTCTTGTTCATGATAAAGTTTATATTCCATGCTAGAATTGTATTAAGCGAAAACATTAATACTTGTGTGGTTTGTGAACAACACCGTGTCCCTGGTACGCCTCTAAGGACTAGCTCATTGATCAATGATGGTTAAGGTTTCCTAACCATAGACGTGAGTTCTCAATTGATAATGAGATCATATCATTGGGAGAATGATATGATGGACAGACCCAAACTAAGCGAAGCAATTAGATCGTTTCATCGTGTTCATCTTTGCGAAGCTTTTCCTATGTCAAATATTGTATTCCTTAGACCATGAGATAATGCAACTCCCTGTACCGAAGAAAGCTTTGAGGTCATCAAACGTCATCCTATGAGAGGGTGATCATAAAGGTGTCTCTCGGTGATCGGAAAGTATCTGTTGGGTTGTATGTATCGAGATGGAATTTGTCCCTCCCAAGTCGGAGAGATATACTTGGGCCCACTCGTAATCGATATCAACACCGCTTGCAAGCATGTGGTTAAGGAGTTAATCACAAAGTGATATCGGATTACGGATCGATTAAAGTACTTGCGTGAACGAGATTGAACTAGGTATGAAGGTACCGACGATCGAATCTCGGCAAGTAAAATATCGCGAGACGAAGGGAATATATATATGGGATTGATTGAATCTGGTATCGTGGTTCATCCGATATGATCATCGATGAATGTGTGGAGTCAATATGGGTGCCTGCACCGCTGTTGATTATTGATAGAAGATCATGTCTCATATTCTCGAACCGCAGGGTCACACACTTAACGATCTCGACGCTAGGATAGATTGTATAATTGGTTTATGAATTTTTGTTCGAGTCTCGGATGGGATCCGGATATCACGAGAGGTTCCGGAATGGTCCGAGAATAAGATTCATATAAGGCGGCAGTTTTGGAGTTCGAATTGTTCCGTTAATGGTATTGTACCGAAGCTTAGAACCTTCCGGAAGGGACCAACGTGGCCCCACCTTCCGGGAGGGGCATGGGCCTATGAGGGAGTGTCTCGGACGCATTGGGCCAGGCACAAGGCCCCATAGGGCCCAGTAGATCCTAGATAAGTTTAAACTCGCTTAAACTAGAGATAGGATTTCTAGATAAGGAGAGTTTAAATCGTTTAAACTAGAGATAGGATTTCTAGATAAGGGAGAGTTTAAATTGTTTAAACTAGAGATAGGCTTGGAGGAGGGGCAGGTGGCCGCCTCCTCTATATATAGAGGTGGTGCGCCTCCCTCTACACACACCTCCTCCAAGCCCTAGTAGCCTGCCGCCTTCCTCTCTCCTCCCGACTGCTTGTAGGCGAAGCCTCGCAGAAATTCTCCACCATATACACCACGCCGTGTTGTAGATCCAATCTCTCTCCACCATACTCGCTGGTCCGAGGAAGGAGGAGACGCCGAGGTGCTGCACGCAGCATCTCACGGAGGCACCGCCACTTGTGGTGCTAGATCGGATCGGATCGCGAGGAGGAGAAGCGAGTACGACTACATCACCCACGCCCGATTTAACGCTCAGCGGTAATCTTCAAGGGTATGAAGATCTAATCCAATCTCTCGTTGATTGCATCTCCTAGATTAGATCTTGGCTTTCCTCTGCTCGCATCCGTAGAAAATTTTGATTTACTATGCCGCCAAACCCTTCGGGGTATCGAGCTAGATCTATGCGTAGATGTGTTTCACGAGTAGAACGCAACATGGTTGTTGCGGCGTTGATGTTTTCTGTTGCAAGACTCTTGTTTGTGTTCTTCTTATGACGCGATAGTGAGATTGAAGCGGTCCAGCCAACCTTACGCCGACGCCGTCATGAGACCGCCCGCACTTGTCGTGTGGCTTGTACCACATGCGGCTGGTGGATGCCGTCTCTCACTATAGTTGTCATGGGATTAACACCGAGTTTGGCAACCATAATATCACCGCTGTGGCTTTCCGTAGGTAAGAATCGTTTAGCATCTACTCCCATAAGCCACGTGAAACATGCAACAACAAAGTAGAGGCGCCTAACTTGTTTTTGCAGGAGTGTTTTATGTGATGTGGTATGGCCCAAGATGTGATGTGTATATTGTATGCGATGATCATGTTTTGTAATGTTTCACGACTTGCATGTCGATGAGTACACAACCGCAGGAGCCATATGGTTGTCTTTATAATTGTGTATGACCTGAGTCAACTTCTTATACGCCATGTAATAGCTTTACTTTATCGCTAAGTAGTTAGCAATAGTTGTAGTTGCTATTCGTGGTGGAGGCAATCATGGTGGAGTGATGGAGATCATGCCGAACGCACAAGATGGAGATCATTGCGCCAAGATTGGCTATACCATGTCACATAAAGTTATATGCATGTGATGTTTATCCTTTATGTATCTTATCATGCTTAGATCGCGACGGTAGCATTATAAGATGATTCCTCACTTAAAGATCAAGATAAAATTGTGTTCTCCCCAAGTATGCACTGCTATGAAGTTCGTCGTGTCCAAGCATCACATGATGATCGGGTGCTATAGACTCTTACGCCACATACAACGGGTGCAAGCCGCTTTGCACACGCGAAATACTTGGGTCTAACTTGACGAGCCTAGCATGTATGCACATGGCCTCGAACACAAGAACCGAAAGGTTAAGCATGAGTCATATGAATGATATGATCGACACTTCGTTGTCCACCATTGAAACCACATCTCTTCTCGTGATGATCGGATTAGGTGTGGTGAATTTGGATCGTGTTCACTAAACAACTTGAGGGATGTTGAATTTAGTGGGAGTTCATCTAGTAATTTGATTAAGTTGAAATATTTATCATGAACATAGTCTAAATTGTACTTGAAAATACTGTAGATCACATGGCCAAATCCAACTTCAACTTCAACGTTTTTGCTGAGAAAGAAAAGCTTAGGAACAATGGGTCTAACTTCACCAATTGGTTCTGCAATCTAAGAATCATTCTGTTCAAGGACAAAAGGACTATGTCCTTGGTAAAGCGTTAGGTGACCCTCAAGCCGCAATCAAGGCTACCGATGAGAAAGATGTCTATCAACAAGAAAGATGATTATGGTGTGATTAAGAGCACCATGTTGTTTGCTATGGAACCGAGCTTCAAAATCGCTTTTGAAACCTATCCCGGCCCTTTGAGATTCTCGAGGAGCCGAAACCATGTTTCGACTCAAGCCCGCTCGAGAGATATGAGATCTCCGAGAAGTTCTTTAACTTCAAGATGGAGGAAGGAGTTCATAGTGAGCACGCCATAAAGATGTCGGGCTACACTCAACGCTTTGAGCAACTGGAATGCACGATTCCGTGAGGAGCTCAAGATTGACAGTGGTTCGCAATCACTCCCTCCCAGCTACAAAAGTTTTGTAGTGACTCATAATCGATTGGTTCCACGGATACGATCACCGAGCTCTTCGCAGTCAAGGCTGCGAAGTGGACATCAAGAAGGATAATCATGTGTTGATGGTCAACAAGCCCTCCTTTAATAAAGGTAAGGAGCAAAGAAACCCTTCAAGAAGGGCGCGCAAGCGCAATGCTCCCCGCTAAGAAGAAGCTCAAGTCCGGTCCTAAGCCGACATCGAGTGCTTCTATTGCAAGGACAAGGGTCATGGAAGCGAATCGTCCAAGTACTTAGCGGACAAGAAGGCTGGCACCATCAAAGGTATATTTGATATACATGTTATTGATGTTTTCCTTACTAGCCCTCGCTGTAGTGCCCCGGTATTTGATACCTCAGCTGCTAATATTTGTAACTCAAACAGAGCTACGGAATAGACGGCTTTGCGAGGGATGAGGTGACGATGCTGGCAACGGATCAAGAGTTGATGTGATGGCCGGCACGCCTCCTTAGTTTTACCTTCGGGATTAGTTTTAAACCTTAATAAATGTTATTATGTGCCGTGTTGAGCATGAACATTATTTCGGATCATGTTTATTGCAAGACGGTTATTCATTTAAATCGGAGAATAATGGTTGTTCTATTTATATGAGTAACATATTTTATGGTCATGCACCTCTTGTGAATGGTTTATTTCTTCTAAATCTCGAAAGGGATGAAACACACATCCATAACATTGAGGCTAAGAGATGCAAAGTAGATAGTGATAATACTACTTATTTGTGGCATCGTCGCTCAGGTCATATTGGTGTAAAGCGCATGAAGAAACTCCATTCGATGGACTTTGGAGTCTCTTGATTTTGAATCATTTGACACATGCTAACCATGCCTCATGGGCAAGATGATCAAAACCCCGCTCTCCCAGATGATGGAGCAAGCAACGGACTTGTTGGAAATCATACATACCGATGTATGCGGACCGATGAGTGTTTCGACGCGGTGGATATCGCTATTTCCTCACTTTTACCGATGACTTAAGTAGATATGGGTATATCTATTTAATGAAACATAAATCAAACATTTGAAAAGTTCAAAGAATTTCAGAATGAAGTGGAGAACCATCGTAATGTAAAGATTAAGTTTCTACGATCCGATAGTGGAGGTGAATATTTGAGTTATGATTTTCTCACGCATCTTAAAGCAAGTGGAATCGTTTCACAACTCACGCCACCCGAACACCACAACGCAATGGTGTGTCTGAACGGAATCGAACCCTATTAGATATGGTCCGATCAATGATGTCTCATCGATTTGCGTTATCATTTTGGGGTTATGCATTAGAAACCGCTTCATTCACTTTAAATAGGTCTCCATCTAAACCGCTGGGACGACACCGTATGAACCGTGGTTTGGTGCTAAACCTAAGTTGTCGCTTTCTTAAAGTTTGGGGATGCGAAGCTTACGCCAAGAAGTTGATGCCGACAAGCTCGAACCCAAAGCGAGAAATGCGCCTTCATAGGATACCCTAAGGAAACTATTGGGTATACCTTCTATCACGTAACCAAGGCAAAGTGTTTGTCGAAGAACTGTTCCTTTCGTGAGAAGGAGTTTCTCTCGAAAGAAGTGAGTGGGAGGAAAGTAGAGCTTGACGAGGTTATTGAACCTTCTCTCGAATTGAGAGTAGCGCAGCACCTGAAATTGTTCCAAAGGCGTTGCACAACAATAGAGGAAGCTAATGACAAGGATCATGAAGCTTGGACGATGTCGCATCGAACGTCAGCAGTCAACAAGGTCGCGTGCCCTCCCGAGTGGTACGGCAACCTGTCTTGACTGCCTTGTTAGTAGAAGACAAAGGAACCTACGAACTATGAGGAAGCGATGATGAGCCCAGACTCGAGAAATGGCTAGAAGCCATGAACCGAATTGGGATCCATGAGCGAAAACCAAGTATGGACTTTGGTGGACCCTCCTAGCGACCGAAAGGCCGTTGAGTGCAAATGGATCTTCAAGAAGAAAACGGACGCGGATGGTAATGTTACCGCCTATAGCACGCTTGTCGCAAAAGGTTTTCGACAAGTTCAAGGTGTTGACTACGATGAGACTTTCTCTCCGTAGCGATGTTTAAGTCCATTCGGATTTTATTAGCAATTGCTGCGCTTCATGATTATGAAATATGGCGATGGATGTCAAGACTGCTTTCCTCAATGGCAACATTGATGAAGAGTTGTATATGATGCAACCCAAGGTTTTGTCGATCCTAAGGATGCTAGTAAAGTATGCAAACTTCAGCGCTCCATTTATGGATCAAGCAAGCATCTCGGAGTTGGAACCTTCGCTTTGATCAAGTGATCAAGAGCTTTGGATTTGTTCCAAATTGCTACAAGCTTGCATCTACAAAAAGTGAGTGGGAGCTCGTGACGCTTCGGTACTATATGTGGATGACATATTGATTATCGGAAATGACATCAACATGCTTAACGATGTGAAGAGTTATTTGAACAAGTGTTTTTCAATGAAAGACCTAGGTGAAGCTGCTTATATATTGGGCATCAAAATCTATAGAGATAGACAAAGACGCTGGTAGCTTTAAGCGTAGTACATACCTAGACAAAGTTCAAAAGGTTCGTAATGGATAAGGCAAAGAAAGGTTCAAAGGCCTATGTTGTCGTAAGATATTGAGCAAGGCTCAAAGGTCCAGCTACGTAAATGATAGGGAAGCTATGAGCAAAGTGCCTTATGCCTCGCCATAGGTTCCATCATGTATGCCATGTGTGTACTAGACCGGATGTGTCCAATGCTCTTAGTTTGACGAAAGATATCAAAGTGATCCAGAGTGGAACATCGACAGCCGTGAAGAACATCCTAAAGTACCTAAATAGAACTAAAGAAATGTTCTTAGTCTATGGGGTGATGAACATCTTGTCGTAAAGGTTACGCCGATGCTAGTTTCGACACCGACAAGGATGATTCTAAATCTCAGTGATACGCTTATATTTTGAATGGAGGAGCCGTGAGTCGAGAAGCTGCAAGCAAAGCGTGATCGGGATCTACAAGAGAAGCGGAATACATGGCTGCCGCAGGTTGCCAAGTGAAGGAGTTTGGATCGAAACTTCATCATCGAGCTTGGCGTGGTTCCAAGTGCATTGGACCCACTGGAGATATTGTGTGACAACACCGCGCCATAGCACTCGCTAAGGAACCAAGATATCATCCAAAGACCAAGCATATCAACTGCAAGTTTCATATAATCCGAGATTATATAGCGATGGAGATCTCAAGATTAGCAAAGTACATACGGATCCGAATGTCGCAGATCCATTGACTAAACCTATTCCACGTGTAAACATGATCAACACCTCAAGGCCATGGGTGTGAGATTGTTGCCAGATGTAAACTAGATTATTGACTCTAGTGCAAGTGGGAGACTGTTGGAATTATGCCCTAGAGGCAATAATAAAGATGTTATTATTATAATTCTTGTTCATGATAAAGTTTATATTCCATGCTAGAATTGTATTAAGCGGAAACATTAATACTTGTGTGGTTTGTGAACAACACCGTGTCCCTGGTACGCCTCTAAGGACTAAATCATTGATCAATGATGGTTAAGGTTTCCTAACCATAGACATGAGTTGTCAATTGATAATGAGATCATATCATTGGGAGAATGATATGATGGACAGACCCAAACTAAGCGAAGCAATTAGATCATTTCATCGTGTTCATCTTTGCGAAGCTTTTCCTATGTCAAATATTGTATTCCTTAGACCATGAGATAATGCAACTCCCTGGTACCGGAAGAAAGCTTTGAGGTCATCAAACGTCATCCTATGAGAGGGTGATCATAAAGGTGTCTCTCAGGTGATCGGAAAGTATCTGTTGGGTTGTATGTATCGAGATGGAATTTGTCCCTCCCAAGTCGGAGAGATATACTTCGGGCCCACTCGTTAATCGATATCAACACCGCTTGCAAGCATGTGGTTAAGGAGTTAATCACAAAGTGATATCGGATTACGGATCGAGTAAAGTACTTGCTATGAACGAGATTGAACTAGGTATGACGGTACCGACGATCGAATCTCGCAAGTAAAATATCGCGAGACCTAGGGAATATATATATGGGATTGATTGAACTGGCATCGTGGTTCATCCGATATGATCATCGATGAATGTGGAGTCAATATGGGTGCCTGCACCCGCTGTTGATTATTGATAGAAGATCATGTCTCATATTCTCGAACCCGCAGGTCACACACTTAATGTATCTCGATGCTAGGATAGATTGGATAATTGGTTTATGAATTTTTGTTCGGAGTCTCGGATGGGATCCGGGATATCACGAGAGGTTCCGGAATGGTCCGGAGAATAAGATTCATATAAGGCAGTGCAGTTTTTGGAGTTCGGAATTGTTCCGGGTTAATCGGTATTGTACCAGAAGCTTCTAGAACCTTCCGGAAGGGGACCAACGTGTCCCCGCCTTCCGGGAGGGGGCATGGGCCTATGAGGGAGTGTCCTGGACGCATTGGGCCAGGGGCACAATGCCCCATAGGGCCCAGCCGATCCTAGATAAGTTTAAACTCGTTTAAACTAGAGATAGGATTTCTAGATAAGGGAGAGTTTAAACCGCTTAAATCTCGCGCTAGGATTTCTAGATAAGGGAGAGTTTAAATTGTTTAAACTAGAGATAGGCTTGGAGGAGGGGCAGGGCTGCCCCCTCTATATATATAGAGGGGTGGTGCCTCCCCACACACACCTCCTCCAAGCCCTAGTAGCCTGCTGCCTTCCTCTCCCTCCCGACTGCGTGTAGGCGAAGCCCTGCTGCAGAAACTCTCCACCATATACACCACACCGCCGTGTTGTAGATCCAATCTATCTCTCCACCATACTCGCTGGTCCGAGGAAGGAGGAGACGCCGAGGTGCCGCACGCAGCATCTCATGGAGGCACCGCCACTTGTGGTGCTAGATCGGATCGGATCGCGAGGAGGAGAAGCAGTACGACTACATCACCCATGTTCCGACGAACGTTCACTGCGAATCTTCAAGGGTATGAAGATCTAATCCAATCTCTCTCGTTGATTGCATCTCCTAGATTAGATCTTGGCTTTCCTCCGCTCGCATCCGTAGAAAATTTTGATTTACTATGCCGCGAAACCCTTCGATTACCATGTGGACCCAAAAACCAAACAACTCACCGGATCCTGCGGTGAAGGAATTCGAGGAAATTGTGGTAAGTATAATCTAATTACCGCGGATCAACACGATTGCAATCTAATCGATGATCTAAATGATTCACTTACTTCTTCCGCAGGAGGAGGAAATTGTTGCTAGTCATGGATCCTGTGGTTCCTCATCCTGTGGTCGACGCGGCCACCCGGTGGGATAACCCTTTAACAGGCGATGAACCGGCCAAGAAAATAGAGCCGATGAAGAAGTCGTTGCCGTCTGGCCGGCCTCGGGGTAAGAATTGGGTGGGTCATTTTGGTCCACAGCGAGGACATGTGGCGCGTCGGGAAGGAGCGAGGAGGAAAAGAGAGGTTCAAGACCTTAAGGCACAAGTGGCGGATCCCGCAGATCGTCCAAGACAACTGGCAATCACCCTTACGCCCTTCCGCCTACCTTGGTGGAGTCAATAGCGAACTGGAGTGCGGGTGGTCGAGTAGGGCGTGCCGATCCCAAGCATGGTCGACCACTCGAACAACGCGGGCGCCGAAATCGGGCGAACTACATGTTCGTGACTCACGCTAGCACCGCGCGCCGCAAGTGTTGGTGACTCCCTGCCATCACCGGGCGCGGAGTACATGTTGGTGCCCCGCCATCGTCAGGCGACACCGGAACTCAAGCACCCGTCGGTAGGGAGAATACACGCGGCCAGACCGCGCCATCAAGCAGCCCTTCCGTCTCTTGCACGCCCGTCGCCAGATGGTGCGTCGACATTAGCCGATCTCGGCGCCATCACGGTAAACAAATTGCTTTAATTACCGCCTTTCATGCCATCTATATATTACTCTTGTGGCATCTCGCCCGACGACGCCGTACATGTTTTCGCAGACGGATGTTCCTTGCACTCTCTTATGCTACGTGAACAACGAGTGAGGATGTTGCCAAGGGTACCATCGTTCAACCCTTGCAGCGCCGTTCCACTCAAAACCGATGCGGATAGCGTGCACAGTGGTTAAAATTAGTCGGTGCTAAGGGGCTGCGACGACTGAACCTCCCATTCAACCCCGAGCGGATGAAGAAGAGTCGTCCTCGAAGTTGCTTCGCTTGTTCTTGCTATGGCCAAAGAGCATGATACGTTTGGGGACGGGGGCCATCACGCCAGACAACAGACCGCCGTCGTTGCGGCGACAAGCGGTGGCAAGGCCCCTTATCGCCGTCACCTCCACGCGGTGGGTCGGATGATCATGTTGATGATATGCACATGGCGCAGATCCGCCGAGGACGGCGAAGACCGGAATGATCACTTCTTCAACACTCGGTTTAACGAAGAAGACCTAGCTGGTGGCCCCACAGAAAGCCACTATCACCAAGCGTCTGCTTGGTTCTCGGAGACGCCCACTTGCGCCTTTACTGAGCCAGCTGATACAACCAACCGCCCTTTATTCTAAGCCCGACACTACATAGGGCGGCCGGTGCTCAGATTATGTTCCTGCCCGCTCTCCAAAAGGAAAAAGGGCGGAAAAGAAAATCTAGCAGCTCGAGCCAGCCGATGGCGTCAACAACCGCGAATCCGAGGTTTTGGACGGGCCACCAAGACCCGAGGGTATTATGTGGAGGATTCATGTGGCGGGTGAGCCCATGCTACCTAAGAATTGCGGCTCGCCATGAATCGCAGAGTGTGCATGACGTCTTGGCGATAGAGAGATGCCTTCTATCGGAGAAAGATCCTCGCACCCGGTATTCGTGGTTAAGGTGCCACCGAGCTTGGGCTTCGTCGACACCGCCCGCGGATCTGTTCTTCCCGCGTTCGAGGACATCTTCAATATGTTCCACCTATACCCGCTGCACTATACCATGGTCCGCCTTTTCTCTCACCGCCACGCAGATCATTAGAGAGAACACCGGCATTGCTATAGTGGACCCCTACTACATGCGTGACGGCTGCTTGGGTTCCCAGCGAACGACGTATCGTGGCCTCGCACTAAAAAGAATCCTCGTGGCGAACAAGACAAAGGAATACATTCTCGTGCCTTACTTTCCCGAGTAAGTCGTTATTCACGCCACCGTCGATTGGCTTTATTAGATCATCATCATTCTTTTTCAACACATTCCATTTGAATTTTTACAGAGATGAACACCGCGCTCATCTCCTTATCGCCAAGCATTCCCATGCCACGTATTTCGACTGGGAGTCTAGAAAAGAAGAAAACTACGACAAGATCAAGGAAGTTCGGATGATGCTCTCACCGGCTTTGCCTCGACGGAAGGCACCAGCCGTGCGTAAGAAGGTCAAGTTCGGCAGCACGTCTTCAACCACGTAACAGAGTTCCCATGCGAAGCAAACGGAAACAGTAAGAAGGAAGCCTACTCGCACTCCATCACATGAGGGCTCCTACTTGACCAGCAGAATTCTACGCCGATCATCTCAAACAAGCAATCAAGCAAAGGCCAAGATCAATGATTCGGATATTAGACAAGAGATGTATCGCATCCAGCAGCAGTTTGGGGCAATCATCTTTCGTGATGTCATGACTTCGGGGGGGATCTTCTACGGAGGAAAAATCCCGAATAACCGTGACATAGAAGATCGCCTAGAGATGCAGGGTGACTATAGGAAGTTCATGACGAGACAGGACGTCCTCCCGTTCCCTAAGCCGAGCCAGAAGGCTTGATGTTGGCCTAGTTGTAGTTGCAAACTATAGATGACCTTTGTGTGTGTGTGTGGATGACAAGTGTACTTATCTTATTAGGTTTATGAATCACCGCTTACTTATTTTGCTTATTATTATTATATATCAATGCTTGGTTTTTTTGCTTACTCTTTGGTTTTTTTGCTTACTCTTTGGTTCTCGGACGACAAGTGTGAGTTATTTTTGTCTTTTTCGAGAATATGCCGGTGATTGAAATGTCGTGGCACAATATATATGTGAATGTGCTATGACGGGATTGTTAGCCTTGTGATATGCACAAGTCCAGGAATTGTGCATCCTACTTGGCTATGATTCCGTCATAAGCATATTCCCGTGTCCAACGACCTAGCTAGTTATATATGAGGCATTCTTTTCGAGTTATTTTGTCTTTTCGAGAATATGCCAATGATTGAAATGTCGTGGCACAATATATATGTGAATGTGCTATGACGGGATTGTTAGCCTTGTGATATGCACAAGTCCGTGAATTGTGCATCCTACTTGGCTAACGTCCGTCATAAGCATATTCGTGTCCAACGACCTAGCTAGTTATATATGAGGCATTCTTTTCGAGTTATTTTGTCTTTTTTCGAGAATATGCCGATGATTGAAATGTCGTGGCACAATATATATGTGAATGTGCTATGGCGGGATTGTTAGTTTGTGATATGCACAAGTCCAGGAATTGTGCATCCTACTTGGCTAACAGTCCCGTCATAAGCATATTCATGTGTCCAACAACCTAGTTATATATGAGGCATGCTTTTCGAGTTATTTTTGTCTTTTTCGAGAATATGCCGATGATTGAAATGTCGTGGCACAATATATATATGTGAATGTGCTATGACGGGATTGTTAGCCTTGTGATATGCACAAGTCCAGGAATTGTGCATCCTACTTGGCTAACAGTCCCGTCATAAGCATATTCCTGTGTCCAACAACCTAGTTATATATGAGGCATGCTTTTTGAGTTTGCTATTTTTGATTTAAGAGTACTTTCTATAAGTGTATATTCATATGCGACTTTAATTATACATGTTTTTTCAATCACCGGTTAGTTATTATTGTCAACTTGTAGATGACGTGGTACGTCGTGTACAAGGGACGGGTTCCCGGAGTCTACGATGATTGGGAAGATTGCCGGAGACAGGTGCACCGTTTCAGCGGCAATAGCTACAAAGGGTACAACACTATGGAGGCGGAAGCTAGATACGCGCTATCTAGCGGTAGTTAGGACAAGGAACCGGATGAATACCTACACCTTCGTCGCGGCGGTGATCATGCTTATCTTCTTTGGTTATTTATCCCGCGTTTGTGTCTAGCTAGCTAGTTTAGATGTCTAGGCGAGCTTCCGAGCTCTAACTTGTTCGATCGACACATGTATTCGCATGTCACCAACTACTACTTTGTAACATGATCAAAACAATGTAACTTAGACTATGTATTCATGTATGAGACTTATCTATATGTATTTGTTTCAATCTTGTTTTTCATATTGAGTATTTATATATATAATTGTATATCTTGTATCTGTGTGTGTATATCTGTAATATTGTATATAATCTGTATTGCATATAATCGCTTGGAAATTAAAAAAACAAAAATACATCTGTGGTGGCACATGGTCTACCTTCGTGGCGACTACACCTAAAGCGCACCATGGATGTTTAGTGGCGCACTAGGTAGTGCACCATGAAGATCCAAGGGTAGCGCCATGCCAAACTTCGTGGCACTAGGAGGTGCGCTACGCCTATCTCTACACAACCGTGGCGCACTAGGCAGTGCGCCACGGCTGAGAGATAGCCGTAGCGCAAGGCCCGTGGCGCACTGCAGGTGCGCCACAGATGATGGTTTCAGGTGCGCCACTAAAGGCTGTTTTCCTAGTAGTGTAGGTATGTAGAGATACCGACGATCAAAACCTCGGATAAGTAAACTATCGTGAGACAAAGGGAAATTGGTATCGTATGTATGTGGTTCATTCGATCGCAAAGTAATCGTAGAAATATGTGGGAGCCATATGAATATCCAGATTCCTCTATTGGTTATTGTTCGGAGAAGTGTCTCGATCATGTCCGCATAATTCACGAACCGTAGGGAGACACACTTAAGGATTCGACGTCGTTTGAGTAGTTATGGAATGATGAGTAAGAGACCGAATGTTGTTCTGAGTCTCGGATGGAATCCGTGATATCGCGAGGAGATCCGGAATGGTCCAGAGAATAAGATTCATATAAGGAAAGTCCTATTTCGCGGTTGGAGAATGGTTCCGGTGTTTTCATCGGGAATGTTCTAGAAGGTTCCGGAATGTCCGGCACTCCGGAGGGGAAGGGTACATGAATGTGTCATAACAAATTGGAATGATTGCATCATGTACTAGGTGTCATCGCTGAATAAAATAAAGGGTTTAATCAAATCCTAGTTTGAAAAGTCAAATGCCAATTTGAAAAGTCAAACGGCTATTTTGTGAGGTGGAGGGAGAGTAGGAAACCTACTTGAGGAGGAGTTCCCTCCCTCCACCGCCGTCCCACTTGGAGACCGAGTTGGGGAGGGACTCCCCTCCCCTTGGAACGCCCCCTCCACCTATATAAGGAGGGGCAGGGCTGCCCCTCCAGGCACGCAATACCACGCCCCGCAAACCCTAATCCTAGCCGCCGGCGCCGCCACCTCCTGCTGCCGCCGCCTAGGCAAGCCCTAGCCACTGGCCTTACTCCTCCTTGGTGCGTCTAAACCCTATATCACCAAGGCTCTCTCTCATAGTCCACCATACTCGCTCCGGATTAAGGCGAAGCCCTGCGAGATCTCCCCTCTACTTCCGGTACCACGCTGTTGTGCTGCCAGAATCGGGAGGAGAGTGCTACAACCTCCGCTGCCTGCTGGAACAAGGGAGAGGAAGGTCTTCGTCGAGTACCGAACGTGTGACCGACTGTGGAAGCGCTGTCGGAACGCAGCGCCGGAAGGATCGTCTACGCGATCTTGAGATCGTCAAGAGTACGACTACATCACCCACGAGAATCCGCTCTCGTTAAACACTTTGGAATCTTCGAGGGTGAGTTATTCCATCGACTCGTTGCTACAATCTAGTAGATAGATCTTGGCTTGTTTGTTTGTATGCGGTAGAAATTTTTGTTTTCCATGCTACGAACCCCTACAGGGGCCTTTAGGGAACTACTGGCAATTAAGGTGCTCCTTTTAATAGAGCACCGGAGCAAAGCATTAACACTCCGTGAACCCATCTGATCCTCACACCACAGTCATCCCCTCCGGTTGTCCCAATTATTGTCACTTTGGGGCCTTTGGATCCGGACAATGATATGTGTACACAACTTGCAGATAAGATCACAAACAATACTATCATAATGATTCAATAATAAGTTCAGATCTGAGATCATGGCACTCGGGCCCTAGTGACAAGCATTAAGCACAACAAGTTGCAACAGAGTCAAATAGCACTAATAGAGATACTAGGCACTATGCCCTAACAGATCTTATTCGATTACATGATATAACTCACCCAATCCCTACCATCCCCAAGCCTACAACAGGGGATTACTCACTCATGGATGAGGTAAACATCGGTGGTTGATGGAGATGCATTGGTGATGACGATGGCGATGATCCTCTCCAAATTCCCCGTCCCGGCAGGGTGCCAGAATGGAGTTTCTGGATTCGAATCTTGGTTTCTGGTGGCGGCGGTGGAGCGGAACTCTTTCTGGAAAACTATCGACCCCCCTCCCCCTCGGTTTTTAGGTCGAAAGGCAACTTATAGGCACAGAGGGAGGCCGGGGAGGTGCCTGGGGTGGCCAAACCCCCTCCAGGCGCGAGGTTAGGTGGGCCCGCGCCTGGGTGGGTCTGGGCCCCGTATGCCTCCTCTCTGTCTCCCCTTCTGGCTCTGTGGATCTTCTAGTGAGAAATAGTTTTTGGCATATTTTTCGGGATTTTTTCTGATAGTTCATTTTCTGCACAAAAACAAGACACCAAGGTAATTCTGTTGAAAACAGCGTCAGTCCGTGTTAGTTGTATCCAAATCACACAAGTTTAAAGAATAAACAATAGTAAAGTGTTTGAGAAAGTAGATATGTTTTGGACGTATCATCGCTCTTTTTCTTCATTTTTATTTTTTCTTATTTTTCATATATATTTATGCTCACACTTTTGTTTAAGTGATGTGCAAAGAAGCTAGCCATATATTCCAATTCATGTAGAAATTTCAAAGTTTAACGATCTCAATTACCAAATTCCAAATATATATGAAGCATCTTTATAACTTGAGTATTCTACCTCCACTTGCTCTCACTCTATTTGATAGCACTTGTAATTTCTCCTTTGTTCAAGGTTTTCCTTTTCATCTTAATTAATTAGATAATCTCTCCTTTTTGTAAATCAAACCATTGACCTACAACATATTAATCAAATTATCTTTAAATGTTCTGTTAATACCAATGGTGTGGAAGACTACTATTGTTATCATCAAGTGCAAGTAAAATCATATTCAAGCTATTCATATATCCAATAAGACATACTCAAACTCAATAATGCTCCATATATTATAAAAAACTTAGAATTTCATAAGAGGGATCAACTATTCCTAAAGGGAATCTAATGATGCAAACTTTATTTATGAGCTCAAAGTAATGAAAAACTAGAATAAAAATCAAAACTTGTAAGATAGATTACAAGGTCTTAAAGATCTCTCCAAGCTTGGAATCAAGCCAGGTGGGATCAAATAATCTCTCGCAATTATTTGATATCGTGTTTTATTGAAGTTCACTGTGGCGCCATGGCATGTAGAACCGCAGTGCATAACTTCTTCTTGGTGTCCTCCAAAGCGGTGATGCGGTTGTAGCACATGCGCAAATCACATTGTAGAGTGTCCACCCTATCAACGAGCTTGGTCACCATCGGGAGAAGATCATCCTTCTCCTCTATCTCCTTGAGGCGGTAACGGACTTCCACGCGATGGAGTAACTCCTGCTTCTGATATACTTCTAGTGCCCACACGTGATCCTTTGTCCTGGGGACAACTTCCTCTTCCTCGTCCATTATTGATGGATAGGGGAAGTAGAATCTGCTCCTCCACTCCTCTTGAGGCTTCACCCTCATACGAGCGCCAGTGGTAGGCCTCGAGTGGGGTAACGCCGGTTTCTTGATAGCACCTGCATCTATGTTAGGTTTTTCCTTAAGCTTGTGTGGCCTCAGATCTGTAGTGATAAACTTGACCATCTCCACACGCCCTTTTCCGTGCGGTTTGCAGCCTTCTCTCTCTTCTTGAGTTCTTTTCATCGCTTCCCAGTCGACCCCCGGGGGGTCATAGACGTCGAGGCAGATGTAAACGTCGCCCCAGCCTTCATCGGGGTCACTGTTGTAGAATCTTGGCTTGACATACTCCTTGTACCTCGGGCTAAACCTCTCCACCTCCTCATCGCCGTCCTCCGTCGACGGGCTGCTAGAAAGGTCCCTAGGATCAATGATCCCATAGGTTTTCCACGTCCTGGGACGGGATAGCGCTAGCTGGATTTGTTCTTGGTGATTTGTGATTAGAGAGAGGCACAAGGGCAATATATAAGAGGGGTCAGAGGTCGGTAAAACTCGCGAACACCAAATTCTTGTCCAAGAAAACAAACCGTCTAGAAAAAGAAATCGCGGATTGGAGGAGTCCTGCGCCGTAACGACCAACTATATGGTCGTGGCCCGTATAGTTCCAGAAGTATAGTTGGTTCCAGACAGATATCCTTGGTTGTGGCATTCTTTCTATTGCTTCAACTTTAGTCCTATCTACTTCAATACCCTTACCTGATAATTTATGTCCAAGGATTATGCCTTCTTTGACTATAAAATGGCACTTCTCCTAGTTTAATACAAGATTGGTTGCTTCGCAACGCTGCAATATTCTATTGAGATTATCCAAGCAACTAGTAAACGAAGTTCCATAGACAGAAAAATTATCCATAAATACTTCCATTATAAGTTCTATAAAATCTGCAAATATAGCAGTCATGCATCTTTGAAAAGTAGCTAGAGCATTACATATACCAAAAGGCATGTGTCGGTAAGCATGTAAACTATAAGTACTGATACGTCATAAACGTATCTATAATTTTTTATGTTCCATGCTTGTTTAGTATCTACTTTGCTTTTCTTTGTCTACACTTTGAGGTGTTTTCATATATTTTCTGGTACTAACCTATTAACAAGTTGCCACAGTGCCAGTTGCCTATTTTCTGCTATTTTTGGTTGCAGAAAAGCTATTAAGGAAATATTCTCGGAATTGGACGGGACAAAAGCCAAACTCAATATTTCACCGAGGATAACAAGGAGTCCAGAGGAGAGAGAGGCCAAAGGTGGCCACCCTCAGCGGCCTAGGTGGGCCCGCGCCAGGTGGTGTGGGTCCCCTGGCCGCCTCCCAGCCTCGCCTCTTCGCCTATAAGAAGCCCCCGATGCCTAAACCCTAAGGAACCGATCAATATTCCATGAAACCATCTATAGCCTCCGCCACCATCGTCCTAGATCGAGGGATCTGAAGCTCTTCCCGGCACCCTGCCGAAGGGGAGATCATCTCGGAGGCCTTCTTCTTCTTCATCATGCCAGCCTCCGGTATGAAGCATGAGTAGTTCCACCTTGGACTACGGGTCCATGTAGTAGCTAGATGGTTGTATACCATCCTTGTGTTTTCATGTCTAGATCTTGTGAGATCCGTTCATGATCAAGATCTCATCTATTTGTAATCATGAATGTTGTGTTTGTGGGGGTCCGATGGATATTGAGAATACTATGTCAGATTGATTAATGGTTTTGTCTTATTGATACTATCATGTATGTGTTGTTTGTGATCTTGCATGCTCTCCATTGTTAGTAGCCATTTTGTCCAAGTAGTTGCTAGTGACTCCAAGAGGGGGAGCTGTGAATCGAAAGATACCGAAATCAGGAACTGAAACACATCCCTTCCATCCGGCACAAGGTCTGTTTTCATTATCTAAAGGTTCACTGGATGTTTTTTACGGTTGTTCATCCGATAATGGGTTCATGCCTCTACTTAATGAAGGGAAGTGACAGAAATCTCTACGGTTGTAGATGTGTTGTTGCCACTAGGGAGAAAACAATGGTCTCTTGTTCATGGAACAAGTGGATTGTTTACCTTACACACTTTGCTTAAAGTATGAGAGGAAAAGCTAAAGAATGGTTGCTATCTTTGCCTAGAAATAGTATTGATTCTTGGATTAAGTGCAAAGATGCTTTTATTAGAAAGTACTACCCTCCTGCTAAGATTATATCTATGAGAAGTGACATTATAAAATTTAAACAACTTGATAATCAACATGTTGCTCAAGCTTGGGAAAGAATGAAATCTTTGGTTAAGAATTGTCCCACTCATCGACTTACTGCTTGGATGGTTATCCATACTTTTTATGCAGGTTTGAACTTCGCTCAAACAACCCATTGGATTCAAATTGTTGGAGGTACCTTTATGACCATCACCTTGGGTGCTTCAACAAAACTCCTTGATAATATGATGGTTAATTACTCTGAATGGCACACTAAGAGAGCTCCACATGGTAAGAAGGTAAATTCTGTTGAAGGAACCTCCTCTTTGAGTGATAAGATAGATGTTATTATGGCTATGCTTGTTAATGGGAAAGCTCCTTTAGATCCTAATAGTGTTCCCTTAGCCTCTTTGGTTGCTCAATAAGAGCAAGTTGATGTGAACTTCATTAGAAACAACAATTTCAACAATAATGCCTATAGGAATATTTTGGTAACAACAATTATAGGCCTTATCCTCCTAATAATGGCAATACCTAGTGAAACTCCTACAACAATGCTAGAAGTGGCCCCTCTGAACTTGAATTCATGCTCAAAACTTTATTAGTAAACAAACCACTTTCAACAAGATCAGAGGAAAAGCTTTTGTGAGAAAAATATTTCCTCTTGTCTCAGCACAGTCCTCTTTGATTAATAAAATGGCTGCTAAACCTGAAACCATGGAAAGTACCTTTGCTGCTACTCATTCCATACAAGTTACCATTGATGAAAATATTAGGCTGTTAGCTCAACTTCATGCTAACTGGGAAAGGGAAGCTGAAATTGATAGAAACAATAGTGTGTGCACCATCACCAACACACATATGGATGCCACTAAACCACAAGAAGTCCCTATTTCTCCTCGTACAATGCCTAAGCCTAATGAGTCTACTACTAGTGATGCTAAGTTTGATTTTGATCTTGATGGTTGCAATATTTCTGAAGTGATTATGTTCTTGCAAAATCTTGCTAGAAGTCCTGATGCTAGTGATATGCATGTTGCTTTCACCAAACACATTACAGATGCTCTTGTTAAAATTAAGGAAGATAAGTTCAAACACAAAGCTTCTATTCCTAGGAAATTAGAAGATAGTTGGGAACCCATTATTAATATGCAAGTGAATGACTTTGATCTCAAAGCTTCATGTGATCTTGGTTCTAGTGTCTCTATTATGCCTAGGGAGATTTATGAAATGCCTGATTTGCCACCTTTGGAAGATTGTTATTTGGATGTCCCACTTAATGATAATGCTAAGAAGAAACTCATGAGAAGTGTTAATGATGTTCTCATTATGGTTAACAATGCTTATGTCCCTGTTGATTTCTATGTTTTGGATGTTGAATACAATGCTTCTTGTCCTATTACTTTGGGAAGACCTTTTCTTAGAACTGTTGGTGCCATCATTGATAAGAAAGAAGGCACCATTAAATATCAATTTCCACTCAAGAAAGGTATTGAAAACTTCCCTATGAGGAGAGAGAGAAGTTTTTTGCTCCTCCGTTGAAAGCAAGGTTTGATGTTAATGCTTCTTCATTTGAAAATACTTGATTTCTTGCTTCTTGTTCCTAACTTAAAGGCGTTAAAGAAAAGTACTTGTTGGGAGATAACCCAAGAGTTTACTTGAGTCTTGGAAGTTATTACTTCAGTAATGACCTCTCCTTATCCTTTTTGTTTGCTTTTTGTGCCAAGAATGACCTATAATGAGAGGGAAGTAAGATTTGGGGAGTTGTAGTCCCGAAACAGATTTCTGTCCTCCACCATAAAAGTTTGTTGGGAGTCTCTATAAGTCGAATTGAGCTTAAAGGTTACGACTAAATCCCCCAGTATGTTAGCTAACTTTCGTTTGTTCAACATTTTTTTATTTGAGCAATATAAGGTCTTCGAAAAAATCGGTTTCTACCTGTTGGTCTGTTTTGACTGATTTCTGCCATTATTTGCATTTGCTTCTTATTGATTCCTTTTTGGGTTCTTTTTGGGAAATTGAGATTTTTGAAGGAGTTGCTACAGTAGCTTGTGTTTTTAGTGAAAAGTTTTTCTATTCTAAAGATAAACCCAAGGGTCTATTATCTTTTGAATACACTAATGTTGCTAATGAAGATTGTGTGAAGTTTTGTATTAAGGAAAGATTTTACGTGTGGAGACAGAATGATGTAATAAGATGAAGAATGGACAAAAGCTCAAGCTTGGGGATGCCACCCCGGTGTTACCCCAAGAAATATCCAAGAGGTACAAGCGTCAAATCTTGGGGATGCCCAAGGCATCCCCTTCTTCATCAATAAAAAGCTCAGGTCTATCTAGACACTTTGTTTTTATTGTTTCATGCATTGTTGTGTTGTTCTTGGAGCGTCTCAGTTTTCGTTTGCTTTGCTTAGTTTTCTTCAATAAAGTAGTTTGGACCCCCATTCTCGCTATGTTGTTTCAAATAAGTTGATTGGTGTTGGAAAGGAGTAGAAAGTTCTTGCTTGAAAGTGCAAGAGGAGCTTGCTTTGACTGTGACTTAGACTTTAGCATGTCATGCTACGTGTTGTTTTGACCTTATGCTTAGTGATTATTGCGGTAGCATGACTTGTTCCAAACAATTGGGATTGCTTAGTGTGCCTTGAAAGAATTAGGTGTTGTTTTAGCATACAAAAGCATAGTATTGTGGTATTCTCCTTTGATGTTTTGTTTGGGTTGACTTGACACGTGCTCACACCATGTTATGACTATGAAAAAGTCACCATAGCCTCTATGATCATTTAGTCCTTGACTTGTAGCACCACTCTATGCTTTGATTAGTAATGTTTTGTCGCTCTGCATGATTATGGCCACTATTGCTCTCTTAGTTGGTCGCTCCTAGTCTTTTGCTAGCCTCCACTTGTATGAGTAAGTTCTACTCATGCTTCCAACTTCCAAGAAACCAAGTTATTCCAAAGTGTCCACTATAAATTCCTATGCATGGTGTGTTACACCATTCCAAGTATATTCTTGTTTTCAGCTAAAGTATTTTGTTATGTGAAAACTTAGTGATTAAAGCTCTCACGAACTTGATGGCACACCTTATTTTTCTCGACCCTAATAAACTTGAACCATTGTGTCATCTATGTTGTATATGCTTGCACTTATACGTTGGAATTAGCAGAACCATGTTTTTATGGGAAACGCTTTCAACATTGCACTTGTACTTTGTACATAGTTGATATCATGCTCTTTTGTCTATGGATGTCATCGGTGTGAAATGAAAGGGGAGCTTGTAAGTACATGGAGTTATGTATTTTGTGTTAGAGAAAAGCCTGGGCCGCTAGCCTAAGCCATGCCTAATCATGGTGAAAACTTGCAGCATCACCATAGTGACATCTATGAAGCATTCTTCTTATAAAAAAGAGATTGAGAAAAAAGAGACATATTGAGAAAAGAGGAAAGAGAGGAAAAAGCACCATATCCCATGGTAAATAAGAAGAATGCTGAGATGATCATCTGCTTGCCTTGTCATTTTGGTTATGGAAAATCTCATGTACCATGTGCAAGGGGTACCCCGTTGGCAGTTCTCTATGATACACATGTACTTACTATGACAAGAACTTGCAAGTAACTAAACTTGAGTAGCATGAGGAGTGGCCCTCGTATTCAAGGGACATGAGATTGTCAACTTATACTTTGTCAAGCATATACTCCATAGTTTGTTCACTTTAACCTTAATCACTTCAAGATGCTTATGATAGGGGCAATGAGGGATGAAAGCTAACAAGTACCATAATTTTTGGAAGCTATTTTGAAACTTGAAATCCCTGCTTCCCTTTATGAAAGGCCTTTCTTCCACTATTATATTGAGTCTCCACCTTCTATCTTCAGGCACCAATTAAGAGAGCATAGTTGCCATTCTTAGTTCTATGTGCAGTGTCCCAAAACTTATTGATTGATGCATATTGTCGTATTGCTTGTTCTTGTGCTATTTGTATCTAGTCACTATTATTAACTTTGAAGGTGTCCTATGCATCTATTTGCTACTCCATAAGGGACAAGCTGAATGTCACTATGCCATGTTTTCTGTATGTGAAACAAACAAACGTTTTTCAATGCATGTTATTCATGATCTTTTTTTGTAGCCTTTTGTAGCACCCTGGGAAAACACTACCAGAAAATCGCTTGCTAATTACTACTTTGTGCATCATCATGACATCAACATGCATATATCTGTCTAAAACTATTTCACTAAAATCCATATTTTGATTTCTATAAATAGTCCGACCTTTATTCAAATACGAAACCCCGGTATTATTGGATATTTTGTTTGACTAAAAGTTATTTGCAAAAGTATTTTAAAACTAAAATAAACAATCATAATATTTTTCGGACCAGGGAAGGCAGCCCAGTCGTTAGCCCAGGCCACCTACAACCCGGGTCCAACTAAACTAAACCTAGATCAGACCCACCCCTGACCTAAACCCTAGACCACCTATCCTACCTACTCCCTCCCCTCCGCCTGTTGGAGATATGCCCTAGAGGCAATAATAAATGTAGTTATTATTATATCTTTGTGTTTATGATAAATGTTTACATTCATGCTATAACAGTATTAACAAGGAAACATTAATACTTGTGTGATTTGTAAACTAAATTAGAGTCCCTAGTAAAGCCTTTTCATAATACCAGCTTGTTGTTTAATAAATGATTGTGGTTTCCCTATCATGAACATTGAGATGTTATTAACAACAAGATCATATCGGTAGGAGAATGGTATGATGGACATACTCCTATAGATAAGCGTAGCATAAAGATCAAGTCATTTTAATAGTTCAATTTCTATATGCTTTCTGATACATAGTAACCTAATTCCTTCGACCATGAGATCATGCTTATCACCATCACCGGAAGGATGCTTTGATGACATCAAACACCACACCGAATCGGGTGGCTATAAAGGTGGAATTGAGTGTTCGGAAAGTATGGGTTGAGACACATGGATCAAGAGTGGGATTTGTCCATCCATATGACAGATAGATATACTCTGGGCCCTCTCGGTGGAATGTCATCCAATTAGCTTGCAAGCATGTGAATGTCTCACAAGGGATCACATATCACGGGAACGAGAAAAGATTACTTATCAGTAACGAGGTTGAACTAGGTATGCAGAGATACCGACGATCAAAACCTCGGATAAGTAAACTATCGTGAGACAAAGGGAAATTGGTATCGTATGTAAGTGGTTCATTTGATCGCAAAGTAATCGTAGAAATATGTGGGATCCATATGTATTTCCAGATTCCTCTATTGGTTATTGTTCGGAGAAGTGTCTCGATCATGTCCTCATAATTCACGAACCGTAGGGAGACACACTTAAGGATTCGATGTTGTTGAGTAGTTATGGAATGATGAGTAAGAGACCGAATGTTGTTCGGAGTCTCGGATGGGATCCAGGATATCACGAGGAGATCCGGAATGGTCCGGAGAATAAGATTCATATAAGGAAAGTCTTGTTTCGGGTTTGGAGAATGGTTCCGGTGTTTTCATCGGGGATGTTCTAGAAGGTTCCGGAATGTCCGGCACTCTGGAGGGGAAGGGTACATGAATGTGTCATAACAAGTTGGAATGGTTGCATCATGTACTAGGTGTCATCGCTGAGCAAAATAAAGGGATAGATCAAATCCTAGTTTGAAAAGTCAAACGCCAATTTGAAAAGTCAAACGACTATTTTGCTTGGTGGAGGGAGAGTAGGAAACCTACTTGGGGAGGAAGTCCCTCTCCCTCCACCGCAGGCCTTGGAAGCCGAGTTGGGGAGGGACTCCCCTCCCCTTGGCCGGCGCCCTGAGGACTGCCCCTCCAAGAACACACCTTGCCTCCGCAAAACCCTAGCCCCAAGCCGCCGGCGCCACCACCTCCTGTTGCTGCCGCCGCCTAGGGCAAACCCTAGCCGCCGACTTGGGCTTCCCCAAGCCCTAGCCGCCGGCCTATCCCTCTCTCCTTGGTGTGTCTAAAACCTAGATCACCGAGGGCTCTCTCATAGTCCACCATACTCGCTCCGGCTTAAGGCGAAGCCCTGCGAGATCTCCCCTCTACTTCTGGTACCACGCCGTCGTGCTACCGGAATCGCGAGGAGAGTGCTACAACCTCCGCTGCCTGCTGGAACAAGGGAGAGGAAGGTCTTCATCGAGTACCGAACGTGTGACCGACTGCGGGAGCGCTGCCGGAACACAGCGCCGGAAGGATCGTCTACGCAATCTTGAGATCGGCAAGAGTACGACTACATCACCCACGAGAATCCGCTCTCGTTAAACACTTTGGAATCTTCGAGGGTGAGTTATTCCATCGACTCGTTGCTACAATCTAGTAGATAGATTTTGGCTTGTTTGTTTGTATGCGGTAGAATTTTTTTGTTTTCCATGCTACAAAACCCTACACCGCCGCCACCCACCCGGCGCGACGCAACACACGCACACTACACAACGCACGCACCCAAAACATGCACGCCACACCCTCGACCCCACCCGCAGCGAGTGAGCCCACCCCACCCTGACGCGCCTTCCCCGCAGCCCCGTTTGTCTCGCTCTCCTTCTCCCCGCGAGCGACGACGCCGTATCGATCTCGCCATCTCGCCCGCGTCTGCCTCTCCTGCGCCATCTCTGGTCATCGCCCTTCCTCGGATAATTCCCGCCGTCGTGGCCCTGTCCTCCCAAGGCCGCTCTCGTCGTTCCTCGGCCCCTCCTTTGGTGCCCCTACCCCGCGTGATGGGGATATGCCTACCGGGGTGTACCCAGCAGGACGTTTCCGACTGGCCCAAGACCCGGCGAGTGGGCCTGCAGAACGGCGAGTGGATCAAGCTCACCGAGCCGAGCGATCGAAGTTGAAGGCCCAAAGTAGTAGATAGGCTCGGGTAAGGATCAAACGGCTATTGAAGCTTTAACCGAATCGGTTGAGATATGTAAACCCTAGGGAGGTGAGCCTATATAAACCCCTATAGGGTGAGTAGAGACACGCCCTCATACACCCAAGCGACTCGCCGCCTAGCCGCCGAGCTCGCCCATTGTAACACCTCCATAATACAATCTAGCAGGAGTAGGTATTTACCCTCCGGGGGGCCGAACCTGGGTAAACCCCGTGTCTTTGCCTCATCTCGCACCGCAGATGGCTGGCCGCCTTGCCCTCGTTTCTACTACTCGCCGATTGCAAGATCGCCGTGACAATTCCCACGCTGGCGCCCACCGTGGGGCCTGCCGGTCTAGCCGGTGTTCTGCGGCGAGATCCACTCGCCCATCAACGAGAGGTCGCCACCGCCGCATGATAGCGATCGCGGATGCTCCAGTCTTGCCGAGCAGCTACGCCCCGGGCGCGACCACACGCGACAGCGTGATCCTGCCTATCGGCACGATCAGCCTCTTTGTCGGCCTCACCGACGTCATCGACTCTGAGGACTCGGCTCGCATCCGCGAGTCTCCGCCACGCGATCGGCTCTCCGAGAGCCAGATCCGCACGATCCACCGCCTCGAAAGTACAACTCGCCCACGAACGTGGGCCAGGAATTCAGCGGCCGCAGAGGATGCGGCCCTCACCGACGACGCCGATTCGACGACCCCGGCGTCACTCGCCGGATCCATCACCGCGGGCTCCATCGCCCAGGTCTCCAACGAGGGAGATTTCGAGGACCCATCCATCCTCGGGATCTTTGAATTCGACTCCGGGTCGGAGAACTCCGCCGACCTCCGCGACGGAACCGGTCGCCACACCGCGACCTACATGGCCACCGGCGCCGATCCGTCGGAGGATCCTTTCTCCACCCCAATCCCTCCTAACGCCACGGCAACGGAGGTCGAGGAACTCCGCCGAAATCGGGCGGCGTACGCAAAGAGCAAGCCGAGCGCCAAAATTTCGCCGAAAGGTGTGACGCAGAGCTGTCACGCTACCACCAGCAGCCGATCAGTCACGCCGAACCCCACCGCTCGTGGGAACGCCGAACTTCGACGACGAAACGACCCGCAAGTGGCCGAGCGCACGATCTGCGAGAACGCCGCCACCGTGAGGAAGCGCCGTCCCCGCCAGATCAACGGCGAGGGCGCCACCACCCAACGGCACCCTCCTGTGGACCAGCCACGGATAGTAGTCTCCTCACGGGAGCGAGACGCAAACGGCCTCCCACTGTTCTCCACCCCAATGGACAACCTCGTGGCAGGCCGAGCAGCAGCCGACACCAACACGGCCACCGGCGACGGCGCCCTACAGATCCAATACGTCAGGGCCCTGCTCGCTAAGGCCGTCGAGCAGCAAAAAGCGGGCGCCGACTCGGCAGGTCGAGTATACTCGCGCTCCTCGAGAAGCAGAGCGGCCTCCAGCGGCCGCCCAGTGGCGGCAAACACCCTCAACTGTCCGCCACCAGAGCCGCTGCAGCTCCAACACCGACCCGCGAACGCGGCACTCTCCACCAACGACCCCAGGCCGGCAACCAACCTTGTCGCTGCCAACGGGCAACCCATCGACGCCCGCACCCACATCATCAACAACCAAAGTTGGCGCGCACGCCAGCCCGACGACTGCGGCACCCTAACTAATCGCCATGACGGCGAGCCTATGGGTCGCTTCAATGACTCGACCCAAGTGCCGGACCAATGATCCGAGGCGAAGTACCCGCCAAACTTCAAAGCGCCAAAGGAGATAGAAAAGTACGACTCCAGACGACCCCGTCTGGCTCGACACATACCTCATGGCGATGGGGATCGCGGGTCACACCTACTTCTTGCGCCTGCTACCTCCCCGATGATGGAAGGGACGTGCAAATGGATCAACACTCCCCAGACATGACGACTCACGGAGGAAATGCGACGCCACACACTTCGAGTGCTCCTACACCCGCGCCACCACCATTGAAGACCTGGAACGGTGCGTCCAGGGACCCCGCGAGTCGACCCGCAACTGGGTCCAACGGTGGCAAGAGCTTTGGTACAACGCGGTCGGCATCCACCCAGACACCGCGATCCATTGCTTCAAGACCTCGTGCAGCTACGAGCCTCTAGTCGCCAAGCTCAAGCGACACTCCCGCACACTCGACAACATCCCCGACCTCCTCGAGATCGCCAAAAGGTACGCCGAGGAAGATCCAAACTAGGAAACTGACGACGAGTCAGGAGGCCAACGCCGCACGGGCGGCAACGACGGCGGACGCGGAACCGACCTACGCTACAGCGGCACTCGCCTCACTGGCAAGCGCCAGAAGGACGGGCGAAGTCGACTTCGCCGCTAACGCCGCACGCGCAGAGCGCGAGCCAAGAGCTACCGCCGCGATGGAGGGCAACGCCGCGACGGCGGCAACTACAAGAACAAGCCAAGGTTCGATCCCGCGGCCCTCCTTAACCAACCATGTGCGCTCCATAGCAGGAAAGGGAAGCCCGCAACGCACACCACCGCCGACTGCCATACCCTCAGGGAAATCGAGAAGGCACGGCAAGCGCAGGAGGACCCCGACAACGACCCGCCAAACGGCGGAAAATTTGGCAAAGTAGCCGGCTCGCTCCACACCTTCACAGGCTTCAACACGAAGCGTGAGAAGAAGGTCATCGCCGCCGCCGCCACAATGCGGTGGCCCAAATAGACGCCCCCGCCTCGAACTGGTCGGAGCAGCCCATCACCGGAGCCGCAAGACCACTCGCCGCACGAGTACCAGTGAAGAGTCGCCCTGGTGGTCAAGCCCAAGGTTGGCGACTACTGGCTCTCCAAGACACTGATGGACGGCGGCAGCTCCATCAACACCCTCTACCTCGACACCTTCAGGCGGCTGCGGCTCCCGCAGTCGATGATCGAGACGACCCACACCACATTCCACGGCATCGTCCCCGGTCGAAAGGCGTACCCGATCGGCAAGGTCACACTGCCAGTCACCTTCGGCACACCGGCAAACTTCCGCACCGAGCGGATCGTCTTCGAGCTGGTGCCCTTCGACAGCCCCTACCACTGCTTCCTGGGGCGCCAGGCGTTCGCTGAATTCATGGCAGCGCCCCACTACGCGTACAACACGATGAAGCTCCCCGGGCCGTGCGGCGTCATCACCATCAACGGCAACCCCGACATGGCCACCGAGTGCGAGGCTAAAGGAGCCGAGCTCGCCGACAACGTCATCGCGGCGAAGACCAACCACGCCGACGAGCTCGCCAAGTACGCGAGCGGGGTCAACAACGACGACCCCACCATACTCAAGAAGCCCAACTCAGAGGGCGCAGGCACCTCAACCTTTGAGGCCACGACGCACACGCGCACCGTCGAGCTGGTACCAGGCGACTCCAGCCGGTGACGATCGGGACGGGCATGAGCCCAGATAGGAAGGCGCGCCATCGAGTTCCTCCGTGAGAACAGGGACATCTTCGCATGGAAACCCTCCGACATGCCCGGTGTCCCTAGGGAGCTCACGAGCACAAGCTAAACGCCGACCCCAAAGTGTGACTCAGCGGTCAAGGCCGGCCCTTCAATGAAGAACGCCATCGAGCAATCGCCGAGGAAGTGCAGCGTTTACTCGCTGCCGCTTCATCCGCCAATCAAGTACTCCAAGTGGCCGCAAACCCAGTCCTGGTCGAGAAGAAAACGGACCGAGAATGTGTATCTACTACACAAACCTCGAACAGCGCATGACCAAAGGAGCAGTTCGTCCCGCCGGATCGACCAGATAATCGATTCGACCGCTGGCTCGAGTCGCCTGCTTCTCGACGCCTACTCTGGGTACAACCAGATCAAAATGGCCGTCGAAGACGAGGAGAAGACGGCGTTCATCACGCCATTCGGAGCCTTCTGCTACACCGCCATGACCTTCGGCCTCGCGAGCCAAATTGGCCGCAACATCCAGCGGTGCATGCAAGAATGCCTCGCGAGCCAAATTGGCCGCAACATCCATGTCTACATCGACGACGTGGTCGTGAAGTCCGCTCTCCAAGGCGACCTACTCGCCGACCTGGCGGAAACTTTCGCCAACCTGCGAAGATACAAGATAAAGCTCAACCCAGGCAAGTGCACCTTCGGTGTACCCGCCGGACAACCATCGGGTACGCTCTCCAAACGAGGGATCGAGGCAAACCCAAAGATCGACACGATCGCCTCGGCAAACCCGAGTGCTCGGCGCCCGTCTGGTCGGGCGTAGCGGCTCTCGCCGCTTCATCCTCTCACGAAAAGGCGATGCCCTATACCGCCTCGACGCAAGAACCCCACCTTCCAAAGGGGACAAGGAGGCGGACGACGCGCTCACGACCTCAAAAAGGTGCTACTGGCCAGACCACTACTCGCCGACAAAGAACCCATGCTGGTTTACGTCAAGGCGTCCGAGCGCCGTCACGCCGTGATGGTCGCCGAGCGACCGGAGGAAGGAAAGGCGCCTGTTCAGCGACGTGTACTACATCAGCGAGGTCCTCACCGACCGCGCCAGCGGTACCCGCAGCATCAAAAGCTAGTATACGCGGTCTTCGGCTCGTCGCCGCCAGACATTTCCAGAACACCCGATCACGGCCCTCTCAAGACCACTGCAAGACATCATCCGCAATCGCGAGGCGACCGGGCGAGTCGCCAAGTGGGCCGTCGAGATCGGCGTCCACAACATCAAGTATGAGCCACGAAAGGCGATCAAGTCACAGGCACTGGCAGACTTCATCGCCGACTGGGACGAGGCCCAGCAGCCAGAGAAGCTGCCGTACCTCCACTACTGGAGCCTACACTTTGACGGCTCCAAGAACGCGGACGGCGCAGGCGCAGGGGTAGTGCTGACTTCACTAAAGGGCGACAAGCTCCGCTACATCCTCTGCCTCGACTTCACGCCCTGCACCAACAACATGGCTGAATACGAGGCCCTACTCCACGGCATGCGAGCCGCCAAGGAGATGAACGTCAATCGCCTCCATTGCTACGGAGATTCCGACCTTGTCAGGCAAGTCGCCGCGACGCCGTCCCTACCATGGCGGCGCATCGCCAAGCGGGACAAGTTGGCGGCCACTTCACCGGCTACCGCCGAGTGGATCGACAGCGGAAAACGAGGAGGCCGACGCCCTATCTCGCATCGGGTGGCTCGACTCGCACCACCCGGCGTGTTCCTCGACACAATCTCTGCCATCGCCTCCCCGAGGGAGATCGACATCGGAGTTCCACTCAACCGTAGGCAGCCTTGGTCGCACTGCCATCGAGCCGCACGATCGACCAAGCCCTACATCGCCTACCTAGAAGCCGGAACCCTGCCAGCAGACGAGACAGACGCTCGAATGATCGCTCGTCGATACAAGTCCTACACCATCATCGACGGTGAGCTCCACAAGCGCAGCGTCACCGGCGTGTTCCAACGCTGCGTCCAACCGGCTGAAGGACGCAAAATCCTCCACGACATCCACTCGGTGATCGCGCTACCACGCCGCCGCCGCTTCCCTGGTCGCCAAGGCTATGCGACACGGCTTCTATCGCCCATCGCACACGCCGACGCCGCCGACATCGTCCAGCAATGCGCCGGTGCCGGCACGCCAATCGACGCACGCATCGAGCTCGGCGCCAAAACAATCCCCATCACCGCCATTCGCTGTGTGGGGCATGGACATGGTAGGCCCTTCAAGAAGGCCCTCTGGTTACACCCACCGCTGGTCGCCACGACAAATTCACGACGGTGGGTAGAGGCTGCCAGTTCGAAATGTGACGGAAGACCGCCACTAAATTCTACGCGAGCTCATATATCGCCACGGGTTCCCCAACAGATCATCACGGACAACGGCACCAACTTCGCCAACGGAGCCATGGCAATTCGCGAAGAGCACCATATCCGCTCGACCTCGCTACCGCCCACCCGAATCCAACGCCAGCGGAACGGGCCAACCAAAGCATCCTCCACGGCCCGAAGCCGCGACTCCAAGAACCACTCGAGCGCACCTGCGCTGGGTCGAGGAGTTGCCCTCCGTCATCCGGGGATCCGACCTCCGCCAACAGATCGACGGATTCACCCCTTCTTCATGGTCTACGGCCGGCAGTCATGCCCACCGACCTCGAACACGACTCACCGCGAGTCGCCCACTATACGGAGGCTGCAAACGAGCTGGCCGCCAAGATGGGGTCGACCAGCTCGAAGCACGCGACCTCGCCGTCACGCACCGCCATCTACCAAGAAGGACTCCGCCGCTACCACACCGGCGGTGAAAGCTCGCACCTTCCAGAAGGCGACCTGGTGTTACGCCTCATCCAGACAGGAAGGGCATGCACAAGCTTCCTCCGTGGAAGGCCCATTCGCCATCGGGCGCCAGACGCAACGACACCTACTACCTCATCGACGTCTGCGGGACGAACTCGACGCTGCGACCATGGAATGTAAACCTCCTCCGAAGTTCTACTCCTAGAACCCCACACATGTACTCTCCAATGCTATGAAATAAAAAGAAACGGTTACCGCAACTTGCGCTTACTTCCATGACTTGTGCCACTCAGACTAAAAATAGCGTTATGCTAAACGCAGAAGTCAACCTTGGTACAGCGATCGGCACGGCTAAGTAGCGGTGTAAGAGCACCAATCACTTCAGGTCTTGCACCGCCCACGAATAACGCCAACCCGAGCCCCATTGAGTCGCTTAGCTCGACCGGTTCTACGAGCCAAGACAATCGCCTCGCTTCACAGCGACCTTGGTCCTCCGCATCCTCGGCATAGCGACTCGAACGGCTAAGTACCACGCTGGGATCAAGACCAGTTCGTCGCGAGCGTCGAGAAAACGCCAAGTAAGAGAGCATGCCCAGACTCGCCATGATCGACCCCACGGGCCAGGCAGGAGTGACGCTCACACCAACGCTTAAGTCCTCAACCACCCTCGAGTCGCGCCTAGAACTACTAAGTACCACGCCGGGGACTCGCCACCCGACCTCACAAGACGGGAAAACGGTAAAGCACAGAGACTCAAGGAGTCGCTTAGCGATGGCTCTTCGAGCTCAAGTAGTCGACTAAAACATCAAAACACATAACAACAACACATACATCATATACGAGGTAAACCCCACAAAAGGGCGGACGCGCTCGGGGACTCGTCCAAAATCAATCAAAAGCACACAAACAAATATCAAAATAGACACGAGTCTCATTCAATCACATGTTGCATTGTTTCATGTTACAAAATATGCCCACGTGGCAGAACTGCTGCTAAAGCCACAAGGCAAACTACCCTATTCTGCAGGCTTCGATGACGACTCGCCAGCATCCCGGCGACTGCGGATGAACGCCGTGTACGGGTTGGATGGATACGTCGTCATTTCACCCGCCATCACCGCGCGAAAAGGCTGCTCGACCTTGAAGTCACGGCGCGCGGCTCGGGTCGCTTGGCGCGACAACCGCCTCCGGTACGGCAAGAGGTCGCCCATTGCCCGACATCGCCCGGTAGTACGTGGCGGCACGTTCTTGCAACTTTAGGACCTCGGACAGCTCCACCGCGCCAGTCAACGATGGATACCTACTCGTCACATCGTCAACGTCGAAATCTTCGAGGAAGTGGGCGAGTCCAAGGCTCAGTGCCATCGACGCTCCACGCCGAAACGCCGACCGCGTCATGAACTCAACGACCGCGGGCGCCTTCTCCAAGTACCTCCACACCTCAACGAGGTCGCTGGGAATCACCTCCGTGGGCGACATTTCTTGGAGGTAGGCACGGATGCACGTCGCTGACAACGTCGCCGAATCGACGAGCATGCTTACGCACGCCGCTGTCGAGAAGCTCTCCTCTTCTTCGCTATCAATGATGCGACCTGCGAGTAGAAGACAATGATAAGTATGACGGACAGCACAAAAACCACAACTATTGTAAAGGGGAGATGCACTCACCAAGCAACGGGCGGCCGAGTCCCGTGATGAAGCACTGAAGCGACGTATGGTCGTCCTGAAGCCCAGCAATAAGGACTTCCGACACCTTGCGATCTTCTTCAGCGGCCGCAACGGCGGCCTTAGCTCGCCCGTCCGCCGAGCTTGCTTCTTCTCTCGCCTCTCGCAGTTCGCGCTCGAGGTCGGTGATCCGCCGTTCAGCGGCACCCAGAGCAGATCGCGCCGCCACCAACTCACCAGCGGGGACAAGCCCCTGGCGAGCTTCCTCTGCCTTCACAGCAGCAGCCTGAAGCCCCTTGTTAGCCTCCTGGATGATGGCCAGCTCCTTCTCCGCTGCTTGGCGCCAATCGTCCGCCGACTCACCACAGACCGCACATCACCAAAAAGTTAGTCAAAACGAATTTTATGCCCACTCGCTGAAATTCAGCGAGTGCGCACTCGGGCGATCAAGAATTTAAGTGCCCACTCGCTGAAATTCAGCGAGTGCGCACTCGACCGGCGATCAAGAATTTTAGTGCCCACTCGCTGAAATTCAGCGAGTGCACACTCGGGGACTGGAGATCAAGAAATTCCTAAGTGCCCACTCGTCGAGATTCAGCGAGTGCGCACTCGGGGACTGGATGCGGAAAAAAAATGAGACATTATAAGAGTCAAGCCGCTGCAAAGCATCGACCTGATCCTCGGGGACTGGATGTACCTGGATGGCTGCGCCAAGCATGCCATGGAGTTGTATCGCGTCCACGGATGCGAGTAACGCCGGCGTGTGCCCACGACGTTGGTCGACTTCAGCGTCGGTGGTCCCAGGAGCGTGGCTCGAGGGCGTAGCCTCACTCGCCGTGGCCGCCTTGGTCACGAAGTGGGGGAAGGTAGCGATAGAGGCACCCGCTCCGAGGGAGGTCGCCTCCGCCGTTCCAGGCAAGGATGCACCCTCCTTCGTAGACGCGGCTGCCTCCACCGCGGGCCCGCCCGGCGCGACTGTCACGTCATCAGAAATCGTGACGACGTCATCACCCTTGGCCTTCTTGTTGTCGTCCGCTGAGGCGACGACCTCGTCCGCCTTCCTCTTGCGGGAAGGGTCCTCCTCGCTTGCGGCGGAGGGTACCTTGGCCACGGTCGGGTGGCCCATCCTTTTCGCTCCGGTCCTGCGCATTAATCAAATAAATAGAGACAATTGGAATGGTTATGGAAAATAAGGAAGGGTGAGCGCACTCACTTGGCGACTGGGATGAAACGCAGCCCCGTACGAAGGCCGATTTTTTCAGCTCAGGCCCAGGCGATCGATCCCTGTTCAGGACGTCGCGTGCCCAAGACACGGACGGCTTCTTCGTTGAGGCTGCGGCTGGCGCCTGGGACATCTCGGGAGCCTCCTCGCGAGTTGGGGCCAGAGCCGAGCCTCCTTGCGAGGCAAAGCCCCAGCCGAGCCTCCTTGCGGCGAAGTCACCGAGCCGAGCTCCCAGCCCGTAGACTGGGGTGAATGGCGGAGGCATTGAGGCCAGCGGCACTTCCACTTGCCAAGGCCCAAGGTTGTCTGGTGGCGCGCCGTCACCGGCTGGCTGGGAGCATCGAGCTGCCGAGTGTGGCGGTGAGGCCGTTCTCGACGGCTTGCTTTTCCTCGGGAGGCCTCCCTTTCCTTCTTCTTCTTCTTTGACGGGGTGGCTTGACGCCGAGGTGGTCTCGGGAGCTCGTCGTCATCATCATGACGCTCAAGGCTTCGCTTGCCTCGATCTCACGATGTCGCTGTGCGGGTCTTCGACCAAGGGCGACCTCCTTCGGACTCTCCTCGCTGCCTCGTTGTTCTTGGTAGGCGGCGATTCGCATGTCCGGGCCCGAGCTCATCATCCGAGGGGTGGAGCCACCCTTCCACCACTTGGAATAGCTGCAACAAATACAAGACGAGATCAGAATTACCGATTGCATTTATCGCGATCGCGATCAAGGTAAAGAAATTACCGTGGAGCCGGACGCTTGGCGGTAGAAGCACCCGGCCTGCGCATCCGTGCACACCGGGTAATCTTCTTCAACGCTGGAGATAATCCTCCAGCTTCCACTGCCGAGACAGGCCTTTGTCGAGTCTCCCGGACCGTAATGGTACATGTAGTGGTCGCGTGGGCGAGTGGAACGAGCCGCCGAGCCAGAATTGTACAAGTTTATCGCTTGAAGGCCCTCCTTTTCTTTTCGACCGCGGATGGTCTGGAGCATCTCGTCGACGACCATCCGCTGGTCCGGGAGCTTGCCGACTTGGAGATTGCACGGCTCGGAGCGATTAGCGGAATACCGCGATCGCCACCTCGCCCCGGTCGCCACGTAGAACCACGACTTCTTCCAGCCGCTGCCTTAGCGGTAGCATCAGTCAAAGAAAGAAGCCTTGGACTTGAGCTGAACGCTGTCGCCATGGCCAGCATTGGGCCGCTGCCTCCTCGCGCTGATCCGTCTGCGGAATGATCTTGCCACAGGGGAAGTAGGGCCGCAGCCCGTAGCATTCGAACGCCACGAAGATGGCGAGCTGCTCGATGCTATGGGGACCTAGATCTGAAGGCTGGATCCCGTAGTAGGCGTAGAAGCGCCGGAATAATAGGGATGTAGGAAACCCTAGCCCCCGCTCGAGATGACTGGTGAAACAGACGAATTCCTCTCTCGCGGGTTTGGGGTCGTCTCCGGTGCGGATACGCCAACAATGGCCAGCAGGATCCCGGCCTCAAGGAGGCCAGCTGTCTGTGCACTTGGACCTACCCCACGGCGGTGGAAAGGGCCATGGCGAGATATTGGTTGGGGATCGGAGGATTGGTCGATTGATCGCGGAGCGAAGGAAAGAAAATGCGCGCACTCGGAAGAAGTGGGGAGGAGTTGGCTCTACGATTGCCTGCCATTCCCCTTATATAGCGGGAGTTACCCGCCAAATCAGGGAACCGTTACCACACGGTGATTACGCCGAAAGTTACCGTTGGATTACCCCAACGGCTAGTTTGACCACGCCGACGGTCCAATTCACGGTTACTGCTCACGACCCAATCACTAAGACAAGAGCTCACGGCTCGACTCGCCAAAGCTGCGACCTGGATCATTGGTTGTTTCCTTTATATAGGAGCCCGCCGACGATTCGACCGATGCCTACTCGTCAGATACTCGATCACAAAGATCCACCACGCCTAATCAACAACGGCCTCGGGACTACTGATGGGGATATGCCTACCGGGTGTACCAGCAGACGCTTCCGATCGCCCAAGACCATGAGTGGGCTGCAACAGAGCGTGGATCGGTCACCGGAGCCGAGCGATCGAAGTTGAAGGCCCAGGCGAGTAGATAGGCCCAGTTGGGTAAGGATCAAACGGCTATTGAAGCTTTAACCGAATCGGTTGAGATATGTAAACCCTAGGGGAGGTGAGCCTATATAAACCCCCCTATAGGGTGAGTAGAGACACGTTCCCTCATACACCCAAGCGACTCGCCGCCTAGCCGCCGAGCTCGCCCATTGTAACACCTCCATAATACAATCTAGCAGGAGTAGGTCTTTACCCTCCGGGGGGCCGAACCTGGGTAAACCCTGTGTCTTTGCCCTCATCTCGCACCGCAGATGGCTGGCCGCCCTTGCCCCTCGTTCTACTACTCGCTGCCGATTGCAGCATCTGCCGTGACAATTCCCACGACACCGCGGGCTCCCTTACTGGCTCTGCAACAGCCGCTATCATTGCGGCCTGCGTGTCCTCGCCCCTATCCGACTGCCGTCCCCTGGAGCCCGAGCTCCGCATAGCGACCGCACATCACCTTCGCCCGTGCACCCCTCTCCATCCAACCCCGCCATCACCGAGCCCATATCGGCGCTTTCCTCGCCATCTTCTGCAGTGGCGCCACGCCTCCTACCGACACCGCCTCCCCGAGCCCCTTGCCCCTGGCCGCTGCCGTCCTCGCGCCGACCTCATCGGCGCCCTGACTAGACAACCCCTCCCCAAGCTCGGCCTCGCCGCTCGTCTTCCCAGCACCTCCACGCCCCCTTCCTGCCGCCGAGCTGCAAGCTGTCGTCGACCTCGCCCTTCCGTCTGGCCTCCGCCCGTCATCGCCACTCTGCTGCATGCGTCGCTATCGGTGCTTTGTCGTGAAGACCGTGGCCACTCTGGTGCTTTGTTGCTGCCTATGTTAACTAGTGTGCCCGCGTGTGTTGGCCACTAGTGACATATGGCCTCTGAAACCAAGGCCCCGTGTGGGTTTTTCTTCCAAGGCGGTGTGAAGATGATGTAGTGTCGTTCGAAGAACTGTGGTAGGCACAAGGCCACCCGAAGACCGTACCGGTACATATCCTAAGATCGACATCGATCCTCGAAGCCCGAAGACTATCTCGGACTGGAGACACTTGAAGAACCTTCGACAAGAACTTCTACATGGGAACCGACGACAAGCTCTACTTCACGGAATGCGAAGGCCCTAACCTCGGACCTGATCCTGAACCCGACGTCGCATCAAGTTCTCCTTCACGGATCCCGAAGACCGAATCTGAACCCCTCGCCGATGTGTGACCCCTTTTTCCGAGACCAATATTTTTATAATATATAATATGATGCATCCCGTCCTACGTACGCACCTCCATCTACAACACCTAGTCCCCCAACTAGACCAATGACTCGCGCCCGAGCCAAGCTCCTACAAGCCAAGGTTAACTCACTCCTTTCCTCATGTGATTTTGGTCTACCTTTGGATGGCTTGCTACTTCATGCAACTACGTTATGTATCCTCAGCTATGAAGCAACATCACCACACCAAGCCCCCAAGGAAGAAGGATCAGGAGAAGAAGCTGCTGGAGCTCTGCACACCGGAGTCTCCGGACCTTCCTCCGGTCCGGACCTAGGAGCCAAGCTCGGGACAGCCAGAAGCCTCCTCCGGAGACGGGTCCGGAGATTGACCGGAGTCTCCGGCCCAGACCGGAGTCTCCGGACCCAACACCGGAGTCTCTGGCCTGCTCGATGCCAGGCATGTCAAGGACTTTTGGGCCTGGCCCATGTACCCCCAGTTTCACCCAAACTTCCAGTTTTATTCCAAAACTACCCCTGTTTAAGTGGTTGGCCTATATAAAGCCCCACCCCTCATATGTAAACCCTAGACTTGGATAATAATAGTTGAGGACACCCTTTGAGGATCTTTCATCTATTGGTCTCATGCTCCTACCAAGGGGCACCCTATTATCCACAACCTCGTGGATCTTGCCTAGTGCGTTCAAGTTGTACAAGGCCTTGGGATCTCGGTTTCTCGTCCCCAAGTAGTCAAGATCTCACCAAGCACCTCGCCCCCGTTGTTGGTCGTGGAGAGAGAGCTTCGCCCAACACCGATCCTAGGGATTATGTTGGACCGGTTGCCACCGGCGTGAGTTATCAGCGTGTATCGTGTTTTGTGTGCGTGAGTTCATCGGGTTCTTTGTGGGCGTGTGTTCGTGGATTTCATCCCCTTTCCCCCTTCCACCGCTTTCCCCTCGATTCCCGCGGAGATTCGTGAAAGATCGGGCCACCCCAAGGGGTTACCCCGTAACATCTTGGTATCAAGAGCAAGGTTGATCACAAATTCCCCCTCAATTTTTCTTCTATCCACCATAAATTCGAAAATTTCCCAAAAAACAGCCCCAATTTGCCTTTGGATCGATCTATCGTTTTGGAGTGTTATTTGTGGTTTTGATCCGACCAAATCTTGTCTAAGGTGTTGGTACAGCTTTTGCCTGTGTTTCCCAGCCAAATTTTCGCGGATTTGAGGACTCTAGGCGTGAATTTCCGCTCAAGAACACGAGCAGATCTTCCAGACCGGAGTCTCCGGCCCTGTGCACCGGAGTCTCCGGCCCAGACCGGAGTCTCCGGCCCTGGACGCCAGTTTTGCTCTTTTTCCTCTTTTCTGCATTGGCTAATCTATCCGCTTGTTGTTTGTGTTCCGTGTGCGTGTCTACAACTAACAGATAGCTTCCGCAACATCGCCGCGCTCTTTGACACCACGGACCCCAAACTATTCCCCGCTCCATCGACACAAGATCCTCATCAACAACTAAGGTATAACTTGTGTCAACCCTTGTAGCCATATCTTCCTTTGTGTGTACCTATCCTATGAGAGCAACCCATTTTGTGTTTGTCTAAGCATTGTGCACTTGCCATTGGAAAGTGAGAGTGTGAGGGCAAATACAAAAGTTAACATAGTAGCATAGAAAGGGAGAAAAAGAAAAAGAAAAAGAATCAAAAAAAAAGAGAGGAAAAGAAAAAGAAAAATAGAAAGATACATAGTCTCCCAATACAAAGAGAGCATCAAGCTTGTAAGCAAAAGAGAGAGGAAGAAGCGCGCCAAGACAAGTGCACAAATCCGTTGCTTACTTTCTTTTGGCAAACGAGTTGTGGTCTCTCCTTGAGTTGGCACGACAACCGAGCGTAGTCTTCGTTAGGTCATTGCGTGCTCACTTTCATAGTCGTGCTGACCCCATTTTTCTCCACGTGTGTGTGTAGTCGTAGGTTCTCGTCACCTTTTGAGTTGACCATTTCCTTTTGACTTGAGTTTGTTGGATCTTCTCCACTTTTGACTATCCTTTGCGTTCGATTGGTTCTTTGGCTTTCCCACAATCCTACCCATCCACCAAAAGCTTTTGAGAGTTGTAGCTTATTTGTGTGTGAGTTTCTTTGCCATTTCACTTTGCACGTTGTTCGCTCCTTTGTGTGGCAATTGGTTTGATATAATCTCCAAGGTGAGGTAAAAGGCTAACTCTTCGCACCCTTTTTCTCCATATACAACTCTTGTCGGCTTTACATCATGGACAGGAATGGCGAGCCGTCCCAACCACCACCACCTCCGGAGGACGACACACAATACATGACAAGATGGGACCATTGGAAGGTCCGAGGCGAATTCAACTACCGTTGTGAAGCCCTTGAGCGGAGCCAAGATGAAAATTTTAGCGAAGCCCGAGTGGAGTTCAAGAACATCGACAACCACTTCGAAGAAGTCCGAGGCCAAATGCATGCCATGCAACACAACCTCGGTCATCAAAATGAAGCTCTTGGTCGCGCCCTCGCCTCAACGGATGAGAAGCTTCAACGCCTCATTGATGGGTTAGCAAGGCCACGCTCGCGAGAATCAATATCATCACGACACTCCTCAAGTGAATCAAGTGCGCCTCGCCGCCACGCTTCAAGGCACCGGGATGGACCCGTCCTTCAATCCATGAGCTCTTCTCAAGCGGTACCATCTCCGCGACACGCCGCAACGTCAAGCTATGATGGTGACCTCTCCGCAAGACCTCCAAGACGTGAAGTGGACCGGCCACAACCAAGGGCACTTGTGATTCAACAAGAGAAACCTCACTTGGACCACCAAGCCCATCGCCATCGACATGTTCTTTCAACAACAAGTGAAGCATCCTAAATGGAAGACCAAGATCGCCGTCGGCGTGAAGCACTCGAAGATCCACCAAGACGTCATCATCGACATGAACGTCCACGTCGACAACATGATTATCATGACGAGCCTCCTCCACATCAAGAAGAAAGAGAGCAGCCCATTGCGCATGCGGCTCGACGTCCTCCTCGCCACATGGCACAAGACAATGCTCCTCGGCATCAACCACGACAAGAACAAGAGCAAGCTCCCCAAGCTCGTCGTGAGGATCAACAACCTCCTCCTCGTCCTCAACCGCGCCAACAACACGAGCAAGCTCCCCAAGCTCATCGTCAAAACCAAGTTCCACCACCAAATGCGGCACCTCAACAACCACAAGAGCAACGCCATCATTACCAAGCAGGACATGAGAGCTCGGATGATGAAGATGGCCGCCACAATCATGGCAACCGTCGCCATCGGAACCGCAATGAAGAAGAAACTTTTGGCAAGCTCAAATTCACCATGCCCAAGTTCACCGGTTCCAATGAGCCCGAAGAATACCTCTCGTGGGAACTCAAGGTTGACAAGATCTTCCGCATGCACAACTATAGCAATGAGAAGATGATGGCCATGGCCTCCCTCGAGTTTGATGAGTATGCCAACCTTTGGTGGGAACAAGTTCAACTCGCTCGTGAATCAAAAGAAGAGCCCCCAATCTCAACTTGGAAAGATATGAAGGCTCATATGAGATCCCGCTTTGTTCCTTTGCACTACACGCGTGACCTTTTTAACAATCTTCAAACGCTTAGTCAAGGGACAAAGACCGTGGAAGATTACTTCAAGCAAATGGAGCTCGACATGATCCGTGCCAACATTGAAGAACGTGATGAGCAAACAATGGCACGTTTCCTCAATGGCTTGAACCATCCAATCAAGCGCATCACCGAGTTCCAAAAGTACAACAACATGGTTGAGCTTGTGCACATCGCATCAAAGGCCGAGCGTCAAGTGCAAGAGGACATCAAGTACAACAAGCCGAAGACATACTTCACATACAAGCAAGCCCCAACCACTACTCCGACAACACCAAGTGGAAGCTCATCAAATACAACCAAGCTTCCGTTTAAGCCAACACTTCCTCAAGGAAAACCGCCCCCAAGTGGCAAATACACAAGAGATGAACAACCATTCAATGGTGAGTGCTACAAGTGTGGAGGCAAAGGACACAAGTCAGCCGCATGTGGGAACAAGAAAGTTTTGTTCATCCATGACAACGGCGATGAAGAATACTTGAGTGAAGATGAGTTTGATGCAAGGGTCAAGGAAGCCATGGCAAGGCAACATTTGGAAGAGGACCAAGAACTACTTGTGTGTGAGCATGACGCAATTCCATCGCTTGTGGTCACAAGGGTCTTAACTACTCAAGACAATGAGAATGAAGACCAATGATCAAACATCTTCCAAACTCGTGTCGGTATCAATGGGAAGTCCATCAAAATTGTCATCGATGGAGGGAGTTGCCACAATCTTGCAAATACGGAATTGTGTAAGAAACTCAACCTCACCCTACATCCGCATAAGCACCCCTACCATATACAATGGCTAAGTGACCAAGAGTCCGTCAAGATCAAGCACACCGTCTCGGTAACGTTCTCAGTTGGACCATACAAAGACACGGTGGAATGTGACGTGGTCCCCATGACGGTTTGCCATATGTTACTAGGAAGGCCGTGGCAATTTGACAAGCGTGCTTTGCATAATGGACACTCAAACACTTATACCTTCAAATGGCTTGAAAAAACTTGTGTTTTGCAACCAATGACTCCTAGACAAATAATTGCGGACAATGCAAAGGCTTTAGCGAGGGCGCAATAGACAAACACCTTGTGAGAAGAGTGGTGAGCGAGAGAACCACACTATAGTGAGTGAGTGCCACAAGCCAAACTCGAGTGGAAAAACTAAGAGTGTTCTTCTTGCCAAAAGTGAGATGAGAGAAGTGCGGAACAACCCATCCATCTTGCACTATGTCCTTGTATGCAAGGGACTAGCGCAAGGAACTAATGACTTGACAAATGTTCCTCCTTCTTTGATGGCTATTTTGCAGTAATTCCAAGATGTATTTCCCGAAGAGCTTCCTCATGGCCTACCTCCTCTTCGTGGAATCGAGCACCGCATCGACCTCATACCCGGCGCCCCACTCCCAAACCGCGCCGCGTATCGCACGAACCCGGAAGAGACGAAGGAGATAGAACGACAAATCAACCAACTCATCTCCAAAGGTTTGATCCAAGTAAGCACTAGCCCAAGCGCGGTCCCCGTGATTCTAGTTCCAAAAACGGATGATACGTTGCGGTTATGCATGGACTGTCGTCCAATCAATGCTATCACCGTGCCTTATCGACATCCTATACCCCGTCTTGATGACATGCTTGATGAGGTATGTGGAGCCACTATATTTTCGAAAATTTATATTCGTAGTGGTTACCATCAAATTCGCATGGCCGAAGGTGATGCGTTGAAAACCACCTTCAAGACCAAGCTTGGTCTCTATGAATGGTTGGTTATGCCTTTTGGCTTATCAAATGCCCCATCTACCTTCATGCGCCTCATGAACCATATTTTGAGATCTCTCATTGGGAAGAGTGTAGTGGTTTACTTTGATGACATCCTTGTCTATAGCAAGTCACTAGAGGAGCATGTTACTCATGTTAAGGAGGTCCTTCAAATCCTTCGTCATGAAAAGCTTTATGCTAATCTCCCAAAGTGCACGTTTGCAAAAGACAAACTGATTTTCCTTGGTTTTGTTGTGTCTTCTAATGGCATTGAAAATGATGTCTCAAAATTTAAGGACATACAAGATTGGCCCATACCTACCAATGTTAGTGAACTTCGTAGTTTTCATGGGTTGGCTGGCTTTTACCGTCGCTTTGTGAAAGACTTTTCCACCATTGCTTGCCCCCTCAACGAATTGACCAAGAAAAATGTCACGTTCGTTTGGGGAAAAGCACAACAAAAGGCTTTTGATGAGCTCAAAAAGAGGCTCACCGAAGCACCACTTCTTGCATTACCGGATTTCACAAAAACCTTTGAGATTGAATGTGACGCTAGTGGAATTGGCATTGGAGGCGTCCTTATGCAAAATGGGTGTCCTATTGCATACCATAGTGAGAAACTTGATGGCGCACGCCTTAACTATCCCATTTATGACAAAGAGCTTTTTGCCTTGTTTCGAGTCCTTCAAGTGTGGCAACACTACCTTTGGCCCAAAGAATTTATCATCCATTCCGACCATGAGTCGTTGAAATATCTTAAGGGCCAAGCCAATTTGAGTAAAAGGCACGCCAAATGGGTTGAGTTCATGGAATCGTTTCCTTACATTGTCAGTACAAGAAGGGCAAATAAAATGTGGTAGCGGACGCTTTGTCTTGCAAAAACACAAACCTGCTTACGCGACTCGAAGTAAATATCTTGGGTCTTGATGATATCAAATCTATGTACGTGTCCGACCCTTTCTTTGGACCAATTTTTGCAAGATGTTCACTAGAAAAAGGGATTGATGATTTCTATTTGCATAAGGGTTTTCTTTTCAAACAAAACAAGCTTTGCATTCCGAAGTCGACTCTCCAAATTTTGCTTCTTCAAGAGTCCCATGGTGGAGGCCTTATGGGTCACTTTGGCCGTGACAAGACGTATGACATGCTATCGACTCACTACTTTTGGCCAAAGATGAAGCGCGACGTGGAGCTCCACGTCCAACGATGCACTTCATGTATCCAAGCTAAGTCTAAGTCTAACCCCTTTGGTCTTTATATTCCATTGCCTATTCCTCATGCACCTTGGTCGGACATTAGCATGGACTTTGTGTTAGGATTGCCTAGATCTAAACATGGACATGATTCTATATTTGTGGTAGTGGATCGCTTTTCCAAAATGGCACACTTCATTCCGTGCCATAAGACCGATGATGCTTCACATGTAGCAAATTTGTTTTTTAGGGAAATAATTCGGCTACACGGTGTACCAAGAAAAATCGTCTCCGACCGCGACGTCAAATTCATGAGCTACTTCTGGAAGACACTAATGGCCAAGCTCGGCATCAAGCTCCTCTTCTCGTCCGCCTCGCATCCTCAAACCGATGGACAAACCGAGGTCGTCAATCAAAGCCTTGGCACACTCCTATATGTGTTGATCAAGAAGAACCTTAAAGACTGGGAGGAATGTATTCCACACGCCGAGTTCGCCTACAACCGCGCCAAGCACTCCACCACCATGAGGAGCCCGTTCATGATCGTCTATGGCTTCGAGCCTCTCACCGCACTCGATATCCTTCCACTTCCGCTTCATGAACGTGCCAATATGGACGTGGTCAAGCGTGCCCAAACAATGAAGAAACTCCATGAAGACACAAGAGCTACGATCGAGAAACAAGTCCTTCGCCAAGCATCAATGCTAAACAAGAACAAGAAAGAGATGATCTTCGAAGAAGGCGACCTTGTGTGGATACACTTGAGTAAAGACCGCTTCCCCAAGGACCGCGACTCCAAACTCAAGCCAAGAGGTGATGGACCGTTCAAAGTACTAAAGAGGATCAACAACAACGCCTGCATCATCGATATCCCAACATCCAAGTATCTTGTGAGCCCGACATTCCATGTCAAGGACCTCTCACCCTACCATGGCGAAGATGAAGTTGAGAAGGTTGAAGAGTCGAGGACGACTCTTTCCCAAGGGGGGGAGCTGATGCAGCCCGTCCTACGAATGCACCTCCATCTACAACACCTAGTCCCCCAAGTGGACCAATGACTCGCACCCGAGCCAAGCTCCTACAAGCCAAGGTTAACTCGCTCCTTTCCTCATGTGATTTTGGTCTACTTTTGGATGGCTTTCTACTTCATGCAACTACGTTATGTATCCTTAGCTATGAAGCAACATCACCACACCAAGCCCCCAAGGAAGAAGGACCAGGAGAAGAAGCTGCTGGAGCTCTGCACACCAGAGTCTCCGGTGTAGACCGGAGTCTCCGGTCCCCTACACCGGAGTCTCCGGACCTTCCTCCGGTCCGGACCCAGGAACCAAGCCCGGGACAGCCAGAAGCCCCATCCGGAGACGGGTCCGGAGATTGACCGGAGTCTCCGGACCCAACACCGGAGTCTCCGGCCTGCTCGATGCCAGGCATGTCAAGGCCTTTTGGGCCTGGCCCATGTAACCCAAGTTTCGCCCAAACTTCCAATTTTATTCCAAAACTACCCCTGTTTAAGTGCTTGGCCTATATAAAGCCCCACCCCTCATATGTAAACCCTAGACTTGGATAATAATATTTGAGGACACCCTTTGAGGATCTTTCATCTATTGGTCTCATGCTCCTACCAAGGGGAACCCTATTATCCACAACCTCTTGGATCTTGCCTAGTGCGTTCAAGTTGTACAAGGCCTTGGGATCTCGGTTTCTCGTCCCCAAGTAGTCAAGATCTCACCAAGCACCTCGCCCCCGTTGTTGGTCGTGGAGAGAGAGCTTCGCCCAACACCGATCCTAGGGATTATGTTGGACCGGTTGCCACCGGCGTGAGTTATCGGCGTGTATCGTGTTTTGTGTGCGTGAGTTCATCGGGTTCTTCGTGGGCGTGTGTTCGTGGATTTCATCCCATTTCCCCCTTCCACCGCTTTCCCCTCGATTCCCGCGGAGATTCGTGAAAGATCGGGCCACCCCAAGGGGTTACCCCGTAACATAATATATACTTATTGCATATAAAATGTTCATGTCGCATACATATTGCATGGTTTGGGGGCATTATGCCAATTTACCTCATAATTAAATATGAAGACCATATGCGGGCTTTTCTAGTCGTATATTGGCTTGATTTAAATTTGTGTAGCGAAGCGGTGCTATAATTTGCCTTGTTAAGACAACATTTTAATTGTGGTTATCTAAACAATATGAACCTATTGATTAATTGTTGGGACCCTGGTTCCGCTTAATATTGCATAATTGCATCGCATCTTTGCCATGTCATACATCATACATGCATCATGCCCAACCTTCTACCTTAGTATTAAATAGTGCATCCGTTGTTTATTTTTGTGTTTTGCTTCTTCACGGATTAGACCGATAAGTTGATGCTAGTGTCGACCCGATCTTTGGATGAACCTTCGGCAATGTTTTCCAGGCGAGCATTCTCCCCTTTCTACCTATCTTAATTTTATAGTCTTTATTACCTCCTGTTGATCTATTGCTATCTATGTTGCGATGCTCTAGTTTTCGTACCTGTGATATCCCTTGCAGCCATTATATTGCCGTGGACACCTCCTATTACCTGTTGTTTGGTAGACAGTTGGCCTTGCGAGTCATAGTTTCTTGCTCAGGTGTTGTTTCGTGCCGTCGATGTTCCACCGTTGTTGGGTCGTTGGCACATGCTTAATGGTGGAGATGATTATGGATTTAATTACCATTTAATAACTAAAATTGAAAGTAGGTAAATAATACAGAGGCATCGGTGGGTAATAGACAATATTTGGTTTTTAACCGCCCACTTGTGTCCCGTAGGACCTCGAGTTCTTGACACCTGTTCCGAGATCGAGCGTTCTAACCACAGGTGGGGTGTGTGGGCACCCCCATCGATTTAGTACCTGATTTCAAAGTATTGTACTAGGGGCCACAAACTAGTTTGGGGATTTATTACTATCTTGTACTTATGTCATGCTTTACTGCTTTACTTACGATTGAGCGTGGAGCGCCTGATCGCTTTAGGAACCCGTACACGTTTGTGTATCGACAAGCCCAGTCACACTTTCGGGTTCCCAGTCATTTACAGCCGTCGCCACACACCCTGGGTCCGTATCGGAGACGGCCGACTTCGTTGCGGGTAGCTTAGTGGGGTGGCCCCCATGTACTTGCTTTGGGTCTGGGAAACGTCGTGTCTGAAACCCCGTCGACATACCGTTGGGTGTATGTTTTGTGATCTTGTACCTACCTGATCTGACAACAAGGGTGTAGGTGCGTGTGGAAACTTTGGTGCACCCCTGCAGGGTTAAATCTTTTCGAGAAGCCATGTCAGCGGTTATGGACGACTTGGAGCACAATTCTCGATCATAGACAACTATAACTAAAGTTTACTGTTATAATATGACTTGTATCTGATATGACTAGTCAGTTGGATAACCACCATGGAATCAATGAATAAAATTATGAACTGTGTGAGTTTCCTCGGCTTGACTTCCTCGTTTGGTCTTGAGGGGGAAATACCAGGATGGGTATGTTTGGTGGTAGTATCAGGTTGGATCCGAATAGGTATTTCTCATCTTTCTCTCATAGTCGACAATTGTATCGAGTCTCTATAGGTTGTTTAGTGCATGCTGCGCCGCCGCTTCAGTCCAGCATACCTATGTAGGCGAGAACCGCCGAATTCTAAGTCTCGCCGTGTACTGGCCTCAGTACTGACCAGTCTCTTTTTCCTTTGCCCTTTGTCGGCACCCCTTTTGTTTAAGCAGGTTTTGAGATCGACGCCGTTAGCAGGGTTACCCTTCTGGCTTGGCCTGGGCAGGGTTATGGATGCCATTGGTTATTCTTCAGGGCTCTTAGCCCCATTTGCATCTTGTCCGTAGTCGGATGTTGTATTGTTTTCAAGGTGATTTGGATTTTTGTACTGTAAATCTGTATTCTTGACTCGTCGTGTCGTTGTTGTATATATCTGTTTGTGGGTTCCATCATGGACTATTGTGTAGTGATATTACTTTGTTTTCCACCCACACGAAAGTGCCTGGTGGGCACCTTTGAATCGTTTCTATGCGGGTTTAGCGGGAATTGCTAAAACGTGCATAGGACCGATCTGAGGGTGTTACAGAGTGGTATCAGAGCTCAGCAATTACGATACCCCACCGGTACATCCTGTAGGATAACCTAGCTAACGGACGTTGTAGAGTGTCAAAATTATTTTGAAAAATCGGTTGGATAGATCCAATTAGTTCTGCTTTTACTCCTTAACTTTCTGCTATTCTCTTCTTTACGCTGCGTGTTTTGATTCTGTTCACTTATCTTTTCTTCGAGTCCAGGATTTCTCTCGGTTGGGTTTCTGTCGTACCTTCAGGGTTTCGCTTCCGTCCTTTTATAACAGTGGTGCTACAAACATCAAATCTGCATCTCGTTTGTTGTACCCTCCATCCAATCGTTTTGTTCATGAATTATTTATATGTATGTGTACCTTGGTGGATATCCGTATCGTTGAAATACATATGAGAAGGACGAGCAGTGGTGAAGTTGGAGTATACCTTGAGCATGTGTTGTTCATGCCAATGGAACCATCGCAAAACCTAACATATGTATTTTCATACAATTTCTTTTGTATCTTTTGGTGTTTTCCAACATGATCAAATTATCTACATCAGTTCCGCTGCAGAGCTTGCATCATCCCTTTGTTCCGAATACCGCTTATGAAGATCTTCATTCTAAATTTCGAGAGTTGTGTTGCACGATTTTCCTATTCATGTATGGAGTTAATAGTTTGGGTACGGGATGGACTGATCACCCTACCGGACTCTTGTTGTTCACTCTTGTACATCGAACTGGTGGGTCAATGTAACTTTTCCTCTTCTCATGGAGGTTAGAGGTGGCCTTATCTTTTGGGTCAATGAACTAGTGGGTTCATGCCTCTACTTAATCAAGGCAAGTGACAGAAATGTCTACGGTTGTAGAAGTGATGTTGCCACTAGGGAGAAAACAACGGTCTCTTGTTCATGGAACAAGTGGATTGTTTACCTTACACACTTTGCTTAAAATAGTTGTCTGTTGCTTCCAACTTAGTACTGGAGGGGGTTCGGGCGATAACCCAAAGGTGGACTTCTAGTCATAGATGCAGTTGGATGGCGGTCTATGTATCTTGTTGTATTGCCCAATCGAATCTCATAGGATCTTTTTGTCCGGTATTGTATTATTATGCCTTGCTCAGTTCCTGTCAATTGCCCTGCTGTAATTTGTTTACCCTTCATGCCATGTTGTTTATCTAAGGAGAGCACCTCTAGTGAACTATGGACCCCGGCCCAATCTTTACCATTGATACATATTCCACTGTTATTGTTTACTTGTTGCAAACCACTATCACCTTCCACACCATACAGTTAATCCTTTGTTACAGCAACCGGTGAGATTGAAAACCTCACTGTTAGTTGGGGCAAAGCCTTGAGTTTGTGTTGTGCAGGTTTCCACGTTGCTTGCAACACCTTTGAGATGTTTCCTTCCTCCTACTTGTTCGATAACATCAGTTTCTTACTGAGGGAAGACTTGCTGTTGTGCTGCATCACACCTTGCTCTTGGGGTTTCCCGACGAAGCGCTCTCAGGCACCATCAAGTACTAATGAAAGTTGTTTTAAGTTGGTCTTCAGGATGAACAGGTATTTGGGAAAAACCAGAGTATCCGTCCAAGTAGCAAAAATAATTGTGGTTTGCTAACCTCTTTAAAGTTTGATCTATGAACGGTAAAGGATAGTGATCTTTCCTTGTTTCCTTATTCAAATTCCTAAAATCTATGCATATCCTATGTCCAACAATAGTTCTAGTAGGTACCAGTTCATTGTTTTTATTAGGAACAACAGTAAAGCCGCCTTTCTTAGGAACACAATGAACAAGACTAACCCATTCACTTTCTTTTACAGGATAAATTATACCTACATCAAGTAGGCGTACTACTTCTTTTCTTACCACTTCCTTCATTTCAGGTTTTAGTCTTCTATTAAATTCTGCAACTGGTTTTACACCTTCCTCCATGAATATCCGATGGACAACTATCATGGGACTTACCCTTCAAGTCGTCCATTGAGTACCCAAAGTCCTTGCGGTGTTCCTTTAGTACCTTCATGAGTTCTTCTCTTCTTCTCCTGAAATTTTAGCACTAACAATAATAGGGAATTTATTAGTTTCATCTAAGAATCTATACTTAAGATTATCTGGTAGAGTTTTTAATTCTGGGGTGGTAATTCTTCATCCCCTCTCTTTTATGGCTCTTCAAAATCTTCATCAGTTGGAGGTTCTTCAATGGGAAATGAATCAAATTCACTTTCTAGTTCTTCTAAAGTTTTGTCCTCCATAATTATTTCTTCACAATTTGGGTCTTCATTTATTTCTTCATCTTGATTATTTAAGAAAAGAGCTGCCATTTCTTCAATATTTTTCTCTTTATCTTCTTGTATATGTAGAGATTTGTCTTTAAATTTTGAAAATTGGAATTCTTTTTCCGCTTTCCCAAGCTTAAGGGATATAGCCTCCTTTTTGAAATCGACTATGGCACCTATATCACTCAAAAGGTTTCTTCCAAATATGATTGGGAAAAGAGTGTCAATTGGCATATAAACAACTACAAAATCAATAGGGAAATTTATATTGTCAATTGTGATAGTTGCGTCTTCAACTACTCCCATAGGAATTATAAGATTTTTATTGGCTAACATGATTATCATATCAGTATTTTCTATTGTAGCCGGTGTTATCTCTTCTTTTATTTCTAAATAAAAATCATAAGATATAACATTAACTTCGGTGCCAAGATCACATAAACCATAATGCGAGGTTTCTTTAAATATGCAGGGAAGAATAGGCTTACCCACATATTTTACCTTAATTTTACCTTCAACTAATATAGAAGTCTCTTCATCAAGTTCAACTATGTTACAACGTGCATACATAGCCATGATTGCTTCATTGGTTACCTCTTCATCTTTGGTTTTATCTAGATGTTCTTCAATTATTGGCACACTTTCCTCTTCTTTCTCCTCATGTAATGCCTTGACCTGTTCATATTCCAAAATATGCTTCTGTGCAGTGTTAGTAAAAGGTATCTTATACATTGGTTCTAGGGAGGCCAATGTTGCTTTAACTTCTCTTTCTTTTAGGTTCAGGTGGTGGATCATACTTGACAGAACCTGCTTTTGGAGCTTAGATGTGTTCTGTAAAAGCTTTAACAACTTACAACACAAGATCTGAATCTAAATAAACCTTTTTAGATAATTCATTAACATGGCCCTTTTTATTATAGTCATGAATACACTCATGATCTATTTCTGTGCCTCCTTCACTTCCTAGACCAAAGTTCCATGAAACTCTATGATCGCAAATTTTATTAAGTAAAGCCCAAGCTTTAGCTATAGGTAAATCCATAAAAGCTCCTCTCGCGCAAGAGTTTAGTTCAATTTTATTAGGTTTAATTAAATCTCCATAAAAGATATGCAATAAATACCATTCAGGCAAATCATGATGAGGACATTGTCTAAGTAAATCTTTAAATCTTATATAAGCTCTTACTAGTCCTTCATTGGGACGGTTCCTCCAAGTCATTATAAGACGCCTGATTCCAAAGGATTTTGATAATAATAATATTTGGACAGAAATTCGCAAGCTAGATTATCCCAATTAGTAGTGGCTTTTGAGGGTAGAGATCTATACCATGAGAGAGTTGTACTTGTCAAAGTTTAACCCTTACCTCATCGGTGGTATACCCCGTTAATTGGAATGTGCCACATATATCTTTGAAACATGCAATATGGTCATATGAATTAGGATCTTCTTCATCTCCAGTAAATTGCTTCTTGTGTAAAATACCAAGTAGTAGAGGATTTATTTCAAATCCCCTTATCTTCTTGTTGGAGTTGTCTCGTTTATAAATATCATAGGGCTTTCCAAAGTGATTGACTGGGTTAGCACTAGTCATATGATCAAACTCCATCATGTTGGTGGAAACCTGTAACTCAAAACAAAACTTAATGAAACTAAAGTAAGTAATCAAAAACTAAAAGACCTACAACGCTTAGCTCCCCGGAAACGGTGCTAGAAAATATCTTGATGACTGCAAGTGCACAGATCGGTTGTAGCTAGTTTCGAAATAAAGATATCGATCCCACAGGGAGCAAAAGTCTAAAGTCTAGGAATTCTTGAAATAAATACTGAATATAGAATTGCTAAATAAAGTTCTAAGTGACAAGATAAAATGTGAGTATTGTGTAAAAAGGTGTTTTGGGGTTTTTGGTATAAGAGAACAATGAGTAAAGTAAACAAAACTGAATACAGAAAATAAGTATCGAGTATATAAAAGAGATTTGAAACTTCAGTGGAAAAAGCGTTCTCAGGGATTAGCGGATACACCACTAGCATTATAAAGGGCTAAGGTAAAGATTATCATCATGAACATTCTCAACTATTTATGTGTGGGAGGAACTCCGTATTTGGACAAAGAGGCAACAACAACTGCTCAAATCATCCTCATAACCACAGCATACAGCAATCAACAGCAATTGAATTACTGCGCTATTAAGGGATATAATCTCGCAAGACGTATCCCATGGCATGGATAGTGTTTTGTGAGTTTTCTCGATTCCCAAGTTGATACGTAAGGAGTGCCAACAGCTTTATAATCATTGTAAGTGCTAACATACCTTTGTTTACCAACAAGTAGTTTCCTCTATCAAGTCCCCACAAGAGGCAAATATTGAGAGGTCGACTTCTCCCAACATAAAGATAAAGACAATCTAACACATGGTTATAGAGATGAATATCATAATAAACTTTTATCTTATTTCAATCTCATGCTAGGTTTTCTCCATCTCCCCAAGAACTAATGATCTACTCATACATGGAGGCAAACAACATCATGACAATGGTAATGGAAATGGTTATTGATGAATAGTACTTATATAAATCCACAATTAGTGCAAGAATTACAACAAGATCTAGATGGGATGGATGGAGGTGATGACGGTGATGAAGATGCAGCGGTTGATAAAGATGGAGATCGATGCCTTGGCCTCCCAGATCTGCTTAGGGCGAAGATGGATCCCTAGGGCAAGTTCCCCCTCCAGATGCCTTCCGGAGGTTAGGTTTCAGCTATTTCTGGGTGTTCTGTATGTCTCCGAACCAGCTTGCGGAGTGAAACTATTTGAGGAGGCGGAGACGACGCCAACTATACGGCGACAACTATACGGAGGCGGCCCGTATAGTTGGTCGTTAACTCTTTTGCGTCCTTTGCTTGCTTCGGATTTTCTTCTGATATTATTAATATTTCCTAAATAAGCAATTTACGTTGTTTTTGGCTCCTTTTCTCTCCAGTATAACTGCTCCAAGAATTGTGTCATTTGGATCCATCGTCTGATCTGTTCATGGTGAAAATAAACATAAAAAGTGCGTACGAACGACGTCAAAATACCAAGATCCTACATCTACAATGCAAAATAATAATGTAAAATATAATGCAAATATGCACTTATCAGGGAGAAACACTAGCAGCAGGATGCAGTTCTGCCAATGCGATCTTGCTTTTTTTCTTTTATACACTAGTGGAAAACGTGCCATCGGTCCCGGTTTGTAAAGGCCTTTAGTCTCGGTTTCCTAACCGAGATAAAGAAATCAGGACTAAAAGCCTACCCCTTTAGTCCCGGTTCGGTCACAAACAGGGACTAAAGGCACTCCGCAGACGCGTTGTTGAAAAGTGGACCTTTAGTCCCGGTTTGTAATACTAATTATTTGACTCGTTAATCTCCCAATCTCTCATTTTTAACACGAATTATACTTAATCTTAGTTCAAATCGTACTTACGGTCAAACTTCCCGTCCGGTCACCCATCCTAGCACTACTTCATCCCAAGCACGCTTAACTTCTTCATTCCATCTCTCTCACCCGCGCGAAGGACCCTTATATCTTGTTGTCAAGACTAGTATATCAATTCTATTAACTCATATCAATATATGACACGTTTTTATTTTTTGAAATTAAGAACAACTATTTTTAGTAAACAACAATAAATAATTAATAATAACATTTTATTCTAATGAAAGTAAAAACTAATTAAATTAATATTTTATTCATTTTTGCCATTTATTCATTTAATATGACATAAACAATATCTTCAAATCTGTAAATCGAAATTTAACAAATAATATATCCATTATTATCAGAAAAATGCGAGGAATTCAAATATGACATAAAAATACTAAAATAATTTAATTTCTGAAATAATTTTTTTCTTTTTGAATTTTAAGAATCCAAAACGGCCTAAGTATGTTGAAATCAAAGAGCTATTTTTTCTGCACGTTTTGATAGGTTGTACTTTTTTTACATGGTATACAAAATTTATGGCCATTTGAATTTTTGTAACATTTTTTGTAAATTATGTTGAAATTTATATTTGTTAATTTTTGTAACAACTAAATCACTTAATATAACTACAGTTCGAAGGATTTTATTTTTAGAATTTTTTATAACTTTTTGGCATGATTTTGAATCTAGAAAAGACGATCTCCAGAAGGATTTGTGCCCGTTTTACTGTCACGGCAGAACTTGAGATTTTTTTTTTGCCCACTTTCTTTAGTCCGGGTTGGTAATACGAACCGGGACTAAAGGTCACACCTTTAGTCCCGGTTGGTGATACGAACCAGGAGGTTGGTGATACGAACCAGGACTAAAGGGATTGGCACCGGAGCACCCCTTTTAGTCCCGGTTGGTGATACGAACCGGGGCTAAAGGTCCCGTTTGACCCGGGACTAAAGATTGCTGGCGTTCTAGCCGTTGCAACCGGGACAAATGCTCACATTAGTCCCGGGTCCAACTATAACCGGGATTAATGCTCTGAACTAGGATGGACGAATGACTCTTTTTCTACAAGTGATACAGCCAACCGTTATCTCTTGTGGAGGGGCAATATCCTATAAATATAATGAAAAGGTGGGACTAATTGATGTACCGATTCAGTTTCAGAACCGAGAAGCTTGGGAAACTGCCTCCAAACAGTTTCTAGAATTGTACGTGATAGTGGCTTCTCGGTCAAACTAAGCGACGCAGCAGTCAGAGACTTCTTTTGGGCTTCATCCGCTCACGATCTACAAACTTGCTGAGAAGCCCAAAGAAGTCACTCATAGTTGTCACACACACACCATCACTCGGCTGAAGAAAAAATAAAAAATAAAATTCAGAGCTTGAGGCTGCGCAAAAACTGAACTTGAAGAATAGAGAAGTGTGCATACCGATTATTGAGACACTTGTTGAAATGACGCATAAAATTCTCATGTGTCTTGGAAACGAATGGAATACGCTTCAAATCTTTCGGTCGTCTAGCATCGGGAATCGCCATCGCTAACCTGTCGACGAGCTCCCACCGTTACCAGAGACGAGTAAAAGAGAAGAGAACATTGTGACGAGGGATGGGCGGTCCGAATTAGCACGGATGGGCAGGATAGCACCGACGAACTCCATCAACCGGCGACGGTCACCGATGGTCGCCATCCAATCGCTAGTTGGGAGTATGTAGTGGTTCTATCAGGGATGTGGTTTGGTTGGGGGAACAACGAAGCTTTTCGATTCAGGAATTACGTTCGGTAGGGAACGACACGGTTGAAACGTACCAAACCATTGCCATACCGGTGATATACGGAGCTCAGCCATAGGTTGGACCGTACATGGACCTACATGACAATGTTAGGGATTGTGCAGGTGTGTTTTCTGAGTTTAGGGGCCGTTGTGGACATGACCAACAAGTTTGGGGATTGTGCATGCATTCCACTCCACTTATCACCGTATCTCCTATCCTCTCGATCCCTTCTTCACCACTATGCCTACATATACTATCCCGCATCTCCATGTCCCCCCCCCCCACCCGCTCGATCTCTCCTCACCCTCTCGTGCATGCCTCTTCTCTCTCATTTGCATATTCCCGCACACGAACCCCTACCTCAAGTGACGGTTCGGGTTCCCCTCCTCTCTCCACACACAACGGCTCAGGACTGGCTCCGGTCGTCGCTTAATGGCACACGACCTCACCCAACCGACCTTCTTTTGTCCAGATTCGCTAGGACTGGAATCCATCGTCTGGCTCTCCCGTGCATGCGCACTCGACCACACCCATATCCAGTGAGCGCTGCCTCCTTGGCTCGGCAACCCCTGCTTGGAACCCCCACCTCCGGTCGGTTCAGATCCTCCCTCATCTCTAGCCCACAGCCTCCTGCTCGGTGCACTGAGCTCCAACTCCACCTCCTAGCCTCTAGACCCAAGTGTCGTCTCATGTTCGAGATCCTCTAACAAACCCTAGGATCATGCACGCTAACATGACTTCCACTTATTTTATCCAACGTCGATGCTTGCAAAAAATTCCTCCTCTCTGACCCGATGCCAATGTCATTTTGGTGACAGTCTGGTAGACTCTGAACTAGTAGAAGTAGTTGTAGGCCAATGGTAGTAGATTTTGACATGTTTGTGTTCTAGGGGTCTTTGATTATACATCAACATCTTGTTTGTGATAGGACATTTAGTGTTTGATGATGATGATTGAATTTTGGGAACCCAAAACAAAATTACTCTTGTTTTCTGATAAATTTGGCCTAAATTTTTTGTTAATTTGTATGTGATGGCTGTGAAAATATCCATCTTTCTCCACATTTAAATAGAATTTTTAGTCAAACAAATGACCAAGAATCTCTCTAGCCTTTCTACTGATGACTAATTATTGCAATGACGTGCAATCCTTTGTTGTAAATTGTGTTGTGCGGGAAATCACACTTTTAAGGCTAAATCGGGAGCTATTAATTAAGATTTTGAGGTTTTCTACATGGCCCAGCAAACCAGGGTCAAAACCTAGCCTCCATATGGCTTAACGACCACTGGTACATGCAAGTTTCACCCGTACCAGGTTGCAGCGGCTTCATCAAGTCAAACCCTACAATTTTCATGAAGGTGCCTATATATTTCGAGGTCCTAGCCGTCGCACATAAGGCCACCATTCTCAGATTGCATCACAACACCATTGTAACATCCCAACATTTAGGAACCAACGAAGGGTAGATTTAGGAATCTGTGCAATTGCATTATTCATTTGTAAAAAAATGTGGGTAAATTTTTTACCAGATAAAAACTTAAAGTGATCAAAGTTTCTTTCACTCTTTAAGTTTAGGAATAGCCTTAGAGAATGATCGTTATAAACTTTGATATGATCTTTATGTATTAGTGTGTTTTGGGGAAAGGAATTTGAATTCAAACTTGAGATTTGGATTTATATTTTTAAAAGATTAAGATTATGTTTGAGTAAATATTATTTAATCAAGAAATAATATTTAGTAACTCAAATTTTAAATAACATAACACAATCAAGTAAATGAATATTTATTCCATATATTTACTAAATGAATACGTTACAAAATGTAACTTCTGAAGATGATAAAGAAACAATACGTAGTAACCAGAAACTCTATGTAAGATTGACAATTAAATAAATGAATATTTATTTCATATAATCATTTAATCAATAAGTTACAAAATGTAACTTAAAAAATTAATAAAGAATCTTTACAAGAGTGGAATTACAAAAAGAGGAAATTACATTATTATTTAACTAATACATCTTTCTTACAAAAGAATAAAATAAAGAGTACAAGGGAACTATTCTATATAGAAAAACAAAACCTATTCTAATCTTGAATCTTCAAGTCGTGTACCTGCAAAACAAAGAACAAACAAAAAGAAAGAAAATAAAGGTTAAGATATTCTTACTCTCAGTAGTGACAGTGAGATGCATTGTTCCACTTTACATCATTGAGTAAATATTTAGGGGCAAGTTTCACCAATATGAAAGAATTAAACCTTTCATAATTAATAAGCCATAAGTCAAATGAATCCAAGCACTAAGAGGGGCAAGTTTCACCAGGCAGATAAATGTAATCAGATAAAAAGGTATATCATCTCACTGGGCATATCCATAAGGATGCAGCAGGCACACAAACAGCTTACACACCTAAATGCATGGTGTGTGCTGTCAACACAGCCACTGCTGTCCACACAAGCAAAACAGCTCAACACAGCCGTGGGCAAGCACCACAACACCATTTCCTTGCACATACACATCAAGCATCAGCAGCCTAGCCACAGCCAAACCAAACCAAACCAACCACACACCAGATCATCCCAATACTCACCAAGATGGTGACATAAGGAGGGGGTGGATCAGGTGGATAGCAAGGACAAAGCCAAGCTAACAGGAACTAGAAGTTGGATATCAAGATCAAGGATAAGTTCCAGGAGCTGGAAGTAGTAGGAACATCATCAGGAGAAGGACCAGATCAAGCCAGTAACACCACCAGCAAGATCAGGCCAGAAGATCAACTAGTTACTGAAGGGAATATGCCCTGAGAGGCAATAATAAAGTGTTTATTATGTGTATTCTAAGTATATGATAGATGTTTATTTTGCATGTATAATTGTATTAATACGAAAAAATTAATACATGTGTGTTTAATAAACAAACAGAAAGTTCCTAGTTATGCCTCTCTCATAAACTAACTCGTTGATTAACAAGATGATCAAGGTTTCCTGATCATGGACATTGGATGTTGTTAATAACGGGATCACAACATTAGTGTAATGGTGTGATGAACATTCATCCAAAGTATACCGATGATCGAATCTCAGACATGTAATATATCGTGAAACAAAGGGATTAAGATACTAACATAAAAGGTTCCGACGATCACAAGAAAGTCATCGTTGAATGTGTGGGAGTCAGTATGGGTCTCCAGATCCCGCTTCTGATTATTGATCCGAGAGGGGTCTCAATCATTTCCGCATTGTTCACGAACCGTAGGGTGACACACTTAAGAGATACCGACATCCAATTGGAGCAAAAGTTTCATGCCGGAAAGAATAACAAGCGCATGAATTTATTTCACTAGATACCGAAACAGGTTTTCGGGTGAAATTGCATAAAGTGGTTATGCATGTGAAATAGAATTCTAGCAAGGGGTTATATGTGAATGTTTATCATTAAAGTAATTGACAAAATTCTTAATAAATAAAAGAGTTTTATTCAATGAGAGTTTGCATTAAATTTGGTGGAAATTTAATTGCAAGTTTGAGTGGGATTTTGAGTGGAGGGAAATGAAGAGGTTTTTGTGAGTAGAGTGTCCACCCACATGAAGAGGGGAGGGCAAGGGGGCAGCCCCCATGCGCCGGCCACCCCCTTGGGGTTCCCCCCTCTCCTATAAAAGGCACCCCTCTCCTCACTTATCACTCACACCTCCTCGTGAAGGATCTCTCTCCCCCTCTAGAATTTATCCCCCATGGTCTCGGACTAGCGAGATTGTAACACCCTCGCCTGATAAGGCTGAGTTCATGTGTATAGTGCCAATCCCTGGATCGGTTCACTGGCACACACAGTACAAAATGGTAAAAAATATAACTGTGCATCATAAATACAACGAATATGATCCAGAATTTACATTATATCATCCAAGTACACAACGGAACAATAACAAGGTAGATCTCCATTCTTCAAATGTGCCATAGGCGAACAATCGTTGAGTGGAGTCTCGTGACCTATAACGATCACTCAGAAACGATATAACCTGCAACATGAAACGTTGCAGCCACGAATGGTCAATACTTTGAATGTATTGGCAAGTAGAACTAATGAGTACAAAGGATCTATCAACTACATGCATATTTGGCTAAGTGGAGTTCAGGCTCATTTGCTAAAAGCAATAAAACTTTTCCCTACTTTCAAAATACTTTTCTTTCTTCAAAAACAATCTTCTAAGGACATACCAGCATAAACCCATGTAGAAACAAGACAGTTCAGCTTTCGTATGCTCCTAAACCCATGTTCACCCATCAAGTTTTAGTAATTAAGAAATTGGGATGAGTGAGATCTTCCAAACAGTTCCAGGCCCAGTTTCTCATAGTTGTCCATAACCGGGGACACGGCTAAGTACTTAGTTTAGACACCCTGCAGGGGTTGTACACTTTACCCGCACGACCCAGTCAACCCGCTCTTACCATTACACACATTTTGTGCCATGGTAGGGAGAAAACCAAGACGAAACCTTTCAGAAGCAGAACCCTAGAACCCTCAGGACAGACCCATACCAACCTACATCCCCTACATCTGCTAGTCACGTCGGGTCAGGTTCCACAACTTACTAAGTCAAGACAAATAATGACATGCGACTGTATTGGAAGCTACTACACAAGAAACCTGTCCAATCTCTGAAGCCTAGGTGTGCTTTCCACAATAAACCATCCAAAAACATCAATCCATCACACCCAGGAGATTCATTAAATTCCAGTTGTTTTCATTATAACAAAACATAACTTTTCATAACATAATCAATCATGAATTCCCTTTTGCGTATCTAATAAGCATGGCTAAGTAACTACAATACGATGGCTCAAAGGAATCAAGTCATGGAGATATGGCATTCATGCATGGGTGTCATGGCATAGCATAGTAGTAAAAACACCTACACATGCATCACTACTCAAAATCATACTACATGCATAAGAAAAATAATAGGACATTTATGATAGTTCTACTTTCCTTTGTTGTAGATGTAGTCGATTAGATAATCCTCACAATAGAGAAGATTTCACTCGTCACAATCACAAACGTCGCAATCTATCGATCAAAACAAGTGCACAACAAACACACCATTCAAAACAATGCAATTATGCACAATACAACAAAACAATAATGAACAATTGCATGCATGACAATTTAATATGTCACAATGGTTGTAGTTAGTTCTCTGAACATTACTAGTATACATGATGCATGCAAGAGATCGATTAATGCAATGGGGCATTTGTTATTAATAATTACTTGCCATTATTGGTGTTTTAACAGATCTATTGTAACTTCTGTCCTCATTGTCGAATTAAATTTAGTTCTAGAGTGTAATGGATAGAGTATGTTAATATGAACTAGTAGCAATTGGATTCACCTTAATCGGAGTTGTAAATTTTTTTCTATGATTTAATTAGTGTTTAATAGAATTTAATTCACTTAAATAGTTTCTGTTGTCTAAAAATCAAACTAAAACCATATCTGTATTCTTCACGGGATTGTGATTCCAGGGGCATATCATTTATAATTTTACGATCTATAAATTATTTACTATGAATTTAATACTCTAAAAGGCCACTAAAACTATTTAAATTACTACAGTAATTTTTGCACTGTAAAAGTTGGATCCAACAATTTATTAATGTTGTATACGTAATTAGGAATCCATAGACACCTTATTTGCATTTTTATGATATACAGATATTTTATTATGATTTATTATGTCTAAAAGGTCCATTAAATAATTTAAATTATTACAGTAAATATATACTGTAAACATTAGATCCAATCGTTTATTATTATTATATACAATTTTATGAATCCAACCATATATTATTTATAATTTTTGGACATGTATTTATTTTCTTATGAATTTTGCAAGTTTATACAATTTTCTGCCTAATTAAATCAATTCCAGTAATGCAGGGAATATTCCAGGGAATATGCTTCACCGACGGGTCACGACTTGGTTGACGAGGCGTTGACATCTGGCGACGCTGCGTCTTGACAAGGCTTCTTGACCGGCTGCCACGCGACAGATTCTTATTGGCCTATACCCCTTCACCTATACTTCTAATCTGGATCGCCAGATGTGGATCCTACGGCTGCTGGTGATATGGGCTTAGGTGGCGGTCAACAGCGACGGGAACAGTGGCTTTGGCAACGGTGGCGCTCGGATGTCGGTGGTGGAGGCGGTTCTGGTGGCCTCCGTCATGCAGATTGTCTCGGCGAACCCTATGGCGTGCTCATGTTTGATGTTTGCTTCCTGGAACAGCCACGGCATGCGGATGGAGTGGCAGCGGGTCGGTGGAGCTCCGGCGAGTGCGTTCGGGCTCTATAGTGCTCCTAAAGACGAGGAAGGAGATCAGGGAGAATCAGCGTAGCGAGAGGGGGAGGATAGGGGCAAAAGGAGGCAGTGGGGTGCTCGGGAACGTTGACTTCGACCTCGTCTGGGGATTCAATGGCGGCGACGGCGGATGCAGATCGGAATCGACCGATTCGATGGCTTAGGGTTTGTAGAAAAAGAGGGAAACCGAGGGAGATCGACGCGGGGGATTTTATAGAGGGGTATTGCGTGGAGTAGGGGTCGAATCGGAATCGAATCGGAGCAGATTTTGCGGGATTCCTTGTTCAGGTTCGCACTGTGTTCGTCATGGTCTCTGGTGCGAGGAAGGAGAAGACCAGGGGTGGGTCCACTCGTCAGCGAGACAGAGAGGAGAGAGGCCGGGCGGGCTGGCAGCTGGGCCGAGGTTCCATGGCGGTTCTTTGCGTTGCAGCAGCGTGAGCGGGCAGTATGGGGCCTTGGGCTGGGTAGGCCACACGGTAGGTTAGGTTTAGTTTAGTTTTTTTTAATCTTTTCATTTTTTTCTATTTTCTGTTTTGTAGTTTTTCCTATATCTTTTTCATATTAAATCCAAATGAATTGAAGTTTGTTTCTAAAATTTTCTAAATTCATGTAGATCATTTTAGAATTATTTTTGGAATTACTTTGGCTATCCAAAAATATTGGATTTATAAAATCCCTATTTATTCCTTGTAGGAATATTTGCAAAACTTATTAGGATTAGGGTATTTGAATTCAATTCTTGCAAATTTTTGCATAGATGCAATGCAATGCACATGAATGACACATGAAAAAAAATTCTAGTCACAGTTTCTAAAATCTTGGGATGTGACAGACTAACCCCCTTAAGGTGAATCTCGTCCTCGAGATTTGGAATGGCTAGCAAATAGGCGTAGGATATCCTCTTGTCCGGTGTAGCTCTTCTTCACCATGGGTAAGCTTTTCGAGCTAACCCCCTTAAGATAATTCAAGTTGGCTTCTCCAACTTCAGTTATTGTGCTATATCTGATTCTTCTTCCTTCTGGGGTTGTGAGTGAAATTGCTCGTCGTGCATGATCTATCTGGCCTTCATACTTTGACATCCAATCCTTGCCTAGAGTGACGTCCAAGCCTTGTGATTCCAACACATTCAAGCTTGTGGGGAAGTTGTGTACCCTAATCCTTAGGTTCAGTTGATGACATCCAAAAACTGCTACCTCTTCTCCACTAGGAGAGCTTATTTTGATGGGCTTGTTAATGGTTTTAGTTGGAATTTGGTTTCTATCCGCAAATGCCCTTGATATGAACGAATGTGATGCTCCATCATCAAATAGAACGCGTGTTGGAAAGGTATTGAGCTGGAACGTACCAATCACGGCATTAGGGTCTCCTTGAACTTCATCCATACTAATATGATTAATATGTCCCTTCTAAAATGGGTTTGGCTTGTAGCCATCAATCTTATTCTTCTTCTTCTCAGGGCAGTCTCTTGAATAGTCTCCCTTTTGCTTGCATTTGAAACATCCAACCTTGCTTATATCCTTTCTAAAGAGATTGGTGTTGTGTGCCACAACATTGTTGTCCTCACGTTTGTGATCATTCCCTCCTTCAGAATTGTGGTTGTGACTCATGTGGACATTATGGTGGCGTCCATTTCCTTCGTGGTGTTGATGTCCATTACCATCATGGTCGACATATTCATTGTCTTCATGCATGTGATGTTTAGAACCTCCATTTCCATCATGGAGAGCACAAAACTTCCGATGCGGTATTGAGTTGTCTTTGTTGTTCTGGTGCTTTCTCTTGCGCTTATCAACTTGAATCTATTTCTCTTCAAGAATTCTTGCTTTGTCCATCAGATCCTGGAAGGTGGGAGTGTCAACTACTGACAGCTGAACGGAAATCTCATCACTCAGTCCATCCAGAAATCTCTCTTTCCTTTTATCATCAGTGTCAACATCCTTCGGGGCGTAGCGAGAAAAATTGGTGAATTCTTCTATGTACTTCGACACTGTGTGACTATGCTGGCGCAGGTCACGGAATTCCTTTCTCTTTAGGATCATAACTCCAGATGAGACATGATTTGTCTTGAATCCTTCCTCAAACATCTCCCAGGTGACTGTATCAATAGGATGGGTAATCTGGAAAGTATCCCACCGTGTAGTTGCTTGTCCTTCAAGTAAGTGAGCAGCAAATCTCACTTTCTCTTCGTTGGTGCATTCGAATGTTGCTAAGTCCTTATTCACTGAGCGCAGCCAATCAAGTGCTATCATAGGCTCAGGTGCGCTTGAAAATTTTGCAGGCCTCAGTTTCAGAAACCTGGTGAGAGCATCCTCCTGGGGCTGGTTGTTCCCATTGTTGTTGTTGTTGTTGTTCTGGGCAGCCATGAATTATGTCATCACCTGAGCTAGTTGTGCATGTACTGCTATCAGCTGCTCCATCTCAGTGGGTTGGCGTCGAGGCGGCATCTGTTTGGGATAGCATAGATGAGTATAGATAGAAGAGGACTAAGAAAAATATTTCTACCCATAACTATATGAAGCAATCAATGTCGCAAACAAGCAAACAATCTTAATCAATCAACACACAAATGAACACTTGCATAACAAGGTTACAGGGGTTTAAAACTAGCAGTATATGTCCACAAAATAGTTTGAAAAGGTTGGTGACAATACTATAGTAGAATAGAGCAGCAAATAAGCAATAAACAAAATCTGTCAAAACAATATAGCTGGTTTCACGAATTTTTCTGGGCACCTTAAACTCGTCAGGAATTTTAGCCAATTTCTGTGCATGTAGTAAAGGTAATTACGCTTTATATCCTATTTTTCAGATTTTTTTGTGTTACCAGAAAAATATGAAAAATCGCACGGTACAACAGGTCATACAAAAAACTGCAGTAGTAAAATCACGAATTTCAATCAATTCACACCATAAACTAATTTAAAAACCTCATTAAAATTTCAGAAACTTTAGAGTTCAAAACTAACTGATCCTAAACAAAGCATCACACAAAATATCTCAATACAACCAAGCAAACAACCTATATTGTCATACCACATAAGTTGATAAGATCAATATGCTAACACGATAACGATGATCTACTAAAGAGATATAGTATGGTGGTCCAAATCTAACCAAACATGATGAGATTCTCATTTGTGTCATCCTATTTCTTATTTTGCTTATAGGAAATTTCTCATATAGATATCAAAAGAATGAGCAACTACAATTTTGAACAAGGAGAGGTTCTAGAAAAGGTAGACAAGGAATATAAGAACTCTAGTAAGTAGAAAATATGATAGTTCTCCTAATATAGGTCTCTTATTTCTAATCCATTTCTAAGGTCACGTTCCTATAGTCAACGCACAGCTCTGATACCATCTTGTAACACCCTCGCCTGATAAGGCTGAGTTCATGTGTATAGTGTCAATCTCTGGATCGGTTCACTGGCACACACAGTACAAAATGGTAACAAATATAACTGTGCATCATAAATACAACGAATATGATCTAGAATTTACATTATATCATCCAAGTACATAGCAGAACAATAACAAGGTAGATCTCCATTCTTCAAATGCGCCACAAGCGAACAATCATTGAGTGGAGTCTCGTGACCTATAACGATCACTCAGAAACGATATAACCTGTAACATGAAACGTTGCATCCACGAATGGTCAATACTTTGAATGTATTGGAAGTAGAACTAATGAGTACAACTACATGCATATTTGGCTAAGTGGAGTTTAGGCTCATTTGCTAAAAGAAATACATTTTTTTCCTACTTTCAAAATACTTTTCTTTATTCAAAAACAATCTTCTAAGGACATACCAGCATAAACCCATGTAGAAACAAAACATTTCAGCTTGCGTATGCTCCTAAACCCATGTTCACCCTTCAAGTTTTAGTAATTAAGAAATTGGGATGAGTGAGATATTCCAAACAGTTCCAGGCCCAGTTGCTCATAGTTGTCCATAACCGGGGACACGGCTAAGTACTTAGTTTAGACACCCTGCAGGGGTTGTACACTTTACCCGCACGACCCAGTCAACCCGCTCTTACCATTACACTCATTTTGTGCCATGGTAGGGAGAAAACCAAGACGAAACCTTTCAGAAGCAGAACCCTGAGCCCTCAGGACGGACACATACCAACCTACATCCCCTACATCTTCTAGTCACGTCGGGTCAGGTTCCCACAACTTACTAAGTCAAGGCAAATAATGACATGCGGCTGTACTGGAAGTTACTACACAAGAAACATGTCCAATCTCTGAAGCCTAGGTGTGCTTTCCGCAATAAACCATCAAAAACATCAATCCATCACACCTAGGAGATTCATTAAATTCCAGTTGTTTTCATTATAACAAAACATAACTTTTCCATAACATAATCAATCATGAATTCCCTTTTGCGTATCTAATAAGCATGGCTAAGCAACTACAATACGATGGCCCAAAGGAATCAAGTCATGGAGATATGGCATTCATGCCTGGGTGTCATGGTATAGCATAGTAGTGAAAACACCTACACATGCATCACTACTGAAAATCATACTACATGCATAAGAAAAATAATAGGACATTTAGGATAGCTCTACTTGCCTTTGTTGTAGATGTAGTCGATTAGATAATCCTCACAATAGAAAAGATTTCACTCGTCACAATCACAAACGTTGCACTCCTCACAATCTATCGATCAAAACAAGTGCACAACAAACACACCATTCAAAACAATGCAATTATGCACAATACAACAAAACAATAATGAACAAATGCATGCATGACAATTTAATATGTCACAATATTTGTAGTTAGTTCTCTGAACATTACTAGTATACATGATGCATGCAAGAGATCGATTAATGCAATGGGGCATTTGTTATTAATAATTACTTGCCATTATTGGTGTTTTAACAGATCTATTGTAACTTCTGTCCTCATTGTCGAATTAAATTTAGTTCTGGAGTGTAATGGATAGAGTATGTTAATATGAACCAGTAGCAATTGGATTCACCTTAATCGGAGTTGTAAATCTTTTTCTATCATTTAATTAGTGTTTAATAGAATTTAATTCACTTAAATAGTTTCTGTTGTCTAAAAATCAAATTAAAACCATATCTGTATTCTTCACGGGATTGTGATTCCAGGGGCATATCATTTATAATTTTACGATCTATAAATTATTTACTATGAATTTAATACTCTAAAAGGCCATTAAAACTATTTAAATTACTACAGTAATTTGTGCACTATAAAAGTTGGATCCAACAATTTATTAATGTTGTATACGTAATTAGGAATCCATAGACACCTTATTTGCATTTTTATGATATACAGATATTTTATTATGATTTATTATGTCTAAAAGGTCCATTAAATAATTTAAATTATTACAGTAAATATATACTGTAAACATTAGATCCAATCGTTTATTATTATTATATACAATTTTATGAATCCAACCATATATTATTTATAATTTTTGGACATGTATTTATTTTCTTATGAATTTTGCAAGTTTATACAATTTTCTGCCTAATTAAATCAATTTCAGTAATGCAGGGAATATTCCAGGGAATATGCTTCACCGACCGGTCACGTGTGTTTGACGAGGCTGACATCGGGCGATGACGTCTTGTTGACAAGGCTTGCTGACTGGGCTGCCACGCGGCAGATTCTTATTGGCCTATACCCCTTCACCTATACTTCTAATCTGGATCGCCAGATGTGGATCCTCTACCGGTGATCTAGGCTTAGGTGGCGGTCAACAGCGACGGGAACAGTGGCTTTGGCAGCGGGGGCGCTCGGATGTCGGTGGTGGAGGCGGTTCTGGTGGCCTCCGTCATGCAGATTGTCTCGGCGAACCCTATGGCGTGCTCATGTTCGATGTTTGCTTCCTGGAACAGCCACGGCATGCGGATGGAGTGGCAGCGGGTCGGTGGAGCTCATGAGCGTCGGGCTCTATAGTGCTCCTAAAGACGAGGAAGGAGATCAGGGAGAATCAGCGTAGCGAGAGGGGGAGGATAGGGGCAAAAGGAGGAAGTGGGGTGCTCGGGAACGTTGACTTTGACCTCGTCTGGGATTCAATGGCGGCGACGGCGGATGCAGATCGGAATCGACCGATTCGATGGCTTAGGGTTTGTAGAAAAAGAGGGAAACCGAGGGAGATCGACGCGGGGGATTTTATAGAGGGGTATTGCGTGGAGTAGGGGTCGAATCGGAATCAAATCGGAGCAGATTTTGCAGGATTCCTTGTTCAGGTTCGCACTATGTTCGTCATGGTCTCTGGTGCGAGGAAGGAGAAGACCAGGGGTGGGTCCACTCGTCAGCGAGACAGAGAGGAGAGAGGCCGGGCGGGCTGGCAGCTGGGCCGAGGTTCCGCTGGCGGTTCTTAGCGTTACTGCACGTCAATGAGCGGTGAAGGGTTGGGCCTTGGGCTGGGTAGGCCACACAGTAGGTTAGGTTTAGTTTAGTTTTTTTTAATCTTTTCATTTTTTTTCTATTTTCTGTTTTGTAGTTTTTCCTATATCTTTTTCATATTAAATCCAAATGACTTGAAGTTTGTTTCTAAAATTTTCTAAATTCATGTAGATCATTTTAGAATTATTTTTGGAATTCATGTAGATCATTTTAGAAGTTTGTTTCTAAAATTTTCTAAATTCAGGTTTTCGGGTGAAATTGCATAAAGTGGTTATGCATGTGAAATAGAATTCTAGCAAGGGGTTATATGTGAATGTTTGTCATTAAAGTAATTGAAAAAATTCTAAATAAATAAAAGAGTTTTATTCAATGAGAGTTTGCATTAAATTTGGTGGAAATTTAATTGCAAGTTTGAGTGGGATTTTGAGTGGAGGGAAATGAAGATGTTTTTGTGAGTGGAGTGTCCACCCACATGAAGAGGGTAGGGCAAGGGGGCAGCCCCCATGCGCCGGCCACCCCCTTGGGGTTCCCCCTCTCCTATAAAAGGCACCCCTCTCCTCACTTCTCACTCACACCTCCTCGTGAAGGATCTCTCTCCCCCTCTAGAATTTATCCCCCATGGTCTCGGACTAGCGAGATACATGTTCCCGGTGGCTATTCGAAAAGAAAGAGTGCTTCCGCATCATTTGGAGCAAAGAGGTGGAGGTTGCTCGGTGCCTCGGACGTGTGTGCGAGCACGGATGCGCTGCTGATTTGCGGCGCTAGGACTTCCTCTCGATCTTGAGATCGACAAGAGATCGTCTACATCAACCACGAGTTTAACTCGTTAAGCTTTGTCGGTCTTCAAGGGTATGTTCTCTATGGATATACATCCGCCCGTTGTTTGTATCTAGTAGATAGATCTTGGTATATAGTTGTTCCCATCATAGGAAAATGTTTGTTTTCTATGCTGCGAACCCTACAGTTACAACCTCAACAACTCAACTATTGTGGTGAGTAGTATAAAACCATCACATGATCTATCTATCTATCTATCTAAGTTAGATAAGAATTCATGTGTTGTCTCATATTAAATTTCTCAGTATTCATCCAAGTGAGATGAATCCATCCTAGAAGATTTTGAATACTAAAGTCATAGCCATAAGAAAACCATACAAGTAACACCAGGATCTCAGACCAACATCATTGATCCTGGATATAAAAGCCAAATCTTATAATCTAATATAACCATAGTCAAGATTATGAATTCTAGGCACATCTCTTAAAGGAGTAACACCCCAGAATCCATAAATCTTATGGATCCATGCAAAACCAGTAGCACACCAATCATTTTATCAAAGGGAGTCCATAGTAAGTAACTGGTATCACTACCAGAACAGATCTATGAGTAACAACAAGATAGGAACCTAGTTCCTTAGCCTCAGACCAACATCATAGGCATTGTTGTTTAAAGAAGAAGTTTTCAACTTATCTTTGGCCTTAATCCAATCTTAAGCATTAACAGAATCAAGCCAAGTAGTAGAACCTAGACTTGTGTGCAATTTCAAGATGGTGTCACAAGAGCAGATTAAGTATCTAGCTTTCATAGATAAACTAACAAGCAACTAATCATCATTTTCCTGGTATCAATCACCAGGAATCATTTCCAAGTTTATATGTATGTATACAGAACATCATCAGAATAAAATGATTAATCTCAGTTTGGATATAACCATACAATCCACAATTATAGATGCAGTGAACAATTACTAACAGAACTACTGTCAGTACCAATATTTTGACAGTAGCAAGATCCCAAATCAACAGGATCCACAAGTAATAGTCTCACAGTAACAGTATCCACTAAACCATATCCAATTATCTATTGTAATCAGACCAATAAAGCCACTAGCACCATGAAAATTAACTATGGACAGTGATCAACATAATCACCATGTTCAAGGATCATCACTACTAGATCCAATTCATCATATATAATATCAACCGAGGGATGAACCCTAATCAGGATATGAACCCTAAATCAAGATATGAACCCTAATCAGGGGTAGCCACTAGAAACAACAAGACAGGGTGGCATAGTACAGAGAGCACGGGAGGTAGGGAAGAACAACTTAATGGAGGTTGTAGTTGTGGTCGAGAAGAGGAAGCAGAAGGAGTCGATGAGCACGGCGGCACGGGGAGCACCCCAAGGGGTGCTGCAACCCGCACCGAGCCGAGGCGGCGGCCATAGCAACGCTCGAGGGTGAGCAGCACCACCACAGCACCACGGGCACGGCGGCGGCGGCAGCACCAGCACCACCCCAAACCCTAGGGTTCGGGACGGAGCCGGCCTGGCCATAGGAGAGCCCCAAATGCAAATCGAGATGGACTGGAGGAAGGAGCGGGGTTAGCAACCACGCCATGCACCACGGCAGCGGCCGAAGAGGACCTCGGCGGCGTGAATCGCCCGGCGGTGGTATCGGCGACCACGGGGTCGAGGAAGAAGAAGGAGAGAGGGGGACGAGAGAGAAGGACAGGGAGAGTGGGCTGAGAGGTCCAACCCTTCGGGGAGCCTTTTTGGTTCTGATCAATTGGGCCAAAACGACCCAATAAGCCCAACAAGGCCAGCCCAACAACCTAAAGTTTTAATCATTAAGAAAAGACCAAAATACCCCTGAATTTAAATAGATTCTAGAAAATAAACTAAAAATCTAAAAATTATAAATAAAATATTTTTGGATTCACAATAATCCAATCTATCTAAATAAATTTTTATGCATATAATTTTTATCAAGAATTTTATAACATATATATTCCTTATGGAATTTTATAAAATTAAAGAAAGATGATAAAATAAATAAAAATCAATTTTATTATATTAATATTGTAGTATTTTAGAAAAATACTAAATAAATATTTAATACCATTCTTGTATTTAAATGATAATTCTTAAAGGAATTATTAAATAAACAAAATTCAAGTAAAATGAAATAAAATAAAAATACAATATTCAATAAATATTAATAATTAATATTTATAAATTCTTTACTACTAAAAATAATTTTGGTAATTTAATAATGGGGAGAACACACAAAAATAAATAATGCATTACATTACTTTGCATAATCATTTTGCTTCTTTAAATAGTCCTTACCGGGCAATAATGATGTTTTGTAGACATAGAAGCTCAAGGTCGAGTGCAAGCATCCGACTTCACTACCTTGCAATCACAAGGCAAGTTCATCACTTGCTCATGTCCTTTGAAGAGTCTTTCTCAAAGTATTTGCAAATTGTGTGTTATTATCTATACTCCGAAGAAAGAAAATATTATTTTCTCAAATAAATAAATCTTAGGTATCATCCTAAGTGATGATATAATGGAGCAATAGAACTTAGGTTTTCTATTTGCAATAATCATGATCAATTAGGGACTTAATAACCCATGATTCTAGCATCGTAAATCACGCGTTAACCATGAGATTTGGAATGGGATAGAGAAGTCAGCTGTATCTTCTTCCTCTCGCATGTAGACGGATGTGCAGGTCGTGGTTGTTATCACTCGTAGCGTGAATATTAATTGGTAATTCATATAGGATATGCAGCATATGGGTGGGAACCCTCAATGTCCCATGATAGTTCTGGCATCTAACGGTCTGTATAAACCATTGTCGTAATTCAATGTGTGGGCATGGTGTACACCAAGGAGACATGCGAGGTCGCGAAGGGGGCAGTGATTGGCTTGGATCACCTACTGAGCCCCACACCATGGAATTGTGGACGGTAAAGTACGTCCGGTTGTGCAACAAGGAGCTGATCTCTCATGGGTAAAGTAACGCACCTCTGCAGAGTGTAAGAACTGTAACTTGTTACCCCCTGTTCCGGGAAGGATCTATGAACGCAGAAGGAAAGGAACTCCATGAAAGTTCTGGTCAACCTTTGAAGGCTGATGGTCATATATTTTCATAATAAAATCAATCTTTAAATAAAGATTTACAAAAACTTCATAGTGCCAAGGACTTATAGTCCGAGGTGGTAGATAGAGCATCAAACTTCCTACCTTGCATACAATGAACTTGCTGGGTAATGCTGATACTCATCCTTTCCTTTGATCCCTTGCTTAGACTCTGAAGATTCCGAAGACACGCCAATGTATGCAGCTGAATGCCAAGAAGATGTGTTCTACGAGGAGCCTGACCTGTCAGGAGGTGTTGAAGGAGTGGATTACGAAATCCGCTATGGAGTAGATGGCAATGAGTCGAACTAGTGCTCTAGTTAGTAGTAACCGACAGAGCTGAGAAACATGAACCATATAGAATAAGCTATTGATCTCAACTCTTAGTTGGAGTTGTTACTTTTGAAATTCCGCTGAAACACTTTATATTTTGGTTTGTAGGTTGAATATTTTCGAAGTCTTGAACTTCTGGTGTTGTAGTACTATTAATGTGTGTATGTTTGTAATATGGACCCGCAATGTTTTTGTTGTACCACTCTGAGGGATTTGATATTTACGGAACGGTGTTCTATGGATTTCATATCAACGAGTATAGTGTACTATACATGTAGTGGTATGCTGGGTCACCGCAGTTGGTATCAGAGCAAATTGCTTTGACCTTAGGTTGGAAACCTAGTAAAGGGTATTACCTGTAGGAGTGTGTAGCAACGATAAAGAATTCTCTAAAAGAAATATAATGGGTATTCGAATGAGAATATTCCGTTATATGTTTTAGTGCGATAATTCTTTGTTATGATGCAATATATTATTGATTACTAATAAAAAATATTTTTGAGATACAGAGTTATGGCACCAAAGTTTCCAAAACAGACTTTGGTAAGGAAGGAGGAGACTCTTGATGATTACCAAGGATCATTCACAGACCAACTTCGTCAACTCTTAAAGATTTTTAGTTGTCCAACTAGAATTCCAGTGAATACCATAACCTATTATGATGGTCGGATGTTATCCAAGTATCATGTGAGTATCCAACTCCTAGAGGAGCTTGGATTATATCACGATCTACCTATAGGTGAAGGCAGAAGTCACTTAGCAGCATATCATGTTGCTGTTGTGGAGGCGATAGCTAATATCCGGGAGCATAAAGCCAAGGAGTTGGAAGGTAGCACATTCCCTGTGATTCCTCATGATTCTATAGACTCGGATCCTGTACCGGATCACCTTACTTTGGTTAAGAAGCATCCTAAGTTAGCTTCCAAGATTATGGATAGATACCGAACACTTGTTGCGTCTTTTTATAAGACATCAAGTTATTGTCGAAGATAAAAATGACATGTTAGAGGATCTAACGGATCCTGAAAGGAGGAAGAAGTTAGCATTCCAGTTGGAGAAGGAATCAAGTAGTAGTACAAATCCCAACTTAAAGGATATACCTATAGATCCTGAATCTTTTACACCATATCCTTATTCACCGAGGCCTGAACCTATATATGATCCTACTTTAGATATGAGGTACACAGTACCACAGGGTTCAGAGGACGGTTCTGATTCAGAACTTCCTATTGAGAGTTCTGATGGCTGGAGAATGGGATCATCCGAAGGATCCCATGAACACCAGATGTCTATAGATAATTCTGACAAAAATGTGGGACAATCTAGCTGGATGTGTGCAAGAATTAACCTTAGTAATAGGAGTAGCAATACCATATTTATAGATAATCAGGATGAAAAAGAAGATCCTGAGGAGAGAGTGTTTGAATCATCAACACCTCCTCACAACCCAGGGAATATACATTATCCGGTGTTTAACTATCTTGCGAAATAGAGCACCTGGGGAGCAGCAGGATCTACGTATTCTGTTGATGACTCAAGGAATGAAGCTCAGGAGATGCAAGTGGGATAATGTTGAACATGTTTCTGAAGACTTTTCAGCTGAGCTGGAGGGAGTCAATGCGCTCAGGTTGAGTAATGAGTCAAGTCCTGACACTTCAGATACTGAGTATGTTTCTTCTGGAAGGCTATTTGTTCCAGTAGTAGTTACTAGAAGCAGGCGGCGATTTAGAAAGTATCGGGTACCATGTATCGTAATCCGAGAAAAAGATGTATCTAGATAAATAAGGTAGTGATGTAATTATACCTATTTGGTATATGTTGTAATGACTTTGTATTATTAAGATGTTGTAGTGTATAATATTTGAAATGCATATTTGGATTTTATTTGGATTTTCATTGTGTGACTAGTTCTATGCGTAAAGTCGAGCTGAGAACACATGTGCATGATGTAATTATGAGTATTCGCTTTATGTTGCAGGACTAGGGGGTCATGGACACGGGTGTAGAAACCGAATCTGAGCAGCAGCGGATGGAACGTGAGGCCAAGGAGAAGGCCGATGCAGATGTAGAAAATCAGGGAACATTACCACCACCACCAATGAGGTCGTTAATGGAGAAGAACTTTATGCAGTGTATGCAAATGATGCAAGAAAACCAAAACAAATTCATGGAAGAGCTGCTAGGACGAGCTGGGAATCAGAGAGCACCTGAAGGTGGGGGAGTGAGTCTTTCTGACTTCCAGAATGCAAGGCCATTACCTTTTGCATCAGCTCCTGAACAAATGGATGCAGAAGATTGGCTAGCAAATACAGAAAGAGAGTTGAAGACTGTAGGTTGCAATGACGAGGAAAAACTGAGGTATGCAACTCATCTCCTGACTGGACCTGCAGCGTCATGGTGGGAAAATCAGTTAGCCATGCAACAGCCAGGAAGGGAGTACACTTGGGAAGAGTTCAAATAGAGGTTTCGTGAATATCATGTTCCGGAGAGTGTTATGGAGTTGAAGCAGAGAGAATTTGAGGAGCTTCGGTAGGGATATACTAGTGTCATGAAGTATATCCGGGAGTTTAGTCAACTGTCTCGTTATGCTGAGGAAGAAGTCAATACTAAAGAAAAGAGGAAGAAGCGTTTTTTGTGTGGGTTAAATCCATTTGTAAGGATGCAGTTAAGGCTGGCTAATAAGCAAACCTATCGGCAATTGCTGGATGCAGCTATCACTTTCGAAGATGACTACAAGAATGTCCAAGAGGATAGGAGGAAGAGAGCCAAGAAGGAAACCAAGAGGATTCAAGCAAGTAAACCTAAACCCAATCTGGAGTTCAAACCTCGGAACAAAGCCTATAGCAACAATAACAATAACAAGGGAAGTGGTGGAAATCAGTCCAATCCCAGGAGGAATGTTATCTGTAACAATTGTGGAATTCCAGGGCATTTCCAGAGAGAATGCAAAAAGCCAGTAGTTATCTGTTACGGTTGTGGCCAGAAGGGTCATATCAAACCCGAATGTCTGAGCAAACCACCAGGTGGTTGGCCTACCAAGGGTGAAGGACAAGCCAGTGGAGGAAATGGATCGCCCAATCGAGGAGGAAATATTGTCAAGAACAACAATGGCAAGAGGAACAGACCTACCGGGAAGCTGAATTGCGCAACCCTAGAGGAGGTGGATAACTCAGAGCATGCAGTGATAGGTACGCTCAATATCCTTACCAATCCCAGCAAAGTTCTATTTGATACTGGTGCAACTACTTCATTCATTTCTGAAGAATTCTGTGATAAATTCGGGATTAGAAGGGCAACGTTAGAAAACCCTATGACCGTAGTTACGGTAGGGGGAAATTTGACAGTACGTCACATTAAACAAGATCAGGTTATTTCGATCTGTGGTTGTACATACTTTGCGGACATTTATGTGATTCCTTTGAAGGGAATGGCAGTAGTACTGGGGATGGACTGGATGACTAAACATGGGGCTCAGATAAATTGTGAGGAGAAAACTGTCTCAATCCAAACTCCAAGTGGAGCAAGAATAGTTTATCAAGTAGATAGGCACAGTCATATCATGGTGGATCTTCAGTTGAACTCAATGGAGGAGGTCAAGTTGGAAGATATTCCTGTAGTAAATGAGTTTAAAGATGTTTTTCCAGCAGAACTACCTGGAATGCCACTAGATCGAGAAATAGAGTTCACTATTGATCTAATTCCAGGTACAACACCAATAGCTCAAGCACCATACAAGATGGGTCCAAAAGAGTTAAAAGAACTCAAAGAGCAAATTGATGAGTTAGACAGAAAAGGATTCATCCAGGAAAGTGTATCCCCATGGGAACACCGGTAATCTTTGTGGATAAAAGGGATGGTGGAAGAAGAATCTGTGGGGACTACAGAAATCTGAACAATGTTACCATAAAGAATAAGTATCCCTTACCAAGAATTCAAGATTTGTTTGATCAAGTGAAAGGAGCTGGAGTATTTTCTAAGATTGGTCTAAGATCTGGATACCATCAGATAAAAATCAAACTAGAGGATGTTTCAAAAACAACATTTGTCTCAAGATATGGACACCATGAGTATCTTGTAGTACCATTTGGTTTGACCAATGCACCAGCAATATTCATGAACGTGATGAACAAAATCTTCATGCCATATTTGGATAAGTTCATCATAGTCTTCATTGATGATATTCTGATATATTCCAAGGATAAGGAAGAGCATGCTGATCATTTGAGAATAGCATTACAGACTCTAAGAGAACATAAATTTTATGCTAAGTTTAGTAAGTGTGAATTCTGGTTAGATGAGGTAGAATTCCTCGGTCATGTGATCAGTAAAGATGGAATTGCTGTAAATCCATCCAAAGTTCAATCAGTACTAGAATGGACTGCACCAACCAATGTGAAACAAATTCGAAGTTTCTTAGGGATGGCTTGTTATTATCGGAGATTCATTGAAGGTTTCTCCAAAATAGCTGGACCAATGACCAAATTGTTAAGGAAGAATACACCATTCAATTGGGATGAGAAGTGTGAAGCAAGTTTTTAGGAGTTAAAGACCAGGTTAACTACCGCTCCAATTCTAACAGTTCCAGAAACGGGGAAAGACTTTATAGTATACTGTGATGCATCTAAAGAAGGTTTGGGTTGTGTGTTAATGCAAGATCGGAAAGTGATTTCTTACGGATCAAGACAACTGAAACCACATGAAGTCAACTATCCAACTCATGATTTAGAGTTAGCAGCAATAGTCTTTGCTCTAAAGGGATGGAGGCATTTTCTTTATGGAGCCAGATGTGAGTTATACACTGACCATAAAAGTCTCAAATATTTATTTACCCAAAAGGAATTGAATATGAGACAAAAGCGTTGGTTGGAACTAATCAAAGATTATGATTTAACAATCAACTATACCCCGGGAAAAGCAAATGTTGTAGCAGATGCTTTAAGTCGTAAAAGTGTAGATATTCAGCCTAGCAATCGGGAGCTACCAAAATAGTTATAGATGGACTTGGAAAGATTAGAGCTTCAATTTATTAGAACAAAGATTCTTGGAGGATTAGCTACTATGCAGGTAGTTGCAGAACAGGATAGTGATCTTAAGCACGAAATTTTTAGACATCAAGTAGAAGATCCTTTCATTGCTGAAGAAATTCGGAGGATTTCTCAAGGGCAAACATCATTTTTTCGCCTAGGAGATTATGAGTCTTTGTGGTTACAAGACCGTCTTTGTGTTCCAGATGTGACGGAGATTCGTGATGTCATACTCAGAGAAGCACATGAAACACCATATTCTATACATCCAGGAAGTACTAAGATGTAAATGGGTCTGAAAGAATTATTCTGGTGGAATAACATGAAAAGAGACATTGCAAAATATGTATCAGAATGCCATATTTGCCAAAGGGTGAAGGCTGAACATCAAAGTCCAGCGGGACCATTGCAACCTTTGGAAATTCCTGAATGTAAATGGGAGGAAATTGGTATGGACTTCATCACAGGATTGCCCATGACACCTAAACGGAAGGATATGATATGGGTAATTGTTGATAGACTCACTAAAAGTGCACAGTTTATTTCGGTAAATCAGAAGGATAATGCTGAGAAGTTAGTGGAAGTTTACATCAAAGAGATAGTAAGTAAGCACGGAGTGCCCAGGAAGATTGTAACTGATAGGGGATCAGTGTTTACTTCGGCATTTTGGAAGCAATTACATGAAGCACTTGGTTCAAAGTTAGATTTAGCACGACTTATTATCCGAGACAGGGGTCAAACGGAAAGAACCAATCAAATCTTTGGAAGACATGTTAAGGGCTTGTGCATTAGATTTTGGAGGCTCGTGAGAAGATCATCTACCATTGGTAGAATTTTCTTACAATAATAGCTATCGAGTAGTCTAAGGCGGCTCCATATCAAGTTCAGATGCGAAGGAAATATAGATCACCAATATGTTGGTATGATCCTGGAAGCAGCAAAGAATTTTTGCCAGACTATATCAAGGAAAAACAAGATATCATTGATAATATCAAGGATAGATTGAAAATAGCTCAAAGTAGGCAGAAAAGTTATGCTGATCAAAGTCGAAGATCATGGCATCCTGAAGTGGGAGACATGGTATATTTGAAGGTAAGCCTAATGAAAGGAGTTAAAAGGTTCGGAGTTAAAGGAAAATTGAGTCCAAGATATATAGGGCCATTCAAAATACTGAGTCAGAACAGGACTATATCTTATGCTTTAGAGTTACCCGCAAGATTGGATCAAGTTCATAATGTTTTCCATGTGTCACAACTCCGGAAATGTCTTAAAGTTCTTGATGATGAAATCACACATCAAGAGATAGAATTACAAGCAGACTTGACCTATGTTGAAAAACCTTGTAAAATTTTGGAAGAAAACTGGAAAAGATTGAGGAGCAGGGAAATCAAGTATTGCAAGGTACAATGGGAACATCATCTCGAAAGAGAAGCCACCTGGGAGAAAGATGATGATTTAAGAAAAGCCTATCCAGAACTGTTCAGGTACACTTCAACAAACTTCAGGACGAAGTTTAATTTAAGGGGGGAAGTCTGTAACATCCTAGCATTTAGGAACCAACGAAGGGTAGATTTAGGAATCTGTGCAATTGCATGCATTCATTTGTAAAAAAATGTGGGTAAATTTTTCGCCAAATAAAAACTTAAAGTGATCAAAGTTTCTTTCACTCTTTAAGTTTAGGAATAGCCTTGGAGAATGATCGTTATAAACTTTGATATGATCTTTATGGATTAGTGTGTTTTGGGGAAAGGAATTTGAATTCAAACTTGAGATTTGGATTTATATTTTTAAAAGATTAAGATTATGTTTGAGTAAATATTATTTAATCAAGAAATAATATTTAGTAACTCAAATTTTAAATAACATAACACAATCAAGTAAATGAATATTTATTCCATATATTTACTAAATGAATAAGTTACAAAATGTAACTTATAAAGATGATAAAGAAACAATACATAGTAACCAGAAACTCTATGTAAGATTGACAATTAAATAAATGAATATTTATTTCATATAATCATTTAATCAATAAGTTACAAAATGTAACTTACAAAATTAATAAAGAATCTTTACAAGAGTGGAATTACAAAAAGAGGAAATTACATTATTATTTAGCTAATACATCTTTCTTACAAAAGAATAAAATAAAGACTACAAGGGAACTATTCTATATAGAAAAAGAAAACCTATTCATCTTGAATCTTCAAGTCTTGTACCTGCAAAACAAAGAACAAAAAAAGGAAAAAAAATAAAGGTTAAGATATTCTTACTCTCACTAGTGACAGTGAGATGCACTGTTCCACTTTACATCATTGAGTAAATCTTTAGGGGCAAGTTTCACCAATATGAAAGAATTAAACCTTTCATAATTATAAGCCATAAGTCAAATGAATCCAAGCAGTAAGAGGGGAAAGTTTCACCAGGTAGATAAATGTAATCAGATAAAAAGGTAGATCATCTCACTGAGCATATCCATAAGGATGCAACAGGCACATAAACAGCTTACACACCTAAATGCATGGTGTGTCTTGTCAACCACTTCTGTCCACACAAACAAAACTCAACATGCCGGTAGTGCAAGCACCACAACACCATTTCCTTGCACATACACATCAAGCATCAAGACCTAGCCACCAAACCAAACCAAACCAACCACACACCAGATCATCCCAGTACTCACCAAGATGGTGACATAAGGAGGGGGTGGATCAGGTGGATAGCAAGGACAAAGCCAAGCTAACAGGAAGCAGAAGGTGGATATCAAGATCAAGGATAAGTTCTAGGAACAACATCAGGAGAAGGACCAGATCAAGCCAGCAACACCACCAGCAAGATCAAGCCACAAGATCAACTAGTTACAACCTCAACAACTCAACTGTTGTGGTGAGTAGTATAAAACCATCACATGATCTATCTATCTAAGTTAGATAAGAATTCATGTGTTGTCTTATATTAAATTTCTCGGTATTCATCCAAGTGAGATGAATCCATCCTAGAAGATTTTGAATACTAAAGTCATAGCCATAAGAAAACCATACAAGTAACACCAGGATCTCAGACCAACATCACTGATCCTAGATATAAAAGCCAAATCTTATAATCTAATATAATCATAGTCAAGATTATGAATTCTGGGCACATCTCTTAAAGGAGTAGCACCCCAGAATCCATAAATCTTATGGATCCATGCAAAACCAGTAGCACGCCAATCATTTTATCAAAGGGAGTCCATAGTAAGTAACTGGTATCACTACCAGAACAGATCTATGAGGAACAACAAGATAGGAACCTAGTTCCTAAGCCTCATACCAACATCATAGGCACTGTTGTTTAAAGAAGAAGTTTTCAACTTATATTTGGCCTTAATCCAATCTTAAGCATTAACAGAATCAAGCCAAGTAGTTGAACCTAGACTTGTGTGCCATTTCAAGATGGTGTCACAAGAGCAGATTCTAAATCAAGCAGATTAAGTACCTAGCTTTCATAGATAAATTAACAAGCAAATAATCATCATTTTCCTAGTATCAATCACCAGGAATCATTTCCAAGTTTATATGTATATATACAGAACATCATCAGAATAAAATGATTAATCTCAGTTTAGATATAACCATACAAGCCACAATTATAGATGCAGTGAACAATTACTAATAGAACTACTGTCAGTACCAATATTTTGACAGTAGCAAGATCCCAAATCAACAGGATCCACAAGTAATAGTCTCACAGTAACAGTATCCACTAAACCATATCCAATTATCTATTGTAATCAGACCAATAAAGCCACTAGCACCATGAAAATTAACTATGGACATTGATCAACATAATCACCATGTTCAAGGATCATCACTACTAGATCCAATTCATCATATATAATATCAACCGAGGGATGAACCCTAATCAGGATATGAACCCTATATCAAGATATGAACCCTAATCAGGGGTAGCCACTAGAAACACACAAGACAGAGTGGCATAGTATAGAGAGCACGAGGTAGGGAAGAACAACTTAATGGAGGTTGTGGTTGTGGTGAAGAGGAAGCAGAAGGAGTCGATGAGCACGGCGGCACGAGGAACACCCAAGGCGCACCCTGCAAGCCGGGCGGCCACATGGCAGCTCGGTGAGACCACCACAAAGACCACTGCAGACGCAGTGGTGGCAAAGACCACCCCAAACCCTAGGGTACGGGATGGAGTCGGCCTGGCCACAGGAGAGACCCAAATCCAAATCTAGATGGACTGGAGGAAGGAGTAGGGTCAGCAACCATGCCATGCACCATGACGGCGGCCGGAGAGGACCTCAGCGGCGTGAATCGCCCGACAGTGGCATCAGCGACCACGGGGTCGAGGAAGAAGAAGGAGAGAGGGGGATGAGAGATAAGGACAAGGAGAGTGGGATGAGAGGGACAACCCTTCGAGGAGCCTTTTTGGTTCTCACCACTTGGGCCAAAACGGCCCAATACGCCCAACAAGGCCAGCCCAACAACCTAAAGAAAGTTTTAATCATTAAGAAAAGACCAAAATACCCCTGAATTTAAATAAATTCTAGAAAAAAACTAAAAATAATAAATAAAATATTTTTGGATTCACAATAATCCAATCTATCTAAATAAATTAAGAAATAAATTTTTATGCATATAATTTTTATCAAGAATTTTATAACATATCTATTCCTTATGGAATTTTATAAATTAAAGAAACTTGATAAAAATAAATCAATTTTTACTATATAATAATATTGTAGTATTTTAGAAAAATACTAAATAAATATTTAATATCATTCTTGTATTTAAATGATAATTCTTAAAGGAATTATTAAATAAATAAAATTCAAGTAAAGTGAAATAAAATAAAAAATACAATATTCAATAAATATTAATAATTAATATTTATAAATTCTTTACGACTAAAAATAATTTTGGTAATTTAAATAATGGGGAGAACACACAAAAATAAATAATGCATTACATTACTTTACATAATCATTTTGCTTCTTTAAATATTGTCCTTACCGGGGAATAATGATGTTTTGTAGACATAGAAGCTCAAGGTCCAGTGCAAGCATCCGACTTCACTACCTTGCAATCACAAGGCAAGTTCATCACTTGCTCATGTCCTTTGAAGAGTCTTTATCAAAGTATTTGCAAATTGTGTGTTATCATCTATACTCCCAAGAAAGAAAATATTATTTTCCCAAATAAATAAATCTTAGGTATCATCCTAAGTGATGATATAATGGAGCAATAGAACTTAGGTTTCTATTTGCAACAATGTTGATCAATTAGGGACTTAATAACCCATAACATCAGTGATTCTAGCGCCATAAATCACGCGTTAACCATGAGATTTGGAATGGGACAGAGAAGTCAGATGTATCTTCTTCCTCTCGCATGTAGCCGGATGTGCATGTCGTGGATGTTATCACTCATAGCGTGGATATTAATTGGTAATTCATAGAGGATATGTAGCATATGGGTGGGAACCCTCAATGTCCCACAATAGTTCTGGCATCTAACAGTCTATACAAACCATTGTCGTAATTCAATGTGTGGGCATGGTGTACACCAAGGAGGCATACGAGGTCGCGAAGGGGGTAGTGATTGGCTTGGATCACCTACTGGGCCCCACATCATGGAATTATGGACGGGAAAGTACGCCTGGTTGTGCAACAAGGAGTTGATCTCTCATGGGTAAAGTAACACACCTCTGCAGAGTGTAAGAATTGTAACTTGTTACTCTCTGTTCCGGGAAGGAGCTACGAACGCGGCCGGAAAGGAACTCCATGAAAGTTTTGGTCAACCTGTGAAGGCTGATGGTCATAGATTTTTATAATAAAATCAATCTTTAAAGAAAGATTTACAAAAACTGCATAGTGCCAAGGACTTATAGTCCGAGGTGGTAGACAGAGCATCAAATTTCCCACCTTTCATACAATGAACTTGTTGGGTAACGCTGTTACTCACCTTTTCCTTGATCCCTTGCTTAGACTCTGAAGATTCTGAAGACACGCCAATATATGCAGCCGAATGCCAAGAAGATGTGTTCTACGAGGAGCCTGGCCTGTCAGGAGGTGTTGAAGGAGTGGATTACGAAATCCGCTATGGAGTAGATGGCAATGAGTCGAACTAGTGCTCTAGTTAGTAGTTGTAGAGGGAGTGTCCCAACCTTACAACAATATAAGGTGGAGTCCCCTGTGTTTACAATGCTAGTCCCTGGATCAATAGCTAGCATCCACAGTTAAGATGTAATATCAAGAAACAAAGGTCATAATATAACTTTGTAACTAGGAATAACATAATTTTATTACATCTTACATAGCTCATTTGGCTATTACATTACATTTCAGCGGAATAACTATAAGCATGGGGTCCTGCATCTTCAAAGTGCCACAGGCAGACATGTTGGTTGTAGACTTTGTAATCCTAATCAATCATTCTTCACTAAAATCAATCAAACCTGCAACATACAAGTTACAGCCACAAGGGTCAATACATTTGAATTGTATTGGCAAGCTTCACTACTATGTATAATATGAGTGGATCCTACCAATACATGCATATTTGGCTAAGTAGAGTTTAAGGCTCATTTGCATAAAGCAAAATTTATCCTATCTTTTCAAAATGGTTTTGGTCCTTTGTCAAATCTCCTTTTCCAAGTTCCTTGAACTCCTTGGTAGAAACTCAAGTGTTCAAGTCCTTGTCAAAATCCCTTGAGCTACTTGGTAACCCCAAGTGCAACAAGTTTTATCAAAATCTCATGAGTTCCTTGGTAACCCCAAGTGTTCATGTTTTCAACAAAATCTCTTGAGTTCCTTGGTAACCCCAAGTACATCAAGTCCTTAAAAGTTTTTTTTTTAGAAATTAGAATGTCGAGATCTCCCATAGTTCAAACTTTAGTTGCTCAGTATTGTCCATAACCGGGGACATGGCTAAGTACTTAGATTTTATTATCTTCTTGGAAGAGTACACTTTACCCACATGTCACAATCCCATCCTTTTGCCACCAGTGGCTCTTGGATTAGTGCTCACCAAGATGGAGTCTTGGCAGATTGAGAATGTGACGAAGTCTTCCAAAGGGTCCTCCCATACACCATTGCTAGCTTGCCAAAGACCCATGTAGGATTCAGTCCCCATGTCCAGTTAACCGAGGACAGTGCATGATTCTTCCCAATGTAGTTGACTAAGCCAGAGCCATAATAGCATGTGGTTGCACACGAAAGCCACAATTGGAGAAACATGTTCAATCTCTAAGTTTCCTAGGTGGTTTTCTTTTGGAGCACAACACAAAGTGATTCCTATAGACAAGGTTCCTTTTGTTGCCACCCTCTCCAAAACATAAAGTATCCTCCACCTAGGTAGTTCATTGAGTCCTTGTTTTATTATGTAAAACACAAGTCCTTTTCTCAACCTTTGTAAAATCTCAACATGTACCTCTTTTCAAAATATAGCATGGCTAAGCATGTAACAACTACATTGTTTTCTCTAAGGAATGGATAGGGAATCCTATTAGGATTTTAGCATAGCATAAGTACAAAAAGTATTTTCATGCATGTTTCAAAATCCACTAAGTATAATGAAAATAGTAGGACTTTAGATGATAGTGTCACTTGCCTTTTTGGTTGGGAATGATGGTTCACTCCTTGATCCTGCTAGTCTCACACTTTTATAACTTCACTACAATCAATCAAGCAAGCATAGTATCAAGTAGCATTCCAAACCAGTAATCAAACAACATTTCACACACATAAAACAGTGGGACCTAAATCATGCATGTAAGCATGCAAGAGATGGTCCTATTTGCAAATATGGTCTCCTCTAGGCTCCTAAACTTGGTAAGGTCCAAAGTGGTCATTTTTCTAAGTGGCAAAGTCATTAGCAAAAGGGTGTTGTCCATAAACCATTTTTAAATCCATTCATCATTTTATGTGGTGAAAAAATATTTTTATTAAAGCAACAACTTTAAGTTGTTCACCAAATAAGTTGTTGTTTCCCAAAACTTGGTGTTTAGGGTCAGTAGGTTTGATCAAAACATTTTCTCAAAGTTTTCTTTATAAAAACATTTTCATAACCAAAATCTTTATTTTCATTTGGCTATAAAAGGACTAATTCAATTAATCTATCCTAAATTTCACCAAATTCATTTTTAACTCCATGGGTTGGTTTCTAGGGTCAGTAGGTTCACAACAAACCAATTTGCAAAGGTTTTAACCTCAAAAACATTTTTGAATAATTTTTCTAATCTAAACAAGCATACAAAAGTTTCTGCAAAAACCAACAAACTAAAAGATACTATTTGCTAAACTAAAGGCATGGATGGCTAGGGTTTGTTCCACTGATTCCAACGGTATAAAATTTGTAATTTTTGGACGTGTGGATCGAAAGTTACAAGGGTTTGAAATTTACAAACAAATCTGTTTTCAAATCTGTTTTTAAACAGAACAGGTGACACGCGGCGCATCGCTATTCGCGGGTACCGGTTCGGCCGGATCAGCAACGAGGTGCGTTGGATCTAATTAGATCGTGTGGTCCAGAGAGCGTACCTCTTCGCGACTTAAATGATCTAATCTTACTCGCCCGATCTAGATCGAACGGCTCTAACTGCCTTGCCTAAAGCTGGCGGCGCTAGGACAACGGCGAGCGGCGGAGCGGCCGGATAGTGGCGGCGCTGGCGAGGCAGGACGCTAGAAGAGAGGGGAGGTTGCTCACCAGATTCGTGAGGACGTGGTGATGCTCGACGTGCTGTTGGCTTGACCAGGGGCGCTCGGGTACTGCTGCGATTGTTCGCCGGAGTGGAGAACAACGTCGGGTGGTCTCAGTCGTGGTCGGAGTCGTCGCTACAGGTCACGAGAAGGCCAACCGAGGGTAAGGTTAGGTGCGTAAGACCAAGGCGATGTTGCTCGCATGATCGAGAAGCAGAGGGGCGGTCGAGGTTTACCGGGGAGCTTGACGGAGGCGAGATAGACGACGGCGACAATCTGTGTCGTGCTTGTCGACGTTTAGGGGACGCGCGCGGGTGAACTGATGGCACAGGAAGGTGCGTCTGGAAGTGCTGAGTGTGTGTGCGTGGCCGGTGAGGATGGAGGTGGAAAGTGCTGGTCGGAATTGAAGGTGGAAGCTCGTCGGAGACAGAGCTGCTCGGGGAGAAACTGGGGCGGCCTGGGGGCGTGTCGAGATGGGGTGACAGAGGGGAAAGGAGGAGAAGACGCTGGCGTTTTAACGTGCATGGTCACGGCGGATTGAATGGCAGCAACGGCAGCGAGGTTTGGGGGAAGGAGGTCGCGAGGGTGAGGAGGATGAACAGGAGAGTGGGGTCCAGTCGTTAGTGGGAAAAGAAGTGAGAGGGAGGTCCACCAGTCATCGTCTGTCTGAGTTGGATTCCGAGTACAAAACGTTTTCCTTGGGAGGGGAAGCTGGGCTGGTTTGCTGGGCTTGTGGGCTTGGCCGGCTGGGCTAGGTCCAATTCCATTTTTTTCTTGCTCGAACCTTTTTCCTTTTCTAATTCTTTTTCTGTTTTTGAAATTCAAACAATCAAACAACACTCAATTTGATTCAAACAATCAGTAAACTTTGTAACTTTGAATTTGGTTCTGTTTATCAGCATAAACCAAATCCCAAAATAAATTAATAATTTTTATTCTTTTAAGGATCCATTCTTTAATTAAATAAAATGGATCTTTAGTTATTTAATAAAATAGGGTTTGATTTAATTAACAAAATCTCCATTTGAAATCCAAAAATTTCAAAACCAAATCAGTAGGTTTTATTTGGAAATAAAGAGTACCTGGAAACTTGTTTAAAACAAAATAACCTTTTATTTTAGGGTCCATTAATAATTAAATACAATAGACCTTCATTATTAAATCAACTAGGATTTATTTTATTTAAAATATTTATTTTGAAATCTAAAATAAAGTCAAAACACTTCAGTAGGTTTTATTTGAGAATATAAAATATTTGGAAAACTTATTTAAAATAATTTAATAAGTTTTTGATGTTTTAATTAAAATGGTAAAACCTTTTATTTAGATACAATTGGATATTAAATCCTTATTAATTTATTTAAATAAACCTTTGCTATTTTTATTCAAAACAAAATGTTTTAATTCCAAAGCTTGGCCAAGGTTTAATTTGGCTTTATAAAATAATCTTTATTTATGAATCCACCTTTTCTTTTTTGAAAACCAAATCTTTTATTAAAAGATCCAAAATAGTAATTCCAAAACATTTTAATTTCCTTTAATAAATGTTTGTCCTTATAAATCCCTTTAGGATTTATTTGATTCAAATTGGTTTGAAGTTTCCACTTAAAATCAAAAAGTTTCTTCTGGCCCTGAAAATCAAACAAAGTTTTATTTCATTCATTTATTTTCACATTACAAGATTTGGAAAATCTTGGGATGTGACAGGCTACCACCCTTAAAATAAATCTCGTCCCGAGATTTGGGAAGGCTAGGGTTACAAGCCGGTTCAAACACTAGGGTACTACCACCCTTAAAAATTTTCAAACAAAAATTACATATTGTCCTTCTTGGGATCCTAGGGAAACTTGGGGAAACTCCTCTAAGTAAACTTTTGCTTTGCGTCCTTTGTTTCCACACTTGACTCTTGGGCCAAGGTTGAGTTTCTCCATAGGCTTGTTCAACTTGTTCTTCATCTTTTCTGGACAGTTGCTTGCATAATGTCCTGGATTCTTGCAATTGAAACAGTGGATGTCCTTGAGTTCTTTACGTGGCTCTTGTGGACAAGTTGCTACATAATGGCCTAGTTCTTTGCAGTTGTTGCACACTACTTGACCAATCTCTTTATTCTTTGGGTTCTCTGGGCATTCACCCGAATAGTGTCCCATTTCCTTGCATTTATAACATTGCACATGGCTTTTGTCTATCTTTTGCTTCTTGGGTTTCTTTGATCCTTTGAACTGGGTTGTTTTGTTGGAGGTATAAGTGATCCTTTTCCTTTGTCATCAGCCTTCTTGGCATACTTGGATCCTTCTTGTTTCCTTTGTTCAACAATGGCATAGATGGGGCATTGGATAGGAACATGGTTGTTTCCTTCACACAAATAACAAGTGGCTTGAGAGGTGGGGCATTGTCCAACAGGATGTTTCTCTTCACAGTTGGGGCATTGATCTCCATGCTCCTTGTAAGTATGATCCTTGTCTCCACAAATAATGCAAGCTGGGGCTCCATCTAGAATAATATTTCTATCATCCTTGTTGTCATAGACTCTTTTGGGATAGCTTTCTTCCATTTTGATCATTTGATCAGTCACCTTAAGCATTAGTTGGCCTTGAGTTTCCAAAAATCCTTGCAGCTTTGGATCTTCTCCACTAGTGTTGGCTATGAATTGAGCTGTCACTTGGTTTAACTGATTCTAGGTTGCTATGAGCTCTTTCATGCTGTCCTCTTGGTCGGTGCTGATGTCATCAACCTTGGAGTCTTTTGGAGTAGTCATCTGTTTGGGTTGAATGAGGATAAGAATAGGCAAGATATTTCTGAGGAAATATTTCTAATCACACACATCACAATTCACACAAACAATGTGTAATCAATCTCAAACAACTTTTCACTCAAACAACAAAGTTCAAACACATACTTAGGCAACAAAATACTTTTGTTACATCACATAAGTTGGTGTGTTTGACTTAACTATAATATGGTGGTCCATCTATATGGTTCACTTGTGGTCTTCCTTCTTTCTTGGTTTCTTCCTCTTACTTGGGATCATGGTTTCCTTGAGAAAAACTCTTGGTTACAATAATTTCTAGTGAAATGATCTCTTCCTTATTTTGCATTCCCTTAGTCTCCATATCTTGAGCAAGATTTTCTTGTGGTCCTTAGTGCTATCCAAGTTGGAAGTCCTTGGTGAATATGCTGAAGATGTTGAAGTCATTAGAGTTGAAGAAGTTGAAGTCATTAGAGTTGAAGAAGTTGAAGAAATCCTTTGCACATGGTGTAGTCTTTGGCCATGGGGTAGGTTTTTCCATCAAGTTGAAATAGAAGAGAAGTAGATTTGAAACCAAAATGGTTGAGGGAAGAGTTTACAAGTGTTTTTGTAAATAAGTTTTTGGAACAAGTATAACTCCTATTTTTCTAAGGGTTTTTTTGTCCAATCCTAGGGTTTACAAATCCTACATGCAACACAATGCTCTGATACCATCTGTAGAGGGAGTGTCCCAACCTTACAACAATATAAGGTGGAGTCCCCTGTGTTTACAATGCTAGTCCCTGGATCAATAGCTAGCATCCACAGTTAAGATGTAATATCAAGAAACAAAGGTCATAATATAACTTTGTAACCAGGAATAACATAATTTTATTACATCTTACATAGATCATTTGGCTATTACATTACATTTCAGCGGAATAACTATAAGCATGGGGTCCTTCATCTTCAAAGTGCCACAGGCAGACATGTTGGTTGTAGACTTTGTAATCCTAATCAATCATTCTTCACTAAAATCAATCAAACCTGCAACATACAAGTTACAGCCACAAGGGTCAATACATTTGAATTGTATTGGCAAGCTTCACTACTATGTATAATATGAGTGGATCCTACCAATACATGCATATTTGGCTAAGTAGAGTTTAAGGCTCATTTGCATAAAACAAAATTTATCCTATCTTTTCAAAATGGTTTTGGTCCTTTGTCAAATCTCCTTTTCCAAGTTCCTTGAACTCCTTGGTAGAAACTCAAGTGTTCAAGTCCTTGTCAAAATCCCTTGATCTACTTGGTAACCCCAAGTGCAACAAGTTTTATCAAAATCTCATGAGTTCCTTGGTAACCCCAAGTGTTCATGTTTTCAACAAAATCTCTTGAGTTCCTTGGTAACCCCAAGTACATCAAGTCCTTAAAAGTTTTTCTTTTAGAAATTATAATGTCGAGATCTCCCATAGTTCAAACTTTAGTTGCTCAGTATTGTCCATAACCGGGGACACGGCTAAGTACTTAGATTTTATTATCTTCTGCAGAAGGAGTACACTTTACCCACATGTCACAATCCCATCCTTTTGCCACCAGTGTCCTACTGGATTAGTGCTCACCAAGATGGAGTACTGGTAGATTGAGAATGTGACGAAGTCTTTCCAAAGGGTCCTCCCATACACCATTGCTAGCTTGCCTTCAGCACCCATGTAGGATTCCAGGTCCCCATGTCCAGTTAACCTAGGACAGTGCATGAGTCTTCCCAATGTAGTTGACTAAGCCAGAGCCATAATAGCATGTGGTTGCACACGAAAGCCACAATTGGAGAAACATGTTCAATCTCTAAGTTTCCTAGGTGGTTTTCTTTTGGAGCACAACACAAAGTGATTCCTATAGACAAGGTTCCTTTTGTTGCCACCCTCTCCAAAACTTAAAGTATCCTCCACCTAGGTAGTTCATTGAGTCCTTGTTTTATTATGTAAAACACAAGTCCTTTTCTCAACCTTTGTAAAATCTCAACATGTATCTCTTTTCAAAATATAGCATGGCTAAGCATGTAACAACTACATTGTTTTCTCTAAGGAATGGATAGGGAATCCTATTAGGATTTTATAATAGCATAAGTACAAAAAGTATTTTCATGCATGTTTCAAAATCCACTAAGTATAATGAAAATAGTAGGACTTTAGATGATAGTGTCACTTGCCTTTTTGGTAGGGAATGATGGTTCACTCCTTGATCCTGCTAGTCTCACGCTTTTCTAACTTCACTACAATCAATCAAGCAAGCATAGTATCAAGTAGCATTCCAAACCAGTAATCAAACAACATTTCACACACATAAAACAATGGGACCTAAATCATGCATGTAAGCATGCAAGAGATGGTCCTATTTGCAAAGATGGTCTCCTCTAGGCTCCTAAACTTGGTAAGGTCCAAAGTGGTCATTTTTCTAAGTGGCAAAGTCATTAGCAAAAGGGTTTTGTCCATAAACCATTTTTAAATCCATTCATCATTTTATGTGGTGAAAAATTTTTTTTATTAAAGCAACAACTTTAAGTTGTTCACCAAATAATTTGTTGTTTCCCAAAACTTGGTGTTTAGGGTCAGTAGGTTTAATCAAAACATTTTCTCAAAGTTTTCTTTATAAAAACATTTTCATAACCAAAATCTTTATTTTCATTTGGCTATAAAAGGACTAATTCAATTAATCTATCCTAAATTTCACCAAATTCATTTTTAACTCCATGGGTTGGTTTCTAGGGTCAGTAGGTTCACAACAAACCAATTTGCAAAGGTTTTAACCTCAAAAACATTTTTGAATAATTTTTCTAATCTAAACAAGCATACAAAAGTTTCTGCAAAAACCAACAAACTAACAGATACTATTTGCTAAACTAAAGGAATGGATGGCTAGGGTTTGTTCCACTGATTCCAACGGTATAAAATTTGTAATTTTTGGACGTGTGGATCGAAAGTTACAAGGGTTTGAAATTTACAAACAAATCTGTTTTCAAATTGCTTTTAAATGAGCGGGTGACACGCCGCATCGCTATTCATGGGTACGGTTCGGCCGGATCAACGAGGTGCGTTGGATCTAATTAGATCGTGTGGTCCAGAGGCGTACTCTTGCGACTTAAATGATCTAATCTTACGCCCGATCTAGATCGAGCGGCTCTAATCGCCTTGCCTAAAAGTCAAGGCGCTAGGACAATCGGCGGGTGAGCGGCCGGATAGTGGCGGCGCTGGCGAGGAAGGACGCTAGAAGAGAGGGGAGGTTGCTCACCAGATTCGTGAGGACGTGGTGATGCTCGACGTGCTGTTGGCTTGACCAGCGCCGGCATGCACATTGTTCACGGAGTGGAGAACAACGTCGGTGGTCTCGATCATGGTCGAGTCGTCGCTGTGTCACGAGAAGGCCAACCGAGGGTAAGGTTAGGTGCGTAAGACCAAGGCGATGTTGCTCGCATGATCGAGAAGCAGAGGGGCGGTCGAGGTTTACCGGGGAGCTTGACGGAGGCAAGATAGACGGCGGCGACGATCTGCGTCGTGCTTGTCAACGTTTAGGGGACGTGCGCAGGTGAACTGATGGCACAGGAAGGTGCGTCTGGAAGTGCTGAGTGTGTGTGCGTGGCCGGTGAGGATGGAGGTGGCAAGTGCTGGTCGGAATTGAAGGTGGAAGCTCGTCGGAGACAGAGCTGCTCGGGGAGAAATTGGGGCGGCCTGGGGGCGTGTCGAGATGGGATGACAGAGGGGAAAGGAGGAGAAGACGCTGGCATTTTAACGTGCGTGGTCGTGGCAGATTGAATGGCAGCAACGGCAGCGAGGTTTGGGGGAAGGAGGTCGCGCGGGTGAGGAGGATGAACAGGAGAGTGGGGTCCAGTCGTCAGTGGGAAAAGAAGTGAGAGGGAGGTCCATCGCCGTGCATGCGAGTTGGATTCCGAGTACAAAACGTTTTCCTTGGGAGGGGAAGCTGGGCTGGTTTGCTGGGCTTGTGGGCTTGGCCGGCTGGGCTAGGTCCAATTCCATTTGTTTTCTTCCTGGAACCTTTTTCCTTTTCTAATTCTTTTTCTGTTTTTGAAATTCAAACAATCAAACAACACTCAATTTGATTCAAACAATCACTAAACTTTGTAACTTTGAATTTGGTTCTATTTATCAACATAAACCAAATCCCAAAATAAATTAATAATTTTTATTCTTTTTAGGATCCATTCTTTAATTAAATAAAATGGATCTTTAGTTATTTAATAAAATAGGGTTTGATTTAATTAACAAAATCTCCATTTGAAATCCAAAAATTTCAAAACCAAATCAGTAGGTTTTATTTGGAAATAAAGAGTACCTGGAAACTTGTTTAAAACAAAATAACCTTTTATTTTAGGGTCCATTAATAATTAAATACAATAGACCTTCATTATTAAATCAACTAGGATTTATTTTATTTAAAATATTTATTTTGAAATCTAAAATAAAGTCAAAACACTTCAGTAGGTTTTATTTGAGAATATAAAATATTTGGAAAACTTATTTAAAATAATTTAATAAGTTTTTGATGTTTTAATTAAAATGGTAAAACCTTTTATTTAGATACAATTGGATATTAAATCCTTATTAATTTATTTAAATAAACCTTTGCTATTTTTATTCAAAACAAAATGTTTTAATTCCAAAGCTTGGCCAAGGTTTAATTTGGCTTTATAAAATAATCTTTATTTATGAATCCACCTTTTATTTTTTGAAAACCAAATCTTTTATTAAAAGATCCAAAATAGTAATTCCAAAACATTTTAATTTCCTTTAATAAATGTTTGTCCTTATAAATCCCTTTAGGATTTATTTGATTCAAATTGGTTTGAAGTTTCCACTTAAAATCAAAAAGTTTCTTCTGGCCCTGAAAATCAAACAAAGTTTTATTTCATTCATTTATTTTCACATTACAAGATTTGGAAAATCTTGGGATGTGACAGTAGTAACCGACGGCGCCGAGCAGCATGAACTATATAGAATAAGCTGCTGAGCTCAACTCTTAGTTGTAGTTGTTACTTTTAAAATTCCGCTGAAACACTTTATATTTTGGTTTGTAAGTTGAATATTTTCGAAGTCTTGAACTTCTGGTGTTGTAATAATATTAATGTGTATATGTTTGTAATATGGACCCGCAATGTTTCTATTGTACCACTCTGAGGGATGTGATATTTACGGAACAATGTTCTGTGGATGTTATATCAACGACTATAGTGTACTACACATGCAGTGGTATGTTGGGTCACCGCAACCATCAAAGGCGACCATTGTAAGAATATTAGATTTCAATCTAAGTATTCTGCTTCTATCCTTGATCTTATTGTTATGAGTGAGTAGTCCTTACAGGTTGCGGGTTGGGGTGAAACCTCCTGGCGATTATGTGCATCTAATTCATGGGAGTATTGTGTATTGATTGAATAAATATTTGTATCTTTGTCTCTTGTCTCGATCTATGAACTTGTAGGTACACAAGATCCCAGAGATTAATAAAGTGTTGAGGTGAGATGCTTGGTGAGCGGTGATCTCGTAGGAAACCCAGTGACGGAAAGGGGAGTGTGATCTTCATTTAGCGGTCCATTTGGGAACAACATCACTTATTAAGGCTTTGATCTGTGTTTTCACTTAATAACTGTTGTAGCCCGGTATTTCGTGGTGCAATGGTTGGATCAAAAGACTATTGTTATGCCTGTGACTCGCAGGGGCTCTACTATATCAGGATGTGCTGCCCACAAATTTTATCTTTGTTAAATCATTACACATGAATATGTGTATTACTATTTGATACCTTCGATCCAGATTCACAGATGTAGTATAATAGCTTTTCCCTAGAATACCTAGGTTTAATCGAACCTTGGAAAAAATGCTAAAAGGAAATAAATAAGGACACATCTACAAAACTTTGTTTCTTTGTTTTATCTTAGTTTACATGACCAATCTAGTTTACTTTTTATAGTGGGTTGAATCAATGGATAGAGATAGGACAGGGTTGAAGATCCACCTGCAGCTTCACATTATATTGGATAAAAGATAATAATGGGCATAGTCATGTGTAATGTTTGAATGGAGATAATCTCTTATGAGCAACACATCCTAATATAATAGAGACCCCGTGATGCAGTGGGCATAGCAATAGTTTTTTAATCTAACCGAGTGCACACCGAAGCCACGGGTTACAAACGATTATTAAGTGAAGAACATAGATTAAAGCATTAAGTGGTGATGTTGTTGTGATCCCGAATGGGTCGCTAAGCGAAGACCGTACTACCCTTTCTGTCACTGAGGTTCCTATGAGATCGTAGCTAGCCAAGTATCTCATCTTATGCCTTTATCAATCTATGAGATCTTGGGTAACTACAAGTCCATAGATCAAGAGACAAAGAAACAAAAGATACAAATCTCAATTGCAAACAAAATACAATACTCTCATGATTAGATGCACATAGTTGCTACGAGGTTTCTCCCCAACCCGGAGCCCGTGAGGACTACTCACTCATAACAAATAGATCAAGGATAGAAAACATTGTGCAAAATACTTAGATTGAAATCAAATATTCTTACAATGGTCGTCAAATCACAAGGAGATCTAAAATACAAAGCAATGACTATGGCTAGTGGAGGGATGGATGGTGGAGTGGATGAACAATGGTGTGGATCTCCTTTGGTGGTGTTATGATGAAATCTGAGAATGACGACTCTTTAGGGTGTGTTTGGTAGCCTGGGGGAATCCAGATATTCTCATCTCAACCTAGCTCATGCGTCTATTTGTTGTTTGGTAGCCCGGGTCGGGCCACCTCGGCAGTGCCGGTCTCGTGCAGAAAAGGCCTCCTAGCCATGCCGGGTTGGGAAGCTCGACTCGAGCTTCGCAGGTCGCCCAGGCTGGCCTCATCCCGCAGGACACTGTTCGCGTGCCCATAGCACGCCGCCACGCCACCATGACTAAACACTGTTCACCTGGCCCCGTGCGCTCCCCAGCCCGCGAGTCGAACCCGCCCTCCCGACGAAGAAATCTCCTGGACCGTCGTCTTCCTCGCGCCGCCCCCCATCTCAGAGGGCCGCTGCCGCCTCTAGTCCGGCCCTGTCGCGCTCCTCCCGCTGTCCCCCGTCGCAGAGGGCTGCCGCTGCCGAGCGGGAAGCTTCCAGCCGCCATGCTCCTGTGAACCCTCCTCCCCGTCGTCTCATGTCCCTCCTGGCCTGCCAAATGAAAGCTCCTAAACCGCCCAACACCCATCGCCGCGTCGCTCAGCGACCGCGCCGGCCCGTCCTCCGACGACAAGGATCTGCTCGGTAGCGGTGGCAACGATGCAAGGGCCTGATTGCTTTTTAGTTGTTTTGTGTAGGGACCTTTGTGCAAGAATTTGGATCTCTCTGTTATTTCTTAGTTTTTGGGCCAATCTTAACCCATACGGGGCTACCGTATCACTTCAGCTTCTCCCAGCTCATACAGGCCAACAAACACACCACAAAATCTTAGGCCAGCTTGTATGAGCTCAGATATCTCGAGTGGGAGAGTGAATTCGAAGTGACACATGCTACCAAACACACCCTTAGGTGACGGCTGGAGCCTCAAAATAAATAGGCATCTTCACAAAGGTTCTAGGGTTTGACGAGACGAAGACGGCCTCTAGCTGTCACGGGCTATACGGACGGGATCCACCCGTACCATAGGTCGTTACGCGTACTAACGCCTAGAATTTGCTTCCCGATTACTTGCCATGTGGACTTTCTCAAATTCCTTCATTATGACTCCAGATTTTGCATTAAAACCCGTGATTTTCTGCACAACATAATTCAAAGTAAGGTTGTGCATATCTTTGCAATTATTAGTTATTAGTGGCAAGGATTGAGAGTTTCTTGTCAATTGCTTGACTAAAAACAATGTTTAAACACAAAGAAAGATGACAAATTTTAGAGCCATCACTATCTTTATCCCATATGATGTGCTGCTGCAGGTGAATCTTCAACCCTGGCCTATCTCATTCATTGCAATAAACAATACTCTAAAGTAAACTAGAAAGGTCTAGTAAACGAAGGTAAAACGAACAAACAATTCTTGTAGATGTGTCTCATTTAATCTCTATTTAGCATTGTTTCCCAAGGTTCGATTAAACCTATCTCTATTAGGGAAAAAGCTACTATATTGCATCCGTAAAACCGGATCGAAGGTATGAGTATGCCAAAGCTATCTTTTTTCCTTTCTCTCTCTCTCGGTCAACTTCATTCTGCTAGTTGGTATTGATCCAGTGGATAGGATCAACCTTCTATCCCTGTCATTGCCTTGTGGGCACCTCATATTTTTTGACAAGTGCTTGATTGAACAATCCCCGACAAACCCATTCCCCGGTTATTCCCTCGCCACTGAATTGCTTGTTGTTGCCTTGGCCATTGTTTGCAGCGGAGCATTGCACCTGTTGGTGGTCACTGGTTGGATGAGGTAGTTCCTCTAAACTCCTTGTCTATAGTTTCCATGCCCATAGGTGCCACCTTCTTAGTCTCACCTCGCCACTTTCGGTGTTATCATGCCAACATCACCACCACGCTATCTCAACCCATCTTTTGGCAACGTATACAACCCCCTTGATGTCAGGATGTGATGTTGTGAGGTCTGAATAGAAAGCTAAGGATGGAGATGGATATCGAAGAGAGAAGACAATGGATATAAATTACATTCACTCTTTTCTAGTGTGACTCAAATTTTTTTTTGCGAATAGACTCAACCATTTTGACTGGGCTTAAAGTTAGATCCCACATAACTTAACACACAACTCACACATTGCACCATCGATTCATATGTGCTTTCTTCGATGGTGACTTTTCAATGTTCACGTCGTGTCCCCTATCCTATTTTCATCGTGGGATGATGGATACTTGCTTGCCCATGAGAACAACATCGCTTGGGCACGTACATGTCCTCTCAAGCCACTTTTTTCCCACCTCCACGTCTGGCATGACCCACAAGCTCACCTCCCTCCCGCCACTACCCTCCCTTTCGCTGACCGACTCCCTACGAGGCCTCCCACGGTCTCGGAACTCCTCACCTTGATCCTTCCTAGCACCCTCCACCACACCTTGTTAATCATGCGAGGAAATAGACGATCTGTAACTAGGTTGGTGGATCTTCTATCAATATCTCCAAAATTATTCATCTTTTGACGAAACATCTCACACAAACTAGTTTGTAAAAAAATATTACATTTAAATCCTTGTACTAGTAAATGACCAAATTTCACTTGATTCCTTTGAAAGTAAAGAAAGGCCAGGGGCGCGACCGTCAGACTCGTCCGCCTCCTCTGTTGGCGTCCACATCTCCCTCAAGCACGCGCCCCTCCGGCGGCCGCTCGCTGGCGACCAAAACACGGCCGGAAGAGCAGGTACGCCACATCTATTCTCTCCTTCACCCATCTCCTCTTCTCCTCATATGCCCCAGAATAGCAATGCATACATATCTTGAAAACCCTAGGTTCGTGAGATGACATTCCTCCGAAATTGAGGGGGATTGAGGGAGTGAAGATAGGGGATAATTATATATGTTGGACTCAATCAATAGAACGATCAATTGTTAACCATTTCGTGCAATAATTGCGAGAGGGGAGAATTACTCTGATAAATGAAGCTGACTGGAGGGGTTGTTGCAGGCAGCTCCAGTCATAAGATTTTGATGTCTGATTTTTGTTATTTCAGATCCCACGCACAATGGATGGGCAAAGCAGAAAGCACAGCATTTTGATGGTGTCTGACTTTTTCTTCCCAAACTTTGGTGGTGTAGAAAGCCACATCTATTATCTGTCGCAGTGCCTGCTTAAGCTTGGCCATAAGGTAAGGTCTTCCCCGAAAAAAATATTTACCATCCTGCTCTGTTGCTCATTTGTGGTTCAAGGATGTAAGATCAGCTGGATATGAATTTGATTTTTCCATTCTCATCAGTCTGCAGCCCAGCCCATGAATGCATCATTTCTACTGAATTTGTGGAACATGCACATATACCGAGTCTCTGTTTGAGGATGTACTGATTTCTATCTTATCTTCTAATGAGCACAATAAGCATAAATTTGTACAAAATAGCTCGTGATACTAATTTCTATTGTGTTATTCTATAGGTTGTTGTCATGACACATGCATATGGAAAACGTTCTGGAGTACGATATGTTACTGGTGGCTTGAAGGTTTATTATGTGCCATGGAGGCCAGTCCTGATGCAGAATACACTGCCTACGCTATTCATGACGTTTCCAATTGTAAGAACCATTCTTATCCGTGAGAAGATTTCTGTCGTGCATGGACATCAGGCCTTTTCAACACTGTGCCACGAAGCATTGATGCATGGCAGGACGATGGGGTACAAAGTTGTGTTCACAGACCACTCGCTTTATGGTTTTGCTGACGTTGGAAGCATTCACATGAATAAGGTGCTGCAGTTTACTCTCGCAGATATTGATCAGGCCATATGTGTGTCTCACACAAGCAAAGAGAACACTGTCTTGAGGTCAGGGATATCTCCAGAGAAGGTTTTCATGGTTCCTAATGCAGTGGATACTGCAATGTTTACTCCCTCCCCTAACCGCCTAAGCTGTGATGAAATCATTATTGTTGTGATAAGTAGATTAGTATACCGAAAAGGTGCTGATCTTCTTGTTGAAGTCATTCCAGAAGTATGCCGTCTATATCCGAAGGTGGGTTATAACTAGCTTCTCTTTGCATGAGATATAAAGTGAAATAAGAGAAAATGAACTACATGTATTATCAAGGCCAAATAGATTAGTTGTTCAGCATATAGACATACTGTTTTGGTCACTGTCATCCTTTCGGGTCTGATCCGTTTAATAAATTGCCTGACAGTTCAGCTTCATATAATGTTTCGCTTTGTACATTATCATGTTGCATCCTTACTTTCTTACTCTTGTTTTGGATCTAGCTTGTGTTCCCTCAGTCCATATCTATGGCTTTGTCAGGTTCGCTTTATTGTTGGAGGTGATGGTCCAAAACGTGTGCGACTTGAAGAGATGAGGGAGAAGTTCTCCCTTCAGGATAGAGTTGAGATGTTAGGGGCTGTACCTCATGCTCAAGTACGATCTGTTCTGATATCTGGTCATATATTTCTTAACAGGTACTTTCTGATTTTTCATTGTTTTATGTCTAAAATATTTTTTCTTTCATCCATTTATTATCCCTCTCCATCTAGATTGTTGTGATATATGCGACATTTTTTTCTTTTCTTCTGTATTTCTGATTTGCCATTGATTATTGTATGATTTGTGGTGTGCTGCAGTAGTCCTGCTTGTTCCAACTTTCAGTTTGCATTACGACAAAGGGGATTTTTTTAATGAAAATTTTCTGTTGAATTCTGAAAAACCCAAGGCTTCTGTGGAAATGATCACTACTACTATCAGGGTAAGCTAAAATTGTTGTATTAGAATTTGTGGAATGCTTAGCGTGCTCCTTGAACAGATATTTAAGCCACCTCGGATCAGGTGGATCTTTTCTGCACTTGGTCATTCTTGTACCAGAATATATAATTGTTCCTGTGAATATCTGGTTCTTCAAACATGTACTTAAAATATCATTTAATAGAATGTACTGATGTTGGGGCAATATTTCTTGGGCTACTTTCGAGTATATAGAATGTGGATCTAATGCAACAAGAAAGAAAAGTGCTTTTTCGTTTGTTTATTCTTTTTGCTTTTTAACATAATCCTAATATTACAGGAAAACTAGAGTGCAGTTAACCATAGTAGTACTGAAACTTAACCTTCGCTATTGTAGTTCTCTTACAGAAGCATTTTGCATAGCCATTGTGGAAGCAGCAAGCTGTGGACTTTTGACAGTAAGCACTAGAGTCGGAGGTGTTCCAGAGGTACCTCCTTTATGATTTAAAGTTTTCTCTTGTATATAACCCTAAATTTCAGCTTGTTGGACAATTTGCAGTTCCTTAGAAAAGACACTCTTTTTTCAGGTTCTACCAGATGACATGATAGTACTTGCAGAACCAGATCCAGAAGATATGGTACGAGCTGTCATCAAAGCTATTGACATACTTCCCAACATAGATCCCCAAACTATGCATCTTAGGGTGAGTTTCAACTGTTTACACTTTGGCTGATCTTACTGCACATTGCACCCCTGTCTGAAATTGGCATTCTGCATCATTTTTTCCTTCGGTAGAAACTTGATATACAAGTTATTTCATGCTTATTGAAATCTGATGTTCATCGTAGATGAAAAGACTCTATAGTTGGGATGATGTGGCCAAGAGAACAGAGATTGTGTATGACCGTGCGGTGCAGTCCTCAAACACGAATTTGCTAGACCGTCTTCCCAGGTGAGTACAAGGCAGAACATGGGCTGAAACAATGATTTTCCCTTTTGATCATTATCTGCAGTTAGATATTATTGTCATTGTTTGCTGTCAAAGTACTAGCTCCATAGTTTCCATATTCCATATAATGGTTATTTCTACAGGTAAAAGTGTGGGTACATTTTTGTGACCACATGAAACATAAAAAGGAAGCCACTAACTTTTGTGTTTCCGTAATGGCATAGATACCTCACATGTGGAGCCTGGGCAGGCAAACTGTTTTGCATCTTTATGATCATAAACTACCTCGTATGGTGCCTCCTAGAATTCCTGCAGGTAATTCGCTTACCCGTATTCTTTCCCTCTCTCTCTTTTTTTCTGGAGATTTGAATAAGTTATAACAGATATTTTTCTGCCCCTCAGCCAGCTGAAGGTATCGAAGAAGTCCCAGATATAGGGCCGCTACAGATTCAGTTACATTCAGTGGATGATGACTAGTTCGAAGCACGAGGAAGTTGAACCTAGACTGACAATTTTGCAACCATTTTTTTCGAGGTTAACTTTTGCAACCATTTTGGCCTGGAGGTCATGATATATTTATTATAGGCTCCCGCTCTGGAATTTCTTTCCTTGTCATGTTAGTATGCGCTTACAGGTATATGATCTAACGACTCAGGCCTCTGTCGGCGGCGACATGGGCTCTGAGCCTGCTGGCCCGCTGCTCTGTGTTGTAGTAGAGGAGAGAGTCCCTTGACAACGATGCTCATGTTGGGCCTGAACTCTGCTCTGTATTGCACACAGAGCCGCCACTGCAGCAAGCAGCAGATGAGAGAGTGCAAGGAGTATAATCAGTAACACCATTGTTCATCAAGATGATAGATACAAAACAATGTAAAATAGCATACACAGATAGTGGATGAGGGAGATATACCTTAGCGACTCCCTTCGCATGATATTCTCCCTTCAACCTAGGATCTATGCACTGTTTGACCTTATCTCACAATCTTGGAGTGGCCGGAAGAGAAATTTGCGCAACTAGGCTATTTATGGAAACCCTACATCTGTTCTGATTTTACTACTAGATAGGTCCTCGCTATGGATCAGTACCCAGCTGGAAACCGACAAAATTGAGCCAGTAGAGAAATCCAAAATTCTTAACAGAAAATGTGTGTGGATGGTTATCACCTAATTTCTGTTAGGATTGGTGTTCAGACACTAAATGCCTAAATGGTTGAAGTACTCAAAGCTGAACTGAGTTGTTGTTCAAGTCCACTTCTCAGTTAAACAGGAGCAGATTCAATTCAAAACTACCGTATAACTAATCTAACTCTTAGATAGCGTATCTGTGTGTTGGTATCCTGTCAGCTAGTTACTGTCAGGATTACCAATACTGAACTTGCAACAAGCTGCTTGCTACAGCTACATATCCTTAAACATGTCTTTTCCCGCTATTTTCTTTATGATATTTACTATCACCGTTCAAGTTTTACAACTAGAGATAGTAGAGAAGGGAAAAGCACTAGTTAGAGCCGAATAAGCAACAAGTAATAGCAAGCTGACAAAAATAACATATATTGCAGGTAGGAGCATCAAGGTTAGAGAGGAAATGCATGAAAAGGACTACCAATGTTTCCAGAACTCACGCCAAGAATGCAAGTAAGTTTTTTTTGTTACAATATTCCTAGCAGGGGCGGAGCCACGGCCCGGGGCGTGGCCGGCGGCGCTCCGTCTTGGCAAGCCACTGTAGCTACAGTCAACAAAGGTGGCCGGTGGAACAACATTTGTATATTGGATAATGTGAATGTTGGTTTGGTCATAATAAAGCTCTGCTTTTGCCCAATATTGCAGTATGTCCAATAATAATTAGTTGATCAGTTGAGACTAGAATCATATATTGGACATCTTATTATTATGTAGTCAAATTTGTGCTTTCTAGGGAATATTTATTGATCCTATCTTTATTGGCTTCTTGGCATAAGTTGTGGAAATATCTGTAGTCCTGTTTTTCATGCATTTCCTCTCTAACCTTGATGCTCCTGCCTGTAGTATATGTTATTTTGTTAACATGTTATTACTGTTGTTGTTGCTTATTCGGCTCTCACTAGTGATTTTCCCTTCTCGACTATGGGTGACTTCTTTTAGGCTTATGCTTATGCATAAGCCTGCTTATAGATTCTGGTGGGGAGAAACTACGGTGGGCAGAAGCTTTGAGAAATTTTTGGAACATTTCTTTTGGGCTTATGTTGTTTTGGCTTATTTGCTGCAATCAGTTGTGACAAGTCTATTATGCCCTTGGACTTCATCTGTCCACTTAAATAAAACGATGTATAGGTATAGTATACATATGCTAGTTTTAAGTAGAAAGCGAGCTAAAAATAAAATCAAAATAATACTCCTCTAGTTGACTTGATTTTGTCTAAATTTGGATATATCTAGCACTAAAACAAGTCTAGATACAACTAAATCTAGAAAAATTTGAGTCAAATAATTTAGATCGGAGGAAGTATAAAAAAATACATGGTAATAAAAAACATATTGATGTAGTATAATTCAGTACAAGCATCCCAACATGGTTTTTGGACAGCACCATCGGTAAATCATAATTATCTACTAACAAGCATGAACTGCTACTCTGCTGGTATCAGAAACGATGCATTATCTACACAAACACAAGCATCATGTGCGTACTACCAATCTGGAAGGCACCGTTCAATCATCACCATCTTAAAAAGCCTGAGCGAGAAACGAGCTGGCTACCGTCGGGCCTTGGGAGGTCGACATGTTGGCCACCGTCCCTTGCTGGCTCGCTGCAGCGGAGGGGCTCCGAGTCGCCGGCCTTGGTCCTGACAGAACCAGAGCGGGCCGGCAGGACTGGAGCAGGAGGAAGAAGTCGGGGCGGGCTGGACTGGAGCGGGAGGAAGAGGTCGGGGGCTGCAGAGATCCGGAGGGGCGGCGGTGCGGGTCGGTAGGGGGCGGCGCTAGGAAAGCGGCAGCGCAGGGGGGGCGGCAGCGCAGCAGGGAAGCTCGCGATGGGAGATGGGTCGAGGAAGGAGCCAGGCACCGCGTGGGTTCGGGAATCGTTGGTTTCTTTTTTTCCTAATTAGGCGATGCAGTGCAGTGGCATTCCGGGTGTAAATTCTGCAAAGGACATGTCTTTTTTTTTGGAAACGGCTAGCGACCTGAGCGGAGAAGCTCGGGAAACTGGCCTCGAGCAGTTTCTCCCCACTGCGTGTAAACAGGCTTCTGGTGAGTTTTTCGGTGGGGAAAAACTGGAGACTTCTTTTTTGCTTATACGGTGGGGAACCCAAAAACCATGCTAGAAGCCCAAAAGAAGTCACCCTATATCTAGTGGTAAAACTGGAATATCTAGTGTTGTATTCAGGTTTAACTATTACGTCTCAAATAGGGAGCCTTTTTTTTAGATTTATAATTGGAGCTCTGCTGTGCTTTGCTGCCCTGTGCTGTAGGCGTAGCTGACTAGTATTTTTTTAAGTGATGATCACGTAGTTCGTTTTGTTTTTTTAGGGAGGTCCGCCTCGTGTTGGACTTCCAACAGTTGTGTTCCGCTCGGCGGTAACGTGGGCCGACGCTCACCGGCCCATTTGGTCTTCGCGCGCACCGCATCGCACGTCGTATGCGGCCGGCCGCAGGTCCCGCGGACCGAACGTTTTGTTTTGTCCCACCTCGCTCGTACAGGGAGGGCCATACCTAGTTAAAAGGCAGCGTGGGTTGAGTGTTATCGCCGAGCTTGGTAGTGCGAGCTCCTAGCCCAGCTTCGGGGGTACAGTTGGAATGATGAGATGGAAAATTGAGCAGAGACTGGACCGCTTGCCGGGCCTACACCCCGAGGGCCCGTCACCCTAGGTCATTTGTGTTGGGGGCAAGCCCAAGTCTCGCTCTATCTTGCTAGGCCTACACCCCGAGGGCCTGTGACCCTAGGTCATTTGTGTTGGGGGCAAGACCCTTCTCTACCAACTGTTTTTTTTACATTTGCTTTTTTAGATTTTTTTATTTAATGGTTTCAATCATGACTAACATTTTTTCTAATTAAAATAAAAAATACAATCTAGTTTTTTACGTTATCATTTTTGTCTCTTTTTTTTACAAATAGAATGCAAAGTTTTGTCGTCGAAATTCAGAGGCCGACCAGATGGTGCTTGCACTGCAAGGGTGCGCCATCATGCAAAGCAAATTCAACTGTCGATTGCGAGCTTTGCCTGGTGGCGTGAGCCGACAATGACGAGAGAGATAAGGGGGAAGGGCGATGGCGGGGGATGTGTAAGGGAAAAGATAAATTAGGCTCATGTGTAATCCTGCTATCACCGTCCTCTTGAATTACGACCTGGAAGTTATCAAATTTCAATCCTTTTACATCCTGACAAGATCAATACGTTTCTTGTTCTTAAATAATATTTTCCCTAAGAAAATAAAGATAGTTAATTTGTTCTTCTTTTCTGGCCAAAGTACACTTGTAGCTGTGAGATATGTTGCTCCTTCGTCTGGAGTACCGAAGGTATGAGATGTCTTTGTTCCTCAGGCTCAGTTGCAACAATCTGCAACAAAAAGCAATAGCAGTAGCCTTAGGCAAACAGTTATATCACCTGGTCTCTTTAGAAGAAAACAATGGCGGTGAACCGGGTTGTGCATGCTACTCTGAAGGGAGCGAACACCGTCAATGATGCCGCCGTGGGGCTCGCGCTGGGGCTAATCGATGAAATCACTGAAACGATCAGAGGAGGACAAGGATTTCCAATGGCCCTTGGCAAAGGTTGTTGTTGCTGAACCTGAATAACTTCAGAGAACAACAACGAGAAATTGATGAACTCGCAAGACAAGAGAGACAAGGTTTTTTGTGCTGCGTACAACTACCGCGACCTTACTGTTTTCCTTCTTATATGCTCGCTACAATTCAACAACAAACATTTCAGGACACGATCGGTAGTGGACATCCGTCGCTCCCTACTTTGCCACCATGATCCGTTTGCTCGTGCCATCCCACGACGAGATTAAGGCGACGACATAGTCTACTGACAGAACATCCAAGGCGTGAAAAACTCAGCGCAGCTTGGTTTATTTAGCCAACCGAAAATGCCAACTAAAACTAGCACCTAGACAGCGTGGCAGGTTTAACTGACGAAACTGAAGATTTCGACCAAGGGTTAGATGAGTGATGTGGTTGCACATACCGAGCAGTGAAACACAGTCCACGTCTGCTTTAATCCTTCTGTTTCATACTTTCATTCATCACAAAAAAAAAGCCTTTATTAATTACTTATTTCTTCTGAAGTTTGTTGTTACTCATCCTTTCAGTCAAAAGTTTGCTGTTGGCTGTTGATAATTGCATGCCGAATCTTGGAGAAGAGATTTGGTTTATGCTGGTGGTGGTCGGTTGGTGAGGTTTCTATTTTATTTTGAAAAAAGAGATAGGATAGCTGATAAGTTGCTGAGCGATGCAAATTGTCAGATATTGAACAAGAGTGTCAATTTATTGAGACCCATGCTCAATAAATCAGCTGCTCTCTTTTTTCTTCTAACAGATAGGGCCCGGAAGGGAAAATATCAGTATAGTTTTGGCTCCATCATAGAGTAGTTTAATGCTGCAAGTGTTTACCTAATGCATCAAAGAATCCAACTAGGCAGCTGAGGTGTCCCCAAGTTATCCACATACATTGGAGAATCTGATCTCGCCATCATAAACAAATGGCACAATCATAAACAAATGGTACAATGATAAACAAATGGTGCTTGATAGGGGACAAAAAGGCAATGATATTCTAATGCTTGACACACTGCTTTTGGTTGCCACTTACTGCTTTCAATTTATCTATTACGTGGAGTAGATTGTTGCTCTTTCCATCTGCTGCAAAACCATCTCCCTTTCCTTGGTGTTAGTGTTTATCCCCTTGCTATTTTAGGTAACAATTCCTTGTTCCAATACTTGGACTGATGATCATAGTATCATTTCTTACTCAGGAGACTCTTCTCGAGATGACATACATTCTTGATTGGACCATAAACAAACGCTGGCTGAGACAATATATGCCCCCAGAAGTACAAAACTATAGCTCTCAACTAGGCTGACCTCCTTTCCTTTTTCTGTCTCTTGTTCTTTGAAATACCATCCACTGAACATGCATTTGGCCAACTCTGTTTGGATGGTATATGCAAACTGGCCCCTGAAAATGCATAAATTGGTTAAATATCCTCTTGCAGAAGTAAAATACTACACCAGCTTATGAATGGTAGTAGTGGTATCATTCTCTCTATTATCAAAATCTCTGTCGGAAGTCTGTGGTTCAAAGATGAAACACGTGGACTTGTGTGTCCTGAAAGTATGCCCAATACAGTGATCGACCTCTTTCTGTTTGAATCTTTGCATGCCCAATCTGACATCCTGTTAGTAGTTTAATAGGGCATAATGCACATCTCTAGGCACTCTTGGGACTTCAAGATTTGCATTATACTACAATCTTTCTCATACCAATGGAGATGCATGATGAGGAAGATGGCAGAGATTCCAAAAGGAGACCCTTGTGCTTTTGTCTGTCTTAGCTTAGCTCCCTGCTAACCCTGCTTTTCTAGAGGTTACATAAACAAGTACTACTTGTCAGGCTACAAGTTCCAACTTCCAAAAAGCCACATGATCTCTTGCCACAACATTGGAACCGTAGGAACTCTGAGAGAGAAAATGTAACACTCACACTCACTGTTATCGCTTGATCCCTGTGCCAAAATTAAAACACCACCTTAGCCGTACAGAGTAAAATTCTTACGGTTAACATTTTTTATGCCACAAATTACAGAGCATAAGTTACTCCAATAAGATGAAAGTGAGACATGAGTTATGGAACAGAGAAATAGGAGAGACAGATGAGTAATGAAGCGACCTGAGATGGTTCCTAGCAAGAGAGAAACGTTCAGTGTCGATCCCCTGATGTATAACCATCAGGAGTAGCAGTTGTTTACTGGAGCTTGAGCAGGAGAATCGATGTGGACGGAACTCTCATCATGGACGGTGGAGACGACGGTCATGTCGAAGAAGGCCACTAGCAGTTTTTCACTCTGAAACATATCTTCATCCGCCCAACTTTTCTAGATTTTCCTTTCACAAAAAGAGATTCTTTACTCGATAACTAGGCCACGAAGGAACTATAATAATCATGTACAGTAGTAATTAAACTCTCTTTCTGTGGTCTTTGGTGCAAGAAGATATACGGGATCGAGGGTAACCTTAATTAGCACAAACAAATCAAGATCAACATGCATGGAACAGATGATTCAGATGTGCATCAGTGTCATGTATATACAATCTACAGCGAAATCAACAAGGATTGCGTCGGTTAGTCCATCCTCTTCTGGATTTAGCCGGTGGCTGTCCTTTTCTTGGAGATTTTGTCTCGCGAAAGCAAGGTGTGAGACCAATAATGCACCATGTGGTCTCTCTTGGATTGCATTCCCCCTTTGATCCAGAAAAAAAAACTAGTACTACCACATATATAAATAAAAACATTAGACAGCCTTGTAATCTAGTGAAATGATCATACTATTTGAAACCATTCCTCTCCAGATGACTGAAAGACATGTACTACAGGTGTATGACACTGTCAGGACACTCGCAGAACAAGAACAGCTGTGCATTCTCGAATTGTTGCTATCTGGAATCTGGAAACTTAAAACAAAAAACAGAAGCCAGGATAGATAATACGAGGAGGAGGAGGCAGTTTGTGGTCCTGGCCTGGGTGCAAAACCGTTTGTGGTCCTGCCTCGTCAACAGTCCTACTCTATTTCAGCTCACATCCAAAGAAAAACTTGTATACTTTTTCAGCCCGGATATGTGTGAACTTTTATTTATCTCTATCAATCATGTAAGCTCCCCCTATTTGGACAGCATCCCTTGGTTTGAGGTCTTGATTCACAAGCCAAACCACAAGTCCACGACACTGTTTAGCTTTAATTACTCCATTCCTGGACTCAGGAAAGCTCCTCTTTGCATGTGTGGTGACGTTTGAACCTTGGAAGGACAAAGCTTTGCCATACCTAGGGCACAGTAACAAATGTACTGCTCCCAGCTTTAGTCGAGTATTGAGGGATTGAATAAGGAATGCCTTTTTTTTAGTTAGTGTTTTCTTGTATTTCTGTTTATTTGGTTTTCCCTTCTTCGCGAATATACGTGAATGTACAGGGTGGATACTCAAGATCCCAAATGTAAACACGTGCAAAAATAATAATGTTTGTAAGTTTTAGAAATTTTTAAAATAGATCATGCACATAAATATTGAATAAATACCATTCTTGTAAAAAAATTATAAATAAATACATCGTATGTGGCCTCGACAAGAAAGAGAAAATGGAACTTGCACAATAAAAATTTCGGTGCTTGTGTTTTTCCCCAGGTATTTCTTTTTTCGTTTTCTGCAAGTTATAATCTTTTGTGTTTAAGTTTCAAACTTTGTATGCACAAAAGTGCATACATTATTGGTTCCATATATGCTCAACCAAATTATTTTGGAGTCGATTGTGATTGTTCCAATTGCATATTTTCATGATACACATGGAGAAACTATTCAAAGAGCCACTCCGGCCTCGGGCTCAACCAAATCCTCCTGATAGTCCAACCCTTGGTCATAGATGGAATCATCAATCATCCTCAACAATCATGTTGTGCATGATCATGTAAGAAGTCATCACCTCATATATAGTCTCCAGTTTTCATGTTCTTATAGGGTGCCGGACAATAGCCTAACGAGATTGTAGCACACCAAATACTTGCTTCACATCCTTCCTAGCACTCTCTTGTTCTTTAGCAAATATAGCCATTTTCTTTTTTTCGGTTTTGGGATTGCTTCACAAATGTAGACCATGGTAGATAGGGACCACTAAATTGTACCCCTTGTTGTAGGGGTGGCCATTGATCTCATAGTTGACCACTATAGCATTGCCTTTTGCAAGCCTAGAGAACCACAGGGAGCTTTGAAGCATGTTTACGTCATTGTGAGAGCTTGCCATGCCGAAGAAAGAGTGCCAACTCCAGGTATCTAGTGATACAACCTCCTTGAGTATGACAACTCACCATCTATCATGTCCTTTATATTGCTCACTTCTAATGCATTGAATCTATACTTCCAAGCATCCAACGAAATCCTCTCGAGACTCATTGACCGACTTGTGCCCACAACATTGGATTCTCTCAAATAATTTCCACCAAACAAATGCATAACTACTCTATAAAAAAATTGTACATTGATTAAAGGCATGTCGAATCGCTATATGCGCATGTACTTATCAAAAAGATCACTATAAATTCCATACGTAAGCATCTGGATAACTGCATGTCGCATAAGAAGAGAAGCTAATATTATGAACATCATTGGTCTTGCATTGAAAGTAAACATCATAAAGCTTCACTCCCTCCATAAGACGCAGGAACACCGGTATCCTCGTTCAGAAGCGTCATTGGGTGGGCAGGGTATAGCAGTTGGTATGATGGAAGTAGTCGGTGTACAGTTGGACATGGACGACCTATCGTCTATGATGCAACGCAGCCGCACGTCCCTTTATCGAGCCCTTGAACCCTAGACACTATTTCTCATTATGGTCATTGATGAGAAGAGTCTTGGCCATAGAAAACTCACTATCATCGCCGAACTCGTCGTATGACTATGTATAGATGAAATGGTGGTAGTATAATTCCCATGAGGTGTCTTCTATGATCTATGCAAGTGAAAAATAAGCATAGGTCACTATATGCCACTCTATACTCCTGTAATACAAACTAGTGATGGTTTCGTACCTCAAAAAGAAGGTGTCTCAAGGTGTTGAAAACCTTGCGGACAAGGAAGATCCTACTCCGGGCGAACACAACATGTAGTGGCACTGAACGGGGCGCAACAGTCAATGTCGAGAACCTACGACAAAGTCTTGAACTCTGCTCGCGGAAATAGCGAGGCCCTAAAATGTTGTTGTTTTTTGCAGGGCCCGATCTCCTCTATGGCCAACAAAACATAGGAAATAATCAGACAAATAGCTCGGACTCTTCCGTCTACTGGAGGCGGTGGAGGGCGGTATTTTAAGATAGGAATGATCGAGATAGCGGCCTGATGAAGGAGAGGCGGGGGGAGATGGATCTTGGGGTGGGAGATATGTTGGGAAAGAGGATGGACTTTGAAAGGGTATTTCTGTTGAAAATATACCCTAGAGGAAATAATAATAATGTTACTATCATATTTCCTTCATAATAAATGTTTATACTCCATGCTATAATTATATTAACAAGAAACATAATAGATGTGTTGTTTCATAAACAACATTATGTCCCTAGCAAGCCTTTACTAGGATAGCTCATTGATTAATGATGGTTATGGTGCCCTAACAATGGACATGTGTTATCAATAAATAACAGGGTCATTCCATTAGGAGAATGACATTATGGACAAACCCAACTAAGCAAACCAATTAAATCGTATCACAACGTTTAAATTGCCAAAGATGATATATGTCAAGTATCCTAATCCTTAGACTATGAGGTTATGTTATTCACTTGTACGAGAAGAATGATTTGGGGGCATCAACTGTCACACTTCGTGAAGTACGTGTTGAGTTGCATGTACCAAGACTATGATTTGTCCCTCCATGCGACGAAGAGGTATACTCTGGTCCCACTCGGTAATACACAACTTATATTGCTTGCAAGCACATGACTAATGAGTTTGGTCACATGGTATGTTTTATTACGATACGAGTAAAGAGTACTTGCCGGTGACGAGATGGCACTAGGTATAATAATCAAGATGTTGACTGCGGAGTACCGATGATTATATATCGGGCAAGTTAAAGATCGCGTGACAAAGGGAATGAAATACATGATTGTTTCAATCATCGACATCGTGGTTCAAACCAATAAAGATCTTCATTAAATATGTGGGAGTCATTATCGACATCCAGATCATGTTGATGGTTATTAATTGGAGAGGTGTCTCGATCATGTTTGCATGTTCTCGAACCCATAGGGTCACACTTAACGTTTAGTAACGCTATGGTAGTTCTAGGATATTAATTATGGTGTGACTGAAGTTTTTTTGGAGTCTCGTATGGAACTAAGACATGAGAGGAGCTCCAGAATGGTCAGGACATAAAGTTTCATATAGTGAAAGTTGTTTTCATGGTTTTGGGGAAGTTCCAAAAAAATCGATAGAGTACCAAAATGTTCTAGAAGGTTCCAGTGGGTCCCATAGTGGGACCCACCTACCCTAGAGGATCCACCTGGACCTAAGGGGTGCAGCCACAGGCCCATATGGGCCTAGGCGCCACAACCCCAGTTGGCCCATGTGCCAAAGCAAAAAAATCCTAGATGAAAATATGGAAGTGGGGAGGTGCCTTAGGAAGGGGAGCCCCCGTGGCCACCAGCCATATGACTTGGTAGGAAATCCCCTATCCCCCATGCCTAAATGTAGAGGAGGAGGTGCAAGGGGAAACATATACCAAACCCTAGCCTCCATCCCCCTCTAGTTGCTTCCCTTCCTCCTCCTCACGTGGCGGTGCCTGTGAGCACTCCACCATAGCCATCACCTCATCGTGCTACTTTCATATGGATGCCATCTACCTCTCCCTCGTTCTCTTGCTGGATCAAGAAGAAGGATGCATCACTGATTTGTATATGTGCATATCTCGGAGGTGTCGTCTATTGTGGATCGTGAGGAAATCTACATCAACCAATGTTATGAAACATTTTCAGCTCGTGTTCATCAAGGGTATGATGATGCAATTCCTCTCATTACTTGCATATGTTTATGATTCGATCTTGGTTTTTTTCCACGCGCTCTCGAGAGGATTTTTTTGTTTTTCTATTGAGTGTTTCCCTTCAATTTCCCTCCTAAGCGGTTTTTGTGTTGATGACAACACCTTTGGGGACTAATCATGTGCTTAAGTTTTTATAGGTTTATCTAGAAAGGCACAATATGGTCCGTTTCCCCTTAAAAAGGTTTAGAGCAAAGACAGGTTTCTAGCATTTTTCTTTGTTGAGTCTTAGGAAATCCGTAGTATCAAGATGGGTCTACTTAGGAAAGGTTGGGTGGAATCAACATCACCTTATTACGGAGAGATGGGGAGGAAGATCATCCAACAAATGGGGAAGAAGTGGGCCTTTAATACCCCCCCCCCCTACTCAGCGTCACACCACTTGATCCTTAGCCAAAATTCCATGGAGCAAAACTCAGTAGAAATATAACTTGGGCTTGTTTCAAAGATAACAACAAGCTCTACAATATTATGGAGATAAACATCATAGTTCAAATAGGGAGGATAAACTACAACATGAAAGAGTTGTCCTCTCTATAAAAATTAATCGGTAAACCTCCAAAGTAAAAACACAAGAGGTCTTTCATATGATATTCCTTTTTGATAAACTTGAGCTTCTCTTGAACTTAACTTAAAACCTCACAAGGATAAAAGCCAAATAAGAACCAACAAAGATGATACCAAGTATGCAAAGGTTTGTGCTCTCAACAAGATGATGTTGTAACTCACACAAGAGCCCCTCTGGATAGTACGACTATCTATCCTATAACCGGATCTTCCAACTAACAACATGACAGGGGGTAAAAGATAAAACCTATCAAGGTCATAACTTTGCCTTCCATATTACAATTAAGCTTGATGATGAAAATTTGGTCCTTCTCAAGTTGGAAAACATTCCTTGATTGAGCTCGCTCACGCTTGCTTGATAAAGAGTAGCGAATTGCTCACTCATACTCCCATGTGAGAGACTATCTTTAGGCATATCTTCACATATCCATGATCACCATGTGGAAGGTAAGATTCAAGCATTTGATCTATTCGAGATGGCTCATTGTGAACATGTGCTTTGATTTGATTATCCTTGAATAATTTATTCTATCTTCATAATGATGATGTCTTGAAGGTACACATGAGAGCTCACTCAATCTTCTTCCTGAAGACATGCTTGCCATAAGATCAACTCCCACTTGACCAATCTCCTAATCATTCCTTAAATAACATATTAATCATCATTTTATCTTCTTCACTTCTTCTTTCAACCTTGAAGCTAACATATGGTTCAAGCATTGCATATGGACAATCCCTACAAGTGAAACACAATTCAAACATTAGTCCATAGAGATTTTTATTAATTACCAAAACCACACACATGGGGACACACATGTTCTTTCACATCCCATTGATGAATAAATGATCTGCAACATCTCTCTAAGGCACTTTCTCATAATTCAAACATGTGCGGCATAGGAAAATCACATCCAACTCATTGTTATGATGTCTAACAAACTTCATATAGTCATCAACACCTCTCCCATATGCATGTGTGGACAATTCTCCATTCAATATCCAAAAATCTACCTGTCTGTTGAGGATAGAGATTACATAAGCTTTAAGATATTTCAACGAACAGGTTGAGTACAAATCTAAGCTAAGATATCTGAGAAAATCGATCGAATAGAAAACTATAATTTCCATGTAATTTTATCCTATTTCAGCAAAAAAATTGAGTTCAAAACTATGTTATATATATGGCAGAAAAAATGTACCAAGCGCAATACAATGCCAAATAATTCAAACAAACGGATCGAGCTCAGAATAGTTCCTGATCGAGTGCAAAAAAATCAAGCGATCAATTCAAGTTGGTGGTAGTGCATGCTCTTTCGGTAGTAGTGTTACAAATTACGATAGTATGGGACCATGGGACTCATCACATAATAGCGAGAATTGGTGAGACCAATAAATTGAGGTCATCATCCGCAATAGAAAGCTGCCTATTTTATCTCTCTCCTCTATTGTTCTTCAAGCACAAATCTTCTAGATTCCCACAATAGAGCCCAAACCTCTTGATCTTTGGGGATGTGGTGAAGATATAGATCTAGGGTTTCACCTAAGCAAAGTTGATTCCCTCTTATTTTCCTAAGTAGAGCTTGTTACTCTTGGATTCTTTGGAAACCTAGACGAAAGTGGTCGTCCTTGAAGCTCGAGCTTGGTGTTGTAAAGCTTTGTTGTCACACAAGGAGCACTAGTACAAACTCGTTACTTAGAGACTGTGCCTAGAGCCAGTTTACCCCCAAAAATACAATACACCGACTGTGTTCATCACCCTCAGACTGTGCCCAGGTTTTGACCGCCTTTAACTTTAACCTCAGACGATTGTTAATCTGAACCGTCTCTAGTATGACTACCCCCTTAGTTGCTTGTTAAAACAAAACACCTCTAAATGAAACCTGAGACGACGACAATTCTTGTCTGTCTCCCTAGATCACTTAACCGCAGCCGGTCAGAAATATTAATCGTCTCTAAGATTCTAATGAGGCGGACCATTATGACGTCTGCCTGGAAAACTCGCATCGTGCATGTTTCCAAGGTAGAGTGCGCGTGTTGTTAATGCAATTAGAAAGTGAAGATCGTGCTAGCCCCCACCCACACGAGTCCACACTCACACATGACCACTCGAGGACTACGAACGGTCTCGCATATATAAACCCGCTCGACCTTATTCTTCCATGATCTCGTCTCATTTTCCCCAATTTGTCTAGTCACAAAACCCCAATCTGCACCTTCCGCGCGTGCTGAAGCTCCTTCGCTTGCACCACTGCCATCCTCTTAGCTATGCCATGAAGCGTACGCATGGAGACGAGCCGAAGGGTGAAGCCAGTTGGAGGTGTAGCAGTACATGGCTTGGTCTTTGTTGAGCATGCGGAGGCGGCTCCGGGCACGCACGCCGCTCGTCGACGAGAAGGCGAGGCTTCGGGATCCATCCATCCAGCAGTCGCCATCGCTGTTGAGCAGTAGGTGGCCGACAATGTCGTGGTGCCAGCGACAGATTTGGAGGAGGGGCAGGTGGAGGCAACCGGCGGGTGCTCTACATCAATGACCCCATCCTCCACCAAGAACTTCTCGACGCAGTCGCCGAGAACAAGAGTTCAAGGAGGAGTTCTCCGATCAGGAGACTGAGATACTACTTCGCTAGTTTCTCTAGTCGCAGCTGCAGATTTCATTGTTCATACGTAGGATTTTCTCAATCGTCTATAGATTCTTTTACTCTTGATGTAGGGAATATAAATGTTTGAATGGTCGATTGTCTTGGATATTTGATTAGATCTTCTCATCTGGCAACTAGTAACTTTACATTTACTTGGCTTGTTGTTATTCATACATGGCTTGTGCTGTAAATTTAATCGATCTATAACATTTGATTTTAGGGGTTTTAGGGATTGCTAGCTAAGTATTGATTTTGGTACACAAGAAGTATATAACATTACATTTCTATTACTTACTGAGACCAATGATTCAATTTTGCACCAAAAGAGTGCAAGGGGAGACACATATATGATGTCAGATTTTTTTAGGGATGGTATTAGTAAACCTGAGGAAATATACAATAATATAAGTTGTAAAATTGGTACTTTGGTTCGCTAACACCATCTCTAAAAAACTTATGAGGCCCCAGATTTATTCTACACATATGAACTATCATCTTTGAACTGTTTCCGCATTCATTATTAGGCCGATGATTGAAATTTGCCCCAAAATTTTGAAGGGGTCGGATGACACACATTTTGTTGGTGTCAGTTTTTTTTAGAGACAGGTGAATGAATCTGAGGCAATGTACACAAATACAATATAGGTTGTTCTTTTGGTACTTTGGTTCATTGACGCTATCTCTGAAGAATATTATGAGGCAATGTACACAAACAAATATAGGTTGTGCTATTGGTACTTTGGTTCACTTAGTTCGTCTCTGAAAAAACTTATGAGGCCCCCAGTTTTATTCTACATTCCTATGAACTATATGATCTTTGAATTGTTATTACATGCATTCATAGTATATAATAAGAATTACATTTCAGTTTCTCACTAAGGCCGATGATTGAAAATTGCCCCAAAATATTGCAGGGTGACACACATTTTTTGGTGTCGTTTTTAAGGGATGGGTTAGTGAACCTGAGGCAGCTACACAAACAATATAGGTTATGTTGTTGGTACTTTGGTTCCCCAACTCCATCTCTGAAAAAATTATGAGGCCCCTGATTTATTCTCATATGAACTATATGATCTTTGAATTGTTTCTGCTATATATCTTATTGTTACCAATGATTGAAATTTGCCCCAAAAGAGAGCCAATACACATTGGTGTCAGATTTTTTCAGGGATGAGTTAGCGAACCCGGGGTAGTGTACAAGAACAATAGGTTGTTCAATGGGTACTTGGTTAGCCAAATCCATCTCTGAAAAATTATGATGCTCCTGATTTATTATCATATGAACTATATGATCTTTGAATTGTTTCTGCTATATATCTTATTGTGGCCAATGATTAAAATTTCCCCAAAAGAGAGGCAGTACATATTTGTGTCGGATTTTTTTAGGGATGAGTTAGTGAACCCGGGGCAATGTACAAGAAAAATAGGTTGTGCAATGGATACTTGGTTCGCTTGCACCATCCCTGAAGAAACTTATGAGGCCGCAGACTTTGTTCTACATATAACTCTGATCCAATCAATTTAATATTGTCTTACATATGTTGTCAATCATATGTATAAGTTTTAAGTTATGTTCTTAAAAATCTACAGGAGGGTTCTGATGACATGGACTCTAGCAAATACTCTAGGAACAACAAGAGCCGCTACGTGTTGAGAAAGTTGCAACGTGGGTAGATACGTTTCCACCATAGGGGGAGACTGTTTTTCCATTCTGTGGCAGAGTCATCGTCTTGGACATTGACAACTTGATCCAGCACGCGGTGGATGTTGTCAAAGGCCGCATGTTTCCCCTGGAGTAGGCTATGCATGCTTCTCTCGCTGCTGCTGCCCTGGCTAAGGCATCTCCGTGCACCTCCTACTGCTTCCCCTGCTTATTTTGTATATGTTAATTATTAACCGATTGCATGTAAGACAATTTCACTCTGGTGGTGATGATTATATATATTAATCTCCTTTATATATGGAGTTCCTTAAAATTATAGTGTTCAATTATATTACTGATCATGCACTAGTACAAACTTGTCCTAGTGATTCTCATGCATACTACCAAATATTTCTAGTGTTCAATTAAATTAATGATCATGCTCATGCACACTACCAAATATTTCTAGTGCATACTACCTAACATTTGAATTATTCAAATTCAAAACAGGTGCACCTTATTGCTTTGTAGCAAGCATGAACCTCATTTTCTCTTAATCCTCTTCAATGTATGAACGTTATTTTTTCTAAGGGACTCAATTTCACTCTTTGATTTATATATGTACTATGCCATATATTTTCTTTGATGTGTGAACCTCATTTGCTCTTAGGACTCTAGCAAGCATGTGTAAAAACCTTTCTTTGTCTTTAAATTATGAATTATTCTCAAAATTTTAGATTAATAAAATCTGAAGTTCTGAATATATCCGGATGTCCGAATATTCACTCAATGAAAATTTTCCTTCAAAGAGTACATGAAAAAAGTTATATTGGTGAAACATTCATAATTAAATAACCAAACGATCTAACTTTGTGATTAAACATTTGAACTAGTCAAATTTATAACACTTGCACATTATTGCTCTGCAGCAATTCGCATGAACACTAGTCGTTATGCCTTTCAGGGTAAAGATCCAAGGTTTATACAACGCAAATTATTTTCTTCAATTTATGAATCTCATTTAGTCTTAGGGACTCAATGTCACTCTAGCAAGCACGTATAAACACTATCCTTTCTTTTCCTCTAAAGTACGAATAATTCTCAAATTTTAGGAAAATCAAAATCTGGAGTTCTGAATATATCCGGAGTTCCAAATATTAGTTTTTTTCAAATTACTAGTCGTCTTAGTCAGGGAAGTTCTTGGTGGAAAATTATGAAATATCCAGAGAACGGATGTTCTTAGATACGTTTTCCATTTGCAGTCGTCTGAGGCTAGTAATTGGCGGCAAATATCTGAAAATATTTGGACAAACATTTCAGATATGTGCCAGTTTTGTTCTTCTCCGCCCACCCGGTCCACTGTCCACCGCATCCAGTCCCTTGCCTCTCGACCACCGCCGCCTTCGGTCCCTCGCAGTGCGGACGCTCTCCCTCGCCTCTGAGGACCCCCTTCTGTAGGGGTTCGTAGCATGGAAAACAAAAAATTTCTATCGCATACAAACAAACAAGCCAAGATCTATCTATTAGATTGTAGCAACGAGTCGATGGAATAACTTACCCTCGAAGATTCCAAAGCGGTTAACGAGAGAAGATTCTCGTGGGTGATGTAGTCGTACTCTTTCCGATCTCAAGATCATGTAGACGATCCTTCCTGCGTTAAAGGCGCTCCTGCAGCCGGTCACATCGTTCGGTACTTCGAAGACCTTCCTCTCCTTGTTCCAAAGCAGCGGAGGTTGTAGCACTCTCTCGCGATTCCGCAGACAACGGCGTGGTACCTAAGTAGAGGGAGATCCAGGCTTCGCTTAAGCCGAGCGAGTATGGTGGAGTATGAGAGAGCTATTAGTGGTCTAGAGATTAGACACACCAATTAGAAGGCTCTAAACCGAAGGCTAGGGCAATTAGAAGCTCTAAACCAAAACGGCTCTAAACCGGAGATTAGAGGATAGGAACTTGTGTGTCTAGAGGAGGAGGCCCTTCCCCTCCTTTTATAGGTGAGAGGGCGGACAAGGGAGGGAGTCCTCCCAAGTCGGCCTTGGTTGGCCCGGCTTGAGGGACTCCTCCCTAAGTCGGTTCCAACCACCTCTTGCTTGTTTCACAGTTTCTGCTTCCCACAGCTCGCTTTCCACAGCTCTGTTTTAGCCGTTTGACTTTCAAACCGGCGTTTGACTTTTCAGTTTTGGAACAGCAAGAACACTTAGTACATGATGCAATCATTCAATATGTAATGACACATTCATGTACCCTCCCCCCCGGAGTGCCGGACAATCCGGAACCTTCTAGAACATTCCTGATGAAAACACCGGAATCATTCTCGAACTCCGAAACGGGACTTTCCTTATATGAATATTATTATCCGGACCATTCCGGATCACCTCGTGATATCCCGGATCCCATCCGAGACTCCGAACAACATTCGGTCTCTTTCTCATAATACCATAACTACTCAAACAACGTCGAATCCTTAAGTGTGTCTCCCTACGGTTCGTGAATTATGCGGACATGATCGAGACACTTCTTCGAACAATAACCAATAGAGGAATCTGGAAATTCATATGGCTCCCACATATTTCTACGATTACTTTGCGATTGAATGAACCACTTACATACGATACCAATTTCGCTTTGTCTCACGATAGTTTACTTATCCGAGGTTATGATCGCTTGTGATCTCTCGCATACCTTGTTCAACCTCGTTCGATAAGTACTCTTTTCTCGTTCCGTGATATGTGATCCCTTGTGAGCAGTCACATGCTTGCAAGCTAATTGGATGACATTCCACCGAGAGGGCCCAGTATATCTATCATCATATGGATGGACAAATCCACTCTTGATCCATGTGTTTCAACCAATACTTTCCAAACACTCAATGCCACCTTTATAGCCACCCATTACGGTGTGGTGTTTGATGTCATCAAAGCATCCATCCGTAAAGGTGATATGCATGATCTCATGGTCGAAGGAATTAGGTTACTATGTATCAGAAAGCATATAGCAATTGAACTATTTAAATGACTTGATATTTATGCTACGCTTATCTATAGGAGTATGTCCATCACATCATTCTCCTAATGATATGATCCTGTTGTTAATAACATCTCTATGTTCATGATCAAGAAACCATGATCATATATTAACCAACAAGCTAGTTTAACAAGAGGCTTTACTAGGGACTCTTATTTTAGTTTACAAATCACACAAGTATTAATGTTTCTGGTTAATACAATTATAGCATGATATGTAAACATTTATCATAAGTGTGAAGATATGATAATAACCACTTTATTATTGCCTCTTGGGCATATCTCCAACAGTCTCCCACTTGCACTAGAGTCAATAATCTAGTTTCAAACCTTTGTGTATATAACACCTATGGCTTTCCGGTGTTGTATGTACACGATTGCTAGTGGTCAACTGATCTCCGGATCTGACACTTCCAGGTCCGTGTGTAATTGCATGTCTCTGCGTCTTCACGCATCACTCATTCTCTAATGAGATGGCTTTGTATAAATTTGGTCTTTCGGTGTGACCTTTAGTTCTTTGGGGTTAAAACATGTTGATAATATTGTCGCACAATATATCTTCATAGTATTATCCCTCTGTGAACTACACCTAGTTTGATAACAAACTACTTGACACAAATGCCCTCTTTTGCTGCCATAATAGCAGTCATATACTTAGCCTTTTGTTGTAGTATCTGTCACAATGTCTTAACTTTGGAACTCATCCAAATCCATTATGGAACTCACTTTCCATTATATTGTGCCACCCTTAGTTTAGATTGAGATAAACTTAATTTGTACTTTGTGAACAAGCTAGTATCAATGCAGTACTTTTACAATGAACTAACCATCTATTTGTCACTTCTACAAATAATATACTCTTAGTTCTTCCAAAAGATCATAAGAATATCCTTACTATTGTCCAATGATCATCTTACGAATCATTCTGGTATATGCTCACAACATTTAGAGCACAGGACATATCTGGATTTGTACATATCACAGTATGATTGATATAAATACTCTTTGTGATTTCATACATCAAGTATCAATCTATACTTGATTATTTGTTTCACTTTACCAAATGTCAATACACTTGAATATATCATCAACATTGAACTCTTTCAATCCTTTCTGTGCGACAAGAACCTTTTCTTGTAGTTTCTATATTGAACTCATTCAATATCTCGTCTATGTACTTCTGGCACAACCGTATTAGCGTCTATTGATGCCTAATATTTGGGTTTTGCCTAAGTCTTTCATCGGGATGAAATTCTTAATATGTGTTAATAAAAGATACATTATTTCCAATCAACAATATGTCTTCCACATAATGTATTAGAAACATGTCTTAGCGCTCCCACTTAATTTCTTGCAAATGCAAGCATCTTCATTGTCTCTGATGAAATTAAACTCTTTTAACAGTTTCATCATAGTGAAGATTCCAACTCCGCTATGCTTACTTCAACCATTGAAGTTTGCATATGTTTTTAGCATCCCTTGAATTTAACAAAAACCCTTTGGACCGTGTCATGCACACGTCCTTGGTAACCCTTCTATTAGAAGAACTTGTTTTTGTTTATCCAACTATCATATAACAAAATTATATGTAGTGGTTGCTACATTAATCCGTCTAGACTAAATATCACTATGAAAGATCAAATCTTGTCATAGTCAACCCTTGAACATTGTTGTGAACTCTTTCCCAACATGTCGACCATTTCATATATGAAACATCCATGTCTATTTCTTTATAGATCCAAACATAACTGTAAGGTCTTACACCTTTTTCGAGGGTCCTTCAAGTTCAAAACTTGATTTCTCATGAATGGAACTATCACGGATTTTATGGCTTCAAGCCATTTGACGGAGTCAGGGCCCATCACCGCTTCTTTGCATGTAGTCGGTTCATTATTCTCAAATAATGATTCAACCCTCAAATCTTGGTATTTGATTGTTCATCCGACCTACTTGTTTCAATAGGAACTTGGATCTCCGTGACCACAACCTTTGAGGTACGTGAGCCATGAGCTTTGTTGCTGCCTCCGGAACACTTTTCGGCGCTGCGCAACTTTGCACATACAGCTAAGGTTCTTTTAACCTTATCAAAGTTCTATTTTCCTCCCACTTAACTTTTCACGAAAAATTCTTTCTCAAAGAAACTTGACGTTTTAAGTGACAAACACTTTTGTCTCCGATGTTATGGAGGATTACTTATGATTATTCAAATAACATACAAAGACAGGTTCATCCGACTTTGGTTGCAAACATCTTTCTTATGCATAGCATACCAATGTTTAAGAAAGGACAACTTGGGTTTTATCCCAAACCATAACTTTATATGGTGTCATTTCAACGGATTATGATGGAGCTCTTTTCAGTGAAAAAACGGTAATCTCTAAAGCTTTTAATCTTTAAAATATAATGGCAGTTTTATGAATTATACCTTTGATCTTACCATGTCAAACAAGGTTTAATTACATATCTCGAACGTTCCATACTCTTATGGTGTTTCGGAAATGCAAATCCACGGAACGATTCCTTAAATCTTAGGTATTATGCTAAACTTTGTAACTCAAATATCTTCCTTTATGATCTTTATCATAAACTGTTTATATTCTTGTTACAATGATTTTGCACTTCATCTTGAATGTCTTTGAACTTTTCAAATATTTCACACTTCATCCTTATTAAGTAAATATTCATATATTCACTCAAATTTTCGGAGAAAGCATATGAAGTTGAAATCCATCGCTCTTGACTACACATAATGGATTTCGTACAACAATATGTACAAGTTCCAATAAGCTAGTCATTCGTTCCCTTTTGGCCTATGAACGAAGTTTTAGTTATCTCTAGGAAAGTTTCACAAGCGTCATTTGATCAAAAATCAGAAGACTCCAAAATTCCATCCACATGGAGTTTCTTCATGTTTTCTTTCCATTATAATTTAAACGGCGATGTCACTTCCTAAGTGATCTTTCAATCAATTTGTCTTTCGACATTTTTAGCACTAGTTTTATGGATGTGATTTCTCCAACGAGATTTCTGAATCATCCATCTTTTATGGATTACGGTAATTTATTTGAACAACCCTTTTGTTCTCATAATACCTGATAAAACAAATCTTGAAGGCAAGCTTTGATGTTTAACGAGCAACACAATAACCCTTTATTTGTTCTCGATGACCATCATAACATATCCTTTTGCTAGTTACTAAGGCCATTGTAGTTCATGAATTGTATTGTTTCGTATGACGATTCACACCAACAAATTCAGTATCAAATACTTGAGAACCACATTGTTTAATAAGCAAAGAATATAGCCATAACATGTATATCATCTATATACTTAAGCTGAACAATTCTAGTCTTTTCCTTTCTACATATATTTATGAGATTCTCTTTCAAGATTTCCTTTTACATTTGAAAGAATCTATCAACATCAATAGTGGAATCATACATATGACATATAGTCCAAAGCGTGTATGATTAAATACCAATGTCTTTGGACTTGCACTTTGAAGTAGATCACCATCATCAAATATTTGGTGTTCTTTCAAATTCCTTTCTTTAGTAATCTCTTGGTGTAGTAAACATTTTACCTACATCAAATATTCACCCTATCATGGAATCGCCCATGATCAAGCTACTTAGCTTATAACGATGAATTATGAGTATAATGTTGCTATCCAAAACCTTTTGGAGGATTAGGACAACAAGTGTCTCCAACCTTTCGCAAATTCTCATCAAATATGAGAACATGACTTTAGCCATATTATACTCTATCATGTTGCAACCAAAACTTATTTTCAGATATCACAATATCTTCCACACATCATGGTTTCTGAAACAACTCTTTCAGATCCTAGATAACCTTGATATTAAGACAATCCTTTGAATATCAAGAATCATGGAGACAAACATGATACTTATATACTAACACTTGGAATCGTTACTCTTGATTTAATACTAATTATTAAACTTAATGGAGTAACCGGAACTTACTGAAAGTTTGCAATAGGACTTTTAAACTTTAGATTAACACTTCAAAACAATACGATACCAGTTCGTAAAGTAACTAACCAGAATTCTATAGTTCTATCATCTCAATTATAACTAAGCGCAAGGTGGTAAACGGATACCAATGACTACAACAACTATGCAAATTCACTTTGATTTAGTTTATGATAAATTGAGTTCTAATTAATAATTAAATTAATCTAGGTGAACTCCCACTCAAAACAATATCCTCACATTGTTTTAGTGATCACGAACCAAATCCACCACATTAAAACCGATCATCACGAGAGTTGATATAGCTTCAATGGCGAACAATCAACATGTTCATCATATCTACTATATGACTCATGCTCTCCCATTCGGTACTCAGTGTTCACGAGGCCATGTACATGCTAGGCTCGTCAAGATCAAACCTTAGTTTACGCATGAGCAAATCTGGCTTGCTCACGTTGTATACACTTGCGTAATCTAACACACCCGATCATCACGTGGTGCTTCGAAACAACAAGCTTTAGCAACGGTGCTAACTAAGGGTGAACACTTTATGACTTGAAATTCATGTGCATGAGGGATCATCTTATAATGCTACCGTCGTCTACTAAGCAATACAAGATGCATAAAGGATTAACATCACATGCAATTCAATAATATGTGATATGATATGGCCTTTCTTCTTTGTGCTTCCGATCTCCATATTCTAGCACGAACATGATCTCCATCATCACCGACATTGCATCAAGGTCAATGATGCTTCTACATGGTTGTCGTCCACCGGCTTCAACTATTACAACTACTTTGAATAGACACGCGGGTCTTAACAGAATTTAAAGACAACCATATGGCTCCTGCCGGTTGCCAACTTACAATAAGGAACATTGCATACATCATATATAATCACAATCATGGCCATATCACATCACAGCACACCCCTACAAAACAAAGTTAGACGCCTCTAATTTTCTTTGCATGTTTTACGTGGTTTGGGGCTTTCAATAAGTGTCGTTCTAACTTACGAACAAGAACCACAACATTGATACTAGTATTGTCAATCACCGTTGTAAATTGAATCTTAACTATGCTAGGAAAGCAGGCACCATAAAGCCACTTATGCAATACAAGTTGCATGTCAAGCGTGGAGCAAGTCTCATGAACGATGTCATGTAAGGTTAGCCCGGGCCGCTTCATCCCAACATACCGCAAGATGCAAAGTACACAAAAAGCAATCGACAATAAAAGCATCAACGCCCACAATGACCATTGTGTTCTACTGCAATGCAAAGATCTACATATAGACACGGCTCGATACCCTTTGTAGGGGTTCGTAGCATGGAAAACAAAAATTTCTATCGCATATAAAAAAAAACCAAGATCTATCTATTAGATTGTAGCAACGAGTCAATGGAATAACTTACCCTCGAAGATTCCAAAGCGTTAACGAGGCGATTCTCGTGGGTGATGTAGTCGTACTCTTTCCGATCTCAAGATCATGTAGGCGATCCTTCGGCTGCGTTAATGGCGCTTCATGATCGGTCACACGTTGACTCGGCGAAGACCTTCCTATCCCTTATTCCAAAGAGGCGGAGGTTGTAGCACTCTCCTCGCGATTCCTAAGAAGACAATGGCGTGTACCGAAGTAGAGGGAGATCCCGCAGGCTTCGCCTTAAGCCGGGAGTATGGTGGAGTATGAGAGAGCTATTAGTGGTCTAGAGATTAGACACACCAATTAGAAGGCTCTAAACCGAAGGCTAGGGCAATTAGAAGCTCTAAACCAACGGCTCTAAACCGGAGATTAGAGGATAGGAACTTGTGTGTCTAGAGGAGGAGGCCCCCTCCTTTTATAGGTGAGAGGGCGGCCAGGGAGGAGTCCCTCCCAAGTCGGCCTTGGTTGGCGCCTTGGACGGACTCCTCCCCAAGTCGGTTCCAACCACCTCTTGCTTGTTTCCACAGTTTCTGTTTCCCACAGTTTCTGTTTTCCACAGTTTCTGTTTTAGCCTTTTGACTTTCAAACCGCGGTTTGAATTTTCAGTTTTGGAACAGCAAGAACACTTAGTACATGATGCAATCATTCAATATGTAATGAAACATTCATGTACCCTCCCGGTCTTGGGACAATTCGGAACCTTCTAGAACATTCCGATGAAAACACCGAATCATTCGAACTCAAAGCGGGACTTTACTTATATGAATCTTATTCTCCGGACCATTGGGATCACCTCGTGATATCCCGGATCCCATCCGAGACTCCGAACAACATTCGGTCTCTTTCTCATAATACCATAACTACTCAAACAACGTCGAATCCTTAAGTGTGTCTCCCTACGGTTCGTGAATTATGCGGACATGATCGAGACACTTCTCTGAACAATAACCAATAGAGGAATCTGGAAATTCATATGGCTCCCACATATTTCTACGATTACTTTGCGATCGAATGAACCACTTACATACGATACCAATTTCCCTTTGTCTCACGATAGTTTACTTATCCGAGGTTATGATCGTCGGTATCTCTGCATACCTAGTTCAACCTCGTTACCGATAAGTACTATTTTCTCGTTCCCGTGATATGTGATCCCTTGTGATCCATTCACATGCTTGCAAGCTAATTGGATGACATTCCACCGAGAGGGCCCAGAGTATATCTATCCGTCATATGGATGGACAAATCCCACTCTTGATCCATGTGTTTCAACCAATACTTTCCAAACACTCAATGCCACCTTTATAGCCACCCGGTTACGGTGTGGTGTTTGATGTCATCAAAGCATCCATCCGGTAAAGGTGATATGCATGATCTCATGGTCGAAGGAATTAGGTTACTATGTATCAGAAAGCATATAGCAATTGAACTATTTAAATGACTTGATATTTATGCTACGCTTATCTATAGGAGTATGTCCATCACATCATTATCCTAATGATATGATCCTGTTGTTAATAACATCTCTATGTTCATGATCAGGAAACCATGATCATATATTAACCAACAAGCTAGTTTAACAAGAGGCTTTACTAGGGACTCTTATTTTAGTTTACAAATCACACAAGTATTAATGTTTCCGGTTAATACAATTATAGCATGGTATGTAAACATTTATCATAAGTGTGAAGATATGATAATAACCACTTTATTATTGCCTCTTGGGCATATCTCCAACACCTTCGTCATCCACATAGGTATGCGTGAAAACCAAACCCCCAAAACCCCAAAACCCCAAATCAGCAGCTTCGGTTGAGGAATTTTGCCATTTTGCTTCTCGGATTTAAGGTTCGGGGTTACCGAGATGCAAAGACCCGACAACGCAGTCGGGAGATCCTCCCCCAGCCGGCCTGCATCTGTCCCAACTCTTTTCTCCTTGTATAAATCTCAAAATCTGTAATTGTCACTTCTAGCAAATAGAGATTTAATTGTCACTTCATTGGTCTCTGTGTATCTATTTTAATTGTCACTTCATTAGTCTGCTTGCATCTTGATTTTATTAAGATGCTCTCTATATGTATTTATTTAACAAGTGGGAACCTGCAGTGACGATGCAATATCTCTATCTAGCAACGACAGTTTTCGCTTTATCTTTGGTGGTTTTGATTTCCAGTCATCAGATGAAGAGCCCACAGAGATGATTGAGTTTAGAGGTATCAAAAGAACATCAAAATTGCAGTCATCTGTTTTGTATGCGTTTAGACGGTAGACACTGATTTGTTGTTGTATCAGGGCCTCAACACAAGGGGACACTAATTTTGATAAGTAGAGCCTTTTTGGAAACGGCATGTATCTGAAATAAGTTCATGTAGACTTCCTCTTAGACTCGTGTGAACCCGAATTTCCACCATAAATCAAGTACTACATCTACAGACTGCCCTATTCAACTGTCATGAAAAAAGTGCAAGCTGATAAGATGATATATTCTTGATAATGTTATCAATAACTAGCTACCACTACTAGGGAAAATCCTACTCGATGAGCAAATGAAAAGTCAGTAGAGTCGCACTGGGGATGCACCTCGAGCGCCACGGCTCAAGTATTTGTTATGGGAGGCGCATCTTGCATGCACCTTGTATAAGCTACATATGCGAGGCGCATATCAATATGCGCCTCCTATAAACATATTGATATGTGCCTCGCATATGTAGCTTATACAAGGCGCATGTGTAATGCGACTCTAGTAAGTTTACAGATGCGCCTCAAATAGCAATTTGAAATTTCAAAAAAAAGTTGGACAGATCTGGCCGGAGGTGGGGGTCATCGGAGGAGGGCTAGGCTAGGCCGGAGGTGGGTGGACGAGGGGGCTCGTAGTCATCGGAGGAGGGGGTAGCTGTAGGAGGTCACCGGGGTGGTCATCGGAGGAGGAGGAGGAGCTCACCGGGGTATAGGAGGAGGAACTCACCGGGGTAAAGGATGAGGAGGTCACCGGGGTAGAGGAGGAGGAGGGCTCACCGGGGTGGAGGAGGAGGAGCTCACCGGGGTAGATGAGGAGGATGAGGAGGAGCTCACTGGGGTAGAGGAGGAGGAGGGAGGAGCTCACCGAGTGGAGGAGGAGGAGGAGGAGCTCAACAGGGTGGAGGAGGAGGAGGGAGGATCTCACCGAGTGGAGGAGAAGAAAGAGGGAGGAATAAGGGGAAAAGAAGGAGAGAAGAAGTGGATGGAGGAAAAGTGTGGAGGAGAGGAAGAGGAGTAAAGGAGAAAAGAGAGGGAGAAGGAGCGCCTGCGGGATTCAAATCCCCCCCTTTTTATTTTTTGCAAAAAAAACTTCTTTCCGCCATAACTTTTTACTTTTTTCAAATTTGAGGAATCTGTAAAATCTTTAAATTCGAGTAGGAAATTTCAAGACAATCATTTTGATCTATTAAACTTTTTTTCCGACATCGTATGCAAAAGTTATGGCCATTTTACCGTTACATGACCTATTTTTGCAAAATACATCGAAATTCATGTTTTTCAATTTTGTCTACAACTATACCCTAAAATATAACTACATATCAAAGGAATTATTTTTTAAAAGTTTTATCATTTTTATTTATTTTTTAGAAAACTTAAAAGGCGATCCACGGCAGGGGGATATGTTTACTCGAGGCGTATCGCATTAGATATGCGCCTTGTATACATAAAATACCTGAGGCGCATCTCGAGTGTTTGGCGCCTGCCACCCCTGGGCCCACATCACTTACTCGATGTGCATGTCACAATGATGCGCCTCCAATATTGAAAAATACTCGAGGTGCATATCTGCCAGTGTGCCTTCTATATTGTGGCACCTACCACCACTAGGCCCACCCACCTTACTCGAGGCGCATCTGCTCCATATGCGCCTCGAGTAGTTGAGGGTCTACTCAAGGCGCATATGGACTAGATGCACCTCGAGTAAGGGGGCAGCCAGATCTAGTCCGTACATGCAATATAGGAGACACATCCCTCAAGAATGCGCCTCTAGTATTAATATATAGGAGTCGCACCGTTTAGACATGTGCCTTGTATATTTAGTGAAGTCGCATGTTTGAGGGATGTGCCTCCTATAAGCATGACTCCTATAGGATTTTCCCTAGTAGTGTACCCTGTGATATTTAAATACTTTTAGTAATCACAAGCATGCTAATTCTTCAATTCTTTGTACTTGCTTAGAAATTGGAGGTGAGTTCACAAGTAAATACCTAAAGAATCTCCTTGATGAACCTATTTATGTCTATGTTTGGCAAATGAAGAGCAAAAATCCAAAGGTGGTTAGGATGAAGATGGGAGTTGGGTAAAATGCAATCTTGACGACTGGATGGGATAAGGTTGTGAGAAGATTCAACCTAAAGCAGGATAGCATTGTAATTTTTTGCTTTGATGAAAAATATAATGGAGAGGTACATATTCTGGTTCAGCAACTTCCATGGGGTGGCCCATTATAAATGCAATGCTGGTTTCTTATAGAGTACTAATTATGCTAGCCGGTTGATTTATGTAATGCACTTTGTATGTACTGTCATAATGTGTAATGGCTAAATTTGTATGGATTTCCCCAACTATATATATCTGGCTAATGTTTATCGCGATCGAGCTGCTATACATATATATGTTCTTGAGTTAATCTGTCTATCTGGCTGATGAATCATGATTATGTGTCATGTCAGCTATGATCGAGTTCGAATTAGCATGCTGCTATTAAAATGGTTTACACACAATTGAGATGGTCACTTTAAAAATCCGCTTCGAGGCACACTAGATTTGGAGACAGTCTCTGTTAGAATCTGACTCAGGTGGCCTCACTGTTGGAGACGGTCCCCAGTACATGCCGTGTGAGGTTGAGGAGTTCTTGCAAGCGGTCATAAATATTGGACGTCTCCAGCTCGTACATGTTAGAGGCGTTTTCTTTTTTTGTACCGTCTGAGGTTGCGTATCTTAGAGCCGCAAAGAAAAATCGGCTCAGGTGGTGTGATGTTAGAAGCTATGCGCTTGAGCCGGAACGAGAAACCGTCCGAGGCCTATGAAAAATTACGTCTCTACGTAACGAGTTTGTACTAGTGGAGCCTCCAATTGAGTTATGGAGTTTGCCACAAGGTTTGTGTAAAGGTTTTGGTTTCCGCCTTCGACGCCACAGATTAGTGAACTAACCTTTGTGGTTGTTCACCGGTGAAAGGGCATTTCCCTCCATAAGTGTCTTTTGGTTTTTTTTGACAATACAAGTGAGTTTAATAGTGTTTTAAGTGTTTTAGGTGCATTTGATGAAAAGCAAAAGGTGGTGACCGACCCCTCAAAAGTGAAACGATTGAGAAGATTTTCTATGGATTTTCTAGTTGCTTAAGTCATAAAAACCATACTATCAATAGGGGGCTTTCTTTGGAAGGTTCATAGGAAATCAAATCATGCACAAACCTAGCCTTCCCATATGAGTTTTGGAGGATAACCCCCCGAAATCCTATTGCTGCTACTCACCTAGTACGAAGACTCAGGCATGTTAGGCCTAGAGGCTCCAACCCATGTGTCCGGTGCTCAGCTATCCAAGCTCCTAGTATTATCCCAGAGAATCCATCTTTGGGTCACCGGGCAAAGCTACTCAAGCTTCTATAGCCTGTTCGGAGACTCCGGTCAGGCTGGAGATTCTGCTCCCCGCCGACCGGAGACTCTAGAGTAAACGAGCTGCAACGACTTGTTTTAGTGGGTACTTATATAAAGTAACTTTATTATACATTGGGTTGTTGCGACTTCCACTCTCTCTCCTCCATTACTGTTGAGTTCAATCTTGCTAGTTCTCTCTCCCTAGCTACTAGAAATTTATGTCCTTTAGGGAATCAAGGGAGAAGACCTAGATCTACACTTCCATGAAGGGAAATGATTCTCCCACGCTTTCCATTGAGGAACTTGTTACTCTTGAGTTATTGAAACCCTAGACGGAATAGGTCACCTCCAGAGCTCGTTCTTTGTGTTGTGAAGCTTCCGGGTCAAGTTGGGTGACTCCAATTGAGTTGTGGAGAGTGCCCTAACAAGTTTATAATGGTTTCGGTCATCACCTTCAAGGCCACTACTTAGTGGATCGTGTGCCCGTCTTTGTGGTGCGCTCACGGGAGAATAGGGTGAGGCCTTTGTGGTGCTGGTAGACTTTGTGGCACCACACCCCTCCAACATAGACACACTTCCCCTCAAAAGGAAGAAACTACGAGAATAGATCCCCGAGTCTACCTTGCGGTTATCTCATACCAGACCACGAGGCTTAGCACATAATAGTCAAAATTTGTGGGACCTATAAATATAGGCCTTCTTCCCTAAAAAGAAGCTTCCTATTTTATATCTCGGCTCCATTGATCTTCACGCTCTATCCTTCTAGTTCTCCCACCATAGAAATCCAAACATCTTGATCTTTTGGGATTTGGTGGAGATCTAGATCTAGGGTTTTACCAAAGCAAAGTTGATTCCCCCTTGGTTTCCTTAGTGCAGCTTGTTACTCTTGGTTTCCTTATTGTATCATGTTTGCTTGCTTGTGCATTGCACATGGATTTTCACCAAGTTGCATATCTAGAAAATCTACTTTCTTGTAAATCCTAAATTCCAAAAGGAATTAAAATCTTTTAATCGCCTACACCCTCCCTTAGTCGATCATACCGATCATTCCAGAATCGATTGGGTTTGCGTACACGTCGGCAAGGGAGGACAATGGAGTACACGGTGAGGCGTCCGCGTCGTATCCTCGCAAACACGGACCATATGTGCAATGGGAATGAGTCCGCGTGGATTGAAAACAGACATGCCACGAATTAGGTCGCTGTGTTGGGTCATGTCCCTTTGTCAGACATATCCGGGTCAAATGGATCTCGTTGGAGATGCCCTGAATCGAATAAATGTTTTGCGGCATGCATCTCCAACAATGAGAAGAAAATTAGATACAAGTTGTATCTTTTTATCCTTTTAGGTCGGCTCGCGGAGAGAGAGCGACGCAAGATACTCTCCCCTATGACCCAATCCGTCTGGTACATCTTAGTTGTCCTCGAAACAGGCATACGCCCAGCTTTATAAATAAAGCAACAACCATACAATATCCAGACTACAGAAGAAGTAGCAACAAACACAAAGTCCACAACACACACTCAGCACCACACAAAGCCTAGCACACACAGATACAGACACACCCAAAGATGTGCTCAAGGACCGGCGGGGGAAGCAAGTTGGCGCGCCGCCACAATAAGGTGCTCTATCATCCCGTCCAGTCGCGCCCTGTCTCGCTGTCTACTCAACGGGTACCACTGCAGCAAAAAAGCCATAAATTTGAAGGTCGAGTCAGAGGCACGGCGAAGAAAGACACGCTCAATGACCATCTTATTGCGTATGTTCCATAGAGTCCAGGTCATCCCTGCAAACATGAACCAGAAGAGGCGCCTCCTCCTGCCGGTCCGGTTTGCATTGGCTTCCAGGAACTCCCCCAGGTCTGCGGCCTGCCATGACGGCCCCAGAGCCTCATGGGTGAAGTTCCACAAGAAGCGAGCAGCGGGACAGGAGAAAAAAATGTGGTGCCCCGTTTCTAGGACCGCACAAAGAGGACAAAGGCAATTCCCAGGGCCCTGCCGCTTGGCTACCTCCACCCCTGAGGGAAGCCGATCGCGCAACAACTGCCAAAGGAAGATCTTAATCTTCAGAGGAAGGGGCGCCTTCCACAGATGGGAAGTCCACGGAATGGACGGCCCACTAAACAGGGCCCGATACATGGACCCCACCGAGAAGCTGCCCGAAGGCGACAACTGCCAAGACATACTATCTAGGGATAGGGAATGGGGCAGCGGGAGGTTGTCCTGAAGTCCCTCCCAGGCCGCCCGCTCGACACCCCCTAGGTTACGGCGAAACGTAACTTGCCTGACCCTTTCCTGGAAAGCATCAGCCACCAAGAGCAGGGGATCCGTGCAAACCGCGAACTGCTCGGGGGCCTCAAGGCATAAGGGGCGCCCACCGACCCACGGGTCAAGCCAGAAGACGGTATTCCTCCCATTTCCAACGGAAATGGTAAGCCCCTTCCGGATCGCTGGCTTAATGTCCTGGATGGCTCTCCAAAACTGAGAGCCCTCCCGACGTTCATAGGCCAGAAGCGGCCGCCCACACAAATACTTAGCTTTGATCAGCTGCAGCCACAGGCCCCCATCGTCCGTCAAGATCTGCCAGACCCAACGCAGCATGAGGGCCACATTCATATGGCGAGAGGAAATGATCCCTATGCCCCCTAGATCCTTGGGGGCGCAAATGTCCGCCCACTTAACCATATGGTACTTTTGGTGGCCATCCGTTGCCATCCAAAAGAACCGATAAAGCTCCTTATCAAAGTTGGCGTGGACGCCTTCCTGCAAGATATACATCCCATGATATACATGGGAAGGCTGGATAAGCAGGCGTCAATGAGGATGGTCTTGCTCCCTTTGGAGGTAAACCTGCTTTGCCATGGTTCAGATTTCGTCTAAAACCGACTCATAAGGGGCTCCAGATCTCTAGAGAGAATCCTGGTGTCCCTGACTGGCATCCCCAGGTAGTTCATGGGGAAGGTTGCCAGCCGACAATTCAAGTTATCCGCAATCCTCTGCTGAGAGTCCAAGGGATATCCCAACACCATCACTTCGCTCTTATCGAAATTAATTTTGAGGCCCGACATGGCCTCAAAGCACATGAGCAAGAATTTCAGGTTGATGATATCCTGCTCCGATCCCTCCACCATAAGCATGGTGTCATCTGCATATTGGAGGTGGGTGACACCCCCTCCCGGGATAAGGTGCCCCACCACACCTGAGATGTGGCCGGAAATCTTGGCTTTCTCCATGATTTTCGCCAGGGCATCCACCACGGCATTAAATAATATTGGGGAGATCGGGTCCCCTTGTCTCACCCCACACGTGGGTTTGAAATAGGGACCAACCTCCCCATTGATGTTTATTGCCGTGTTCCCGCTCATGATGATCTGCATGATCCACCCGATCATGCGATCATCGAGGCCCCTGCGTTGGAGGACTTGGTGAAGAAAGGCCCAGTCTAGCCTATCATACGCCTTCTGGAAGTCAAGCTTCAGAAAGACGCCCCGCTGGCGCCTCACCTTCACTTCGTGAATAATCTCGTGGAGAGCCAAGATCCCATCATGAATGAATCGGCCTTTAAGGAAGGAGAACTGGTATGGGTGGGTTAGGCGCTCCATGAGTGGCGCCAACCGACGCGCACACACCTTGGACATAATCCGTTGGATTACATTGATAACCGTGATCGGCCTAAACTGCCGAATGTTCGTGGCTCCCATCACCTTGGGTATCAAGGTAATCACGCCAAAGTTTAAACGTGACATCACGAGAGTACCAACGTAAAGCTCCTGAAACATAGGCATGACAAACCCCTGTAAACAGTCCCAGAATTTCTGAAAGAACAGTACAGGGAGGCCATCCGGGCCCGGGGCCGAGTTGGCCTTCATCTCCATGATGGCCAGCTCCACCTCTGCTGACAAGAACGGGAGCGAGAGCTCCAAGTTCTCCGTGTCGGATACCCTGGCCCTCTCTGGCCAGAAGTCTCCGGCTAACGCGACCCCAGACCGGGGGCCAGCAGAGAAAAGCTCCTTATAGAAGGAGTAGATATGGGAGGTGATATCTCTCGCTTCCTCCAAGAGATGACCCCCCTCCCAGAGGCAGGGGATGGAACATTTCCTACGCATGCCATTAGCAATGGCATGGAAGTAAGCCGTGTTCGCATACCCTTTGAGGAGCCAGTTTTGACGGCTCCGCTGCCGCCAAAACGTCTCCTCCCCCCGAAAAATCTCCATAAGGGAATCCTCCAACGCATAGCGTTGGAGCCATTCCTCCATCGAGAGCCAACCGTGTCGGCAGTCCGATCTATGTCCTGGATGGACGTGAGGAGTTCCCCTTTCCTGCGCCGCAGCTCAGCACCAAGGTTAGCTCCCCACCCACGCATGAACTGACGGGCCATCAGAGCACAGAAGTGCCAAACATCCACCGTCGTGCGGGCCCTCGGAACCGACCCAGCCGCTGCATTCCATTTGGCCTGGACCATCTCCCCAAACCCCGGCTGCTAGAGCCAGAAGTTCTCGAAGTGGAACCGGTTGGGCTTCGGCGGGGGGCCACCACCCGTCGAAAGAAGGAGCGGGCAATGGTCTGAACCAACCCTCGTGACCGCCCGCAGCGAGCACATGGGGTATGCCATTTCCCACTCAACCGATACTAGAACCCGATCCAGCACACTCCTGATCGGGTCCACCCGGTTGTTAGACCAGGTATACCGGCCCCCCACACGGGGTATCTCCCGCAACGCGAGGTCAACGATGCAGTCATTGAACATACGCATCCTAGGCCGATCCACGTGTTCCGAGCTCTTTTCTTCTGGGGAGCGAATAAGGTTAAAGTCCCCAACCACCACCACTGGACTAGTGCATCTCCCCACCTTGGCTGAGAGTTCAGCCAAGAAACCAGGGGAGCGGCGATGGTCCGCAGGGCCATAGACAATGATCACCTCCCAACTGAGATTAGATTGTCTATGGGTGAGTAGCATACTCACGAAGAATTCCCCACGGTCCATGTCATCCACTTCGAAAGTATCCTCCTTTGCGCCTAAGAGGATACCTCCGGAGTGGCCGTTGGCCAGCAACCAGTGCCAGGCAAACTTGTGGCGGCTCAAACCCTGCAGCTCAGGAATCGTGAAGTCTTGACGAATCGTCTCCCGAAGGCCCACAATGTCGACATCCTCTTGTCTCAAGTAGTCACGCAGCTGTTGTCTGCGGCCAACGTTCCCAAAGCCCCGGATGTTCCAATCTAATAGGAATATCGGGCGACTCATTGGGGAACACTATCAGGGGTGGTCCCCTTACGGGGGACAGATTGGGCCCTACCTCCAGTCGAGGGCCTGGACACTGGTTTGGGAGGTCTTCCTCTCTTCCCCCCCCCCGCCTGGGGAGTCTGGAGAGGGGCCTCCACAATCGATGGGCGAGGTGGGCTGCCTCCCCTAGTCACAGGGCCCTGCAGCCCTGTGCTAGAGGTGGCACGGAGACTGGCCTGCTTCTCTTGCTCCGCCTGAGCACGAGAAGCCGCCAGCACCCCGTCATAGACCTCCTTCGCCTTCAGTGCCACAATCTGCTCCAAGCGTGGGCTGCGCTCCCCGCGGAACACGATCCCACTATCCCTGGCCACAATAGCTAATTGCTCCTCGGGAACATCTGCCAAAACCGAAAACCTAGACCCGTAAGAAGAAGGGCAGGTAGGGGAAGAGCACGGGGGGCAAGACATACCTGGGTCAAGGTTGCGAGATGCCGCCAGCGCCTCCGCCTGCTCCAGGACGGTCGGCTCCCGCCCCTCCCCACCAGACCTGGCTCGTGCAGTGGCAATCCTGGCACAAGCGCGGGAGGCAGGAGGAGGAGGTGGACACGGGCACCGAGAGGGGTGCACCTTAACCGTCGCCTCGGGTGTGTCGGGGAAGACCGAGAGAGAAGCACGTGTCGAAGGAGCCGGGGTCACAGGGTCCCCGGCCAGCAGCTTCCTGGGCGAGTCGGGGGGGAGGGAGCCCGGGGAGAGAGTGTAGCACACTGCCCCGGGAGACCGCGGGGACGACGGCGGGGCCACCACCATCCCCTCGCTGGGAGAGGACCGAGGCACCGTGGTGCTGCGGGGAGGTGGAGACTACACCGTAGCCCAGCCTGAGAGCCCCAGGTACTCCAGTCCCGCGCCCAGGTTCGATCCGTAGGGGGCGACGTCCATCTCCTCTGAAATCAGAGGGTTAGGACGATGGCACCTGGGAACGTCCACCGGGGGTAGGGCCAGAGTGAGGACCGGCCCCAGGGTCAGAGTAGTCGCAGGTGGGGCCGTACCTCCCGCAGCAGCCAGAGGAGGGGCGCTCCCCAGGGAAGACGAGGCCTGCGTGGAGGGGTCCTGGTCCCCCTCCGAGTCCTCCTCACTGGAATGACCAGCTCCTCCCTCTCCGGGCTCATGCCGGTGGTCGGAGGGGTCCGGAGACGGGGACCGAGAACCCACCTCCTCCCGCTCCAGCTCCACAGTGAGGGTCCTGTCCGAAGTGCCGAAGTAGAAGGGCGGGAGGGTACAATCCAGTTTGGCCGGATCCGGGTGCCTGACCTGGACTCGCACCGGACCCAGACCTCGGAGAGACTCCACGTCGACACCCACAAACTTTTCAATGGCCTAGGAGATCAGCCTGATGTATTTCTCCTTCCTTGCCTCCTCTGGGATGCCGTGGATGCGAACCCAGACAGTAGAGAGCGCCGCGGTAGTGTCAGGGTGTACACATGACTCACGAATCGACACCTTGATGTTGTGGATGGGGAGAAACGTCGACTGGCTCCAGGACAGAGCCCGCAGCGCCACCTTGGACAGGAAGATTACCGAGAACACCATGGGGGCAGTCTCCCTCACGTTCCACACGAAGTCGGAATAATAAGACCTCAACTCCGCGCGGATGATGTCCTCAGTAACCTCCACCGAGAGGGGTGGGTCCTGGTCTGGCAGCATGCGGATCTCAGCGAGGTTCTGTGGAACCGAGAGGGCCACCTTGCCCAGATCAATGTAATAGAATCCCAGGTTGATCCCGTGGCCAAGAAGCTCCAGGGTGCTGCGCTCGCGGTGCGGAGAGCGGGTCGTGCAGTCGAGAACCCGGTGGGAAGGATCGCCGCAAAAGAGGCAGTGCTCCGGCTCCTTGCAATCAGAGCGGAAGTGGCCGACCTCCCCGCAGTTGAAGCATCGGTTGCGCGTGGGGGACTTCGGGATCACCGTGGCACCGGCCGCCGAGGGCAGCGCGCCGGTAGGTGGCTGCACAAGTGGTTGCCCAATCTGGCCCCCTCCCGTGCGCACACCACCCTGTTGCGCCCCGGAACTAGTCCCCTGCATCTTCCGGCGCTTCTTGTTCTTCTTCTTTTGGGGCCCAGATGGTGCGGCCGGGGCCGAGCCAGCCAAGGGTGCAACCTGCCGAGCACGCTGAGTGCGCGCGGCCTCACTGTCCCTGGAAGCCCCACTCCCCTGGCAGTAGCTGTCCCGCCTAGGTGCAGGCGCCCGGAGCTCCAGCTCGCGACGTAGCTCCAACTCGCGCCGCTGTGCTGCAGACGAAGGCACCCGATGGGAAGGAGACCGGCCCCGCGCTGGCGACCGGCCCCGAGGCGACGGAGGTCGCGGAGATTGCGCCCGTTGCTGTCCAGCACGCGGGGAGCCCCTGTGACCCCCAGAGAAGCCCTCCCGGCCCTCGCGTCGGTGCTCAGAGGCGCCATGGCGCAGGAGGGATCGCCGAGCCGGAGGCCGGTATGGCGCTGCAGGCGGCGGGCGGGGGGCCGGGGACGACAAGCGAGAGCGCCGGTGATGGTGAGGAGAGGGAGACTCGCTGGGGGAGGAGGAGAGACGGTGACGTTTCATCACAACGGCCGCGAAGGACTCCGAGAGCGGTGGCGGCGGAGGAAGCTGGCGGATGCGACGGGCTCCAGGAGCGTGGGGCGGACCTGTGCTGGAGAGGCAGGGAATCCTAGATCGAGGTTGGTAGCCCCCTTGTGAAGCCAAAGCCATGCTCCCACGGGCCACCCCCGACCCCGCGACTTGGCCTCGGCCCGTTGGCCCCCCGCTATGGAAGCTCGGACGTCCTGGCTCCGCCACGCAGGGATGGGCCCACTAAGGACGCATGCCGCAGTCCTGGGCCCCGCCTGGGCCGGCCCAAACAGCCTCGCGCTGGCCGGTAAGCCGAGGAAGGGATCTCCTTCCTCCGCTACCGAGGCCGGCGGTGGCGGAGGGCGCGCCAGCGAGTCCAAGGCAGAGAGGTTGCACGCCAGAGGACGCGAGGCCTCAGGGCAGCTCCCCTCGGCCTTCTGTCCCCCCGCCGCCGCCCTTGCTGCGCTTAGAAACGCGGAGCGCCCGCCGCCGTGGCCGAGCGGTAGGCCGGTGAGGACCCGAGGCCGCGTCGAGCCGCCTTCTCCTTTGCACCACGCCCCCGCCGAGCTGCAACGAGGAAATCCCCAAACGTCGGCAGAAGAGGCGGAGAGGAGCGGCGCTCTGCCTCCTCCCGCGCGGCTTCCTCCTCGTCGACTTCATCCGCCACGTCCGCCCAACGCCGGCCGCGAAGGGACTCGGAGGGAGCGTAGAAGGGGGCCGGGGGCGCCATGGCAGCCGGCCGGCGCCATGGCAGCCGGCCGGAGCGCCGGCCGGGGAGGAACGCCGGGAGCAGGGATCCTCACCGCGCTACCGGGGCGCTGCCGCCGTCGACATCGCCAAAGCCCTCACCTTTTCGTTTCCAGCACAAGGTTAAATTAGGAACGGGATCAGAGCGTAGACATGACACTCACACGAACCATCGCACAGTGTGTGCCTGTATGTGTTGGAGTACGATGCATGTCCTTTGTAGTTTGCTAGTACTTTGCTAGCTCGGTACATCTTAGTTGTTGCCGAATTCAAATAGTGATCGTTTTATCTTGATGCCAAACGGAGCCTAATAAGTGTCAAAAGGAAGAGATTTTCATCTCATAATGTATGCGTACTGATATTCGAACAATAATTAATGGATGGACCCACTTTTACATGTGAAAGAGAGGATTGCTAGAGCACTGCTACCGCTGGTTTGTAGATTGAAAGTTCGAAGGCGGAAACAGTACCCTTGAAAGGAGGCAAACATCATCGGCTGCACTGTTCATGCACCAACTCCTCATTCCTCACATGCCTGCCTCTTCCTACTGTCTTCGCTACCAAGAATCGCCGTAAAGTAGCCTGGGCTATAAATCGCATTTTATCAGTGTTATTAAGTACGTGTCGTTTCCGGGTCACATTTTATCAATTCAGTAAAGCACACTTTTTAGTGTTTGACTAATTAGCGCAAATTCAAGAACATGCATTACCACACAGAAAAAGAACATGCATTATGACAGGTTAAGTGTGTAATTCTTTAAGTATTTTAGCAAGGTTATCTTTGGATACGCTAAAAGGAAGAAAAAAAATCATTTTTTGTACTGTTTTGCATAAAAATGGAGAACTCCACCTTTTACCCCCTGGTTACGAATTTCGGACACTAATTACCCCCAATCAAAAGAAAATCCGTCTAGATTAGGTTGTTTAGAAGTTTTAGACCCTCATTTTCTAGTATGTGTGTGTCCATTCGGTAAGGTTTGAATATCAGAACGATGACAAGGAGTGGGACAGATGGATAAACAAAGTCTCAACATGTTCGTCGATGACACCCTCAGATATCTACAAATTTGTCATAGCACATTGACATAACATGCCAGCCCTATCTAATGAAGACAAGGGAAATGTCAATATGGAGTTAATTTGTGTTCATTATTTCGATACAAGTTCCACTAATGGGATAATATGTGTCATGAACATGAATGCACAACTACATGGCCAACAATGGAATTCACCGAAAGAAATACATCAAATCATATGAATTTTCGGCGAAGTTGCTGTGTTCAAAGAAGCTTAAGCAAATGCAAGAGATATACCACCTAGTGAAACTCAATGCAGTCTCTCTCTCTCTCTCTCTCTCTCTCTCTCTCTCTCTCTCTTCTCTCTCTCTCTCATATCACCTGAACCGTGCCAGGTACTACTAGCTAGCTACTAATCCACGTGAAACTCAATAAGTATAGTACTTTGGAGTGCACAGATAATTGAGAAATTAATTTATGACAATCAGTTGAACGACTAGAAGTCTAGAATGATTTAATTTGATACTGTCCCCTCTCTTTTTTCTTGTTGTGATGATTGCATGGTACGAGTGATTGGCAAGAAAACTCGATCGTGCGTTGTTTGACGTTTTCTCCGCGCATGCATGGGTGCAGAATTTCCACGAGGAAAGAAACGGACCCACCCACCAGTGCCCACCCGTCAACAAACCGTGCATGCGCAAGGATCCACCGGAAAATCACCACGCTTTGCACTGATTTTCTAAGGGAAATACAGATTTTTACTGAGGACAGGCAAGAAAAAAAAGAGTTCATTGCATTAGTAAAGATCTGTGTTCTCATTTTGGTTCGTTGGATTATGAACATTTTGGAATATAATAAATTTTAAAATATGGGTGTAGCTAAATCTTAGTCGATTCTCAATATGAGTGATGTTATCCCATGATTTTGTAAACATTTTATACGTTTTTTACTACTTCAAATATTTTTCTCTCGGTCACAACCCACTCACGAATAACAAATCTTATTTGCAATTCACTTGCAATCGAAAAAATCTCAATCACAGTCCACTTGCAAATGAAAATCTTAGTTATAGTCCACTTGTAATCGAAAAAATCTTAGTTGCAATCTCACTTGCAACTTATATGACAAATGAATCGTGATGCATATCTGATAGTTCTAGAGTTTGAATGAGATCAAGCTTAATTCTCAGTCCACTAAGAATTAGCAAAACTATTAACATATCTCCCAAATTGCACCCATATGTATTGTTGGTGTGTTCACATGACATCTCACCTCCTCTAAAATTTCACCTCCTAGCATCCTCAAGTCGCCGTGCCAGCCAGCCCATCCAACAAAGCCCATGCGACTAGCATCAGCGATGGGGCTTCCATTTTCCGCGCATGGTTTTGGATCCATGGGAGCCTTGGCCGCTAATGGCAAATGTAGCGCTATGTGCGAGCTCCGACGACATCTCTAGTGATGCGAGTGAAAGGGAATGGATGTCGCCTAGAGAGGGTGAATAGGAGATATAAAACTTCCATGTTTAGGCTTGGAAAAATGCGGAAAAAATAGAGTTCAATTTATCAAATACAAAATCTTAAAATGTTAGTTTTAACTATGTGCACCAATAATTTATGCTAATTAAGACAAGTAGCAATGTGATAGCAATATATATGACCTCAACCACAAAAATTATTACAAAGTAAAGTGTATAAGTAAACAACTCAGGTATAAAAATAAATGAGTCACACAAACGCGATAATATAACCCGAAATTAACATCTCCATGAAAGCGGTGTGGAGGATCGATGCTCCCAAACACCACAAGTGGCTCACATATTATCTTCGTGCTTTCACACTATGCAAGATGGCATGATCCACTAGGGGGCGCTTGAGGACGGTCACTCGACCTATTCAAGGTTGGGGCAATCTTCACAACTTAAGTGGAGACTCCGAGGAACCACCACTAGACTTTACACCACAATGATTGACCTCCCCGGCACCACCAAGCATCTAGGATCCAAGGACCTAAGAGGAACATGTTCCAGGTACAAGCACCCAAGAGTAATATGCTCACTAACTTTCACCAACCAAATCTCCATGGAGAAGTTAAATCAATGCACCAAATGTAATGGCAATATGTCATATAAGGACTTGTGGAAAAAAGTTTTGCAAATTATGGTGACTGAACTAATCAAATGGTTTTGATATGTCTAACACAACATAATTATAGTGTATAAGATACATATGGTCTGAAATCCACTAGGATTAACGTTAGATATTAGGGTTACAGATTGAAATAGTAAACACTCAATAAAATATAAGGAACATCTAAAGATTTGCGAAAACAACAACATATGAGATATGCCAAGCTCGAGTTTCTAGAGATTTTGATAGTTCGAGAACGTGGCGAATAGTAAGTATTTGTGGTGCGTTCTTAGTAAGATTATGAACACAAATTCGAAACTAATACCCGAAGAAGACAAAGTTTGTTTGCCTCAATAGGGTACTTATTTGAGAAAGTGTCTTCTCATAGGAGTGTTAGTGGAAGGGCATAAGTATAGGCAAAAAGATTTGACCTTACCTCCGAATTGTTAAGAATGTGGAACGAAATATGTTATGGAACCAAACGTTGCAAATAGACGGAAACTATAATGATGTGATCATAAATGTTTCAGGTAATACTTTATAAAAGTAGGATTCAAGAATTTGTTTTGCCACTTGTAGAATTTCATTCTTGATTCACTTAGCTTATTATTGGAATAATACATACCTACGAACTAAAAAGAAAGTTTGATGGACCTAAATACAAGAAATGACTTAGAATCATGAAATCTGAAATTAAGTAACATTTGAGATAATTAAGTAAAAGTTACTTGATCTCATTAAGTAATGGAATTTACTTAATCCTTCCCAGTAAGCTGCAAAGTTGAACGGATGGAAATGAAACTTAAAAGGAAGACATAAAGACTTGTTTTGTCATAAAGATATTTTGACAAATGCTTAATGTCTATTGGATCCAATCAGTAGATGAGTCCAATTTGGAAATTGGCTAAAGGACTATTCAAAAATTGCAGAGTCTTCAAGATATTAAAGAGAAAGGCTGTAACTGGTACAACATGCAATTTTTGATAAATCGAGAATTGTTGAAGTCTTGTAGAAGAAATTCTCAATTTGATGCAAGATCAAAGAATTTTGGATTTGCCAAGATTATAGAGAAGGGTTTTAAATTGAGTGGGAGCTCAGGAGTTTTGCAAATAGAATATGTGTTGAAATATTTGAGTGGGAGCATAACAACGTTCTTGAATATGTGATTGGCATATTGGTGAACAATGTGTTGGGTATTAGAAATGATTAGATCATTTAGATGAAATTAGACATTGTGTGACCCATGTTCTTATTTGTAAAGAACAAAGATTCTAGAATGATTTCTAAGCTAACCACTGAATCAGAGTTAAGTTTAGCGCAAAGGAAGCATGGTCAGAATCAAAGTTGCAAGGGTTGCACTTGGATTAAACTATAAATATATAGAAGGGATACTTTGGAATTAGCAAGTATGATTTTGGTTTGAAGAAAGTTCAACTTTCTACTAAGTGTGTTTATAGTTATACATGGCATCTTGAAAATCTAGTTGATTAATAGATTGTCATTGTATACACTAGAAAAGCAGAAGTCTCACTTTGTCACCAAAATGCTAAAAGTACATTATATGGTAATGGGGTTAATGTCAAATAGGCGACATTAATGATTTGTAAAACAGGACCTTATGATTCTGGTAAAACAAATTTAGGAAAGTAAGTCCTCCATGAGAAAGCATGATCAATAAACACATATGATATATGGTTTATGATTAGTAGCAATGCAACTAGATTATTTATACTCTAGTGCAAGTAGGAGACTGGAGGAAATATGCCCTAGAGGAAAATAATAAATGAGTTTACTATCACATTCCATTAGTTTATAATAATTTTATATCATGTTATAACTATGTCAATAGGAAACATTGATATAGGTGTAATATGTAAACAAACCCAGGTCCTTAGTAGCCTCTATTTAACTAGTTCATGGGTCAACGGATGATCAAGGTTTCATGATCATGTTGGTGCTTCGACACCTATTGACAATGGAGCCATCTTATTGGAGAATGAGATGGTGGACACAATTCCACAGATGATTATTGCAACATGATCATATCATAAAGTTCACAGTTGGAATTTTCAGAAACATAGTGACTTGTTCCTCAGGCCATGAGACCATATTTAATCACTGTCACCCCAGAGTGCTTAGGGAGCATCAAACGTCACTCCATGAAACGGTGATTATAAAGGTGTGATCAAGTACTCAGAGGGGCATGTTGAGGCATATGTGTCAAGAGCGGGATTTGTACATATGTGTGATGGAAGATACTCTAGGCCCACTCGGATAAGTTATATCTAATATGTTGCACCACATGTGATTAGGTCACGGGGATATCACTCATAGGTACGAGTTAAAGTAGCATTTGTCGGTAACGAGGTTGAACCTGACATGGTGTGAACACCCGGATTTTTAAGTCCAGATGCTTGTTATGCCGTACATCGCAATCCCAGGATTACCATTTTTGCGAGACATAACAGAATTGGTAGCATAGTACATCATCCATTACAAACCATAATAGTCTTACAAATAGTTGATCACATGATCAAGTCTTAATACACATCAAAGCAGCGGAAAATAACTTAGTAGAGGCTCCAGCTTCATTGTCACAGGCAATGCTGACGATGGGAGATGATCCTAGTTATCGTAGACATCCTGTTGTCCGTCATCCGGATAGTCCTCTTCATATTCTGGCCATGGGAATAGCCAGGGACAAAGCCATGACTACTTTTAAAGTACTCGCAAACTATCACTAATGTAAGTAAGACAATTCTAGTAGGAATCATAAGCTCTAGGCTTATTTGCAATAAGCTAGTTTTATTTCAGAGGTACTTAGTAGTAAATACCTATTTTAGTTATCTAGATTACTCAAGAGGGAACCTAGTTTCATGTCCACAACCCTGTGTGGTCAAGTCCAAGTCATATTTCAAGTCACAAGTCATTTTGAAAATATCCGACAACAAAACAATATGGCCATCCAACTGTCCATGACCGCTGTAGCATCCCAGTTGTCTAACACCTGTAATGCTACTTGTTATAATAATAAAAGGACCACTTCCAACATATAATTGTTGCATCATCACCATGTCATGCTCATGTCATCATGCCACCTTGCATTTGAGCATCATACAAAACCCTTTCTTGTTTGGTTCTTATCTCATGTGCATTAATATTTGTATTTGCCTCTTGATATTGTATTTGGCTCTTGATATATTGTTAAATGCCCAAGTTGAGTTGAGGGCATATCTCTTTTGAAATCCACCACCTTTTCTTCCACCACCTTATAATTCCACCATCCAACTAAATATGAGCTTGGCATTTAGAGGTTTACTTCTAGCTCATGTGGGTTGGGATGGGTCCTTTTCTTTTCCACATGTTCTCATCTTGGCATCATTTTGTTTTCACCTTATTGATGCATGAGAGCCACATGGCCACCTTGCATGCCTTGTGACCTTTTCTCCCTAGCTTCCAAATGTGTGTTTGTGGGGTTATCATCATGTGGAGATATTTTGGGGGCTTATTAAATACCTAGTGGCATATACACACTAGCAAGACCCAATTATCATCACATGTGATCATATCCATCTACTCCATCTGGAACCTTCCTCTTTCTCCTTGCTTGCTTCCCATCCGGGAGTGCATATGGATAATGCCATGTAGATATTATTGTCTTCACAAGAATAAACATGGCATTATATATTTTGCAGGAGCCATGCAAGTGCCATCTTGTGTTTGTCTTTGGTTTGTTTTGGTTTTTGGGTGATCCTCTCTAGCTCTATCTTTTCTCTTGGTTGGAACCATGTGGATCTTGTTTAAATCCTACCACCACATAATCATCTCTCCCTCCCTTTCTCTCTTTTCTCCTTGTCTTGAGCATGTGTGTTTGTCTTTGAGGCATGATCAAGTAAGGACCACTCTCTCTATCCTACCTCTCTTAAACCTAAACCCCAAGCCACCCCTTCCTTCTAATCTAACCAAAACCCTCCCTCACCTAACCCTAGACCGAGCCGGCCCCCCTCTAGTCCTACACCTGCCTCGAGCTTCGCCCACCTGCACTGCCCCACCCCAGCCGGCCGGCCTGCACTGCTGGCCTGCCCTTGCGTGATGGACAAGGTGGCACCAAGGCCACCTTTCCATCAACCCCCCACGCTAGCCCAAGCCACTACCGCCTGCTGTTTTATCCTTCCCCCCTAGCATCCCCAGATCCCTGTGTCTTCCTCCTTCCTCCCAGTGAGCCTTAGCCCATGGCCTCTAAACCCTAACGGCCCCCTCGGCGCCCCTTCGCTCCAGCTCCCCGAGGCGCCAAGAGCAGTGGAGCGGCGCCGACCTCCTCGCTACCGACGCCAGAGCTGGATCTCGCCGAGTAGCCCCGCCGCGCTCCGAAAGCGGCAGGAGTGCCCGCCTCTGCTACCTCGACGATCGACGCGCCCCGAGCCCGCTTAGTTACACCGTACGGTCATTGGTGAGCTCCTTCCCCTAGACAACGCCTCCTCTCCTCTCGCTGCATCGCCGTCGCATTCCGAAGCGCTTCACGCTGGCTGCTACGGGCGACAAAGAAGGCTCAGCGGAGTTCTCGCAAAGTTCAGTCCTTGCCGCCACGGCCCTCCTCCGCTAGAACCGAGCGATGTTGTAGTCCGTGGCTCTCTACAACTTTCGCTTTTGGGGCCATGTTGTTCGTTTCAAGAACGGCGCCGCCATCGCGTCGATCAAACAACGGCGATCGCAGCCGCCGCAGAAGGCCGCCGTCCGTTTGGCATTTTTGCTTAGGTCCTCACACTTTTTCCCGCCTAAACCCGCAGCCTCGACCCCACCTACCAGCTGTGGAAGTTTTGCAAAAGGATCCTGTTCTTTCGTTTCCGCCCGCGGTCCCTGGATCGACCACGTGTCGCCACCGGCAGTCGCTGCGGCTCTTGGCGCCTGGCCCCGCCTCTCCTGCTAGTGAGCCCGGGAGAGATCAAGGCGTGACGTGCCTGGCCAAAGGACCCACCTGTCATCCTCTAGCGCGGTTCCTGCTGAGTAACAAAAGGCCATAGCTTGCTGATTCAAAATTTTCAAACAGATTTCAAATAAATTCAAACCTGATCCAAATTTCATTGAATTCATAACTTATTCCTGGTTTAGAATTTGAATTCAAACCTTATACGAAAAATGATTTGTTTTTGAATGTTAATTCAAATCTTTATTCAAATATCTTCAAAAATTAATTTAATTAATTAACCTTTGACTTTGACCTAATTTGACTAATTTTGACTAAAAATAAAATTAAATTCATAATTCCAAATAATACAAATAATATATGTTTTGAATCAGAAAAATGTGAGGAATTCAAATATGCCATTCAAAATATTATTTGAACATTTTAAAATTCCAAGTTGAGTTAATCACACAAATGCCACTGGAACTAAATAATTTCACAACTTTTGATTTATAATTCCGAATTTAACAAATGATATGTCTAAAATGATCAGCTCGACGAGACCTTTCTGTTTATGCTATCCATGACTTCAATTGCAGCATGCATCATATCAATATATAGCAAACAGCAATTGTTATGACAACAAAATGTGAACCAAAACTCCATTAAAATGTTGTTACTTGTCTTCCACACCTCACCATGCCATGCTACCTTATTGCCATGTAAATTGTGCATCATGCATCATGGCATGATTGTTTGCTTGACGCATCTTATTCATATGCTTGTGCTCTATATTCATGTTGGCCTTGTTTGTTTGGTTTTTCTCGGATAGAACCTGGCGGGGTTATATCAAGAGAACCAGAGCACTACCAGATCCGTCCCTCGCTTCAACCGAGTTGACAGAAAGCACTTCCACATGCTTGCATACATACGATTCCTATTGCCTCTATCTTATTCCTGCATCATTGAGTCGCGATTGCATTAAATTGAATCCCAAGATGCATAGCCTTTACTTTTAAACCCCCAAGCTTGTTCCTCCATCCCATGAGCCCCTACTATAGGAGTTGTTTGAGCCATGCAGTCGTAGAACAACATGTGTAGGGTATGTGAGAGTCTGTTGGATAATGAGGTACCTAAACAACTTAACGAGTAGTAGTGGGATAACTAAAGAAAGTGGCACCGGTGAGCAACATCTGCTATTTGGTTTTCCGCTCACTTGTGTCCGTAAGACCCCGAGTACTTGATTCTGTTCCTTGATTTATCGCGCTATCCACATCCGGAGGTATATGGGACCCCCAGCCGAGCTTGATTCATCTTATTTCTTGGGGCCACAAACTAGTTTGAGGTTTTATTTACAATCCTGTACTTATGCCATGCTACTTTCTATTTAAATTGTGCGAGGAGCACATCTTTATCATTAGGATCGGACACGATTCAGCGGTGTCGACAAGCCACACTTCCGGGTTCCCGATCGTTCACAGATACCCAAACCTTGAGCCCGTCTCGAGTCACCGCTTCGTTGGGATCTACTTAAGGTGGCCCCTCAAATATTTCTGAATCTGTGATTGTTCACCGTGAAAGCCTAATTGGGTTTTGATTTGGTTTTTCCGAGGTTGATCGAGCGTGTGTTGCTATTGGTGCACCCGGGCCGGGTAAAACTTTCTGAAAGCCGTGTCCGCGGATATGGACGACTTGGAGCACAGTTTCTCGATCATAGACAAGCATAACTAAAGTACCCTTTAATCTGACTAAGTAATTTGACTAGTAAATAGTGTACTACTCATGGAATGGTTAATAAAATTGCCAACGGATGGGGGGGTTGTTCGTCCGCTTCCTCGTTGGTAAGCGAGGAGGAGGATGGATCTGATGAAATTACTATTATAACTGCTGCTCTTAATTCACGGACATCCGTCTATCATTGGTTAGACGGATGGTTAGCGTTTATCTGTAGAACTGCTAGGGTTTATGTTTCGCTGCAATTGCGTCACCCCAGGTTGTGTCCCCTTTAGAGGCATTAAGACTTGCTGAGTACCCTTAGGGTCTCACACGATAAATTATTGGTTCAGATGGACAGGTACCTTCGCAGGACGGATACTGGGTGGAAGAAGCCGAAGATGTGGGAAACGATCGCTCGTGTAGAGATTCCGGAACGGGATCCGTGAGACCTGTAGTTGGGATGTGCTTATTTCTATGGCATCTTATGCCGATTTGCTTCTTATCCGTGCTCGGATTTTGTTTGCCGCTTCCGCATGATACTCTGATGTGTGTTGTATGAGGAAGTATCCTAAAATATAGATCTATCTAGGTCATTTGAATCTTGCCGTATGGTTGTTATATTTCCTTTCTTTCTAGATGGTATGGCTCGATGTACTCTTGTATGGTGGCTTGCGTACATACCCACTTGTGTGTAGTTGATCCCTTCGCCACGATTCGCCCGTCAGACAGGTCCCGTTGAGAGGGTAGTGGTTGGGACGTCTGAAAGGACTACCAGTGAGTGGCTTTTGGGGCCCCACCATACTATTTCAACCACTACCACTCATCCAGGCTTGTATCTAGGAGCGTAATTCACCGAGGTAGTTACAATTGGTATCAGAGCCATCCCGACCTTCAGGGTTTCAATAAACGGTCGTTGTCGGCCTAGCAAATATTTTGGTAGTTATGTATATTAGGGAAAAACAAAAGCGAGTAGGACTGCTTCCACTTTTCTTCTTACCCTCCCACCCACCCTTTTCTGGTAAGGAAGTGCAACGTTTTCAATCCTTTTCTCAAAATTCAAACTAGGATTCACGTGTTCTGGGTTTCCGTAGTACCATAGGTTGTGTGTGTGTGTGTAATCCCTTGTCTATCTGTTGCATCCAAGTTGTTATCTTATCTGCCTTTGGTTATCAAGCTGGTACATTCCATACCGATGTGCTTTTTGCAAACCGACAATCTATCTTCCTCTTTGTATCCGACGCTATCTTGTTTGGGGTGTTCGCCCGTAGTTACCAATCTTTAGGTTTCGTCGTGAGAAGAAGGGGTTAGGATATGTGTTCCACTTGTTCATGTCGGAGTAATGATTTGAGTGCGGGATGGAGTCGCGACCATACCACTACTCTTATCATTCGCTTTTGTATATTGAATCGGTAGAGTCACTAATCTTGATTCGTTAAGTAATTTTAGCATCTATTGGTATTCTAATGCGAAATTTGTGGAAAATTTTTCTTTGATATTTGTGTACCACACTCCTTTTCAGTCGTGTGCGATATGCTTAATATCTTTGAGTTGCTATGAACTTTGTTGATATTTTAATATATCATCTCAGTAAATTGTATCCTTTAACCTTGGTTAATTCCATCTTGGTACTATTTTGGATTATTATCATTCTCCATTATAGTACTGACTTGAGTTTTATATCAATGACAGATGGCTCCACCACGCTGCATCAAGAGGACATACCTCGGGCTGGGCTCAATGTCAAACATCGCTAATGCTCTGGCAGCTATGCAAGAGAACCAGCAGCGCTTTGAGGAGAGTGTCAGAAGAAACGAGTTTGCTCCACTACCTCCCCCTCCCAAGCGTGGAGACATCAAGAGCTTCCTCAAGTTCAACCCTCGTCAGTTTGATGTTTCTGACCGACCTCTGGACGCGGATGATTGGCTGCGTGAGGTCTCAAGGTTGCTCGAGACTGCTGATGTTCCGGAGCAGGAGTGGGTCAAGTGTGCTACTCACCTTCTCAAGGGAGCTCTTTGGTGGGAAAATTACTTGAAGGCAAGCTGCTTTGGGTTCCGACCAACTTGGGAGAGGTTCATCTGGGCGTTCAAAGAGCAGTTTCTCTCAGAGATTGTAATGGAAAGGATGAAGGAGTCTTTCCTCAACCTGAAGCAGGGAAATGATAACGTCAACACCTACATCAGGAACTTCATGAATCTCTCTCGCTATGGTGGTGGTGAGGTATCTGATGACAAGAAGAAGCAGAAAAGGTTCAGGCAAGGGCTCAATGCGTCGATCAAGTATGCAATCACACATGCAAGGCCGGCAACTTTCCTGGAACTCCAACACACAGCACTGCAAGAGGAGGCAAGCAGGCAAATGTTTGAGGAGTCCAAGAAACACAACAGGGATGCATCAAGCTCTGCGATTATGGCTCCTTCTAAGCGGCGTGTCCGGGTTCCTAACACCCCACTGGCTCCCGGCTCCACTAAGACCTGCAAGTTTCGTCAAGGCCACCAAACTTCACCACTGCGGCTCCGGGGCTACAACCACCACTACCTCGAGCGCTGGCGGAGTCCAGCTACTCGATCCACGTCCGCCAGTGTGCTTCACGTGTGGAGATCCGGACATCTCAGCTGAACTGTCAATGAAGAACAAAGCTCTCCCTCCACCGCCAAGATCTGCAACAAGCTCTCCTTGGTTCGTGCACCACCGCCTCGGGCTCTCAACATCAACACCAAGCCGGGTCTGCGGTTGTTCGTGCTAACCGCTAACGCCTCTCAAGCTGAGCTCGCACCTGGAGTTGTGATGGGTATGCTTTCCGTTAACTCAGTCCCTGCACGAGTTCTCTTTGATTCTGGTGCATCGCATTCTTTTGTGTCTCACAAGTTTGCAAATGAGAATGAGTTAGTCATGGTTCCTCTCCAAAAGCGGTTGATGGTTCTTTCTCTGGGAGCAAACATGAGGGCTGAGCATATCAGCCATGGCAATCGATTGAGATTGGGGTTCTTCATTCTTGGCTTCTTTGATTGTTCAGGCAACTCGACATTGATGTCATCTTGGGCATGGATTGGTTGACAGAATGCAGCTGTGATTGATTGTCTTTGAGCTCGGTGTCTCTGAAGATTCGAAGGCCATATAGTCTTTTCTCCAAGTCGACTCCTCTGTCCAGCTCTATTCCTTGGCGGCTCGAATGATGATGTTATGCAAGCTATTCAGAGTGTACCAAAGGTCCGTGAGTTCCCAGATGTCTTTCTGAAGAGTTGCGGTATGCCTCCGGATCGCGAGGTTGAATTCGTGATTGAGCTTGAACCCGAACGCTCCTATCTCTAAGCGGCCATATAAAATGGGTCCTTCGAGTTGGCTGAACTCAAACGACAACTTGATGAACAAGAGAAGTTGGGTTTCATTCAACACAAGACTTCTTCTTGGGGTAGCCCAACAATCTTTGTGAAGAAGCGTGATGAACCGATAGGCTATGTGTTGACTACCGGGCTCTCAATGCTAAAACCATCAAGAACAAATATCCTCTCCCTCGGATAAATGATCTTTTGATCACCGGCAGAGCTGTGGTGTTCTCTAAGCTGGACTTGAGAAGTGGCTATCACCAAATCAAAATTCGCAAAGAAGATGTGCCCAAAACAGCTTTTACCACCGCTATGGCTTGTATGAGTACGGTCATGTCTTTCGGTCTCACCAACGCACTGCTACCTTCTCGAGGCCGATGAACTCCGTTTTCATGGAGTACCGGATAAGTTTGTTGTGGTATATCTGGATGACATTGGTCTATTCCAAGTCCAAGGAGGAGCATGAAGAACACTGCGGTGTGTCTTAAACAAGCTTCGTGAGAACCGCTTGTATGCAAAGTTCTCAAAGTGTGAGTTTTGGCTGCTGAAGTAATATACAGGTCATGTTATCTCGCCAAGGGCATTGCAACAACCGGAAACCGTGAAGACAATAGTTGAATGGCTTCCTCCTGCTAATGTCAAGGAAGTGCGGAGTTTTCTCGGCTTGGCTAGCTATTGTCGCCGCTTTGTTCGTAACTTCTCAAGATAGCAAAGCCTCTTACCGATCTCCTCAAGAAAGGCAAGAAGTACTGTGGACTCACTGTCAAGAAAGTTTTGAGACACTCAAAGAAGCTCACTTCCACACCAGTCTTGGTTCCTCCGGACACATCTAAGCCTTTCCGGATATTCTGCGGCGCCTCTTTGCAAGGATTGGGTGCGGTCCTTATGCAAGAGAAACAGTGGTTGCTTATGCCTCTCGATAGTTGAAGGCATGAGATCAACTATCCCACACATGACCTCGAGCTAGCGGCGATTGTCTTTGCTTTGAAGCTATGGAGGCACTACTTGCTTGGTAACGTTGTGAGATCTTCTCGGACCACAAGAGTTTGAAGTATATCTTCACTCACTGATCTCAACCTTGGCAGAGGAGATGGATTGAAGCAATCAATGACTTTGATGTGACCATCAACTACACCGGGCAAAGCAAACGTCATGGCGTATGCGCTTAGCCGTAAAGCTTATGTCAACAACCTCATGGTAGAAGAGCAACAGCCTCTCTTGTGCGAGGAATTCCGTCAGCTCAACCTGGAAATTGTGGAACAAGGGCATCTCCTGAACCTTCTGGCTACTCCTCTCTTGGAAGAACAGATTCGCTCTCGTCAGCTTGGTGATCCGCACACCAAAAAGCACATCTCTAAGCTTGACCTTCCGAAGTATGAGTCCTTCCATGTTGATGATCAAGGCACGCTCTTCTTTGAACACCGGATGTTTGTTCCAAGTACCCGGGTCTGAGAGACCAAGTTCTCAAGGAGGCACATGATTCGGTTCTTTCTATCCATCCTGGCAGCACAAAGATGTACATGGACTTGAAAACACAATACTGGTGGCCTGGGTTGAAACGGTATTGTGCAAAGTATGTCTCAGAATGTGATGTCTGCCGCAGAGTGAAGGCTGTCCATCAGAAACCATTTGGTCTTCTACAGCCATTGAAACCTCCAGAATGGAAATGGGAGAAAGTAGAGATGGACTTCATCACTGGCTTTCCAAGGTCGCAGAAGGGCAACAATGCAATTTTTGTTGTCATCGACAGGCTTTCTAAAGTGGCTCATTTCTTCCCAGTCAAAGAAACAATTTCTGGAATTCAGTTGGCTGAGCTCTATATCAGTAATTGTCTCTGTATGGGGTTCCACTTGAAATCAGTTCGCACCGTGGAGCATCTTCACCTCAAAGTTCGGGAGAGTTTCCAAAAGATTTGGGAACAAAGTTGAACTTCAAAGACTGCTTACCACCCTCAGTCGCAAGGACAAGTGGAAAGAATCAATCAGATTCTGGAGGATATGCTTAGAGCTTGCGTCATCTCGTTTGGCATGAAGTGGGAGGAATGTCTTCCATATGCTGAATTCTCCTACAACAACAGCTTCCAGAAGAGTCTGAAGATGGCACCATTCGAGGCTCTCTATGGTCGCAAGTGCAGAACTCCGATTGGTTGGTCAGGTGCAGGAGAAAGAATCTGGTTTGGCCCTGACATTGTAACTCAGGCAGAGGAGAAGGTGCATATCATTCTGGAGAACCTGAAGATTGCTCAAAGTCGTCAGAAGAGCAACTATGACAGGAAGCACACGGATATGGTATATGCCCCTGGTGATCTCGTGTACCTTCGTGTCACTCCCATGAGAGGAACACACCGCTTCGGTATCAAAGGAAAGTTGGCTCCTAGATACATCGGTCCTTTCAAGATACGTGGTAGAAGAGGAGAAGTTGCTTATGCCCTGGAGCTCCCGGAAAAACTCAAAGTCCATGATGTTTTCCACATATCTCAGCTCAAGAAGTGCTTCAAAGATCCCGGCAGGACCGTGGATCATGAGTTAATCGACCTACAAGAAGATCTGTCCTATCAAGAACACCCCACCAAAATCCTTAAGACCGCAGAACGAAGGACTCGCAACAAGTCCATCAAGTTCTGCAAGGTGCAGTGGTCACACCATTCTGTTGATGAAGCCACATGGGAGCGTGAAGATGAACTCCGTGCCAACCATCCTTCTCTCTTTGTATCTTCTTCTTCTTCCTAGAATCTCGGGGCGAGATTCCTGTTAGTGGGGGAGAGTTGTAGCATCCCAGTTGTCTAACACCTGTAATGCTACTTGTTATAATAATAAAAGGAACACTTCCAACATATAATTGTTGCATCATCACCATGTCATGCTCATGTCATCATGCCACCTTGCATTTGAGCATCATACAAAACCCTTTCTTGTTTGGTTCTTATCTCATGTGCATTAATATTTGTATTTGCCTCTTGATATTGTATTTGGCTCTTGATATATTGTTAAATGCCCAAGTTGAGTTGAGGGCATATCTCTTTTGAACTCCACCACCTTTTCTTCCACCACCTTATAATTCCACCATCCAACTAAATATGAGCTTGGCATTTAGAGGTTTACTTCTAGCTCATGTGGGTTGGGATGGGTCCTTTTATTTTCCACATGTTCTCATCTTGGCATCATTTTGTTTTCACCTTATTGATGCATGAGAGCCACATGGCCACCTTGCATGCCTTGTGAGTGGGACCTTTTCTCCCTAGCTTCCATATGTGTGTTTGTGGGGTTATCATCATGTGGAGATATTTTGGGGGCTTATTAAATACCTAGTGGCATATACACACTAGCAAGACCCAATTATCATCACATGTGATCATATCCATCTACTCCATCTGGAACCTTCCTCTTTCTCCTTGCTTGGCTTGCTTCCACTTCTGGGAGTGCATATGGATAATGCCATGTAGATATTATTGTCTTCACAAGAATAAACATGGCATTATATATTTTGCAGGAGCCATGCAAGTGCCATCTTGTGTTTGTCTTTGGTTTGTTTTGGTTTTTGGGTGATCCTCTCTAGCTCTATCTTTTCTCTTGGTTGGAACCATGTGGATCTTGTTTAAATCCTACCACCACATAATCATCTCTCCCTCCCTTTCTCTCTTTTCTCCTTGTCTTGAGCATGTGTGTTTGTCTTTGAGGCATGATCAAGTAAGGACCACTCTCTCTATCCTACCTCTCTTAAACCTAAACCCCAAGCCACCCCTTCCTTCTAATCTAACCAAAACCCTCCCTCACCTAACCCTAGACCGAGCCGGCCCCCCTCTAGTCCTACCTGCCCTCGAGCTTCCCTGCCCACTGCACTCCGCCCCACTGGCGGCAGCCGCCACCTGCCTTGCACGTGATGGACAAGGTGGCACCAAGGCCACCTTTCCATCAACCTCCCCACGCTTAGCCAGCCTACCTGCCCCTCTGCTCTTATCCTTCCCCCCCCCTAGCATCCCCGGATCCCCAGGTCTTCCTCCTTCCTCCCCCAGCGAGCCTTAGCCCGCATGGCCTCTAAACCCTAACGGCGACCCCCCTCAGCGCCCCTTCGCTCCAGCGCTCCCCGAGGCGTCCAGCAGTACCAGGAGCGGCGTCGACCTCCCCTGCTTCGCCCTGACGCGCCAGAGCCGCTGGATCTCGCCGGAGTAGCCCCGCCGCCGCCGTGCCCGCGAGCAGCAGGAGTGCCCCGCCTCTCTGCTACCTCGACGATCGACGCGTCCCCTCCCGCCGCTTCTACCGTCACGGTCGGTGAGCTCCCTTCCCTAGACAACGTCTCCCTCTCCCTCGCCCGTGCCATCGTCGCATTCATCGGCGCTCTGCGCCTTGGCGTGCCAGCGGCTGGCGGCAGCAGAGCTCCCGCAAAGTTCAGCGCCTACCGTGCGCTACGGCCCTCCGTTAGAACCCGAGCGGTGTAGTCCGTGGCTCCTCTACAACTTTCGTTTTGGGGCCATGTTGTTCGTTTCAACGGCGTCGCCATCGTCGATCAAACAACGGCGATCGCGATCGCCGCCAGAAGGCTGCCGTCCGACGTTTGGCATTTTGCGTTTAGGTCCTCACACTTTTTCCGCCTAAAACCAGCCCTCGACCCCACCTACCAGTCGTGGAAGTTTTGCAAAAGGATCCCTGTGTTCTTTCGTTCCATCGGTCCCTGGATCGACCACGTGTCGCCACTGCACAGCTGCGTGGTCTCTTTGGCGCTGGCCACGCCTGCCCTCTCCGCTAGGGTGAGCCGGGTGAGGAGATCTGGCCAGTGTGTGACGGCCACCAGGATGACCCACTGTCATCCTCTAGCGCGGTTCCTGCGAGTAACAAAGGCCATAGCTTGTCGATTCAAAATTTTCAAATGATTTCAAATAAATTCAAACTGATCCAAATTTCATTGAATTCATAACTTATTCCTGGTTTAGAATTTGAATTCAAACCTTATAAAAAATGATTTGTTTTGAATGTTAATTCAAATCTTTATTCAAATATCTTCAAAATTAATTTAATTAATTAACCTTTGACTTTGACCTAATTTGACTAATTTTGACTAAAAATAAAATTAAATTCATAATTCCAAATAATACAAATAATATATGTTTTGAATCAGAAAAATGTGAGGAATTCAAATATGCCATTCAAAATATTATTTGAACATTTAAAATTCCAAGTTGAGTTAATCACACAAATGCCAATCGAACTAAATAATTTCACAACTTTTGATTTATAATTCCGAATTTAACAAATGATATGTCTAAAATGATCAGCTCGACGAGACCTTTCTGTTTATGCTATCCATGACTTCAATTGCCGCATGCATCATATCAATATATAGCAAACAGCAATTGTTATGACAACAAATGTGAACCAAAACTCCATTAAAATGTTGTTACTTGTCTTCCACACCTCACCATGCCATGCTACCTTATTGCCATGTAAATTGTGCATCATGCATCATGGCATGATTGTTTGCTTGACGATCTTATTCATATGCTTGTGCTCTATATTCATGTTGGCCTTGTTTGTTTGGTTTTCTCGGATGAACCTTTGGCGGGGTTATATCAAGAGAACCAGAGCACTACCCAGATCCGTCCCTTCAACTGAGTTGACAGCAAGCACTTCCACATTCTTGCATACATACAGTACCTATTGCCTCTATCTTATTCCTGCATCATTGAGTCGCGATTGCATTAAATTGAATCCCAAGTATGCATAGCCTTTACTTTTAAACCCCACCAAGCTTGTTCCTCCATCCCATGAGCCCCTACTATAGGAGTTGTTTGAGCCATGCGAGTCGTAGAACAGCATGTGTAGGGTATGTGAGAGTCTGTTGGATAATGAGGTACCTAAACAACTTAACCTGAGTAGTAGTGGGATAACTAAAGAAAGTGGCACCGGTGAGCAACATCTGCTATTTGGTTTTCCTGCTCACTTGTGTCCGTGAAGACCCCGAGTACTTGATTCCTGTTCCTTGATTTATCGCGCTATCCACATCCGGAGGTATATGGGACCCCAGGCCGAGCTTGATTCATTCTTATTTCTTGGGGCCACAAACTAGTTTGAGGTTTTATTTACAATCTGCTTATGCCATGCTACTTTAATTTAAATTGTGCGAGGAGCACCAGTAATGTTTAGGATCGGGACACGATTCATGGTGTCGACAAGCCCAGCCACACTTTCGGGTTCCCAATCGTTCACAGTATACCCAAACCTTGAGCCCGTCTCGAGTCACCGGCTTCGCTGCGGGATCTACTTAAGGGTGGCCTCAAATATTTCTGAATCTGTGATTGTTCACCGTGAAAGCCTCGTTGGGTTTTGATTTGGTTTTTCCGAGGTTGATCGAGCGTGTGTTGCTATTGGTGCACCGGCGGGTAAAACTTTCAAAGCCGTGTCCGCGGATATGGACGACTTGGAGCACGTTTCCGATCATAGACAAGCATAACTAAAGTACCGCTTTAATCGACTAAGTAATTTGACTAGTAAATAGTGTACTACTCATGGAATGGTTAATAAAATTGCCAACGGATGGGGGTTGTTCGTCGCTTCCTCGTTGGTAGCGAGGAGGATGGATCGATGAAATTACTATTATAACTGCTCTTAATTCACGGACATCCGCCTATCATTGGTTAGACGGATGGTTAGCGTTATCGTAGAACTGCTAGGGTTTATGTTTCACTGCAATTCGTCACCCAGTTGTGTCCCCTTTAGAGGCATTAAGACTTGCCGAAACCCTTAGGGTCTCACACGATAAATTATTGGTTCAGATGGACGGTACCTCGGGGACGGATCTTTGGGTGGAAGAAGTCAAGATGTGGGAAACGATCGTTCGGTGTAGAGATTCCGGAACGGGATCCGTGAGACCTGTAGTTGGGATGTGCTTATTTCTATGGCATCTTATGCCGATTTGCTTCTTATCCGTACTCGGATTTTGTTTGCCGCTTCCGCATGATACTCTGATGTGTGTTGTATGAGGAAGTATCCTAAAATATAGATCTATCTAGGTCATTTGAATCTTGCCGTATGGCGTTGTTATATTTCCTTTCTTTCTAGATGGTATGGCTCTGATGTACTCTTGTATGGTGGCTTGCGTACATACCCACTTGTGTACGTAGTTGATCCCTTCGCCTGCCGATTACGCCGCCCGTACAGGTCCCGTTGAGAGGGTAGTGGTAGGGACGTCTGAAAGGACTACCAGTGAGTGGCTTTTGGGGCCCCACCGTACTATTTCAACCACTACCACTCATCCAGGCTTGTATCTAGGAGCGTAATTCACCGAGGTAGTTACAACCGCGGACGCGGTTATTCGAATAGTTTGACACTCTGCAGAGGTGGTACACTTTAACCACAACATTCGATACATCTGTCAAGAATAACCCTGAATCATCATACTTGGTATGCGGATAATCAATTCTAACCTTTCAATTACACACCCTAGTATAGGCACCTCCCCTATGAGTTTGGCCTCCCAGCCATGGCCATCCACCATCCCAGGCACTACATAGGTGGACATTCATATTCACGCGGTAGCCTCAGCTCAACCCCTTTCCACGAGGGAACCCATACTAAGACACATAAACTTTTAGTTAATACCTACCCAACTCAGGTATTGTGGTTGTACGGTAAAGTCAGGGCACATGCTTCATTCAGTATCATATTCAAATCATTGTGTCCCATAACACATGTCAAAACATTTCAATAGAATGACTCATCATCCCAAGGTTTTCATAATCATTTTCTCCAAGTGTTCCCATCTACAGTGATCAAGATTAGTTTAGCACTAGCATCTATCAATGAGGGTGTCACTATTGAGGGATACTAATCAAGTGTAACTACCTACACCTAGTTCTATGCTCTTGATGTCATCTTTCCTATTTCTCCACTAATCACCAATTAATTAACTATTTGAGCAACGTTGATAAAAGGAAGAAAATATAAAGCTTGAAGGTAAAACTTGGGATTGGTATAATCATGGTTGCATCACCATAGCATGCATAATATATCTTGCATATGCTAGCTTGCATATGATTAGCTTGCATAGTTTACCTTGCCTTGGTAGGTACAGTTGTCGAAGTTCTCATCTTCTTCATTGTAGAAATCCTCTTCCTCGTACCCCGGGTTGATACTAGCGTCTATAAATAAATACGAGGTACACAATCACCAAACAATACTTAACTACTTCTATTTAGCACACAAAGATCCACACTAGATGATCTAGCATCATCTCAATCACTACATGAAATATTGACATGGCCTTATTTATCTTATTTTAGAAATGCAATTTCTACTCATTGAAAAAATACATAAGATTTAATATTCTCCAATTATAAAATATGGGATCATGTTGACACATGTTATCACCACATATTCCAACACTTGGGAATGTGATTTAAAGTGGATGGCATATATTACAAGGTTTAATATTGCTATTTAATAATATTAAAGTGACTAGAAATGACTATATAGCATTCTTTTAATACCAGTCCATGATTAATGCATGTAAAACCAAATATTTTTACATATTCAGATAGATCATGGAAAATGTCATTTTTGAGACTTGGAATAAACTCAAAAGCATTTATGGCCGATTTTATAAAAATGTTTGAAGTTGTAAAAGTTTCTGCCTTGTTATTTACTATGGGTGATCTATAACTTCAAACTTTGCTTCATAAGGAGTTTAAAGCTATTGTTCAAAACGCCTGGAACATTCCTGTGGGTTTTATGGATTCTGCAAAAAAAATCAATGCTAAATTCAAAAATGTGAGAAGAGGGCTGAAGCTTTGGGCCAAACATCTACCTTGCCTAAAGGCACAAATCTGTAATGTTAATGCCACCGTTGACTTTCTTGATTTCATGGAGGAAATGAGAACTCTTACTGTTCAGGAGTGGAATCTTAGGGATATCCTGAAAAATCTTATTATTTCTCTTTTACAAGACCAGAATACTTATTGGAAACAGAGGGGGAAAATTAAATGGGTTAAGCTGGGGGATGAAAACACCAAGTTCTTTCACTCCAGAGCTACCATAAGCTTTAGACATAATTACATTTCCATGCTCAAGGATGATTCTGATCTTGAGGTCTATGATCATGATGGCAAAGCAAATCTTCTTTGGAATTCCTTTAAAAATAGAATGGGCTCTTCTGATAAGCCTGAAATGCATTTTAATCTTAATGACTTGGCTGGTGATTGCTTAAGCCAGGAAGAAAGGGATGCTTTGGAAAATCCTTTCTCTGATGAGGAGATTGATGAGGTCATCACAAATCTGCCTAATGATAAATCCCCTGGCCCTGATGGTTTTAATAATGAATTCATGAAGCTTTGCTGGCCTATTATTAAGGATGATGTGAAGCATCTACTTGTGGAGTTCTATGAAGGGCAAGCCTCTTTGGAAAGCATTAATTCTTCTTTTATCACCCTCATTCCAAAAATTGCTGCTCCTTTGACTCCTGCTGATTTTAGGCCTATTTCTTTGGTAAATAGTGTCTTTAAGATTATCACCAAGATTCTGGCTAACAGACTGCAAAAAGTCATACTTAAACTTGTTCACAAGAATCAATATGGTTTCCTCAAGCAAAGATCTATCCAAGACTGTTTAGGTTGGGAATTTGAATTTCTTGATCAATGCCACAAGTCAAAGGAGGAAATTTTAATTCTTAAGCTTGATTTTGAGAAGGCTTTTGACAGAATTGAACATTCTGCAATCATGAATATCCTTAAAGCCAAAGGTTTTGGAGATAAATGGATTTCTTGGATTCAGATGATCTTTGGGTCAGCTTCTTCCTCTGTGCTTTTAAATGGTGTGCCTGGGAAAAAAATTACTATAGAAGGGGTGTTAGGCAAGGAGATCCTTTATCCCCTTTATTGTTTGTTCTGGCTGCTGATCTCCTTCAAAGTATCCTCAATAAGGCAATGAACCTGGGTCTTCTTTCTTTGCCCACTGAAGATGTGTTCTGTGCTGACTTCCCTGTGGTTCAGTATGCAGATGACACTTTAGTAATCCTTAAGGCTGATTCTGAGCAACTCTTGTGCCTTAAGGCAATTTTACATACTTTTGCTCTCTCCACTGGACTCAAAGTTAATTATTCTAAATACAGCATGATGCCAATTAACATGGACTCTGAGAGGCTTGCGCATTTTGCTAATACCCTTACTTGCCTCACTGGTTCCTTGCCTTTTACCTATCTTGGTTTGCCTCTGAGCTTGAATAAACCTGCTGTGGAACATTTCCTGCCTATTGTTCAGAGAATTGAGAGAAGGTTGTGTGGAATAGCTGACTTTCTTAATTATGGGGGGGGGGAAACTGCAGTTAGTCAAATCTGTGTTGTCTTCCCTTCCCATATATTACATGAGCTGTTTTGTTCTTCCTGTCACTATCAAGGAACAGTTGATTAAATATATGAGGCAATGCTTGTGGAGAAAGAAAACTTCTGATGTTCAATCTAGAGGTACTACACTTGTAGCATGGAAGAAAGTTTGTATACCCAAGAACCAGGGAGGATTGGGAGTTCTAGACCTTAATGTTCAAAATTCTGCTCTTCTTTTGAAGAATTTGGACAAGTTTTATAATCACAAGGATATTCCTTGGGTTCACCTTATATGGAATACTTATTACTGTAATGGTAAGCTCCCTGGAAGAAGTCTTGAGGGATCCTTTTGGTGGAAAGCTCATATAAAACTGATTGACATTTTTAAAGGACTTGCAAAGTGCTTGGTTGGAAATGGGAAATCCACACTATTCTGGTCTGATATGTGGAATGATAGCTGCCTTCAACATAAGCTTCCTCATCTCCTCTCCTATGCAAAAACCCTCACATCTCTGTCATGAGTTCACGCATCTGCAAATACTCGGGACCTTTTTACCTTCCTTTGTCCCAACAAGCTTATCAGAATATCAAAGTCTTGAACAAATTCTCAATCTTTGGCGAGCAAGGGAATCTGATATTTGGTCTTACATTTGGGGCAGTAATTTTTTGGTCAAAAAGGCTTACTCCTCCTTAGCTGGTTGCCAACCGGTTCAGCCACATTTCTCTTGGTTATGGAAATCTTCTTGTCAGCAAAAGCACAAATTCTTCTTCTAGCTCTTACTGCTTGATAGGCTCAACACAAGAAACCTTCTGAAAAGGAAATGTTTTTCTCTGGCATCTTATGACTGTGTTTTCCAGGGTTGCAACAGTGAAGAAACCAGCCTACATTTGTTTTGGGAATGCTCTTTTGCAAGAGCCTGCTGGGCTAAAATTTCACAGGTCAATATGGCTGATCAAAATATCTTTGAAGCCTTAGCCAGTATTAAAAAAGATCTTAATGCCCCTTTTGCAATGGAAATTCTGATACTTGGAACTCGGGGCATTTGGATTTGCAAAAATAATGAAATTTTCAATAATCAACATGCGTCGATGGAGAACTGGAAGGCTATTGTAGCCCAGGAATTAAGATGGGTCCTTTATAGAATTAAGAAGAAGTATCATCAGGGCCTTAAAGTTTGGATTGAAATTAATTTAGACAGGAGATAGCTGATTAGAATGTTATCCCTCTTCTTTGAGGTGGATTGAGTTTATAAATATTCTTTTGTAACTCTCTATAATATATAAAAATTGCAGTGGGATTTTTTTGCCCTACTGTTTTACCCTCAAAAAAAATAACTTCAAACTATTTGAATCCAATGGGAGTGGTTGGATAATTTCCTTACGTTTCTAACAAAATTGAAATCATGCAATTTGGTTCAGTAAATCTTCCTCAATTTAATTTTGAAGTCACTCACAGAATGGGGTTTTGGAATAAAAGGAAAAAATCTAAATTTGAATTGTGCGCGGGAACATTATTGGGCTGGCCCAACTACGCGGCGCGCGCGCAGCGGGCTGCACTGGCGTTGGCCCCACCTGTTAGTGGCTATTCTAAAGCGAAGCGGTATCAGCTAATATGGGTCGCACGATTAGAATACGATCAACGGCTCAGAGTCATCGTCTCCGTCGCACGACGCACATGATAATTTAACCCTAGCTCTACGGCGGAGGTCTTCGGAGGCTTACCAGGGCTCCTTCTAGGTCCGGCGAGGTGGACGAACGAGCTGGTAGACGATGGCGGTTCGAATGGTGGCCGCAGCAGCTCCTGGGGCGGCTCCTAGCGATGAATCCTTTCCACCATCGCAGCGGCGGGCTCCGGTGAAATTCCGGCAATGCAGTGCTCGCCTTGCTCCGAGGATGGGTCAGAAGGAGTGCTAGGGGAGAGGTGAGTCGAGTGGTGTGCATTTTGAGGCAGGGGAGGGGTCTATTTATACCCTGGATAGAGGAGCATTGCGGCATGGCTCGGGCTCATTGGCAACGTTGCTACAGGGCGCTATCGGCATGGCTGAGGCCGTAGGTCGACTCGGTGCTCTGCGGCGATCGTCATGCGCATAGTGGCACGGCGGGGCGCGGTCTTAATCGGACAGGACGTCCATGCTTTGCTCAGGTACTGCGATGTTCGTCATGGCGTACGGTGGTCATGGGGCGCGCAACGTCAAACGGGTGTGTCTGGGAGGTCGCTGGCAACGTGGCAAGGGTATTTATGCAAGGGGAGAGCGAGGCGCGGCGTGGTTGCACGGGGCAGCTCGGCGCTCTGGCGTGCGCTCGACATGGCAGAGAGATAAATGGGCGAGGGTGCGCTGACGTCTCCACTGGCTGACATTGAGCGAGGTGTACGCTGGAGAGTGCGGTGAGGTCAGGGCTACCTTCTAGACATCGTGGGCGAGGGCGGCGAGGCTTGTGGCGTCGTGTCCATGTCCGGCCGGCGTGGCACGCTCGGGTATGGGCCGACACTAGTCCAATTGGCGAGTGAGAGAGGCTTGACTACACTGACTGGTACTAGGGGTGATCATGGGCTAGTAGTGGAGCTGTGTCGAGTACAAAGATGATAACTAGATTGATCACAACAGTGTATAGTTGGTATATCTGTATTGTGTCTGCTAAGTGTTTGATTAAATGGCCACATGAAACAAACATTTGAATTTTCAAATTCTTTTTGGTGTGTGTGTTGGTCATATGCTTGAGTGTCACTGGTTGCAAAGGTTTTCTAAGTGAAGAAGCTTTGAGTGATTTTTGAAAAATGTCTATCTTGATGTCTATGATGGATTCAATTTGGAAATGTCCTCTAAAAGAATTTGAATTTATTTCTGTAAGTTTTGTAAGTTCCCTTGTATTCATTTTTTACTTGGTCTAACAAGGTGAGAAAAGAAATAGAATTGTTTCTGTTTGAAATCATTTACTAGAGATGCCCAAAGTGGGCTAGGGGTTAACTTTGGCAAAAATGACCATTAGGTCATATGCTTCTCCAATTGATTTTCTTTTGATTTGATTTGGTTTGGATTTGACCTAGCTGATATTGCTTTGATCCTTAAAATATTTCTCAACATATATAACAACAACCATGGCATAACAAGCATTCATACATCATTAATAAACATACATGCATTTATATAGTGTTTAATAGTAAAAGCTTTTGTTAATCCTAATTTTAGTTGATTGGAAATTGATATTCTCATTATAATATTTTTGAGATGTTACACATGAAGATGTCGATGATCAAATCTCAGACAATGCAAGTATCGTATATACAAAAGGAACATGACACATATTGTTTAAGGTTCAATGCGATGGAGAATCATGAGTGCATAGGGGTCATCATGGGCATCTCAGTCCCGCTGTTGATCATTGATAGAGATCATGTCTATGGCATTCTCGAACCATAGGGACGCATGCTTAAGGGCATCACGACGCTTAGAGATATACCTGTAAGAAGGAATCCCAAAAGAGAGAGAAACCAGAATTGTTCCGGAGATCCGAAGGTGTTTAGAGAAAGAAAGAAGGAAAAGGACTGAAAGGAGTTTCAGATAAATGGGAATTTAAATATGCATTTATTATATGTTAATTATGAATTGATATATTCTAAATAAAATTTAAATTAAGATTTATAAAGTAAACTTTCTTAAAGGCAAAATCCCAGAGGAATTGACCTAGAAGAAAGTTGTAGAGAAAGGAGAAGTGAATCGACATTGCCATGCGGGTGGGCGCATTAACATGCCCATGCGATTGAGCATCCGATAAGCCACCGTGCCTCATGACGACAGCCACCATCCTTCTGTAGACCACTCCCCGGCCCACCCGGGCACGAAATGGGAGGGCAAGCGGGCAAAGGTTGGCGGCCCACCCGGGCGGAGGGCGCTATTGCGCTAGTGGGCCATGGGGGATGGCCGGCCCACCGGGCCGCTGCTTCTCGCATGCGCGTCGCGTGCTGGGCTAGGTGGGAGGCCCACCTGGCTGGCTCTGCGGGCTGCAGCAGCAAATGCTGCTCCCTCGTACGCTAGGCTGTGTTGGGCCTCGGTGGGGTGGCCCACCCGGCCACCCATTTGTCCCAGCCGGCTGCAACCACTTCTTTTGCCTTTTTCCTAGTCTTTTTAGTCCACATGGGGCACTTAAGAGGGAGAGGACTCCTTCCTTCCCCTATATAAGGAGGTGCCCATGGGTGGGAGAAACACACACAATAAATTCAGATATTCCCTTTGGTTGGAATATTCCTCCCTCTCTAAAGTTGCCTTTGCTAGTGTGCGGTCCCAAGTCAGGACTGCACACGCAAGGCGTTCTCTTCTGCGGCACGCTATTGTGTTGCTGGGATTCCATCCATGAGGTCTACTTTCGCAACCTCGGCGAGATCCAAGCCCGGGAGTTGTTGTCTTGCACCGTATGCCTGTGGCAACTTGGTGGGGCTACACTTGAACCTACCCAGGACATCATTCGAGGACCTGGAAATGGGGTGACGTGCAAGGAGCTTCGCGACCTTGAGGTCGGATGGGTACGACTACATAAACCAAACTTTTGCATGAGCATAACGCTCTCTCGGTCTTCAAGGGTACGTTATTGTTGTCTTCCTCCATTACTGCATTACTAGTAGATAGATGTTGGGCAATTAGGGTTTCCCACGTAGTAAATTTTTTGTTTTATGCACCGAAACCCCAACACCCTGGACACCATTATGTATATGAGACAGGAACCAAGCCCCCACCGCCGCTGCACTCATACAACCAACCCTAGATCAGAATACTACTCTCCCTTTACGGCTGTTTGGTCCAGGTGGAGTGGCCAAGGAGAGAAAGGATAAAAAAGATAACATGCCTATCTAATTAAAATAATTTGCCCCGCATGGGCGGAAAATCCAACCATTTTGTCCACAAGAGAACAAAATGCAATAAAAGGACACATTTTTGTCCAAATTGGTCTCCCGGTGGTCGGCCTGGACAATGCACTTCTCCTCGCGTGTCCTCCCTTTACCTTTGTCGGTCCCTCCCGCTAGTGGCACACAAACCACTCCACTGATCCCTCCAAAAAACCTCTCCCAAATTTCCACAGGCGAGAGCGGGAGGGAAGGCAATGGATCCTGCCATCATGGCTGATGTTACGCCATGGCGGGAGCGGGAGGGAAGGCCGACGACAGGGCACAGGAGGCTGAGGCCAGGTCTAAGGTGATGGAGGCAAAGGCAAAGGACAACGAGGCCAAAGCCAAGATCATGGCCGAGGAGAATGCCATCATGCTCACCGACCTAGATAGCATCGCCGACCCCGATCGTAGGGCTTGGGTCACGAGGAGAAAGCAGACCATTCGGTCTCACGAAGCCTAAAGGGCAATGACGGTGGCGAATATAACTTTTTGGAAAGAGAAGCTGCTATTTTTTTGGACATTGTCTATGATATTGCTCACTTTTGCACATTTCAGATCTACCGACCACTTGTTGGCAATGCCCAAAGGGCGATGACACACGTCTGTCATATTATTCAATAGTCAATTTGTGTGTTTTTGGCTTGTGAATTTTACTGTTTCAACTGATTGGCAATGCCTTGCCCAACGAGGCCAACGAACGCCAAGGCAGAAATTTAGGTCGCACCACTGGGAGCGGCCAGCTAGACATGCCGGACCACGACCCAAAAGCGACCGTGGCCCGACCCAAATGGACAAAAACTGACCGTTTTGGTCAGCCGTTTGGGTCGCCTCGGTGGAGATGTCCTTAGGACATCTCAGCAGCACGACCCATTTAGGACATTCAACGGGTCTGATTTGGTCAGTTGGGTCGGGTCCCAGACATGAAATGGTCGTGGTCTGGCGCACTTGGCTGGTGCATCCAGCGGCGTGACCCATTTTGATGTGAGTTGGTCGTTCCTTTCCTCGGTTCCCGTTGCTTATGACGATTTTCTCCCATTTCTAGCCGGTTTCTTCCGCATTCGGTCGTCGGAAGGCCAGCAGCTAGCGCATGCGTTGAGTCACTGCCAATCTCCAATGATGGATGGGAGGTAGGAGGATGTTGAGTTGCTGCCAGGCGGGCCCGGTACGAGCGAGGTAGTACATGCACGCGGTCCATGGCGTGTCTTCCCAACACAACCGCGTTCCAAATTTGGTGCATGGATGACTCTGATACGCCCAATTTGCATCACCATTCTATATCATAATTTACCTCTGTTCATTGATATTTGTCTTATTATAAGGTATTACTTATGGATTTTCATCTGTTTATGCATGTTGGATGATTCTTTGAGGATGGAATGCCGGAGTCTGGATTTTGATGGAAAATAAGGTGTTTTGGTGCAATTTCGCGAAGATCAGAAAAATACCAGAAAAATATGGAAACATATTATTTTACCAGAATACGAAGGAAGATAGAAGGAGGAGCGACGAGGGGCCGCAGGGGACCCACCCCCTAGGTGCGGGCCCACCTGACCTCGCGCTTAGGGCAGTTGTGGCCCACCTGCCTGGCCTCTGACTCGGCCCCTTCGCCTATATCTTCCCTACGAAACGCTAAGCCTAGGGGAGCGACCACAGATAGATTTCCGCTGCCTCTGGGGCGGAAAACAACGAGAGAGAAAGATCTCTCCGGCAAACAGATTTCTGCCGGGGGAATTCCTTACCGAAGAGGGGAGACTGTCGCCATCAACACCGTCATCAAGCTAGGCTTCATCAGGATCATCATCATCATCCACACCATCATCTCCACCAGCACCATCATCACCACTCCGTCCCGTTGTAACAATTGTGTTGGATATTGCTTTAGTTCTTAGGGGAAACTTTCCCGGTGTTGATTACTATTGTAGTTGATGCTTGTGAGTGGAACCATTGGATTATTGTTTATGTTCAGATTGTTATCCATTACCATATCATCTTTGATCTTGATCCATATGATGTCTTGTGAGTAGTTCGTTTAGTTCTTGAGGACATGGGAGAAGTCATGTTGTTCGTAGTGAATCTATGATGAGTTATTATTCAATGGTTTAGCATTTAAGTTGTGGTGCTATTCTTCTAGTGGTGTCATGTGAACGTCGACTACATGATACTTCACCATTTATGGGCCTAGGGGGATGCATTGTGTATTTGGCTACTAATTGTGGGGTTGCCGGAGTGACAGAAACCTGAACCCCTGTTAGGACACCTTTGCACAAGGGAGCATAGGATCTCAGAGTTTAAGGCTGTGGTTAGATTTATATCTTAATTATTTTCTTGTAGTTCCGGATGTTTGCAGGGGGTTTGTATGTATTAGTCCTAGGAAGTGCGGTATGTTAGCACAGGTTCACCCACATAGCACTTACAACACCAAAGAAGAGTACTCAGCTATTTGAAGCAAAAGCACTTGACAGAATTCCCATGTGTCCTCGAGAATGTTTGGTCCTTATAAGTATTTCCAGCGGCTTGTCCTTTGCTAAGAAAGGATTGGGCCACTTGCTCCGTTTGTTCGTTACCTTTGTTACTTGCTCCTTGTTTTGTTGCCTTGTCAGAAAACCACTAAAACTCTGTTTGCTAAGTATTCATAGGGATTCATGCTCCATACCACTGTTCAGCACCTTCTGCTCCTCGTTGGGATCGACACTCCTATTTATCAAAAGTACTACGAAAGACCCCCTATACTTGTGGGTCATCAAGACTATTTTCAAAGGCCGTTCTTGGGAGTTAAGCGCTATTGAAGAGTGGGCGGTAAGGAAACTTTCTTGTGAGTATTGCTTTTGTTACTGCTTGTTACTTTGTTTCCAATATGGATAACCCACTTGGTTTTCTGTTTGGCAAAACTACTACCACTTCTAGGGTAGTAGATGAACCACCACCTATTGAGATAGATCCTTTTAAGATACCTACAAGTATTGTTAATCGTGTTATGGATAATTATTATTTTGGGGATGGAACCATCCATCCTGGTGATCACTTGCTTTTTATCCATGAATTATGCGGGTTGTTTAAGTGTGCAGGTATCACAAATGAACATGTGAAAAATAAGTTACTCTCCATATCCTTGAAAGGGAGAGCTGAAGAATGGTATAAGCTGTTGAAGAATGGACAATCCATGGAATGAGAGGAGATGGCATCTCTCTTTTACTCTAAATTTTATCCTTCCAGTGAGATTAATAAGGATAGAAATCTCATATATAGCTTTTGGCCTCTTTATGGAGAGAGTATAGCTCAATCTTGGGGGAGATTGAAGTTACTAATGCTTAAATGTCCTATTCATGAACTCCCTAACAATATTATTCTCAATAACTTTTATGCTAGGCTTTCTATTCATGATAAAGATTTACTAGATGCTTCGTGTGCTGGATCATTCACACGTATGAAGTAAGAAGCTAAATGGGATCTCTTAGACCGTATTCAAGATAACACTGAAGCTTGGGAGAATGACAAAGGAAGAAAGTCAGGTATAATCTATGATTATGAATGCATTAAATATTTTATGGGAACTGATGACTTCCGTGATATTAGTAATGAGTTTGGTCTTGATTCCCAAAGTATTGCTAACTGTTTTAAGGCCTTTGCCTCTTACATAGAAATTCCCAAGAAGAAGTGGAATAAGTACCATGCTCCTTATAAAGAAGTTGTTAGTCATGTTCCCGTTAGAAGTACTCAAGCTTGTACTACTAATCATATTGTGCCTGAACCTCATGTTGAGAAAATAACTTTCCCAGCTAAGGTAAAGGAGTATTCTATGATTATTAGTGCAAATAACAAAGGTACCATGAAAACTGTGGAGCCTGGTAAGCATTTGAGTGATGAACCTATGGTAGCTATTGTGAAAGACACTGTCACTAGAAATATAGAGGATGAGCACATTATCTTCTGTGAATACGCTTATAATATTATTTATCATCCTAGTAAGGCTAGAAAATCTAGTTTTCCTGTGCTTTCTGTTAAAATAGGTGATCATTGCTACTATGGTTTATGTGATATTGGTGCTAGTTCTAGTGCTATTCCTTACGAGCTTTACAAGGAAATTATGCATGAGATTGGTCCTTGTGAGCTTGAGGACATTGATGTGGTTATTCACCTTGCTAACAAGGAAAGCATTTGCCTCATTGGTATTATAAGAGATGTGGAGGTTCTGTGTGGTAAGATTAAGTATCCCGCTGATTTTCTAGTGCTTAATTCAGCAGCTAGCAAAACTTGTCCTATATTTTTGGTAGACCTTTCTTGAACACTTGTGGAGCTATTATTGATTGTAAGAAGGAAAAAGTTTTAACTAAGTTTGATGGAGATTCTTATGAGTTTAACTTTTCCAAATTTGCTAAAGCTCCTTATGAAAATAGCTTGCATAATAAAGATTTCAGGATAGAACAACTTGCTTCTATTGATCCAGTCTATGACCTTGGACCTCTTTTTGGTGACAGTAAGTATGCTTATTCTGATGATAAAGTTGTTTCCAGTGACAGTTATATTGTCAACTTCATTAAAAGTGCTACTGAAAGTTATTTTGAGAGAGGGAAACATGGTTTTATGCAGCTCAATGATGTTAAGTTTCCCCGTTTTATATTGAAAGCTTTAAAGTTGCATCTGTTTTGTCTTCCTATGCTTGTGGCTTTTTGTTTCAACAATTCATTTTCTCATGATACCCCCATGCACAGGAAGTGGGTTAGACTCAAGTGTGTTGGTTATTTGCTTCTTGATGCTCACTTTCACTTCAAATATATATATATATATCCTATGTGAGCATCTTTGGAAGTCTCAAGCCTAACTTAAAGGCATTAAAGAAAAGTACTTGTTGGGAGATAACCCAAGAGTTTTGTCGAGTCTTGGAAGTTATTACCTCTGTAATAACCGCTCCTTATCCTTTTTGTTTTGTTTTTTGTGTCAAGTTCAACTACTTTTGTGAAGTAGAGGAGTTGTGAAAAGTGGCTGTCCTGGGACAGATTTTTGTGTTGTATTGTAAAAATTCGTGAGGAAGCTCAGTACTTCGGATGGACCTGAATTTTTCTGAGCTTGTTATCCAAGTTGTTACCCAACTTCCATCAGTTCTGCACTTTTTGATTTGAGCAACAGAAGGTCTTCGAAAAAATCAATCTTTACCTGCCGGTCTGTTTTGACAGATTTCTGCCATCATTTGCATTTGTCTCTTACATAAGCTTTTGTTTTTATGGGTTTTCAGTTGAAGTGTGTACCCAAAGGTTTATTGTTTTTGCTTACACTAATGTTGTCATTGAGTTTGTGCAAGGGTTTTGTACGAAGGAAATTTCCAGGAGAAGGAGAAAAGGAATCTGCAGAGTTCGTCTTTGAATAGGTAAAAGTGGTGAAAAAAGAAGGTTCGTGAAACCCCAATCTTTTTATATTTTTGATGTTTTTAATACATAAGGGAAGCTACGAGACGGAACTGAAGAGGAAACAGAGTCCGGGGTGGACAGACCCACCCCAGGCACGGGCCCAGCCTGGCCGCGCCTGAGGGGGGTGTGCCACCCTCGAACTCCGTCTCCGCCTTGTTTCTGTGTCAGTACCTTCCTTATGCCTTAAAACTTTGTAATATATAACCCCCCAGATCCCCCTAGGTTCTTGCACTGTGTTCTCATCGTGTTTTCGTTTCGATCTGTTTCTGTCAGGAAAATTCTCAGATTTGGATCCTCAATGTCTTCCTCTGGATCACCCCCGGAGGGTTCCTCTACGGACGTCCTTAACCCGTACATGTATGAGTTGAGGATTCATCCCAAATAATTGATCCTCAAGGAGGGAAAGGTATAGATGAAAGAAGTTCAAGGCCCTAAAGGAGAAGGCAGTCTGGAAGACAGGATGGAAGCATTGGAACAGGAAGTTTTCAGGTACAAGAAGATGGCAGGACACGAAGTGGATGTTATTCACAAGATAAGTTCAGAACTCATCACCAAGCATGAGGGAGAAGTAGCTGAGCTCCGAGAAGAGATCTTTTCACTCCATCAGACCACCAACCAATTGCAAGCACAACTCTATGACATAGAGAACCAAAACTGTGAGTATGAGGCTAGATTTGATCGCATAAGCTCTGCTGCTAGTTTCAGGATTACGGAGACAAGGACATCCTTTTTGGATGGGGAACCATTGCCTTGGAAGTTTTATGATGACAAGAGAACACCACCACCACCGAAGGAGTAATTCGTCATCAGGTTTGGCATCCCCTTGGCTTGTTCCAAGCTTTACCTTTGTAGTGGATTCATATCTGTGGTAGAGGGGTTATCTTATAGTTTGGATTGCATGCGTAAGTATCTCTCCTTTAGTTGATTATCTATGTATCCCTTAGTGTGAGTTCCTTTATTGGAATATTAATGAGAAGTCTCATCTTTTACTTTTTGCACTTCTTATTTTTAGTTTGCAATCTCTATTATATGATGGATCTTGTTGATCAGTATTGCCACCACTTTGGGATCATCAAGTGGATATAAATTGGTTTTGGCAAACCGAGTTCTGTTCAGTAGCATTACTATGAAAGATAAAAAGAAAGAAAAAAAGCTTACGGGTAATTTGTATCATTTGTTTTCTTTCTTGTTGGCTCATAAGCTTAGTATTCTTTATTTAAGATTATTTTGTGTCTTCAAGGAAGATTGCATGTTTGGCTTTATTACTTGTATGTTTGCTTGTTTCTTTCAACTCTCTTGCTTGCTACCCAGCCTTGCTAGCCAAAAACCTGTTTTGAGAAGGCATACTTCTCATGTTTCCAAAATCCTTTGAACCAAAACTTTTGCCATTTGTGTCCACCAAATCTACCTAGTAGCTTTTGCTATTCCAAGCAAATTCTCAAGCTTCATCTACCTTTTGAATTAAAAAGTATTTTGTTGTGAGAAAACTAGTTAGTAAAGCTCTCACGAACTTGATGGCACACCTTATTTACTTGCCCCTAATAGACTTGAACCATTGTGAACATCGAAGTTGTATATGCTTGCATCTATACGTTGGAATTATCAGAACCGTGCTGTCACGGGGAACGTTTTCAACATTATACTTGTACTCTGTACACATTTGTATCGTGCTCTTTTGTCTATGGATGTCAACGGTGTGAAATAAAGAGGGAACTTGTAAGTCCATGGAGTTTGTATCCTGTGTTAGAGAAACGCCGCTAGCCTAAGTCATGCTTAATCATGGTGGAAACTTGCAACATCACCATAGTGAGTCATCTATGAAGCATCCTCAATAAAAATCTATGAACATAGTAAATAAAAAGATCACTGAGATGCTCATTGTCTGCTTGCCTTGTCATTGTGGTTATGGGAAAGCTCATGTACCATGTGCAAGGGGTACCCGTTGGCGGTTGTAACACCCTCAGAATCGGCCCTATGCAAGTTTTAGCGAAACTCGCCAAACCCGCATAGAAACGATTCGAAGGTGCCCATAAGGCACTTTCGTGCGGGTGGAAAGCAAAGTAATAACATTACACAACAGTCCTCGATGGGACCCACAGAACAGATATATATACAACAGCGACTCCAAGAGTCAAGAATACAAATATACGGTACAAAGATCTAAATCACCTTGAAAACGATGGGGCGTCCGACTACGGACAAGACGCAAATGGGGCTAAGAGCCCTGAAGAATAACCAATGGCGTCCATAACCACCTTGCCAAGCCGGAAGGTAACCACGCTAACGGCGTCGATCTCAAAACCTTAAACAAGAGGTGCCGACAAAGGGCAAAGGAAAAAAGAAGGAGCGTCGATCGAGGCGATGCAGCGAGGCTAGAATCCGCGGTCCTCGCCTACATAGGTATGGTGGATCGAGCGGCGAAGATGCACTAAACGACCTATAGAGACTCGATACAATGGCGGATATCGAGAGGATAAGAATGACCTAACCGGATCCAACACAAGCTATCACCAAACAAACCCATCCTGGCGTTTCCCCCTCGAGACCAAACGAGGAAGTCAACCGAGGAACTCACACAGTTGGCAGTTTTACTTAATCAGTTGTAGTTGTGGCACTTTACTAGTCAGGTTTAGATATTCGTCCTGGTAAAGTAAGCAGTGGGCACTTTTAGTTAACCATTCCATGATAGTTGCAACACTTACTAGTCAGATACAATTGGCATGAGATAACCCCAAAACCCAGCAGTTGTTGGTACTTTTATTAGCCATTCCGTTGTAGTGAAGCTGATTACTAATCATATCAGATACAAGTCAATTTAAAACAGTAAACTTTAGTTATAGTTGTCTATGATCAAGCACTGTGCTCCAAGTCGTCATAACCGGACACGGCTTCGAAAAGATTTAACCCTGCAGGTGCACCAAAGTATCCACAGCACTTGACCCTTTTGCCGATCGCTTAATACACCCATCGGTATGTCGGCGGGGCCTAAGTCACGACGTTCCTGCACCAAAGCAAGCACGGGGCCACCCCACTAAGTACACCATAGCGAAGTCGGCGGTCTCGAGACGGACTTAGGGTTTGACAATGGTCATGGCGGCAGATCCCCAATCGGGACCGCCGATACAGCGTAATCACTCCGCTTCCTAAGCGATACAGTGCTCCTCGCACAAACGTAAATACATAAGTAGCATGGCATAAGTACAGAATAGTAAAAACACCTCAAGCTAGTTGTGGCCCCCAGTACAATACTTTGAAATCAGGTAATTATCAATGGGGGCCCATATCTCCCCACCTGTGGTTAGCGCGCTCGATCTCGGAACAGGTGTCAAGAACTCGGGTCCTACGGGACACAAGTGGGCGTTCGGAAAACAAATATTACCTATCACCCACCGATGCCTCTGCTTAATTCAATTTTAGTTGTTAAACAGGAATTAAAGTGAACAATAAGTAAAACCATTATCATCTCCAACGTCAACATGCGGCAATTCCTCCAACAATTGTGGTACTTGACGACAGCAAAACACTTGAGCAAGCGACTACAACACGCGGGTCCAACTATCTACCAAACAACAGGTAATAGGATGTGTCCAAGGCTATATATGGCTGCAAGGGATATCACGGGTTCGAAACTAGAGCAACGCAACACAGATAGCAATAGATCAACAGGAGGGAAGTAAATACTATAAAAGTAAGATAGGTAGAAAGGGGGAGATGCTCGCCTGAAAACATTGTCGAAGGGTTCATCCGAAGATCGGGGCGAAGCTCACATCAACTCAACGGCCTTATCCGCGAAGAAGCAAATCACTAGAAGAACACCGGATGCAATATTTAATACAACGGCAGAAGATCGGCATGATGCATGTATGATGTATGGCATGGCAAAGGTGCGGTAATTAGGTCGATTAAGCGAACCGGGTCCCGACAATTAATTAGGTGGTCCATGTTATTTAGAACCCCCGCAATTAAATGTTGTTTAGCAATGCAACAGGTGGAACCGGTGCGCTACACATGTTTAAATGAGGCCAATATAAGGCTAGATTTGCCCGCATATGGGCCCCATATTTAATTATTAGGTGAATCGGCATAAGGCCCCCAAACCACATGATATGCATGCGAGATAACAATTAAATATGCGACAAGTTGTATTATGTTATGAAATAGGGTTCGAGGAAAGGGTTCACACATTAGAGGGGGATCGACGATCTTGGGGTTCCGGGTTCGACAGGGCCCAGGGTTCGACGGGTTCGGTCTCGGCGGAAACGTTCTCGGATTCCGGGGTCGTTCTCTCGTTCTCGGTAACGGGGTAGATCTTGCGTTCCAGGAAGAAGGGCTTGACGTTTCTGACTTCACTTGTCGGTGCCGATCTTGTCGTCGCCGTGGTCTCGGTGTCCGGGGTGGAGTACCTGACGTTCTCGAGGGAGTACTTGGCGTCCATGAGGAAGTACTTGTCGTTCCGGATGGGTCCCGAATCCATGAAGCAAATCTTGTCGGGGCCTCATGTCGGTCTTGTCCGCGGATAAACTTGACTTGACGGTTCGATGTCGCCGCATCGCTACGCCGCGAATCGGTCTTCGGCGTCGTCGATGGTCTTGTCGCATCGATGGTCGACCTCCGTGTGGCGATCTTGGCGTTAGGGGCGAACTTGGTCGATGGTCCTCGGTCACACCAAACAGGTCGGTCTTGGTCGGGTGGCGATCTTGGCGATTACTTGGCCACGTTGCGGGCAACAGACGGCGACGGGGCTCGCGGGGCGGATGGGCGGCGGTGGCAGAGGTTGCAGGGCGGCGCCGACGAGGCGGTTGACGGCGAGGCGGGCGCGCTGCTCGGAACGGAGCGACGCCAGGACGGGACCTCGCGCGGCTGCCAGGGGTGGGGCAGAAGGCGGGCCGGGCCGGCAGCGATGGCGGGGCTCGGGCGCAGCGCAGGGGAGGTCGCCGGAGCTCAGGGGACGGTGGTCGCTGGGGAGGCGGGCCGGTGGCGGGCGGGACTTCGCGCACGCCGGGAGGTTGCCGCGGCGAGCAGGGCCGGGGTGGAGGCGAAAGGCTGGTGGCGTCTCGGCGGGCGGAGGATGGAACCGAGGCGGGACGCGAGCGGCGTCTGGCGAGCCGACGCCCAGCGGGCGCGAGGGGGCGCAGGGGACGGGCCGAGCCGGGCGCGCTGGAGGCGGGGTCGGTTGGTGGCGGGGTGAGCGGGTCCGGCGAGGGGTGGTGAGAAGCTTGGGGCGGCGCGGCAGGTGAGGGGAGCGAGCGGCGAGGCGGCGGGGGAAGGTGAGAGGCGCCGGGGAGGAGCCGGAGAGGGAGAGGAGGGTGGATGGCGAGGAAGACGATGGGGAGGAGGGGTGAGGAGAGAATCCCGCGTGCGGGCGACGGGGAGGTGGGCCAGCGGGTGGGTCCGGGACGGTGGGAGCGTGCGGTTGGTGGGAGGTTGTGGGCTGCGTGTGAGTGGGGGGTGGTGGGGCCGGTCGGACGTGGGGAGAGGGGTGGTGCTGTGGGCCGCGCGGGTGGGACCCAGGAGCGGGTGAGGGAGAAGGGGGTTGGGTAGGTTTGTTGAGGGTGAGAAAGGGGAAGGCTGCGGGTGTGTTTGGGCAGGGTTGGCGTGTGCGTGTGTGTGTGGAGAGAGAGGGTGGGTGTGGGTAGGTCTAGGTGGCACTGTGTGAGAGGTGGGGGTTTGGGGAGAGGTGAGGTGTCAAGAGGGGGTTGGTTGGGGTGAGGTGGCTGGGAGGGATGGGTAGAGTTTTAGGTGGAAATAGGATTTAGGTGGGGCTGGCAGGTTGGACCGTTTTAGTTTTTCTGGGGTGGTCGTTCGGGTCCGGTTGGCCCGTTCGACTGCCCCCACTAATTAATAAATATTTTTATTTAATTTGAAAGCACCTTTTGCAGACCGATAGCGTTCAAACAAAAATAATCCGGAGACCGGGCTTTGATATTTGAATAGAGGTGGGGCGTTTTAGAAAACAAAACGGCTTTGCGAAATAGTTTAATGCAAACCATGCATGATGATGACGATGCAATGCACAAATTCAACGCGATTTTCTAGTAGTGGTTTTGCGGGATGCCACAATTCGACACCACTAACAATGGATCTCGCCCTCGAGATCCGCCTCATGGTACCGGAAGGAAGGTCGGAGGTCTACGTCTTCTCGCATCATGTAGATCTTCGCGACACCACTAACAAGAGGTCGTTGTTCCTGATCGTCGAGAGAACACTCCGGAAACAAAAGGTCGAAAGCAGAGGCATCAACAAATAGAGCCACCTCTAACTTCCGTGGAAAGAGGGAACCGATGCATTCTCATTCACTTCAATGTACAAAAGCGAATAGAAGGGGTAGTCGGCATGGGGGCCAATTCATCACGCACCCAAACTATTACTCTGCACAATCAGTGGAAAAGAGTGCAACCATTCTCGGAATTAGACTGAAGATCTCGGCAAGCGAGGTTCGGAAACAAAGGAGGGATGCAGACTCTGCATCGGATCTGGCGTGGATGATGTCGTCGCGTCGGAAAACACCGGATAGCACAAAAAAGGAACAAAGAATGGTACCACAGCAGACGGATTCCTCAAACAGCATGAACACCGGATGGTAGGTCACCGTTATCAGAGGAGGAAGCGAAACCCTGAAGGTACGACGGAAACCCAACCACGAGAATTCCTGGACTCGAAGAGAAAGAAGAGAGCGGATTCAAAACACGTAGAGATAAGAGGAGAATAGCAGAGGGGTAAGGAGTAAAATCAGACCTAATCAGAACTATCCAACCGATTTTGCAAAATAGTTTTGACAATCTACTTCGGCCGTTAGCTAGGTTATCCTACAGGCTGGACTTGTGGGGTATCGAATCGCGTGCTCGATACCACTGTAACACCCTCAGGATCGGCCCTATGCAAGTTTTAGCGAAACTCGCCAAACCCGCATAGAAACGATTCGAAGGTGCCCACCAGGCACTTTCGTGCGGGTGGAAAGCAAAGTAATAACATTACACAACAGTCCTCGATGGGACCCACAGAACAGATATATATACAACAGCGACTCCAAGAGTCAAGAATACAAATATATGGTACAAAGATCCAAATCACCTTGAAAACGATGGGGCGTCCGACTACGGACAAGATGCAAATGGGGCTAAGAGCCCTGAAGAATAACCAATGGCGTCCATAACCCTGCCCAGGCCAAGCCGGAAGGGTAACCCTGCTAACGGCGTCGATCTCAAAACCTGCTTAAACAAAAGGGGTGCCGACAAAGGGCAAAGGAAAAAGAAGGAGCGTCAGTACTGAGGCCAGTACACGGCGAGGCTAGAATTCGGCGGTCCTCGCCTACATAGGTATGGTGGACTGAGCGGCAGCGGCAGCATGCACTAAACGACCTATAGAGACTCGATACAACTGGCGGATATCAGAGAGGGATAAGAATGACCTAACCGGATCCAACCTGAAGCTATCACCAAACAAACCCATCCTGGCGTTTCCCCCTCGAGACCAAACGAGGAAGTCAACCGAGGAACTCACACAGTTGGCAGTTTTACTTAATCAGTTGTAGTTGTGGCACTTTACTAGTCAGGTTTAGATATTCGTCCTGGTAAAGTAAGCAGTGGGCACTTTTAGTTAGCCATTCCATGATAGTTGCAACACTTACTAGTCAGATACAATTGGCATGAGATAACCCCAAAACGCAGCAGTTGTTGGTACTTTTATTAGCCATTCCGTTGTAGTGAAGCTGATTACTAATCATATCAGATACAAGTCAATTTAAACAAAGAAACTTTAGTTATAGTTGTCTATGATCAAGCACGTGCTCCAAGTCGTCCATAACCGCGGACACGGCTTCTAAAAGATTTAACCTGAGGGTGCACCAAAGTATCCACAGCACTTGACCCTTTTGCCGATCGCTAACATACACCCATCGGTATGTCAAGGGCCTAAGTCACGACGTCCTGCACCAAAGCAAGCACGGGGCCACCCCACTAAGTACACCAAGAACGAAGTCGGCCGGTCTCGAGACGGACTTAGGGTTTGCGACAATGGTAAGCGACGCCAGATCCCCAATCGGGACCGCCGACACTGCGTAATCACTCCGCTTCCTAACAAGACAAAGGTGCTCCTCGCACAAACGTAAATACATAAGTAGCATGGCATAAGTAGAATAGTAAAACACCTCAAACTAGTTGTGGCCCCAGACAATACTTTGAAATCAGGTAATTATCAATGGGGGCCCATATCTCCCCACCGTGGTTAGCGCTCGATCTCTAACAGTGTCAAGAACTCGGTCCCACGGACACAAGTGGGCGTCGAAACAAATATTACCTATCACCCACCGATGCCTCTGCTTAATTCAATTTTAGTTGTTAAACAGGAATTAAAGTGAACAATAAGTAAAACCATTATCATCTCCAACGTCAACATGCGGCAATTCCTCCAACAATTGTGGTACTTGACGACAGCAAAACACTTGAGCAAGCGACTACAACACGCGGGTCCAACTATCTATCAAACAACAGGTAATAGGATGTGTCCAAGGCTATATATGGCTGCAAGGGATATCACGGGTTCGAAACTAGAGCAACGCAACACAGATAGCAATAGATCAACAGGAGGGAAGTAAATACTATAAAAGTAAGATAGGTAGAAAGGGGGAGATGCTCGCCTGAAAACATTGTCGAAGGGTTCATCCGAAGATCGGGGCGAAGCTCACATCAACTCAACGGCCTTATCCGCGAAGAAGCAAATCACTAGAAGAACACCGGATGCAATATTTAATACAACGGCAGAAGATCGGCATGATGCATGTATGATGTATGGCATGGCAAAGGTGCGGTGCAATTAGGTCAGATTAAGCGGAACCGGGGTCCCGACAATTAATTAGGTGGTCCATGTTATTTAGAACCCCCGCAATTAAATGTTGTTTAGCAATGCAACAGGTGGAACCGGTGCGCTACACATGTTTAAATGAGGCCAATATAAGGCTAGATTTGCCCGCATATGGGCCCCATATTTAATTATTAGGTGAATCGGCATAAGGCCCCCAAACCACATGATATGCATGCGAGATAACAATTAAATATGCGACAAGTTGTATTATGTTATGAAATAGGGTTCGAGGAAAGGGTTCACACATTAGAGGGGGATCGACGATCTTGGGGTTCCGGGGTTCGGGGTTCGACAGGGCCCAGGGTTCGACGGGTTCGGTCTCGGCGGAAACTTTCTCGGATTCCGGGGTCGTTCTCTCGTTCTCGGTAACGGGGTAGATCTTGCGTTCCAGGAAGAAGGGCTTGACGTTTCTGACTTCACTTGTCGGTGCCGATCTTGTCGTCGCCGTGGTCTCGGTGTCCGGGGTGGAGTACCTGACGTTCTCGAGGGAGTACTTGGCGTCCATGAGGAAGTACTTGTCGTTCCGGATGGGTCCCGAATCCATGAAGCAAATCTTGTCGGGGCCTCATGTCGGTCTTGTCCGCGGATAAACTTGACTTGACGGTTCGATGTCGCCGCAGCGCTTGGCGTCGGCAGAATCGGTCTTCGGCGTCTGTCGATGGTCTTGTCGTACCGATGGGTCGACCTCCGTGTGGGCGATCTTGGCGTTAGGGGCGAACTTGGTCGATGGTCCTCGGGTCACACCAAAACAGGGTCGGTCTTCGGGTCGGGGTGGCGATCTTGGCGGTTACTTGGCCACGTTGCGGGCAGCAGACGGCGACGGGGATCGCGGGGCGGATGGGCGGCGGTGTCAGAGGTTGCAGGGCGGCGCCGACGAGGCGGTTGACGGCGAGGCGGGACGGCGAGGGCGCGGCGGGGAACGGAGCGGACGCAGGACGGGACCCCGCCGCGCTCTGCAGGCGGCGAGAAGGCGGGCCGGGCCGGCGGTGGCGGGCTCGGGCGCAGTGGGAGGAGGTCGCCGAGCTCAGGGACGGTGGTCGCTGGGAGGCGGGTCGGTGGCGGGCGGGACTTCAAGCGCCGGAGGTTGCCGGCCGAGCAGGGCCAGCGGTGGAGGCGAGCAATGGTCGGGCGCCTCTCCCGGCGGAGGATGGAACCGAGGCGGGACGCGAGCGGGCGTCTGGCGAGCTTCAGACGGCCCAGCGGCGAAGGGGGCCAGTAGGACGGGGCCGAGGGCTATGAGGCGGGCCGGTTGGTGGCGAGCGGGTCCCAGAGGTGGTGAGAAGCTTGGGCGCGGGCAGGGAGGGGGAGCGAGCGGCGAGGCGGCGGGGGAAGGTGAGAGGCGCCGGGGAGGAGCCGGAGAGGGAGAGGAGGGTGGATGGCGAGGAAGACGATGGGGAGGAGGGGTGAGGAGAGAATCCCGCGTGCGGGCGACGGGGAGGTGGGCCAGCGGGTGGGTCCGGGACGGTGGGAGCGTGCGGTTGGTGGGAGGTTGTGGGCTGCGTGTGAGTGGGGGGTGGTGGGGCCGGTCGGACGTGGGGAGAGGGGTGGTGTTGTGGGCCGCGCGGGTGGGACCCAGGAGCGGGTGAGGGAGAAGGGGGTTGGGTAGGTTTGTTGAGGGTGAGAAAGGGGAAGGCTGCGGGTGTGGCGCTGGGTGTGTTTGGGCAGGGTTGGCGTGTGCGTGTGTGTGTGGAGAGAGAGAGGGTGGGTGTGGGTAGGTCTAGGTGGCACTGTGTGAGAGGTGGGGGTTTGGGGAGAGGTGAGGTGTCAAGAGGGGTTGGTTGGGGTGAGGTGGGAGGGATGGGTAGAGTTTTAGGTGGAAACAGGATTTAGGTGGGCAGGTTGGACCGCTTTAGTTTTTCTGGGTGGTCGTCGGGTCCGCTGGCCTGCTCGATCGCCCACTAATTAATAAATATTTTTATTTAATTTGAAAGCACCTTTGCAGAGATAGCGCGTTCAAACAAAAATAATCCGGAGACCGGGCTTTGATATTTGAATAGAGGTGGGGCGTTTTAGAAAACAAAACGGCTTTGCGAAATAGTTTAATGCAAACCATGCATGATGATGACGATGCAATGCACAAATTCAACGCGATTTTCTAGTAGTGGTTTTGCGAGATGCCACAGCGGTTCTCAATGATATGCAAATACTTACAATGACAAGAACTTACCTGTGACCAAAGTTGAGTAGCATGAGGAGTGGCCCTCGTATTCAAGGGACATGAGATTGCCAACTTATATTTTGTCAAGCATATACTCCATCTTTGTTCACTTTGACCTTAATCATCTCAAGATACTTATGATAGGGGCAATGAGGGCTCAAAGCTAGTAAGTACCATAATCTTTTGGAAGCTCTTTATGACTTGCAATCCCTGCTACCCTCTAATAAGGGACCTTTCTCCCACTTCCAAGTTGAGTCAGTAAACCTACTTCCTCTCTATCTCCAGCAAGCATTTGAGTTGTTGCATTTCAAGCATTCATATGGTGATTTATTCAATCATGTTCTTCATCTTCCTTGTTTGCACAAAACTCTTATCTATTGAGTATTACTTTGAAAGCCTTCACTAGTAAAAAAACTTTTTTAGCAAAGAGTGCTCCTGTTTTGAAACTTCTACAAAAAGCTTTTTGTGAAACTGTTTGCCAGTTGTTCTCTGACCAAGAACAAGTTTGCCAATTCCAATTATGATTTATCTTTATGCATCTCTATTGTGACTGTTGTAATTGGTTGCAAGCTAAGTTATATAATGGTGAGTTGCTTTCTTCTATGAGTTGTGCAATGGTAAGTGTGATGCTTCTTGTTCGTATTCTTTTATCGACACTTCACTCCATAAACCTATGGACATGTTTACTGAGCTCAGTTTTCGCTTGGGGACAAGCGAAATCTAAGCTTGGGGGAGTTGATACGCCCAATTTGCATCACCATTCTATATCATAATTTACCTCTATTCATTGATATTTGTCTTATTATGAGGTATTACTTATGGCTTTTCATATGTTTATGCATGTTGGATGATTCTTGGAGGATGGATCACGAGTCCTGGATTCTGATGGAAAAGAAGGTGTTTCGGTGCAATTTTGTGAAGATCAGAAAAATACCAAAAAAATATGGAAACAAATTATTTTTCCAAAAGTCAGAGGAAGCTAGAAGGAGGAGCGAAGAGGGGCCGTAGGGGGCCACACCCCCTAGGCGTGGGCCCACCTGACCCTGCTCCTAGGGCAGGTGTGGCCCACCTGACCGGCCTCTGACTCTGCCCCTTCGCCTATATCTTCCCTACGGAATCCTACTCCTAGGGGAGCGACCACAGATAGATTTCCGCTGCCTCTATGGGGCGGAAAACATCGAGAGAGAAAGATCTCTCCGGCAAACAGATTTCTGCCAGGGGAATTCCTTCCCGGAGAGGGGAGACCGTCACCATCAACACCGTCATCAAGTTATACTTCATCAGGATCATCATCATCATCCACACCATCATCTCCACCAGCACCATCATCACCACTCCGTCTCGTTGTAACAATTGTGTTGGATATTGCTTTAGTTCTTAGGGGAAAATTTCTCGGTGTTGATTACTATTGTAGTTGATGCTTGTGAGTGCAACCATTAGATTATTGTTTATGTTCAGATTGTTATCCATTACCATATCATCTTTGATCTTGATCCATATGATGTCTTGTGAGTAGTTCGTTTAGTTCTTGAGGACATGGGAGAAGTCATGTTATTAGTAGTGAATTTGTGATGAGTTATTATTCAATGGTTTAGCATTTAAGTTGTGGTGCTATTCTTCTAGTTGTGTCATGTGAACGTCGGCTACATGATACTTCACCATTTATGGGCCTAGAGGGATGCATTGTGTATTTGGCTACTAATTGTGGGGTTGTCGGAGTGACAGAAACCTGAACCCCCGTTAGGACACCTTTGCACAAGGGAGTGTAGGATCTCAGAGTTTAAGGTTGTGGTTAGATTTATATCTTAATTATTTTCTTGTAGTTACGGATGTTTGCAGGGGTTTAATCACAAGTATGTATTAGTCCTAGGAAGGGCGGTATGTTAGCACAGGTTCACCCACACAACACTTACAACACCAAAGAAGAGTACTCAGCTATTCTATTTGAAGCGAAATCACTTGACAGAATTCTCATGTGTCCTCGAGAACGTTTGGTCCTTATAAGTATTTCCACCGGCTTGTCCTTTGCTAAGAAAGGATTGGGCCACTTGCTCCGTTTGTTCGTTACCTTTGTTGCTTTCTCCCTATTTTGTTGTCTTGTCAGAAAACCACTAAAAATCTGTTTGCTAAGTATTCACAGGGATTTCCTGCTCCATACCACTTTTCAGCACCTTCTGCTCCTCGTTGGGATCGACACTCCTATTTATCGAAAGTATTACGATATACCCCCTATATTTGTGGATCATCTGACTCATGCTGGATGTGTCGGTCTTGGGTCGCATCGCATGAGTGTACACGTACTAGGATTGTTGAGTTGTTGTTCTTTCCGCATATGGACATGTTTGGACCGGTACATACCGTTTGATTCATGCAGCTCGGGATGCCCATGTTGGGCGAGAATATGTATAAGGGCATCCACAATATTGTCTATATAAGCTGACCATAAGCAAAAAGTTGGACCTTAAGATTATCCATATACATTATGGAACCTATCCACAAGTAAAATATTTTAAGGCTAACCCATAAACTTAAGGGCTACCCACAAGAAATACAATACTATCACTTTTCTAAAGTTGTAGTACATAAAACAATAAAATAAAATATTTGGTTACAAGCTATTGGTCAATTATTCTTACATGCTAGACCTAATTTATAGTCTGCTTTAATAATATACATTCCGGTAGTTGAATTGCTATAAGCATGTACGGTGGATCCTAGATTGCGGAAATTTCACTCACCGTGCCGTGCATTATGGATGCCCTAAGACTAGCCCAATGTAGATACCATGGGTACTATCATGCGTTACATGCGTGCAAAATGTTTACGTGTTACTGCAACTAATGATCAAAGAGATTGTGTTGGTAATATTGATAGATACGATATCATAGCACATAAAACTAAAAAAACTAATTTTAAATAGATCGTGTACACCATTTTACATTAAAATTTAAAAGACAACAAATATACTAAACTTATGGTACTACTATAAGTATCATATTTTTTCTTTCATGAAATCTCGGGGCTTTATTCAGAACAAACTGCACCTGCACTATCAGCTTGACATCTCGTAGTAAGGAAACTAGGAATCGAGTTCATCCAACAATCGGTCACCTCCTGTGTGCTAGTCTCGCAAACAAGTAAACCGGCATATTGGCTGCTCGCTTTATATGCCGAATATCAAATGATAAAAACGATAAAGCTAGCCATCTAATTTAGAAAGAGTCAACGCTACCATTGACGCCGTGCCCTTCCCTCCCGCCTCCACGGCCGGCCAGGAAGAGTCACAGCGTGCCGCCACTGCACGAAGGATAGCCCGCGACGCTTGATTTATTACGAGAAGCGGCGCCGTCCTCATCTTCTTCAGCACCAGCCATCGGGCCAGAAGAAGAACGGGGGAAGAACCCTACAAGCTTCCAGATCTCGTCGCAAAGATCCAGAGCTCCGCTGCTCCTAATGGGCAAAACACCCAGAACTGACATAAAGGCAAAACAACTACAACCTACGTCTACCTCGGCGACTCTCCGCCGCCTCCTCCCACCGGCTACTCCGGCGAGAAGGGCGCGGAAGAGTCCCGACCTCCTGTGCACGACTCTCAAAGCAGCTCAGTGTGAGGAGATGCTAATACTATCAGATATGATGCTATCTGCAAAATGAATACCATGTGACTAGTCTAACGGGAGTAAACGGTAAAAACCACTAGTATACAAAGCTTATTACACAGCCGGGGAGCCAATACGGCCGTGGAACGTGTCCCGACGTCACGTCCCGTGCACTGCTGACGAAGCGACGGCTGTAATTACGGGCGTCCCCCCTGCCCCCTCCTTTTCCGCTGTCGACCTGCCTGACACCCCGGGCCCAGCGCGTACTTACTTGGTTTCACGCTTCGTCGAGGCTGAACCGAGACCGTGGTGGCAGGGCCCACGGAGCGCACCACCCCACGTGCGACCACCCCTGGGCCCATCTCCCCTTGCCCGTGTGGGTGATCAGCTGGGCCCACGGCGTCAGAGATCCATTTTCTCTACTCGTCGAGGTGAGAGCGTGAGCAGCGGGAAGGGGATGAACTGTTGACTGTTGTTGTGTGCTGTTCCGGCCGGGGAGGAAGAAAGCATGGTTCACGCACTGTGCCTGTGGCCTGGCCTCCTCTCTGTGCCTCTGTTTGGCTAATTTCCCTACCAGACACCACACGCCTGCTCAAAGGTCATAATTTGCATGTCTGCCCTCCATGTTTTCCTCTATTGCATTAGTACAAAACAAGAGCACAAAAGGTCGATCATCATCGTCCACGATGCATGCTATACATGAGCAAACTCTCATCCTACAAGCAGTCACATGCCCACCAAAATAACCATCTCATCCTAAGGTGGTTCTCCATTGTCAATTTCTGAAATATGGTTTTAGGCGACCGTAGGACAATGGCACGTTACGAATGTTGTCTAGGGGCCGACTACTCCCTACTCATGAATATAAAGACGACATCCGAGAGCCACCGAAGACGGTTCCAGCGGCGTTCCCCCTTCCAGTTTTCGATCTAATCCATGTAATATGCGTCGTCTCTCTATCGCTCAATGGCACCGATAAATTGTGAAATAAATAACCACACCGGTTTAGGGTTGGAGGGGAGTCTTTCGACCAAAGGGCGTTGCCAGGGAGACGTGTGGGTCCCACACACCAAATGTTCTGTCTTCGTCTGCCCGTTATGCGTCACTTCGTGATTTTCCTAGAAACTTTTTCACTATTTTTCATGGATTTTTCTCTTCTTTGGCAAACTATCTGACAAAGCACAAAATAAAAGGTAGAAATCTGCATTAAAGCATTTATTAGTTAAAAAACAATACAAATTGTGATACTGAATTATAGAAACATGTAACTAAACTAAAAGTATTGTATACATTTTAGATGTATCTCCGCCTCTTTTAAAACATGGATTGATGTATTTTATTCTTATTACATATATCTTGTGCATAGCCTATTTTGTTGTTAAATCACTGAAAGGATTTTCCCTACAATCAAATGGGTAAGAAAACAAGATTTGTCCCACTAGCTTCTAGGTCTAAACTCATCCTCATGGTACAACTATTAATATACTAAATGTGATTATTGGAACCAATAAAGTTACTAGCTAGAAGGATATCTAATCTTTTAGCTTCAATCCCCTCCCCTTCTTAGGAATTTTATAAGGGTCGACATCCTTTGTTTAACAACTTTTTTTGGGCATTCCCACATGTTCACACTTAGAAACACTTTAGTGATTTAGTCCCTAAACCTTTTTCCTTATCACCAAAAACCACATGGGAGACGGTAGATGCAATTTCAAAAGCAAGCATTTTTGCATCGGGCCTCCGTTATCCGAAGGCCATCTATCGCGCTTGCATTTCATGATGGACATGGGTACCCCTGAGAGAAGTACGTACAGGTGGCTGGTCTATGATATGAAGGAGTCATACATCTGCACCGCCATAGTTTGGATTGTCCCACACTATCAAACAAACAATGAGTTCGACTATCGTTGAGTAGATGAACGAATCGCGTCTACTGCACAACCGACAACCTAGCACTGCACGGGCGACGGTGTGTCTCCCGGCGAAATGCAGTGAGCGAGCTTCATGGAGTGGAGGCACCATAGGAAGCTCATGCAGGGTAGACAATTTTGTTTTCAAAATGGGGACAGGCACTATTTATTTTTCAAAAATAAATAAATACAAACACTAGTTGCTATAAGATGCCAAAACAGCAAAACTACACAAGTGTCAGCAAGGGCATCCATGAGAATTCAACCTCCAACATGGACACCCATGCAAAACCAACCACACTCATCGATTGCCCTATGCTCCTACACCCCCTCCCCAAAAGTCCCAATATAAAAACGCCCGCACATATTTTATCTCCACATAAAAAAGAGAATAGAAAGAAAAGGCACCTAACAATAAAAACTTTACCAATGATGGATTGCTCCAAGCTGCTATTCATTCTTCCCTTTTCCCAATCTCGCAGCTTCCATCTCTGACTCCTTCATCCATCCTCCCAAAGCCGAAGCCTGCCTGCCTGCCCACCCCCCATGTCTCCCGCTGCTACCGCCGAGATCACAACCGCCCTGCTCCTCTGCAGCGGCAGCAGCATAGGCTGCAGTGCAAACGGCTGCTGAATTCCCCGTAATCTCTCGCTCCCCTTCCTTTTTCTTAATCATCATCCTCTTCTTCTTCTTGGAAGATATCCCGGCCGTACCCAAGAGCTAGCCAGACAAAGAACCATACTCGCTCGATCCCTCCTCTCCTCCGGCTGCCCAGCTACTAGCAGCTAGCTAGTGACTATTTCTTGATCTGCTCATGGTGAGATGCATGGAGACGAGATGGGTCTCCAGCTGCTAGCTGTGCTGTGCTGGCTGAGCAATAGGTGAGCAGTACTGTGCGCTGCAGCCAGCGGCGAGCGCGCGGGGAAGGAGGATATCGATGGAGGATCTGTACAGTATCCACCCGGGGATCTCGCGCGGCGGCGGGAGCGGCGCGGCCTGCAGCGAGGCCTCCGGGGTCGCCGGCTCTCCGCCCACGCCTCCGCCGGCGGCGGCGCACCCGTCGACGCCGGATCTGACGGAGCTGATGAAGGCGCAGATCGCCGGGCACCCCCGCTACCCCGCCCTCCTCTCCGCCTACATCGAATGCCGCAAGGTGCGTTGCTCCCACGAACTCCATCTTGCATGCGCTGTAGCTCTCGCCGCTCGCCCAGCTCGGTTATCGTCCAAGAATTGCGGCGCCGCGTTAACTCACTGGTTCTTGATTTCGCAGGTGGGCGCGCCGCCGGAGGTGGCCGCGCTGCTGGAGGAGATCGGCCGTCCGGAGAGGCGCGGCGGGGGCGCCGCCACCGGGGAGATCGGCCTCGACCCCGAGCTCGACGAGTTCATGGTAGGTACAAGCAGTTCACGGCAGCTCTCGCTCGCTCCATTGATTAATCCTCGCGAGCTATCTCCCGCTTGTTAAGTTGTTATTACATGTGGAGATGACGACGGCGCGCGCGCGCATGCAGGATGCCTACTGCCGGCTGCTGTCCCGGTACAAGGAGGAGCTCTCCCGTCCGTTCGACGACGCCGCCTCCTTCCTCACCACCATCCGGTCGCAGCTCACCACCCTCTGCGGCGGCGGCGGCGGCGCCACCTCGCCGCACTCCGGTACACACACAACCCGCATGCTGCTGCTAGCTCCCATATACTACATACATACATGCACCTCTCCGGCTCTCTGCGCAGTGCGCGCCATGTGCAGGCAGCCTGGGGGTCCTCGGATTCGCCATTGCTGTGCTGTTGTGTCAAAGTGTCTGGCGATGATGCTTTGTGTGTGGATGTGGGCTTTGAAAGATGATGATGAATGCGTGCGTGTGCGCGGTTCTTGATAGGTCAAATCGTGTCCATGCAAATGGGGCGCAGCTGTGTCAGGCCACGGGGCCGGAAGAGTAAAGCTTTGGTGCTGCTCGTGTAGGGTTTTGTCCAAGGTTCCATCCGTCCTTGCCTTGCCTTGCAGGCAGGCAGGCACCACCCCATCAGCCATCAGCTAGCTATACTACTACTACTACTACCTATGCTATGCATGTTTCTCTCTCTATATCTCTCTACCAGATCTCTCACACTCTCTCTCTAGAGTCTAGCTAGTAGCTAGTGAGGGAGTAGATAGCTAGCTGCAACATGTAGACTTTGCAGGCCGGGCCGGTGATGGAACTTGAGAGAGCTGGGACGATGCATGGCTCCTTTGGAAAAAGAAAGAATCTTGCTACTACCTCTTGCCTGCCGGTTAATTGCTGGTGCCCAGCTAGCCCAATGGTGAAGTTCTACTGTTGTGGGTCCGGTGGAGATTATTTTTTCGATTTTCTCAAGTGCTAGATTGGTGTTGCTTGTATACTTGTTCGGATAAGTTTTCTTTGTGCGTGTTTTCAGCAGTTTTGATTCATTGTGTGTTTTCAGAAACATGAGGCCTTGAACAACATATACTCCTTCCTAGCTCCGTCCCTATTTTACCCGGCGGTCTGGCTTTATGTCATCTAATTTGACCCTAAGCTAACCAAGAATACATTAGTTATGTGTCATAAAATTATTAGAAACTTTTGTGCATACAATTTCAATAGTTCTGAATTTTGTGGCACATGACAACCCACGGTTTTGTTGATCAAGTTTATGGCCAAATTTTAACCTCAAATACTTGCACACCATGTACATGTAGTAGATAGGACGGAGAAAGTAATTAAGGTGCTCGAGGTTTTTCTGTGAATGCGTGTTATAGACTTATATGTGGCATGTAAGTACCGGTTGCATTGCGGTTTTGATCACGGGACTTTTTGCTAATTTATTCTTAAAACATTTAGTGACAAGGTTAAGAATGTTCTTTTAGCTGTTTTTTGCCGGGAGGAGCAGTTGTTTCAAGCCATTCTACATCAACAAATCCATTGAAATTGTAACATTGAATTGCCGGAGCTTTCTCATAGCCACACATGTTTTAGCAAAATATTAATAAAACACTTTTCAGCATGTATTTAAATGCTCTTTATTTGATATGAAATTTCACAAAATCATGGTCTTGAGGTGCCATACTCATCTTTGTAACAAGTGAGGTTTCGGATTGGTGAAAACACATGAGCTTTTGGGAACGTCATATGTTTAATAAAGTCAAAAGGACATTTTCTTTACTGTGAGGGCTGGGAACATTGTAAACATGTGATGTGTCTATTATATACCACCTATCAAACAGTAGTGCCAGTGGTCAAAACAGTTCCTGTTTTGTTTCTCCTGCCTTCTAGTAGTATTTGGTACAATGCCAAGTAGAAATGTACTCGGTACTAGAAAGGAGCATGAAACATGATCATTACTACGTACCAAAACTTTCCTGCTTTACTATCAAATATACTAGCAGATTTCATTATCTCCAATGACTGGGATGATTGTACCAATATATTGGAAGTAAGTCTGCATGCATCTTAGAGCACTAACTCGTACGGGTTGAGCTTGGTGATGTGTATCCTATTTACCTAGTTACGGTTGCAAATCATTAAGAAATGAGATTAATTTTATAAAGGAACACATAAATCGGCTTAAGTATTTGGTTGGAGTTTTCCGTGGGTATACAACAACAAAAATGCTATGGCTGAATTAATGATGTCATATGCAGCTAGATTGACAATTCTTAAGCAGCACTACTATATATCTTAGTTCGTTTGGTCTACCACGCATGAGCTATCACTAAATAGTTTTTTTTGGGGGAACTATCAACAGTTGACCATGTTTTTGAGAAAAGGCAAAATCTTTGTGTTTTAATTCATTTATAGAAATGAGAGTTTCCTACAAGCCTAGAAGGGCCACACCCCGAGGTACAACACCACACCTCTTAAAGCTACGTCTTACCGGAAGTAGTTTTGCAAGAGCCGACACTAATGTCTTTGCCCACAACAAGGCTTCCGCCTTGATTATGTCGAGCATACTAGATATGTCGGGTTGCACGATGTAAACGGTAACCATGTTGCGCCGCTTCTAGATCCACAAAGCGAGCAAGATTACTGATGAGATGCCTTTTTTTCCACCATGGGAGGAGAGTGAATGGCCATCTGACCAGTACACAAAGTTATCCCGGACGGCGGGATCTTTGGGGAAGATCAGATCCAGGATAGCACCTCATACCCCATGGTCCGTAGTCTCCATGGATTGGTCGCGTATCATGCATGGTCAAATAGCTGAGCATGTTCATAACAGTTCACAATTTTCTCCTTTTTTTTACTTTGTAAATGCTCACATAGGGTAGTCCTTAACATTGCATAAATATGCTTTGTTTTCTTGGATTCAACAAGGGTACTGCAATTGTTATGTTAGTATAACCGAGTTTCCAAGATAGTTCTGCACCATATGGGGTTTAAATGATCTTCTGTTAGACAGGAAAGGTTAGAGTTTCAAACCGATGGTTAATGCGTAAGTTTTGCATTAAACATAGGATTCGGATTACAATTCCAGCACCCATGTATTCTGACTCTCTTAATTGAGGCTGCCATCTTTAGTGTCTCCTTGAGTTGTATCCCTTCCATCAAATAGCTTTTAACATTTTTGAATTGCATTGGCGATTATGATTTGGGAAAGATTGTTTTGCATGATCAGCTAGGCATGTCATCATTTGAAAGAGCCATAGTGCACCACACAATAATTATTATTCATGGTAGATTTATGCAACTTTGAGATTGGAGCAAAAGTAAAGGAATATGGTTACCTCAAGTCTTGGCTGGGAAGTTATTTCTAATTTGTTTGTTCTTTTGATGTACATATATTATCATTAATAAAACTTACAGTAGATATTTCACCTACTGTTTTAGCAAAAAGAAAACTCAGTTTGTAAATACTCCCTCCGTTTCAAAATATAAGATGTTTTAGGTTTGTTAAGAAAATGAATCTAGACTTCTTTTAGTGTGTAGATTCACCCCTAAGTTGAGTGAACCTATATATTAAAACAAGTCTAGATACATTTGCTTCACAAACTAAAACATCTTATATTTTAAAACGGAGGGAGTATGAAGCATGTACATTGTACATTGTCTACTTACACCCAAATGTTCATATTTATTAAATGACACAATATGATTACGAGAATTGGGTTGTTTGTACAGCTCAAATCATAGGTAATGTCATGTAGCATATGTTTTTACATTTGTTTGTCATCGCCTAATCTTAATCTATAGCCAAGATAGTGCAAAAATGAATTCCTATGCTAACCAAGTTGCATCAAGATATGGGAAGAAAGATTGAAGACTTGGAAGTTCTTTTTTTGTGGGAGCTTAAGCTTCCTAAGTTACAACTTGTACTAATTAAACTCAACCCACGATACAAAAGTGTGATTTGCTTATATAGAACCGTAGGCGGGTGTTAACGTGAGGGCAGCTGTAGCCTGTATGGACTAAGGATAGCTCCATGAAACACCCAGTAACACCCAAAGAGTGCTTCCATGGTCTCTGTTTCCTGAAGCACAAACGAAGCTCGTCAGTTTGTCAGGTCAAAGTTAGCCTGCTTTTGAAACAGTTTTTCCAGACGCTCTAGGTGTTGCAGAAAACATTGCCCCACGATATTACTTTAGAGAATACAGACTAACACCCGTCACTACATATTTACTGGCCATTCGAAACATCTTGTTCCATTCATTTTGGTGTGTGTTTCAAAGGATATTTCTGGGTACATTTAAAAAAGAGGAGGATATTTCTGGGTATGGTCATATGGTGCAACTCATAGCACACATTCTCACAGATCTACTTCCTGTGTCTATTCCCGGGACAACTTTCAGAAGTTTTTCTGTCTGCAGCTGCCCAAACTGTTGTCTGTTAACTGTCAGCAGTGCCTCAAGTTCTGAATGCACTTCGCTGTAGGTGCTGTGCAAACAGCTGGTCTTCTGCATATATCTGCTGCTTGATGATATTCTGATATCTTGCTCCTGTTCTTGTTTCTGAAGAAGCTCCTGTTCTTCAGTCCAAACCAGTACCACATATATATACTGTACTGCTACCATACACCTGATCATGACGCGACACATTATCCTGTCTGAATCCGTCTCCGAATCTGTTGTTTTGTTCATGATGCAAGATGAGATGGTTGGGTCGTCGGAGGATGAAATGTGCTCGGGAGACGCAGACGCGTCCGACGCGGGCATGCAAGAGCACAGCTCCCGGCTGGCCGACCACGAGCTCAAGGAGATGCTGCTGAAGAAGTACAGCGGCTGCCTCAGCCGCCTGCGGTCGGAGTTCCTGAAGAAGAGGAAGAAAGGGAAGCTGCCCAAGGACGCGGCTGGCGCTCATGGACTGGTGGAACACACTACCGCTGGCCTTACCCGACGGTAAACGTCGTAACAACACGCGCCTTCCTTAATTTGGTACTCCACTGAAGATCTACCGAGCTTGATCATCGTTCATGGTGATGTTTGCAGGAGGAGGACAAGGTGAGGCTCGCAGCGATGACGGGCCTCGACCCGAAGCAGATCAACAACTGGTTCATCAACCAGAGGAAGAGGCACTGGAAGCCGTCGGAGGACATGCGGTTCGCTCTCATGGAGGGGGTCACCGGAGGAGGGGGGTCCTCCTCCGGCACGACGCTCTACTTCGACACGGGCACGATCGGGCCATGAGAGATGGTTGATCGCATTTCTGGCAGGCATGATGATATCACTTAATTAGCACCTTTGCAGTTTGCACACATACTACAGGGCGGGTGTGCGATTGAGTACCAAGGGATGGCATCAGATAGTACTACTGAAGATTAATTATTCAATGGACGCCGAGATAGCCTCATGATCATTTTGTTGAAACTATTGTGTATATGACGGGGCGATGCATGTGTAAAAGGAAGATTCAGGTGACCGGTAAAAAACCCTTCTGATCTGAAGTTACTACAGTAGCATTGATCAGATCGTCTGTACCTACCGATTGTCCAGTGATGTCACTATGGATAGGAATGAAAGGAGAAATTAATATGTAGCAATATATTCCTTTCTCGTTATTTAGAAGTGCATATAAATATACTATATGTCACTGTCTTTGCAGTGACCAAATTTGCTGCAACCGTTGACAAGAAAAACTGGCAGCGCTCTGGATATGCATGGGCTGATCTTTAAGACTGAAGTTGCTGTCGTGAACTCGTGATGCAGTTTTTGTATTAGGGAAATGATGCAGTTCTTGATGTCAATCATCAGCAGGAGCAACAGATTTTTTTTTTGACAATCAGTACCACGATATATTTTCTCCTAAAATTTGGGCCTGAACTAGAAGAAAGTAAGGGAGTTTAACTGGGCATGCATGTTCTTAGCAAAACAGAACTGTTCCCCTAAAAAACAGTTTCTTCATGCCGGGGCAATAAGCTGCAAATTTTGCAGTCTGGATGCTTGAGTAGTCACTCATTGCTTTGGCAAACGAGATAGGATGTGAACGGATAATCATTCAATCAGACTGCCTTCAGGTGATTGAAACACTACAATCTGATATCTACTCCTCTACAGACTACAGCAGATACAGCAATATATGATGATATATATATATGTCCAATGTTCCACCTTTTCTAGTTGTGATTTTAGTTTCTGTGATAGGGAAGCAAACTGTGTAGCTGATCGCTTATCGAGAGAGACGGATACACTTCTGATTGTCTGGGTACATGATATGCAGAGCTTTGTTGTTTCTCTGTGGATAGGAATGAAAGGATAAATTAATATGTAGCAATATACTACTTTCTCATAATTTAGAAGTGGATTATATATCACTATCTTTGCAGTGACCAAATTTGCTGCAAGTATTGACAAAAAAACTGGGTTTGTTCTGGCAGCGCTCTGGATATGCATGAGCTGATTTTTAAGACCGAAGCTGCCGTCCCTTGATTTACCTCCATTATTGATGCAGTTCTTGATTCTTTTTTGAAGAGTTGTGATGTAGTTCTTGATTAGTTTCTTTCTCTTCTTCTTTCTTTGCTTTTCTTTTTTTTTGCAGCCGCTTGGCTGAGCTTGTAACTATAAGGTAGTCTTTCTCTACCTTCAATTAATAAAAAAAAATGTAGTTCTTGATTAGGGAAACGGTGCATTTCTCCTCAGCAGGAGCAACAGAGATTTAAAAACAATCTGGTTCGGCCGGGCCAGCTAAAATATGGGCCTGAACTAGACAAGAACCCGGTTTCTGAGCTTACTGGACTGGACATGTTCTCTGCAAAACAGAACTGCTCCCCTAGAAATACTTTCTTTTTCTTCACGTATTGTAGGAAATTATGTATTTTGGATGTTTGAGTAGTCACGAATGCTTTACCGGATGTTTATGGATGAAATTATCTACGATAGTTAGCAAATAATACAACCACGAACCATCTACCAGGGGCAAAAACATGATACATGCAGGCCCGTCGATGAGGGTGATCGACATGAGCAACCGAACAGGCCCCCGGGTAATTAGGGCCCCCAAATCTCGATTTGTCAGTAGGCTTTAAGCCTGATTAGTAAGAAGAGCGTCACGTATCTCTAGGATTTTGTTTAATAAACAGAGAAAAATACTACTCAAGGGCAATGTTGGGAAGAAAAATATAACCACATGGCTGCACCGGGCACAGATCACGCAACAACAAGTCAACACCACGGCCGCATCAGATGCAAATCACGCAACTCCAAGACAGCGAGAACTGATCCGATCGAGCGATGCAGATCGCCATCCGCCTCGGCCTTCATCTACGAACCCATATCGTGGTAAAAACAGAGTTGGGATTGAACACGCAGACGATTGACGCCCCGAGCCTGCCGGTGCCAGGCGATTCAACGAATCAAATCTCAGATGAGGTTAATACTTGCTCCATCTCTCGAGTGATTAATCAACTCAAGTCGGTCGATTCCAATTTCCAATCTTGATCAATTTATCGGTTCCGTGACAAAGAAAATTGTGTTTTACCTTGTCATTCTTCAAGTTATTAACTCGAATATAGGTGAATAAAAAGTTTTCATCTACTTTTGTTTAGGGAAATCCTAACACACGTCTCACGATTTCATCATCATCGTCAAAACCTAAATAACTCTTATAACTTCATCTTATTCGGCTTTCTTGGCAAGCCTATAAATTGCTATCATCATTTAATTCAGTTTTTTGTTTGTAAAATAGGAAAAATCATGAACTTCAGTGTTACATTTACTCTTTTAGCATATGCCTAAGTGATAATATAAATTCACTCTATTAGTTATATCATAATTGTACAAAAAATTAGGCCCCAATTTAGAATTCGCACCAGGGCCGCAAATTTCTGGATACGGCCCTGGATACATGTGCATGTACAAAGCAGGGGACTGCAAAACTCAGGATATTCATAAACTTGGGACTTCATTAGACTATGGTTTTCGCAGGAAATTAAGCGGATCTCAACCCTAAGAGCACTCTAGCCGAAGTATAAAATTTAGAGGACAAAACGCCTTCCTCAACTTTAACTTTCTATATTTGGTCCTCTAAATTTTGCACTGTAGATTCGAACCCCAATAACTTAGAGAACTAAAGGGATGAGGCCTCCGTCGGGACTGTGAGCCGACCGGGCTACCTTGAGCGCGGCGGAGGTGGAGTTCGCGGATGGTACCATAGAGCTGAGCTAAAGGGATGAGGCCTCCATCGGTACTGTGAGCCGACCGGGCTACCTGTGGCGGTCGCGGAAATACCGCCATCGGGCCAACGCGACGACCATATGTCGACGAAGCTCGAAGCTGCCGCTGGGCGTAAAGCTCATACGGCCGAGGGCTACGGCGGTTGTTGTCGGCCGTTTTTGGTCCGTGGTGGTCGATCTACACCTCCCTCATGCTCCAACGGCCCTTCTGCCAAAAGAATCGACCTTGTCGCGGCCGGAATCAACCTTGAATCAACGGCGGGATCCGGCTTGATGCGGCGGCTCTCGGTAGCGAATTCGGCGACAGCTAGCATCGGCGAGTGGGTCGGACGGAGGGTGAAGTGGCGGTGGGTGTTTCGAGCTATCTGCGGGGGCGACTGGTGGTCGGCGGTGTGAACACCGACAGGGCGGCGAGGCTGTGGCAGCGAGGTCGAGGACTAAAAATTAAGTCCAGCCTGCGGTCGGCTGTATTTGGGGGGCCGCAGAGGCCGAGGACTAAAAATTATACTCCACTAAGACAGTTTGGGATTCGGCTAGAGGCGATTTCGGCCGTCAGTGGCGTATGTTTATCCTCTAAATCCTTTTTATACTTCGGCTACAAATACTCTAAGGAATGTTTTTCCCTTTTTATACTTCGGCTACAAATACTCTAAGGAATGTTTTTCCTATGGAGTCCTTCGGATCATATCTGGGTTACCAGATTCCTAATCTATCCCTATGTCAATTTTTCCTGTAAGAAATCCAATACAGGTGCACTCTACTTCTTCACTCTATCCTCAGTCCTCTAAAAATCTTGGGGCTATTTATTTCTTGTGCACCATCAAAAGACACCTTCTACAAAATTCTGAGTTTTCAAATCATGTAGTAGGAGTATGCATGTAAGAGTTGATAAAATGTTCCTTTTCTAAGAAAAGGGGGAGCCCCTGTCTGTGAGTCAATGGCCTAAATTTATATCATCCACGAGACCGTTTTGATTGAAAGGGAGAAATAGCAAGGCTAGACCAACCACAAAATAATTGACTTGGGCATCTTTAACACATTCTGTTCCTAAAGACCCGTACTGTTTGATTCGCACAAGAGCAGGAATTGTACACACCGATCCTTATAAACATGATCAACACTATGATCAAATCAAAGTCAACCCATAAACAAACATTTCGCTCCGTGTGCGCCCCATGGGCATGATGAACGAGATTGGTAAACGGATTGGCAGGGCGATCAAAGTGGGACAAAGACGGCACGGCGTCCGTGCGTGTGGAAATTCTAGTGAGCCAGTGAGCCGGCCTGTTGCTCGTGGTGTCACGATTAGGCCTTCTGAAGCCTCTACCATGTTCTGACAAAACTGACGAAGCCAGAAGGATGAACATCCCTGGTGTTTGATGATGAGAATGTCCTAAACAAAGAACAAAATCTTGGCGGACTCAGGCGGATGTCATAATTTCCTTCCTTTCAACCAACTCTCCAGGCATCTTCGGGTAAAACCAGAGAAAACGAATGCGTGCCTAATTTGTAATCCGACAGAACCAACAAACCTAGAAGGATATGAACGACCCTGATGTTTGGTGATGTCAATGTCCTAAATAAAACCCAACCATAATCCACACAAGTTTTGCATTCAGTGGACAAAAGAAAATGATATTCCAATTGGTGCTATTCAATCACCAATCAACCAGGATAGTCTGATACAAGTCAATCACCAAACAACCAGGATTGTCTCATAGTACAAATCAACCTGTAGTAGCTCATACAGTTGAGTCACAGGCCTATTGATGCAATACAAAACCAATAAATTGATGGAAACAGATAAAAGGTTCCATGTCAAGATTTTACTACAATCTAAATTGATGCAAACATATGGTTTTCTTCCTTTTAATCAATTCCCCATTCATCATATTAAAAACTGAAATGTGATCATGATTGCTGATTTCAGATACAGACCACGAGAATGTGCCTAACTTATAAACCCTGACAGTAAGCTATAAATTTGGTGAACATAACTAGTAAACATTGTTGATTCAGGGTATATACATACATAGTTGACTAGACATAATTCGATGCTATTCATCAATCTAGACGTAATCAGCTAGGATTATCAGATACTAGAAATCAATCAGCAATCAACCGGGATTATCTCATACAATTCAACCACAAATCAACCATGATCAGATCATACAATCGAATTGCAAAGCAAATAAATTGATGCAAACATATATAGGTTCCATGTCAAGATATAGTATTACAATCATCCACATGCTCCCCCACAAATCAATCAGACTTTCCTATACATCCATAGGAAATACCTATGACACATTTGGGTAGGAGCACCATGACATGATAGACTCGATTACAACAACGAAATACTTATCAACGACGGTCTAGAATTACCATAAGAAACATGAACCGAAGCATAATTAAACATTAACCAGAGAAGCCAGCAGTAGCAGTACTCTTCTCTTCTCCTTCAGGAGCACTAGTAGGAGGCAATTGCATGTCATGTCTTGGGATGCTCGGCTCAGAATTGGAACGCGTCGGCCATGGCACCAGCAGCTGCGAGCTGCGGCGCGAAGGGTGACTGCCACGGGCGGAGCAGCGGGTCGTCGGGGATCTCAGGGATGTCGACGGCCGCGCCAGCCACCTGGAAAATCTCCAGGACGCCGCCGAGGGCCTGCAGCCGGCCGGCGAGCTCGCCGTGGCGCGCGCGGAGCACGGCGTTCTCGCCGTCCACCTTGCCGAGCTCGGCAGTGTAGGCTCCGATCTGGGCCTCGACGCGCGCGTTCTCCGCCTGGAGGCGGCTGGCCTCGGCGATGAGCTCCTCCATCCGCTGCTGCTTGCGCGCGCGGGAGCGCCTGGCCGACTCCCTGTTCGACAGCATCCTCTTGCGCTTGCGCTCGTCCCCGGCGCTTCCGCTGCCGCTGCCGCCCTCGATGTTGCTGTCCGGGCTGGAACTCCGGCGCGACGGCGACGACATGGTCGGGTTCTTGGGTCAAGAACCGAAAAAAAAAACCTTTTTTTTTGTGGTGGCAGGAAGCAGACGATCCGAAGGAAGACAAGAAACTAAGAGGAGGGAAATCGAGATCTAATCAACTACTAGAGGCTAGATGACGCGGCGTTCTCGAGGGGCGAGGAGTTCATGAGAAGTCGTAGAACCAGTAGAGGAAGGCGACGGAGAAGGAGTGGGAGCGGCAGCGCACGCGCAACCTCATCGGGGGACGGCAGCCGTCAGAGGAAGGGGAGGGTAAACATGGGGGGAGCGGAGGTTCTCTAGACCAGATCTGACGAACTCCTTCCCAAGAGGAAGAAGGAGCGGCTGACTAGAATAGGACAGAGCTCAGGGGCTTGCTGACAAGGAAACGGGGAGTAGACTCGAAACTAGAAGGACTGAAATGTAAGGAAAAGATCGGAAAGGAGCACTTAGCTGCAAACGGAAGGCAACTCCGGGGGCTCTAATGCATATGCAGGTAGTCGAAGAGAAGAGGAAGGTTTCTTAACACTGCGAGGGGCTCTATTTATAGCGGGAGCCGAGGGTACTTTGGGGATTTGAAAGATGGGGAAGGTGGGCGGCATTTTCTGCGGGACAACCTGTCATGGGCCTTTTTTAACTTTTAGTTTTATATAATTCTGTGCAGTTTTGCAATTTTATACCCTCAAAATCAGGTATTTTGAAAAGGCAAGTAATACAACACACCTAATTACGTCGCAACCCTACAAACTACTCCCTCCGTTTCAGTTTACCTGTCCCTAAAATTTTCACCCTTTTTTTTCATATTACTCTGCATGCAACCCTCAACCAGCTATGATTTCCAAAATTGTCCTTGACATTTCCACCCACTACTAGTTTTGCATGTTGCAGTAATAGTTGTGGTTGCATGCAGTGCCATTTAGCTTAGGGTTAGAATAGTGAGGCAGTGAAAAAGGAAATCTCTGGTCACTTCCTTAGTATCCATACTTTTGCTTAGATGCAGAGTAAATAGGAACAGAGGAAGTACTTCCCCCGATGAGGTGTGGCGTGTAAGCTTGAGTCAAGACAAGAGTCTTACTGTCATCAGCTATCCAGAAGCTTGGCGTGTAAATTAGAAGTGTGGCGTACAAGTTTTTGTCGGGACAAATATGCAGGTTGAAGCATGTGAACACGTGTAGACAAGCCTAACAAAATCCAATGACAAGAGAAGCAACAAATGCACCGCATATGCCATGGTAAACATAGGGCTTTACAGAAGTGTATGTGACAAAACCCTTGAGCCTCTTAGTCTTGCGGATATAACCTAAGGAATTACAAAATTATAGAAGGAGCAAAATGCAAAATGTGGCACGCCACCAAACAGCCCATCGATTGACCGGAACGACGCGGACAAAAAGCTGTGACGGTGACACGCTTTCACGCATTCGCGCGCGGAGCTGGTCCTGGTCATTCCGGCCCTCCTAAACTTTCGTAATTAATTAAGAAATGGTAGTGCCGAATTTGCCCACCGATTACATGTTTCAAATGCAATCCATATCCTCCATGGAAAAGAGCGAGGAAGACGGTAGGAACGGAGGCCATAAAACGTGTAGCATCTGCCAGCCAGTTGATTTGATTTTTAATTAGGTTGTAATAAAATCGGCCCAAAACCAGCAGAGAACAAACGCAAGCCAGCTGTTTTGGTTATGACAATTGGAAGATTGGATCATGAACCATTGACCAACACGACAACGGCTCCTTTTTCTATGGTTCACAGGAAAACACTCCCAACTCCGGATAGGAATGAATACCCAAAACCCGCTAACTCTACAGGTACCCGCTATAAATGGATGGGTTTGGTAAAGAAAAACCAGTGAGTCTGCTTAGAAGAAAAGGCTAGATCCGATGGGTCTAGCCGGAGCGGCTAAGGGAAGCCAAACTCGTACCGTAAATCCGTGGACCCAATAAATATCACCAATCCTATATGGCCCGCTAACCCTAAATTTCTAACCCTAACTCTCACACGGACACCCACACAATACACATATTGGACACAGGGTCACGGCCTCACGAGCACACGCACACCAGTACACCACACATACTATGCACGTACCCCTACCCAACTTCATCACCACCAACCCCCGATGCTCCCTCCCTCCCGATCATACGCTCTCTCCTGCAACGCCGCGCTGTCACACTATGCCCCTGTGATAATTAGGGTTTTTAGGGAAGGATGCGATGCCCTCCAGGGGCTCGTCATCAACACACACATATATATATATATATATATACAGGCGGTTACAACTAGTACACGTGTACGTACAAACACGTTATGTACAGAGATAGATTAGTCTATAATTAGAGTATACTAGTTATTCTATCAGCACCATCTCTCTCCTCGAAGTCGTCCTCCCATCTTGCGCCGCCAAGCACAAACGACGCTCGCCGCCGCCTACCTGTTTGGCACGTTGCCCCTTCGATCTGACGCCGCTGTGCTCCCCACGTCAACCCGCCGGGTCCTGGGTACCTGACGGATGGCAGCCCTAGTGGAGTGACTCGACAACGGGTTTTGGGACGAGTCGTGGGGGCAGGGAGGAGGGTTGGGTGCGGGTATGGGGGGCAAACCCGACCCCGAACCCAACGGTGCCATTCGGACTCACAACCCAGCAAACTAGCATATACTTTTCATTGGAAAACTTGTGGTGTTACCCTTTAATATATACTAGTACATATACATAATGTTTTGGAACGAGATCAATTTCCATAGTAACATCGATCCCTAATTATTATATGAATATGCCATTACAAATCTAGAGAAAAACATCAAATATATGGCGACCTTTATCTAGAAACGTAGATACTACTAACTTTGGACACCAAAGTAAATTAGAGAACTCTTGGCAACGTCATCTACTACGTCTACAAACGAACACGGTTAACAGCGAGTGAATGGAAGCACGAATGTATATCCAAATTGGTTGTTGACACCGACGTCCTTTCTTGGAGCATATTCTAATTAAGATGCCATCTTTTCTTGTCTTGTCCCTTGGAGTTTATCCTGATCAGCTAGCTTGGTCCAAGGGGGAAAAGGTTTGGTTCTTGGAAATATCTGCCTTTTTTTTCTCTCTCGAGCTGATGGTCTTCCCGTGTGCCCTTGCTGCCAGGGCTGAAATGGAAGCTTCCCTGGTAAAGATCGCCATCAGAGGAGCTAACAACTGCTTGTTATCGTCGTGTTTAAGGCCAAGCATGCCAATTCTCTCGTGGTCACGACGTCTCATCGTAGCTGCATCAACAAAAAACCAGAGATAGTTTACCTTTTTATTTTTTATTACCATGTCTCGTGGTCATTCTTGGCGTGGGAAGCATGTATCTTCTCTTCTAAATTAGATATCGCAGATTTATCTGATTACGTATTTATTCTAAACAACTTTCGTCCGCTATATTAATATATAGCCAACCACGCGGAACAACTGTGGGCAACGACAACACAAGCACGTCAAAGAAAACAAAAGAAAAAATAGAGACTAAAGCCAACACCGCAGATTGATTTAAAACAAGAATGACACGCACCGCGTCCTCCGAAATGGTCCTACCATGCTTCTAGTGCTTTGAACTGCTGCGTACCAAGCAAACATCTTCAAGAGGGAATGCTACAACGACGTTGCTGCTGTCCAGACAAGTCCTAGGGTTTCCCTCGGCATGCTGAGATGAGTGGGAAAGGGTACCCATGACGCCTTTCGGGGAGGTATGGCGGTATCTACAGGCATCACCGCGTTGCAGCCGGACGAGCCGACATGATTTCTCTTGACCAAAAAAAAAAAAACCACTGCCATAGACGCTCCCTTGCACCTCGTCCAAATAAAATGCTATCGGATGGAAATTAGTATGATTCGCAACGCCGTGTGCCTCTGATTTGGTAGTCTTTTAAAAAAATTGCAAATATTGGTCTTCCAAAATGCGATAGTTTTGTGCAATTTACTCTATCATTCTCCTTCTCCTCATTTGATTTTTTTTCCAGAATTCCGCATGTGCGTATGCTCGAACAATTATTGTCAGAGGAAAGCGTATGCTCGGACAGCGTGGGGCCCCACGTAAAGGGCGACAAGGACGGCGGCCACGCTACAAGTTGGTACGACGTCCACCGACGGGTGACTGGGCCGCATGTATTGTTGGGCGACAGGCTGCTGCTCACCGAAACAGCTCACAGGTCACAGCCCACATGCGACCCTGTACCACCGTATCTTATCATATCTTCTGCTTACAGGGCAGGCAGGCTGCTCCCTCTTGTCATTTCAATTTTTTACTTTCCAGTTTCACTCTTCACGGCTTTGGCAGATTTGAATCTTTTGCCTTCAATAATTTCGAATGTCACAAGATTTTATTCCTGCTACGCACAAAGCAGATAGGTGAAGGAAAGAGTGGCAAAAAACTTTGAAATCTGGACATTGTGCACATATTAATCATTGAATCTTAATTAGAGAGGGAAGGAATTGCTGGTGTCATCGGAAAATTACATTACGAGGAGTAGGGCTTGGAATGTATGGCTTGTCTTTTTCACCCGGAAGATTTTTTTTTACAAAGTTCCAGTAATAGGTCTTAGAATTTGGCTCACAAGGTTTATGCCACTACTTTCTCTTTCCATCTAAGATGACCCCCAACGCGTCCAACATTAGCTATTACACCGTCTTTTTCGTCAGCCGACTTGGCCTATGATTTCACCCATTTTTTTTTAACAAGGGAAGGATCCTGAGAGCTGCTTTAAATTATGGACGATGGGCACATTTTATAGACATGATCATGAAAGGAAAGTAAAAACACAACATGGCCCTGGATAATTGCACAAAGGACCTTGCAACTATAACATTAAGCAATCAAGTCTTTGGCCCTCTCCACCAGTGTTGAGCCTCCATCGTTGGCGGCCTTGACACCGTCGAGGACGCACCACTTGGCAGCGAGAAGGCACTGGTTTCGTCGAGAAGCTCCGAGAGGGGCCTCCGCTCTGGAAGTTGTAAAGAATGCCATCTAGGCGTCTGGATGGGCCACCCATTCGCCCAAAGGTCCCGGAGGTAGACATGGCCATACCGTCTTCCACTCGTTGCAGCTGATACTAGCCCTACCACCTTACAGATGCGGAGGAAGACGTATTGCTTCGCTTCCTCCCCTTGTCTCCACGCTGGCCAAAAGAATCTCCATTGCACAACACCCCCACAGCTCAAGGTGGCCACAAGCCATGGCTTTATTGAAGGAGATAATGTACTTCCCCTCCACATCCTGCTAACCATAGGGGCAATAAAGCAAAGATGAAGAACCATAGAGCAGCCTAGTTCTGGACGCCAAGATCCCGAGCTTCGCTCCCACTACTAGGCATAAATCTCATAGCCGGTAGACCGTCATAAACCTTACTTCTACTTTGTACAACTTGCTCTAGTCTCCCATGTCCACACCGAACGACTGCGCCATCAGGGACCAGGGAGATCGAGATGGGGATGGGAACTCGACTCTCAAGAGGTGGGAGGAAGAGAGAGAAGGTTGTGTGTGTGTGGGGGGGGTGTAGGGGTTCGTAGCATGGAAAACAAAAATTTTCTATCGCATACAAACAAACAAGCCAAGATCTATCTACTAGATTGTAGCAACGAGTCGATGGAATAACTTACCCTCGAAGATTCCAAAGTATTTAACGAGAGCGGATTCTCGTGGGTGATGTAGTCGTACTCTTCCCGATCTCAAGATCGTGTAGACGATCCTTCCATTGCGTTCCAGGCGCTTCATGATCGGTCACACGTTCGGTACTCGACGAAGACCTTCCTCTCCCTTGTTCCAAGAAAATGGAGGTTGTAGCACTCTCGCGATTCCGGCCTGACAACGTGGTACCTAAGTAGAGGAGATCCCGCAGGCTTCGCCTTAAGCCGAGCGAGTATGGTGGAGTATGAGAGAGCTATTAGTGGTCTAGAGATTAGACACACCAATTAGAAGGCTCTAAACCGAAGGCTAGGGCAATTAGAAGCTCTAAACCAAAACGGCTCTAAACCGGAGATTAGAGGATATGAACTTGTGTGTCTAGAGGAGGAGGCCCTGGCCCTCCTTTTATAGGTGGGAGGGGTGGCCAAGGGGAGGGGAGTCCCTCCCCAAGTCGGCCTTGGTTGGAGCGCCGTCTTGGAGGGACTCCTCCCCAAAGTCGGTTCCAACCACCTCTTGATTGTTTCCCACAGTTTCCTGTTTCCCACAGTTTCCTGTTTTAGCCGTTTGACTTTCAAACTGGCAGTTTGACTTTTTAGTTTTGGAACAGCGAGAACACTTAGTACATGATGCAATAATTCCAATATGCAATGGCACATTCATGTACCCTTCCTCGGTCTTGGGACATTCCGGAACCTTCTAGAACATTCCCGATGAAAACACCTAATCATTCCCGAACTCCAAACGGGACTTTCCTTATATGAATCTTATTCTCCTGACCATTCCGGATCTCGTGATATCCGGATCCCATCCGAGACTCGAACAACATTCGGTCTCTTTCTCATAATACCATAACTACTCAAAACAACGTCGAATCCTTAAGTGTGTCTCCCTACGGTTCGTGAATTATGCGGACATGATCGAGACACTTCTCGAACAATAACCAATAGAGAATCTGGAAATTCATATGGCTCCCATATTTCTACGATTACTTTGCGATCGAATGAACCACTTACATACGATACCAATTTCCCTTTGTCTCACGATAGTTTACTTATCCGAGGTTATGATCGCTTGTATCTCTGCATACCTAGTTCAACCTCGTTACCGATAAGTACTCTTTTCTCGTTCCGTGATATGTGATCCCTTGTGACTCGGTCACATGCTTGCAAGCTAATTGGATGACATTCCGAGAGGGCCTGAATATATCTATCCGTCATATGGATGGACAAATCCCACTCTTGATCCATGTGTTTCAACCAATACTTTCCGAACACTCAATGCCACCTTTATAGCCACCCGATTCACGGTGTGGTGTTTGATGTCATCAAAGCATCCATCCGGTAAAGGTGATATGCATGATCTCATGGTCGAAGGAATTAGGTTACTATGTATCAGAAAGCATATAGCAATTGAACTATTGAAATGACTTGATCTTTATGCTACGCTTATCTATAGGAGTATGTCCACCATATCATTCTCCTAACAATATGATCTTGTTGTTGATAACATCTCAATGTTCATGATAGGGAAACCACAATCATTAATCAACCAACAAGCTAGTGAAGTATAGAGGCTATACTAGGGACTTCAAATTAAGTTTACAAATCACACAAGTATCAATGTTTCCTTGTTAATACTATTATAGCATGAATGTAAACATTTATCATAAACACAAAGATATAATAATAACTACATTTATTATTGTCTCTAGGGCATATCTCCAACAGTCTCCCACTTGCACTAGAGTCATCTAATATAGATTACATGGTAATATACCGAACACCCATGGCAGTTTGGTGTTGGTAATGTTTTTCCCTCGGGAGAGGTTTAGTCAACGGATCCGCCACATTCAGATCTGTGTGTACTTTGCAAATCTTTATATCCCCATCCTGGATATGTTCTCGAATAGCGTGAAAACGCAGCTTGATATGCTTGACTTCTTGTGTGACCTTGGTTCTTGCGCATTGGCTATGGCCCATGTTATCACGATGAATAGACATTGGGTCCAAATAGACTAGAAACCACACCCAGCTCTGTAATGAACTCTTTCATCCATATCGCTTCTTGTGAAGCCTCAAGCGACCATGTATTCCAATTCGGTTGAAGATCTCGCCACAACACTTTGCTTTGCACTCCTCCAACTAATAACTGCACCATTCAAAATAAATACGTATCCAGTTGTGATTTAGAATCATCCGGATCGGTGTTCCAACTAGCATCGGTGTAACCATTAACAACGAAAGCTCATCACCTCCATAAGAAAGAACCATATCCTTAGTTCTTCTTAAGTACTTAAGGATGTTTTGATCATTGTCCAATGATCCACTCTGGATCACTTTGATATCTGCTAGTTAAACTAACGACATATGCAATGTCGGGTCTAGTACATAGCATGGCATACATTAGAGATCCTATGGTGAGGCATAGGAGTCTTACTCATCCTTTCTCTATCTTACGATGTCGGACTTTGAGTTTTACTCAAGGTCGTATTGGGCAACATGGGCAAGAACCCTTTCTTGCTTTCTTCCATTCCAAACCTCTTTAGAACTTTGTCCAAATATGTACTCTGTGACAATGATATTTGGCGTTTGATCTATCTCTATAAATCTTTATGCCTAATATGTAAGTCGCTTCGCTAAGATCCTTCATTGAAAAACTATTATTCAAATATTCCTTGACACTATTAAGAAGGTCTACATCATTCCCAATCAACAATATGTCATCCACATATAGTATTAAGAATGCTCTGAGCTCCCACTCACTTTCTTGTAAATACAAGCTTCTCCATAAGTTTGTATAAAACCAAAACTTTTGATCACCTTATCAAAGCGTTGATTCCAACCGGGATGCTTGCTTCAATCCATAGATGGACCGTTGAAGTTTGCATACCTTGTTAGCATCTTTAGGATCGACAAAACCTTTGGGTTGCATCATATACAACTCTTCATCAATATATCCATTGAGGAATGCTGTTTTGACATCCATCTGCCATATCTCATAATCATAATATGCAGCGATTGCTAACATAATCCTCACAGACTTTAGCTTCGCTACTGGTGAGAAAGTCTCATCATAGTCAACTCCTTAAATTTGTCGAAACCCTTTTGCGACAAGTCGAGCTTTATAGATAACATTACCATCGGATCTGTTTCTTCTTGAAAATCCATTTGTTCTCGATGACCTTTCGCCATCCGGTAAGTCCACCAAAGTCCATACTTGGTTTTCGTACATGGATCCAATCTCGGTTCATGTATTCTTGCCATTTATTGGAATCTGGGCTCATCATCGCTTCCTCATATGTCTCGGGGTCATCGGTGTTGTCCACCAACATGACACTCATAACGGGATCATACCAATGGAGTGGTACGAGTTCTCGTTGACCTCAGGCTCAGTAGCAACTTCAACCAAGTTTCATGATCACCATCATTAGCTTCCTCTCTTATTGGTGCAGCACCAAAGGAACTTCTTCTGGTCTGCGCTACTCGCAATTTCGAGAGAAGGTTCGACAACCTCGTCGAGTTCTACTTTCCTTCAGTCACTTCTTTCGAGAAATTCCTTCTCTAGAAAGGATCCATTCTTAACCGAAGATTTTGCCTTCGGATCTATGATAGAAGGTATACCCAATAGTTTCCTTGGTATCCTATGAAGACGCATTTTCCGCTTTGGGTTCAAGCTTGTCCGGCTGTAACTTCTTTACATAGGCTTCGCATCCCCAAACTTTAAGAAACGACAATCTAGGTTTCTTCCCAAACCATAATTCATACGGTGTCGTTTCAACGGATTTAGACGGTGCCCTATTTAAAGTGAATGCGGCTGTTTCTAATGCATAACCCCAAAATGATAGCGGTAAATCTGTAAGTGACATCATAGAACGAACCATATCTAAGAGAGTTCGATTACGACGTTCGGACACACCATTACGCTGTGGTGTTCCCGGCGGTGTCAACTGTGAAAGTATTCCGCATTTCTTTAAATGCTCGCCAAACTCGTAACTTAGATATTCACCTCCACGATCAGAACGTAGAAATTTAATCTTCTTGTTACGTTGATTCTCTACCTCACTTTGAAACTCCTTAAACTTCTCGAAAGTTTCGGATTTATGTTTCATGAAATAGATATACCCATATCTACTCAAGTCATCTGTGAAGGTAAGAACATAACGATAACCACCACGCGATGCTACACTCATTGGACCACACACATCGGTATGTATGATTTCCAATAAGTCCGTAGCTCGCTCCATCATACCGTAAAATGGAGTCTTAGTCATTTTCCCATCGGACATGCTTCGCATCTTTCAAGTGATTCAAAATCAAGTGATTCAAGAAGTCCATCGAATGGAGTTTCTTCATCGCTTCACTCCAATGTGACCAAGACAGCGATTGCCACATATAGGTTGAATTATCGCTGATTTCAAACGCTTAGCCTCAATGTTGTTGATATGTGTATTTCCACCATCGAGATTCAATAAGAATAGACCATCTATCAAAGGTGCATGTGCATAAAACATATTACTCATATAAATCGAACAACCATTATTCTCGACTTAAACAAGTAACCGTCTACAATAAACAAGATCCCGATATAATGTTCATGCTCAACGCAGCACTAAATAACAATTATTTAAGTATAAAACTAATCCCGATGGTAGATGAAGGGGTAGCGTGCACCGCGATCACATCAACCTTTGATCCGTTTCCCACGCGCATCGTCACCTCGTTCTTCGCTAGCTTCCGCTTATTACGCAGCTTTGTTTGAGTTACAAATATGAGCAACCGAACCGATTATCAAATACCCGTGCACTACTACGAGTACTAGTGAGATACACATCAATAACATGTATATCGGATATACCTTTCCTCTTGATGTTGCTTCTTGGATCCGCCAAGTACTTTGGGCAATTCCGCTTCGAGGACCTTCTCCCTTGCGGTAAAAGCACTCGAGATCGTGCTTGGGTCCAGCCTTGGTCTTCTTCGCGGCGTGGTAACTTTCTTACCACCCTTCTTGAAGTGTCCCTTGCTTAGACTTGCCTTTCTTGAATTTGGTGGTCTTATTGACTAACAACACTTGGTGCTCTTTCTTTATCTCCACTTCTCAGATTTCAACATGGCAAAGAGTTACGGCAACGTCTTGTTCATGTTCGCATGTTGTAGTTCATCACAAAGTTCTTGTAACTTGGTGGTAGTGATTGGAGGACACGGTAAATCCCCAAAGCATTAGGAATCACTATACCCAAGCTTTGAAGTTTGTTTGCGTGCCCGCACATCTTAAGCACATGCTCACTTACTTGAGCTGCCCTCTTCCATCTTGCGGTTAAAGAACTTTTCGTAAGCCTCATAGCTTTCAATTGCCGCATGAGTCTCAAAAATCAATTTGAGATCCTCGACAATATCATATGGGTCGACTCTTCAAACCTTTTACAAGCTCGATTCCAAACCATACAAGATAGCACCTTGAACTATGAAGTCGATTCTTTCGAGCGAGGTAAACATTCTTTACTTCATTGGGAGCATCATGCAGTGGGTCACCCAAATGGTGCATCCAGACATAGGTCAAATTACCAATTGTGAGGACAATCCTCAAATTGCGGAACCAATCATGAGTTGCTTCCATTGTTTTTCAACTTTTCTTTCTCTAGGAACGCATTAAAATTGATGGTAGGGGCTGCCATTGATCTACAACATATTTGCAATAGTTTAGACTAAGTTTATGACAAATTGAGTTCAAATTAATTAAGTAATTGAACTAGGTGAACTCCCACTCAAAACAACATCCCTCACATGTTTTAGTGATCACACGAACCAAATCCACTACATCAACACCGATCATCACGAGAGTTGATATAGTTTCAATGGCGAACAATCGTCATGTTCATCATATCTACTATATGATTCATGCTTTACCTTTCGGTGATCCGTGTTCCGAGACCATGTCTGTACATGCTAGGCTCGTCAAGATCAAACCTTAGTTTCTGCATGAGCAAATCTGGCTTGCTCACGTTGTATACACTTGCAGAATCTAACACACCCGATCATCACGTGGTGCTTCGAAACAACAAGCTTTAGCAACGGTGCTAACTAAGGGTGAACACTTTATGACTTGAAATTCATGTGCATGAGGGATCATCTTATAATGCTACCGTCGTCTACTAAGCAATACAAGATGCATAAAGGATTAACATCACATGCAATTCAATAATATGTGATATGATATGGCCTTTCTTCTTTGTGCTTCGATCTCCATCTTCAAGCACGAACATGATCTCCATCATCACGGCATTGCATCAAGGTCAATGACGCTTCTCCATGGTTGTCGTTCACGGCTTCAACTATTACAACTACTTTGAATAGACACGCGGGTCTTAACATAAATTAAAGACAACCATATGGCTCAGCCGATTGCCAACTTACAATAAGGAACATTGCATACATCAAATACAATCACAATCATGGCCATATCACATCATCGCACACCCGCAAAACAAAGTTAGACGCGCCTCTACTTTCTTTGCATATTTTACGTGGTTTGGGGCTTTCAATAAGTGTCATTCTAACTTACGAACAAGAACCACAACATTGATACTAGCATTGTTGATCACCCGTTGTAAATTGGATCTTAACTATGCTAGGAGAAAGCAGGCACCATAAAGCCACTTATGCAATACAAGTTGCATGTCAAGCGTGGAGCAAGTCTCATGAACGATGTCATGTAAGGTTAGCCCGGCCGCTTCATCCCAACATACCGCAAGATGCAAAGTACACAAGAAGCAATCGAAAATAAAGCATCAACTCACAATGACCATTGTGTTCTACTCTGTGCAAGATCTACATATAGACACGGCTCGATACCCTGTAGGGGTTCGTAGCATGGAAAACAAAATTTTTCTATCGCATACAAACAAATAAGCCAAGATCTATCTACTAGATTGTAGCGAGTCGATCGAATAACTTACCCTCGAAGATTCCAAAGTGTTTAACGAGAGCGGATTCTCGTGGGTGATGTAGTCGTACTCTTCCCGATCTCAAGATCGTGTAGACGATCCTTCCGGCCAAGCGTTCGGCGCTTCCATGATCGGTCACACGTTCGTACTCGTGAAGACCTTCCTCTCCCTTGTTCCAGTGACGGCGGAGGTTGTAGCACTCTCCTCGATTCCGGCGGCTGGCAGCGTGGTACCAGGAGTAGAGGAGATCCCGAGGCTTCGCCATGGCGGGCAGTATGGTGGAGTATGAGAGAGCTATTAGTGGTCTAGAGATTAGACACACCAATTAGAAGGCTCTAAACCGAAGGCTAGGGCAATTAGAAGCTCTTAACCAAAACGGCTCTAAACCGGAGATTAGAGGATAGGAACTTGTGTGTCTAGAGGAGGAGGCCCTGCCCCTCCTTTTATAGGTGGAAGGGGCGGCCAAGGGGAGGGGAGTCCCTCCCCAAGTCGGCCTTGGTTGGCGCGCCGGCTTGGAGGGACTCCTCCCCAAAGTTTGTTCCAACCACCTCTTGATTGTTTCCCACAGTTTCCTGTTTCCCACAGTTTTCTGTTTCCCACAGTTTCCTGTTTTAGCCGTTTGACTTTCAAACTGGCAGTTTGACTTTTCAGTTTTGGAACAGCGAGAACACTTAGTACATGATGCAATCATTCCAATATGCAATGACACATTCATGTACCCTCCTCCGAGTCTTGGGACATTTCGAACCTTCTAGAACATTCCCGATGAAAACAGGAATCATTCCCGAACTCCAACGGGACTTTCCTTATATGAATCTTATTCTCCGGACCATTCCGGATCTCCTCGTGATATCCGGATCCCATAGAGACTCAACAACATTCGGTCTCTTTCTCATAATACCATAACTACTCAAAACAACGTCGAATCCTTAAGTGTGTCTCCCTACGGTTCGTGAATTATGCGGACATGATCGAGACACTTCTCCAACAATAACCAATAGAGAATCTGGAAATTCATATGGCTCTACATATTTCTACGATTACTGCGATCGAATGAACCACGTACAGACGATACCAATTTCCCTTTGTCTCGCGATATTTTACTTATCCGAGGTCTGATCGTTGGTATCTCTGCATACCTAGTTCAACCTCGTTACCGATAAGTATTCTTTTCTCGTTTCCGTGATATGTGATCCCTTGTGATCCAGTCACATGCTTGCAAGCTAATTGGATGACATTCCACCGAGAGGGCCCAAAATATATCTATCCGTCATATGGATGGACAAATCCCACTCTTGATCCATGTGTTTCAACCAATACTTTCCGAACACTCAATGCCACCTTTATAGCCACCCAGTTACGGTGTGGTGTTTGATGTCATCAAAGCATCCATCCGGTAAAGGTGATATGCATGATCTCATGGTCGAAGGAATTAGGTTACTATGTATCAGAAAGCATATAGCAATTGAACTATTGAAATGACTTGATCTTTATGCTACGCTTATCTATAGGAGTATGTCCACCATATCATTCTCCTAACGATATGATCTTGTTGTTGATAACATCTCAATGTTCATGATAGGGAAACCACAATCATTAATCAACCAACAAGCTAGTGAAGTATAGAGACTATACTAGGGACTTCAAATTAAGTTTACAAATCACACAAGTATCAATGTTTCCATGTTAATACTATTATAGCATGAATGTAAACATTTATCATAAACACAAAGATATAATAATAACTACATTTATTATTGCCTCTAGGGCATATCTCCAACAGGGGGTGGGGTGGGGGGGTGGGGGGGAGTGATACCACCCATCTTGAGTATGTTTATCTGTTACAACATCTAGCACCATTACCGTGTCATCTCGATGTCTCTGCTCCATCCTTCTGCATCGCATTAATCCCTCTGTCATCTTAATAAGCTTGGAGCACGGAAGTTTTGTCTCTGATGCATTGATGTGATGACACCAACACTAAGTGTACCCGTAGCCCTAACCATTTCAGGCGTGGTATCCTGCCTTGACTTTGACCTCCTCGGAGTTCACAAGTTGCCAACAGGTCCGCCTCGTGACCATGACCACTTCGGTGATGTCATCTTTATATCCATCGTCGCGAATACTTACACGTCATTTTAAACTCCTCTCACCCCCTCGGAGCCGGCAAGTAGAGCACGCCACCTAGAATTATCAAAATTCCACACGATTGTGAGCTATAGCGGTTTTTTTTTTATAAAGAAACCATTTCACGATCAAAATCAGGTACATTTATATCATATAACTATGGGTTTAGGACGGAGCAAACGAAAGAGAGTTTATTCAATAACGTGATAGCACACATTGCTTAATGTCCAAGTTACTCAGCTAGCTACACATTGTTGATCGATACACCCCCGCCACTAGCGCATATAGTATATAGCTTACCTCATGGAGGGAGAGAGAGACACACAGAGATGGGGAAACAAAGTTGAATCAGTATTTAAAAAGCTAGCATCCATGTGATGGAGCACTTGGCCATTTTCTTACGGGCGTCCTTTTCATTTCGGGTGACGTACTAACCTAACTCCAGCATCAGATTAATTGTCGGTTGCGACGTCACGGTACGCCCAAGAAATCATGTGTTTATTTTAAGGCAATAATTTGGTTTACATGGATGATGCATCATGGCTGACCGAAGCCGTCACCATGCTAGTTCGATCAGGAGAGGAACGCACTTTGGTTAGGAGTATTAATTTGTCTTTGCTTTACGGGGCAGGGATATGGCGATTGGCGATTAGGCTTAGTTAATCGAGATTGTATCGTGTGTATGTACTTTCTCATGGTTGTTTGTTTGGTCCTTCGAAAGCTGCAATGGCCATTAGCGTGTCTCCTTTGGTTGGCCTAACTACGGCTGATTTCTCCAAATTTTTCTTTTGTATCTTTTTATACGTATTCTGAAGTTAACTTTTCGTGTGTGCTGTTATGAAGGTGACGGAAAAGTTGTATAATCGTCCTTTCACCTCCGACGACAATGCATCACGGGTTCATACCAGGCTGGAAAAGCCCTCCCTGGGCACCTGCGGGTTGTTCAGTGTGCTGAAGGAGCTCGTTCGTCATGGCGGTATTCCACCTATCCCTTTTCATCTATCAACCATCGACACGGATCGCGCAAGGTGGTAACTCCGAATTCTAGCGAAAGCGGTTCCCGATGATTGCGGCGTGCAGACCATGGTGAAGCTCTTGGACCCACTTCACTCTTTGGAGTTTAGAGGCGGTATTATCGTGGATATAAACTCCATCCTCCTTGGGTTCTAGGCAAAAAAAACTTGGATCGGCTTCTCGGATCGAGTGGAGAGGTGTTTCGCAACATCCCCTCCTTGGAGACATTGTCTTGGAATCTTGGTCCCCGCTAGCTGGTCGATGCGTGTTTACTTGGTGGACTCTTGTTTGGTGGTTAGGACCGGTGCTTCTTCTCGTGGTGGTCATGTTGTCAGATCACCACCTGAGTTCTCCATGTCGGGTGAACTTCTATATATGACGATGCTACGATCCATGCTCTTTGGGCCAGCAAGCTAGGGACCTTATTTGGTAGTGGGGATAGATTGTGAGGACGATGCCTTGCCTACTTTAAAGAAGACGAAATCTTAATAATCTACTGTTGGCTTTTCTCTCCAGAGGTTCTGTGTTCGCCTCAACCATGGCCAGTGACCATCTTGGCTATGGAGAGCTTCTTCAACTCTAAGTTGTATCTTTATTAAAGTATATTTCTTTTTTATTTGTCAGTTCTTATATGTTTTCTTATAGGTATTAGCAAACTTACATGCGCAATCACTCAAAATATACAAACTAAGCTTCTGAAAATACTTGACTTCAAGTTTCTTGTGAATGTGTTTCGAGGGAGAAATACCTTAAGTTTATTAACTAGACAACACATATCTTCCATCGACTTGGAGTCATTAATTTAGCACATGTATGGAATGAATGCAAAATGAAATGGGAAATGCGTGAGCTTTTTTAGGGTAAGTAAATGCATGAGATAAGCGAACAAGTCAAATAGAATTTAAAGGGAGAGGCCCATCAGCATCCAAGCCCATTAGTAAAAGGTTAAGAGCCATGGTATCCACACTCCTTGAGCCTCCCATATTTGAAGTGGTCGCAGAATAAATTAGTCTCCCTATCAGTCTCCTCATATTTTATAACATTGCTAATTGTAATCTTGTTTTATAAAATTTGGGATATGAATATCCTATTGTTAGTTTTATGTGGTGATGATCCTGTGATGTGAGATATTGTGATGATCATTTTTATTGATGTGTTAAAGCTGGCGATATTCAAGTATCTTCACAAGTAAGAAATACTCCACCGACCCAAATTACCTATCGCAGATTTAGGAAAAATATTTCTTGAAATCTTCCTAGATTTGATGAACCTGCTATAAGTAATTTAGATCAAAGGGAGTATTAAAAATGATCATTCAATTAGTTTTAGAAAGAAAACTATGTTAGCACTACAATTTGTCTTCACCTTTGGTAAAGGGCTTGCTTTGGTAGCGAGTGTCAACCAAGGGTTACATTTTTCCAACAGGTTTAGAAGGCGGAGTATTAGCTCCAGTTCTTCAAAACCGATAGAGGACTGGAATACGGGCTACAAAACCCCATTTCCCACTAAGTGGCAGCGCACTTCTGCCCCTGGTGGGTCCTAAAAATTAACAAACACACGATACATTTCTAAATGACAATTATCGTAGTTATGTCTTTGGTTTCTCACAGTTCAAATTACACACAAAAGTAACATGAAAAGAGGTCCAAAAGTGCATGATACTCAGTTTTATTTATAAATGCATGCGTCTGAGTGGAGAAATACTTTAAGTTTATTAACTCAACAAGACATATCTTCCATCGATTTGGAGACATTAGTTTAGCACATGTACAGACAGTGTGGCGGACCTTGAAAGAAATCTAGGGGGGGCAAACTACCATATGAGGTGCAAAATATACAAGTACCTAACGTAAAACCCCCAATATGTTGGCTTACAAATACATTTTCATCAATATACATAGTTAAAAGGTAGTAAAATAAATTGTACCATCATATAGCTTCACCATGGAGGAGATCATCATAGAATAATTGAATTAATTACTACTACATCCGTTTTAAAATATAAGATGTTTTATGTAGTCTAATTAAACCATCTAAAACGTCTTATATTATTTTGAACTAAAGTTAACCACTAAATTGTCACTTAGCTTCACATTAACCTTTGTTTATTTTGTAAAACTACTCAATAGTTTCCCCTTAACCATTTACACTAACTCATTAGTCTTTACTATTCAGTACAAATTCTAAGACTTGACTAGAAGTTTCCTCAATTAAGGCGAGAGAAAACTAACAAAATCATTGGGACTATGGTGAGCTAAGGAGTAGAAAATACAAGAAAGAAATAAAAAACTAGAAGAGAGGGCAGATGGAGACGCTAATAGGATGGATGTTAGTGGTCACAGTTCACATGCCACGGGAGACTTCATGGAAGACAGTGGAGATGGAGGAAGGCTGCTCTCAGACCAACACGCAAAGGGATTCTGATCAAATGGGCCATCTACTCTGTAAAATATCAGCAGGTAATAAAGAAACTTCTCATTTGCTGGGGGCACGGCCTAGGTTGGCCCTTGAGAAGATCCGCCGGTGTGTACAGAATGAACACAAAATGAAAAGGGAAATGCGTGAGTTTTTTTGGGTAAGGAAATGCATGAGATAAGCGAACAAGTCAAATAGAATTGAAAGGGAGAGGCCCATCAACATCCAAGCCCATTAGTGAAAGGATAAGAGCCATGGTATCCATACTCCTTAAGCCTCCCATATTTGAAGTGGCCTCATACTAAATTAGTCTCTCTGTTGGTCTCGTCATATTTTACAACATTGATAATTGTAAATTCGTCTTATAAAAATTTGGGATGTGAATATCTTGTTAGTTTTATGTGGTGATGATCCTTTTTTTTGCGGGTGATGATCCTTTGATGTGAGATATTGTGATGATCATGTCTATTGATTGTTAAAGCTGACAGTATTCAAGTATCTTCACAAGTAAGAAATACTCCCTACAATCCAAACTACTTATCGCAAATTTAGGAAAATTATTGCTTGAAATCTATCTAGATTTAGTGAATCTGTCATAAGTAATTTAGATCGAAGGGAGTATTAAAAATGATTATTCAACTAGTTTTAGAAAGAAAACGATATTAGCACTGCGATTTGTCTTCAGCTTTGGTAAGGGGTTAGCTTTGGTAGCGGGAGTTACATTTTTCTAGTAGACTTAGAAGGTGAATTATTAGCTCCAGTTCGTCGAAAAGGACAGAGGACTGGAATACGGGCTACAAAACCCTTATTTCCCACTAGGTGGCAGCGCACTTCCGCCCCATGTGGGCAATTATCTTAGTTATGTCTTTGGTTTCTCATAGTGCAAATTACACACAAAAGTAACATGAAAATAGGACAAAAAGAGCACGATATATACTACTCCCTTCGACCCATATTAGTTGACTCCAATTTAGATGTATCTATCAAAAAAACTGTCGAAATACATCCAAATTGAAGTCGACTAATATGGGTCGGAGGAGTATGTTATATTTATGAATGCCTATTGACTAGTCTAATTTGCAAGAAGTATGTTCTTAAACTCTGTGACTTATAACGACGCTAAAATAATCCATTGCTTCTTGATACTAGTTGAGTTGCATGAGAGCCGTATGGTAACCTGTCTCAATTTTTTTCTCAAAACCACGGTCAAAGGGTTTCCACGGCTGCTTCCAGATTCCCAGGATCAGCCAGGAACTGCATGCAGGCCTCCTTCAGCACGCGGCAGCCATGCTGCTCGGCAAACGCTAGATTGGCGCCCACAGAATCCACATCAATGTGCCCGCACAACACGTCCTCGCAGATCAGCTTGAGCCTCTCGAGCTTGTACCTTTCCGCCGCCACCAGCAGCGGCTTCGCCATGGCCGCCAACGCCTCCTGCTGCTCCACCAGCTCCTTGGGCAGCGCGTCGGTGTAGATGAAGTGGAGCAGGACCTTGAAAACTCCGGCGTCCATGTCTTTCACGCGTATCCTCGGCGACAGGGCAGCGGACGATAGGGAGAGCTCCGCCTTGAAGACCGGGGATCGCGCGGCGAGCATCCACCTGTGCGCCGGGAACTTCTCCCCGCCGACCTCGATCTCCACGTCCACCCCTTCCTTGGACTCCCAGAGCACCTCCGTGAGCTGCCGGTGCAGATCGGACGGCGGCACCACGGTGCCGGCGCGGTAGTCGGTGGTGGTGCGCATGTCGAGGACGGTGACGTCGCATAGGATGGACAAGCAGCCATCCCTGAGGTGCTTCTCCTCGTCCAAATCCTCGATCTTCTTGAAGTCGTCCCAGACCCACGTGAGAGAACCGGCGCTAGAGTAGTTTCTCGCGTGCCGTTGGGTCTCGCTCTCACCACCATCGTCGGTGCGGGAGGGCTTCCCGGCGTGGTCGAGGATTCTCATGCGGAACTCCGCCGTGACGTCACCGGTGCGGTCATGGCTGGCGTGGGCGAGGAAGAGGGAGATGTAGCCTTCTTTACCCTTCTCGCCGTTCGGGTAGCAATGGATGCGCCAGTCGTGGCCGCCGACGCCGAACGTCCCTGACTCGATTTTCGTGCCGTTGGCGACCATCTTCCGGAGGCGCGTGTACTGGTCGATCCTGAACAGGTAGGAGCCGGTCACCGGCGTCGTCACCAGGGTGCCGGCGGAGAGCCGCTGCCGGCCGGCGGCGCGGAGGGCGGACAGGAGCGCCGGCATTGACATGATCTGAGATCGATTGATCGATGGTCGAAGATTGGGAAGAGACGAGACGACCTCTCGTACGGCAAATTACCAGATGCGATCTTACCCAAATTTGAAGGTGTTTGCTTTGAAAGAAGGATATCGAAAGAGTTTGGGTATCTAACCAGGTCGTACTTCTTTTATATCGCGATCAAAACCAGGCGAGATCACGTTGGTCTCTTTTACTGTTTGGCTGTTTTGGCACCAGCCCCCGCGCGCGTTTCTTTCCGGGAACAGTTTACAGCTCCTAGTCCTCACGACTCGTGTCCACTTTTACCTCAAAAGTCCACTTTTGTTTCCATGTAGCAAAAATTCTTATGTTTTTCTACCTGTAGCAAAAAAAAACTGTTTTTTCTAAAAAACACAAAAGAAAGACGGATCTCACCAGAATCCTCGTAGCAAAAAAGATGTACTAACCATCGGGGGATCTTCCATGCACTAAGGGAAAAAAGGACGCTGCCGTCGCCTCTCTTCTTTGCCGTGTGCCAAAAGTCCCGGAACACGGCAAAGAGAATCTTCGCCGTGTGTAAACCAACAAGAACACGGCAAAGGACAGGTGCACGGCAAGCGTAAATGTAAAGAACACGGCAAAGAAAGAAACACGGCAATGGACTGACTAGAACACACGGCAAAGAAAAGAATCACAGCAAAGTCAATAAAGAAACACGGTAAAGTTTTCCTCACGGCAAAGATGTGGGCCCCGTGGCCTCATGAGGCCACCCGGCGATGTGGCAGAATCTTTGCCGTGTGCCATCTGTACCTGCAAAGCAATTTTTTCACCTTTTTCTTTTCTTTAATTGGCAAGGCTTTTATTACATATATGTTAGGTGATATTATTTCATAGGATCATGAGATCACACATATGATGATAGGTTATTGTGGTCTTGATCACTATATACATGCACCCCCCTGATTCCAACGTTCTCTTGGACTTCCTCCGGCGAAACCCTGATGATCTACGGGCCTCGGATCGTCTACCCCCTAGACATTCTTCTGGCAGGGGTAGCCCGGCGTAGCTCTCTCTTGTCTTGTGTCTGATTATGTCATGGGATGATGTGAAACCATGTTGGTTCACAAGTTGGGGCACTATACGGCCCGGTTTCACTGACAGGGAGATTCCCCTTATCTGAGTCCATAACCTTTCGCTTCTAGGTTAGAGCGCATGGATGCGAGGGGGGACACATGCAATCACCTATACCAACCTTGCACCACACTCACACACATATGCTAGGGACACATGCAAGTTTTCAGATGATTCCAACGTTCTCGTGGACTTACTCCGGCGAAATCCTGATGATCTGCGGGCCTCGGATCGTCTACCCCCCTAGACATTCTTCTGACAGGGGTAGCCCGGCGTAGCTCTCTCTTGTCTTGTGTCTGACTAGGTCATAGGATGATGTGAAACCATGTTGGTTCACAAGTTGGGGCACTATACGGCCCGATTTCACTGAGCAGGAGATTCCCCTTATCTGAGTCCATAACCTTTCGCTTCTAGGTTAGGCGCATGGATGCGAGGGACACATGAAATCACCTATACCAACCTTGCACCACACTCACACACATATGCTAGGGACACATGCAAGTTTTGGATGATTACGTTCTCTTGGACTTCCTCCGTGAAACCACGATCTGCGGGCCTCGGATCGTCTACCCCTAGACATTCTTCCTGGCAGGGTAGCCGTAGCTCTCTCTCTTGTCTTGTGTTTGATTATGTCATGGGATGATGTGAAACCATGTTGGTTCACAAGTTGGGGCACTATCTCGGCCGGTTTCACTGAGGAGATTCCCCCTTATCTGAGTCCATAACCTTTCGCTTCTAGGTTAGGCGCATGGATGCGAGGGGACACATGCAATCACCTATACCAACCTTGCACCACACTCACACACATATGCTAGGGACACATGCAAGTTTTAGATGATTCCGGCGTTCGTGGACTTACTCGTGAAACCACGATGATCTGCGGGCCTCGGATCGTCTACCCCTAGACATTCTTCCGACGGGGTAGCCGCGTAGCTCTCTCTTGTCTTGTGTCGAATAGGTCATAGGATGATGTGAAACCATGTTGGTTCACAAGTTGGGGCACTCTGGCCGGTTTCACCTGAACGGGAGATTCCCCTTATCTGAGTCCATAACCTTTCGCTTCTAGGTTAGAGCGCATGGATGCGAGGGGGGACACATGCAATCACCTATACCAACCTTGCACCACACTCACACACATATGCTAGGGACACATGCAAGTTTTCAGATGATTCCGACGTTCTCTTGGACTTTCTCCGGCGAAACGCTGATCTGCGGGCCTCGGATCGTCTACCCCGTAGACATTCTTCTGGCAGGGGTAGCCCGGCGTAGCTCTCTCTTGTCTTGTGTTTGATTATGTCATGGGATGATGTGAAACCATGTTGGTTCACAAGTTGGGGCACTATACTGACCCGATTTCACTGAGCAGGAGATTTCCCCTTATACAGGTCCATAACCTTTCGCTTCTAGGTTAGAGCGGATGGATGCGAGGGGGGACACATGCAATCACCTATACCAACCTTGCACCACACTCACACACATATGCTAGGTGTGGCATCCCGCAAAACCACTACTAGAAAATCGCGTTGTTTTTGTGCATTGCATCATCATGACCGCATGCTCATGTCATCATGCCACATTGCATTTGAGCATCGTCGTCATCTTGCATTTGCTTGCATAAAACTATTTGCGGAAAAACCTGTTCTAGTTTTCTAAACACCCCGTCTATGTTCCAAACGCAAAACCCGGGTTTCCGGATTATTTTGTTTTATCGCTATCGGTTTGCAAAGCCCGTTTAAACAATTAAAATATTTAATTATTTTAGCGGGCGGCAGCCGATCCGACCAGTCGGCCACCCCAGTTAAACGGTCCACCCAAAATCCCTAAGCTACCTAGTCCTAATCTACCCACCAATCTCAGCCACCTCACCCTCTCCCCAATCCCTACCCACCTTGCCACCTCAATCCACCCACTCAACCCCCACTCCTTCTCTCACCCCTTCACCTACCCCTCTCTCTCTCCCTCACCGACACTGGCCCCACCCTCCGGCCCACCCTCTCTCTCTCTCTCTCTCCTGGGTCCCACCCCAACCTCACACCCGATCCACCCAGGCCACACGCACACCTCCCTCCTCTCCTGTCCCCGCCCCACGCCTGGGTCCCACCTCCCACACCCCGGTCCGCACCCCAGCCACCCTAGACCAGTTCACCTCCTCGTGCCCCTGATCTCCGTGGCCCACCCCACAGCTTGACCCGTCCCCGCCTCCGCTCTCTCTCTCTGTTCCTCTCCCTTTGTGCGTCCCGTCTCCTCACTCCTCTCCCCATCCTCCATGGCCCGTTTCTCCTCTCCCGACGCCCTCCTCCCTCATGGTTAAATCGGCCCGATCCTCGCCCTTCCTCCCGTCCCAGCGTCATGCCGCTTGGTCATGGCCCTTCCGCCACGGCTGCAGTACTGCGTCTAACTCTCATGGCCGGCCTCTCTCTGGCGTCCCCTTCCGCCCGGGAGCCCGCCTGGTCCCTCTCCTCGCCTCCGTTTCCCGTCATGCCGAGCCTCCCGTCAGCCGCCCACTCACCGATCTGCAGCCGGAGCCGACCTCCACCTCCGCCACCAGCCTACCGCTCTCCCTCTGGCCGGCCCCGCCTGCAACCCCCTCCGCCATCCACGCCATGACCGCCGCCCTCCTCCGTCAAGCATCCTCCGCCGGCCTCCTCCTCGCCTTCCGCCGCCCGTCCCGCTTCCCCGCTCCCCCTGGCGCCCCTTTGTAACACCCTCAGAATCGGACCTATGCAAGTTTGGGCAAAATTCGCCAAACCCAGATAGAAAGCTTGATTCAAAGGTGCCACCGAGCACTTTAAATGCGGGTGGAAAGCGAAGTAATAACATTACACAACAGTCCTCGATGGGACCCATGAGCAGATATATATGCGACTCAAAGAGTCAAGGATACAGAATCTGATACAAAGATCCGAATCACCTTGAACGATATAGCGTCCGACTACGGACAAGATGCAAATGGGGCTAAGAGCCACGAAGAATAACCAATGGCGTCCATAACCTGAGCCAAGCGGAAGGGTAACCACCGCTAACGACGTCGATCTCAAAACCTGCTTAAACAAAGGGTGCGGCAAAGGGCAAAGGAAAAAGAAGGAGCGTCGATGCGAGGCCGATGCAGCGAGGCTAGAATTCGCGGTCCTCGCCTACATAGGTATGGTGGTGGCGGCGGCGAGCACTAAACAACCTATAGAGACTCGATACAAGCTGGCGGTTAACGAGAGAGGATAAGAGTGACCTAACGGATCCAACTGAAGCTAACACCAAACAAACCCATCTGGTGTTTCCTCGAGACCACGAGGAAGTCCGAGGAACTCACACGTTGGCGTTTACTTATTTGGTTATCGTTGCAGCAATTACTAGTCAGGTATAGATAATTGTCCTGATAAAGTAAGCAGTGGGCCCTTTTAGTTAACCATTCCGTTATAGTTGCAGCAATTACTATTCAGATACAGATAGCATGATATAAACCCAAAACCAGCAGTTGTTGGTACTTTTATTCAGCCATTTCGTTGTAGTTGCAATACTTACTAGTCAGAATACAATTGTCGCAAGCGACAACCAAACAAACAATTGTGGGCAGTATTATTAGCCATTCCATTATAGTGAAGCTGATTACTAGTCATTATAAGTCAAATTTATAGCAATAAACTTTAGTTATGCTTGTCTATGATCGAGATACTGTGCTCCAAGTCGTCCATATCCATGGACACGGCTTTCGAAAGTTTTACCGGGGTGCACCAATAGCAACACACGCTCGATCAACCTCGGAAAAACCAAAACAAAACCCAGCGAGGCTTTCACGGTGAACAATCACGATTCAGAAATATTTCAGGGGCCACCCTTAAGTAGATCCGCAAGCGGCCTGACTCAGAGGCGGGCTCAAGGTTTGGGTAATCTGGTGTGAGCATCGGGAACCCGAAAGTGTGGCTGGGCTTGTCGACACAGCGGAATCGTGTCCCGATCCTAAACAGCGAAGTGTGCTCCTCGCACAATTTAAATACTGAAAGTAGCATGGCATAAATGCGGGATCGTAAATAAAACCTCAAACTAGTTTGTGGCCCCAAGAAATAAGAATGAATCAAGCTACGGCTCGGGGGTCCCATATACCTCCGGATGTGGATAGCGATAAATCAAGGAACATGTATCAAGTACTGGGGTCTTCACGGGACACAAGTGGGCGTTCGAAACCAAATATTTTCTATCACCCACGATGCCTCTGCTTATTTCAATTTTAGTTGTTAAGCGAAATTAAAGTGACGATAAGTAAAACTAGAATCATCTCCAACATCAACATGCGGCAATACATCGAGAAGCGTGGCATATGGCGACCACGCGACAACACTTGAGCAAGCGACTCGACACGCAAGTCCAACTATCTACCAAACAACGGTAATAGGATGTGTCCAAGGCAATATCACGGTGCGAGGGGATATCAAAGTGCGAAAACTAGAGCATCGCAACACGGATAGCAATAGATCAACGGAGGGAATAAAGACTATAAAAGTAAGATAGGTAGAAAGAGGAGATGCTGCTTTGAAAACATTGTCGAAGGTTCAACGAAGATCGGTGACTCACATCAACTCAACGGCCTTATCCGAAGAAGCAAAACACTAGAAGAAACACGGATGCAATATTTAATACAATGGCGTAAGATCGGCATGATGCATGTATGATGCATGGCATGGCAAAGTGCGATGCAATTAGGTCATATTAAGCGGAACGGGGTCCCGACAATTAATTAAGCGGTCCAAGTTATTTAGATACCCCATAATTTAAATGTGGTTTTGACATGGTAAAGATAGCACCGGTTACTACACAAGATTTAAATGAGGCTAGTATAAGCTAGATTTGCGCATATGGGCCCCATATTTAATTATTAGGTGAACGGCATAAGGCCCCAAACCAATGAGATGCATGCGGGATGAATGACAATTCAATATCGACAAGTTGTATTTCAATTATAAAATAGGGTTTGCGGGAGAGGTTCACACATTAGGGTTCGGCAGTCCTTGGGGTTCGGGGTTGAGGTTGTCTCGAGGTTGACAGGATCGACGAGGTTCGACGGAAATGTTCTCGGTTAGCGGGGGTAGGTCTTGTCGCAACGGGATCTCGATGTCCGGGGAGCAGAACTTGGGTCGGTGTCGGGGCGCGTCGGATTCTTCCGGTCGATGTCGTTCTTGTCGCATTTGCGGTCTTCGGGTCATGTCGGCGGTCGTGGCATTCGGGGTGAAGCACTTGTCGTATCCGCATCGGCGTTCTTGGCGTTCGCGTTCTCGAGCGTCGCATCCGGGAGGAGTACTTGTCGTATTCGAGTCGATGACTTGGCGTCTGGTTCCTCGGGCATCTGATCCAAGGAGAAGTACTTGTTGCGTCTGCGGCTCCGGGTCCGGGTAGAAGAGCTCGTCGCCCCCGGAGAAGACCTTGGGGTTTCGTTCTCTTGCCTCGGAGATCTTGACATACGGCGGAAAATGGTCTCGGGTTAGGCGTCCGGGCCGGCGATAGCGGCGGCGGGTAGAGGTTGGCCTCGGACTGACGGAGGAACCTCACCGAGGCGTCGCATGCCAGATCGCGGGGTACTGGGCAGGCCCCCTCCCAGGTGGGGTCCACAGTGATGTGGCGTTGGCGACAGCAGGCAGCGGGGCGGAGGCAGCGCGTCTTGGCGGTGGCTGTTGGGCGAGGCTCGGCGCAGCGGCTGCTGCGGCCGGGCGGGCAAAACTCTGGCGGCGAAGCCTTGGCGTCGGAGAAAGCGCGTTCAGGCGGTTCTGAGCTTAGCGGCGGAGCGAGTTAGGGAAGGTTGCGGGAGGCGGGAGGCCTTGAGGGAAGATGGAGAAGAGGAACAGGGGCAGGTGGGGAAGGCGCGGGTGTGGGTCCCGGGGACAGGGCGGGGCCCAGGGTGCAGGCGGAGAGGCTGGCAGGCGTGCGCGTGAGGATGGGTTTGTGTGTGATAGTGCGTGTGTGGCGTGTGTGTGCTGAGAGGTGGAGAGAGAGGGAGGGGTGAGGGGTGAGGGTGACGTGGCAGCAGCCTAGTGGCTGGAGGGAGGAGAGAAGGTGAGGTGGCGGATGGGGATAGGCCAGGGTGAGGTGGAGGGGTAGGTTGGGTAGCTTTTTAGGTGGGTTTAGGATTAGATGGGGCTGGCAGGTTGGGCCGATCTGGTCTTCTGGGGTGGTCGTTCGGGCTAAATCGGCCCGTTCGACTGCCCCGCTAAAAATTAATTGAAAGTTTTATTTAATTAAACGGGCCGTTTGCAAAACAATTTTAACAAAACAAAAATATTTCGGCGACCCGGTTTCCGATGTTGAATCAAGAGGGGGCGTTTAGAAAACAACACGGGCTTTGCAAACATAATTTTATGCAAACAATGCATGATGACGACGATGCAATGCACAAATTCAACGCGATTTTCTAGTAGTGGTTTTGCGGGATGCCACAATTCGACACCACTAACAATGGATCTCGCCCTCGAGATCCGCCTCATGGTACCGGAAGGAAGGTCGGTGGTCGGCGTCTTCACACTTCATGTAGATCCTCGCGACACCTCTAACAAGGGTTCCTTCTTCATCTGGGAATCGGCGACACCACCAACAAAGGCGTTGTTCACGATCGAGAGATCACTCCGAGAAACAAAGGCGAAGATAGAGGCATCAAGCGATAAGGCCACCTCTAACTTCCATAAGAAGAGGAAAAGTTACATTGATCCACCCGTTCGATGTGCAGAAGCGAGCGATGAAGTCGGGTAGGGTGATCAGTCCATCCCGGACCCAAACTATCAACTCTATACACGGGTAGGAGAATCAGGCAACTCAACTCTCGAGATTTAGACTGAAGATCTTCACAGGCGGTATCCGGAACAAAGGGATGATGCCAGCGGGAATCGTATGAAAGACACAGTGATTAGGTTTTCGCGATGGTTCCATTGGCATGAACAACACATGCTCAAGGTTAACCCCAACTTCACCAATGCTCGTCCTTCTCATATGTTTTCAACGACAACGATATCCGACAAGGAACACATAGGGATAAAGAGCTCAAGAACAAAAGATTGGGGAAGGATACAACGGACAAGTTGCAGATTGATGATCGTAGCACCTCCGTTACAAAGGGAGAAGCGAAACCCTAAAGTGCGACGGATACCCAACCACGAGAATTCACGGACTCGAAGAGAGAGGAGAAGCGATTCAAACACGTCGAGGTAAGAGGAGAATAGCGGAGGGTAAGGAGCAAAATTAGACCTAACGAACTATCCAACCGATTTTCAAAATAGTTTTGACACTCTACTTGGTTAGCTAGGTTATCCTGAAATTTGGACTTGTGGGGTATCATAGCTATTGGGCTCGATACCACTCTGTAACACCCTCGAGAATCGGACCTATGCAAGTTTGGGCAAAATTCGCCAAACCCGCATAGAAGCGATTCAAAGGTGCCACCGAGCACTTTCGTGCGGTGGAAAGCGAAGTAATAACATTACACAACAGTCCTCGATGGGACCCATGAGCAGATATATATAACCGACTCAAAGAGTCAAGGATACGAGATCTGATACAAAGATCCGAATCACCTTGAGAGCGATAGCGTCCAGCTACGGACAAGATGCAAATGGGGCTAAGAGCCACGAAGAATAACCAATGGCGTCCATAACCTGCCCGAGCCAAGCGGAAGGGTAACCACTAACGACGTCGATCTCAAAACACCTTAAACAAAGGGGTGCGGCAAAGGGCAAAGGAAAAGAAGGCGTCGATCGAGGCGGTGCAGCGAGGCTAGAATTCGGCGGTCCTCGCCTACATAGGTATGGTGGACTGAGCGGCAGCGGCAGCAGGCACTAAACAACCTATAGAGACTCGATACAACTGGCGGTTAACAGAGAGGGATAAGAGTGACCTAACCGGATCCAACCTGAAGCTAACACCAAACAAACCCATCCTGGTGTTTCCCCCTCGAGACCACACGAGGAAGTCAACCGAGGAACTCACACAGTTGGCAGTTTTACTTATTTGGTTATCGTTGCAGCAATTACTAGTCAGGTATAGATAATTGTCCTGATAAAGTAAGCAGTGGGCCCTTTTAGTTAACCATTCCGTTATAGTTGCAGCAATTACTATTCAGATACAGATAGCATGATATAAACCCAAAACCAGCAGTTGTTGGTACTTTTATTCAGCCATTTCGTTGTAGTTGCAATACTTACTAGTCAGAATACAATTGTATGGCGACAACCAAACAAACAATTGTGGGCGTATTATTAGCCATTCCATTATAGTGAAGCTGATTACTAGTCATTATAAGTCAAATTTATAGCAATAAACTTTAGTTATGCTTGTCTATGATCGAGATCTTGTGCTCCAAGTCCATATCCATGACACGGCTTTGAAAGTTTTACGGCGGGGTGCACCAATAGCAACACACGCTCGATCAACCTCGGAAAAAAAAACAAAACCCAGGCTTTCACGATTGAACAATCACAGGATTCAGAAATATTTCAGGGCCACCTTAAGTAGATCCATAGCGAAGCGGTGACTCGAGGCGGGCTCAAGGTTTGGGTAATACTGGTGTGAGCAGGGAACCCGAAGTGTGGCTGGGCTTGTCGACACAGCGAATCGTGTCCCGATCCTAAGCGATGCAGTGTGCTCCTATCACAATTTAAATACGGAAAGTAGCATGGCATAAGTACAGGATCGTAAATAAAACCTCAAACTAGTTTGTGGCCCCAAGAAATAAGAATGAATCAAGCTATGGCTCAGGGGGGTCCCATATACCTCCCGGATGTGGATAGCGCGATAAATCAAGGAACAGGTATCAAGTACTCGGGGTCTTACGGGACACAAGTGGGCGTTCGGAAACCAAATATTTTCTATCACCCACCGATGCCTCCTTATTTCAATTTTAGTTGTTAAGCGAAATTAAAGTGACGATAAGTAAAACTAGAATCATCTCCAACATCAACATGCGGCAATACATCGACAATCGTGGCATGCGACACGCGACAACACTTGAGCAAGCGACTACGACACGCAAGTCCAACTATCTACCAAACAACGGTAATAGGATGTGTCCAAGGCAATATACTGTGCGGGGATATCAAAGTGCGAAAACTAGAGCATCGCCACAGATAGCAATAGATCAACAGGAGGGAATAAAGACTATAAAAGTAAGATAGGTAGAAAGAGGAGATGCTGCTTTGAAAACATTGTCGAAGGTTCAACGAAGATCGGTGACTCACATCAACTCAACGGCCTTATCGCGAAGAAGCAAAACACTAGAAGAAACACGGATGCAATATTTAATACCGGGAAGATCGGCATGATGCATGTATGATGCATGGCATGGCAAAAGTGCGATGCAATTAGGTCATATTAAGCGGAACCGGGGTCCCGACAATTAATTAAACGGTCCAAGTTATTTAGATACCCCGCAATTTAAATGTGGTTTTGACATGGTAAAAGATAGCACCGGTTCGCTACACAAGATTTAAATGAGGCCAGTATAAGGCTAGATTTGCCCGCATATGGGCCCCATATTTAATTATTAGGTGAACCGGCATAAGGCCCCCAAACCAATGAGATGCATGCGGGATGAATGACAATTCAATATGCGACAAGTTGTATTTCAATTATAAAATAGGGTTTGCGGGAGAGGGTTCACACATTAGGGTTCGGCAGTCCTTGGGGTTCCGGGGTTCGGGGTCGGTCTCAGGGTTCGACGGGATCGACGAGGTTCGACGGAAATGTTCTCGGTTAGCGGGGGTAGGTCTTGTCGCAACGGGATCTCGATGTCCGGGGAGCAGAACTTGGGTCGGTGGCGCGTCATTCTTCGGTCGATGTCGTTCTTGTCGCATTGCGGTCTTGGTCATGTCGTGATCGTGGCATTGAGGTGAAGCACTTGTCGTATCCGCATCGGCGTTCTTGGCGTTCGCGTTCTCGAGCGTCGCATCCGGGAGGAGTACTTGTCGTATTCGAGTCGATGACTTGGCGTCTGGTTCCTCGGGCATCTGATCCAAGGAGAAGTACTTGTTGCGTCTGCGGCTCCGGGTCCGGGTAGAAAACTCGTCGCCCGGAGAAGACCTTGGGTTTCGTTCTCTTGCCTCGGAGATCTTGACATCTGCGGAAAATGGTCTCGGTTGGGCGTCACGCCGGCGATAGCGGCGGTAGCGTAGAGGTTGGCCTCGAGCTGTGGAGGAACCTCACCGACCGAGGCGTCGCATGCCCGGATCGCGGGGTACTGGGCAGGCCCTCCCAAGGTGGGGTCCACACAGCGGTGGCGTTAACGACAGCGAGGCGAGAGGCAGACGGCGCGCAAGGGCGTGGTAGCTCTGGAGGCGAGGCTCGGCGCAGCAAATGCCGGGCGGGCCAAACTCTGGCGGCCAAGGCCGGCGTCGCTGGCCTTGAGTCGTTGCAGGCGGGGGGTTGCCGAGCTTGGCGGGGCGAGTTGGGAAGGTGCGGGAGGCGGGAGGCCGTGGGGAAGATGGAGAAGAGCAGGGGCAGGTGGGGAAGGCGGGTGTGGGTCCGGGGCGAGGGGGCCAGAGTGCAAAGGAGGCTGGCAGGCGTCTTGGCGTGAGGATGGGTTTGTGTGTGATAGTGCGTGTGTGGCGTGTGTGTGCTGAGAGGTGGAGAGAGAGGGAGGGGTGAGGGGTGAGGGTGACGTGGCAGCAGCCTAGTGGCTGGAGGGAGGAGAGAAGGTGAGGTGGCGGATGGGGATAGGCCAGGGTGAGGTGGAGGGGTAGGTTGGGTAGCTTTTTAGGTGGGTTTAGGATTAGATGGGGCTGGCAGGTTGGGCCGATCTGGTCTTCTGGGGTGGTCGTTCGGGCTAAATCGGCCCGTTCGACTGCCCCGCTAAAAATTAATTGAAAGTTTTATTTAATTAAACGGGCCGTTTGCAAAACAATTTTAACAAAACAAAAATATTTCGGCGACCCGGTTTCCGATGTTGAATCAAGAGGGGGCGTTTAGAAAACAACACGGGCTTTGCAAACATAATTTTATGCAAACAATGCATGATGACGACGATGCAATGCACAAATTCAACACGATTTTCTAGTAGTGGTTTTGCGGGATGCCACACCCTTCCCTCCTGCAACCGCCTCGGCCGCCACCCCTTGCCCGCGGCCGGCACCCTCACCTTCTCCTTCGCCCTGCTGCTAGGCGCCCTCGGCCACTGCCCGTCCTCCGGCCGAGCCGCGTCGCCCTCCGTCGCCAGGGACTGCCGCCAGCATGGCCTGCCTCTATTCGGCCGCCCGTCGTCGACCAAGCTCTTCCGCCCCTGCGTCTGCGTCCTCGTCGCCTCCAGGGCCCCTGCAGTGTCGCCCGCTCTAGGTGATTCCTGGTGGTGCACGACCCGCGGCAAGACGTTTTGGTGTAGTGTTGGAGTGGTACTGGAGGAGTGCAGATGTTTTGGTCATGAAGATCAGTTGTTGTTGCAACGATGTTGGTATGGTGTTGATGTGGCGATTCTAAGTGCTACACTCCCGATGCCAAGATCTTCTACCGGCTTGCGAATCCAAAACCCGAAGACCCTGGTGCGACAAGACCTTCTTCCCGGATGCGACGGCGAGAAACCCAACGCCAAGATCGCCGACGCGGATACGCCAAGTTCGTCTTCCCGGACACCGTGCGACAAGATCTACTTCACGGATCCGAAGCCCGATCCCGGCGCCCGAAGCCGAGAACCCCAACAAGAACCACGACACGGATACACCGAGTTCTCCAACGAGGACACCAAGGCCGTCGACATGACCCGAAGACCACGGAACGCCAAGATCTACCCCGTTATCTGAGAACGCTCCCGCCGAGACCGAACCCCAGACCCGGAACCCTGAGACCGACCCCGAACCCTCGGAACCCCAAGATCTGCCGTACCCCGATGTGTGAACCTTTTTCCCAAGCCCTATTTTATAAATGCTAAATGATATATCTTGTTGCATGTTCAATTGTTCATGCATGCATATTGTCATGTGGTTTGGGGGCCTTATGCCGATTCACCATATAATTAAATATGGGGCCCATATGCGGGCAAATCTAGTCTTATATTGGCCTCATTTAAATTTGTGTAGCGAACCGGTAACTTATCTTGCCCTGTTATTACAATATTTAAATTGCGGGGTAGATAAATAACTTGAACCGTTTAATCAAATGTCGGACCCCGGTTCCGCTTAATATGGCCTAATTGCATCGCATGCTTGCCATGTCATACATCATACATGCATCATGCCCGATCTTTTGCCGTAGTATTAAATAGTGCATCCGGTGTTTCTTCTAGTGTTTTGGTTCTTCGCGGACTAGGCCGTTGAGTTGATGCGAGTGTCGACCCGATCTTCGGTTGAACCTTCGGCAATGTTTTCAGGCGAGCATCTCCCCCTTTCTACCTATCTTACTTTTATAGTATTTATTCCCTCCTGTTGATCTATTGCTATCTGTGTTGCGATGCTCTAGTTTTCGTACCCGAGATATCCCTTGCCGCCTTATATTGCCTTGGACACATCCTATTAACTATTGTTTGGTAGATAGTTGGACTTGCGCATCGTAGTCGCTTGCTCAAGTGCTGTTGCGTGTCGACCAGTACAACAGTTGTTGGAGTATTGCCGCATGTTTGATGTTGGAGATGATCATGGCTTTACTTATCGTTCATTTTAATTACTGTTTAACAACTAAAATTGAAGTAGGTAAGCAGAGGCACCGGTGGGCAATAGATGTTATTTGGTTGTTAACCGTCCACTTGTGTCCCGTAGGACCCCGAGTACTTGATACTTGTTTCTTGAATTTTCGCGCTATCCACATCCGGGAGGATTATGGGACCCCCCTGAGCCAGAGCTTGATTCAGTCTTATTTCTTGGGGCCACAAACTAGTTTGAGGTTTTTTTACTATCCTGTACTTATGCCATGCTACTGCTTTATTTACGTTTGTGCGAGGAGCACCTGTACTATTTAGGTAAGCAGAGTGTTTTCGCGGTATCGACAAGCCCAGTTTTGGGTTCCCAGTCGTTTACAGCCACTGGCGCAAACCTTGAGTCCGTCTCGGAGTCAGCTCACTTCGTTGCGGATGTACTCAGCACGGGTGGCCCCGAAATATTTCAATCCTGTGATTGCTTTGTCGTGAAGGCCTCGTTGGGTTTTGATTTGGTTTTTCCGAGGTTGATCGAGTGTGTTGCTATTTGTGCACCCCGGGTAAAACTTTCAAAGCCGTGTCATGGTTATGGACGACTTGTAGCACAGTATCTCGATCATAGACAACTATAACTAAAGTAGTGCTATAAATTTGACTTTATAATGACTAGTAAGCAGCTTCACCATAATGGAATGGCTAAATAAAAATGCCAACAATTGCTTGTTTGGGTGTCGCTTGCGACCATTGTATCTGACTAGTAAGTATTGCAACTACAACGGAATTGCTAAATAAAAGTACCAACAAGTGCTGGGTTTTTGGGATATCTCATGCTATTTGTATCTGACTAGTAAGTGCCGCAACTACAACGGAAGGGCTAACTAAAATGGCCCACTGCTTATTTTATCAGGATGATTATCTATACCTGACTAGTAATTACTGCAACAATAACTGAATAAATAAAAATGCCAACTGCGTGAGTTCCTCGGTTGACTTCCTCGTTTGGTCTCGAGGGGGAAATACCAGGATGGGTTTGTTTGATGGGAGCATCAGGTTGGTTCCGAATAGGTCTTTCTTTCCCCTCTCTGATTGCCGCCAGTTGTATCGAGTCTCTATAGGTTGTTTAGTGCATCTTGCGCTTGATCCACCATACCTATGTAGGCAAGGACCGAATTCTAGCCTCGCGTGTCTTGGCCTCAAGATCTTGGCGCCTCTTTTTCCTTTGCCCTTTGTGGCACCCCTTTGTTTAAGAAGGTTTTGAGATCGGCGTCGTTAGCGAGGTTACCCTTAAACCGGCTTGGCAGGGTTATGGGCGCCATTGGTTTTCTTGGGGCTCTTAGCCCCATTTGCATCTTGTCCGTAGCTGGGCGCACTATCGTTTTCAAGGTGATTTGGATCTTTGTATATTATATCTGTATTCTTGACTCATGGAGTTTGTATATATATATCATTATGTGGGTCCCATCGAGGACTGTTGTGTAATGTTATTACTTCGTTTTCCACCACGAAAGTGCTGGTGAGCACCTTTGAATCGTTTCTATGCGGTTTGGCGGGTTTCTCTAAAACTTGCATAGGGCCGATTCTGAGGGTGTTACAGTGGTATCGAGCTCAGCTATGATACCCCACAAGTCCAAATGTGGGATAACCTAGCTAACGGCAAGTAGAGTGTCAAAACTATTTTGCCAAATCGGTTGGATAGTTCGATTAGGTCTGATTTTACTCCTTACCCTCTGCTGCTCTCCTCTCACCTCTGCGTGTTTTAAATCCGCTCTCTTCTCTCTTGAGTCCAGGATTTCGTGGGTGGGTTTTCGCCGCACCTTGAGGTTTCGCTTCCTCCTTGATAGCGGTGTTGCTACATCTGGTCTTGAGGCTATCCGAGGACCCTCGTCTGATGGATTTCTCTTTGTTCCTTCTCGTGCCTTCCGGTGTTTCCGACGCGACATCATCTCGCCGGATCCGGCTGATCTGCATCACTCCTTTGTTTCTGAACCTTGATTGTCGAGATCTTCAGTCTAATTCCGAGAGTTGGTTGCACCATTCGCCTATTCGTGTGCAGAGTAATGGTTTGGGTGCACGATGGACTGATCACCATCCGACTAATCTTAACATTCGCTCTTGTGCATCGAATCAGTGGATCCAGCAGTTTTACTCCGTCCACGGAAGCTAGAGGTGGCTTTATTTGTTGATACCTCTACCTTCGACCTTTTGTTTCTGGAGCGTTCTCTCGACGATCTAGGACAACAACCCTTGTTAGTGGTGTCGTGAGGATCTACACGATGCGAGAAGATTCAGATTGCCGCCCTTCTTTCCGGTACCATGAGGCGGATCTCGAGGGCGAGATCCATTGTTAGTGGTGTCGAATTATGGCATCCCGCAAAACCACTACTAGAAAATCGCGTTGTTTTTGTGCATTGCATCATCATGACCGCATGCTCATGTCATCATGCCACATTGCATTTGAGCATCGTCGTCATCTTGCATTTGCTTGCATAAAACTATTTGGAAAACATTCTAGTTTTCTAAACACCCCGTCTATGTTCCAAACGCAAAACCCGGGTTTCCGGATTATTTTGTTTTGTCTGCTATCGGTTTGCAAAAGCCCCGTTTTAAACAATTAAAATATTTAATTATTTTAGCGGGGGCAGCCAACCGGGCCGATCCGACCCAGTCGGCCACCCCCAGAATTAAACGGTCCACCCCAAAATCCCTAAGCTACCTAGTCCTAATCTACCCACCAATCTCAGCTCGCCACCTCACCCTCTCCCCCAATCCCTACCCACCTTGCCACCTCATCAATCCACCCACTCAACCCCCCACTCCTTCTCTCACCCCAGTTCCACCTACCCCCTCTCTCTCTCCCTCACCGACAGCCTGGCCCCACCCTCCTCGCCCACCCCCCTCTCTCTCTCCCCCTCTCTCTCCCTGGGTCCCACCCCAACCTTACACACCCGATCCACCCAGGCCACACACGCACACCCTCCCCTCCTCTCATTGTCCCCCGGGCCCCACGCCCCTGGGTCCCACCTCCCATACCCCCGGTCCCGCACCCCTGGCCACCCTAGACCAGGTTCACCCCTCCCCTCGTGGCCCCCTGCTCCCTGCCCACCCTCGCCCACCGCCCCCCTCCCTCCTCTCTCTCTCTGTTCCTCTCCCACCCCGACGCGTCCCCCGTCTCCTCCCTCCTCTCCCCATCCTCCATGGCCCGTCTCTCCTCTCCGACGCTCCTCCCCTCCATGATTCATGCCGCCGTCAAGTCGCTTCCCTCCTCCCCCGGCGTGCATGTGGGCCTTCCCGCCGGCACTGCAGTCTAACCGCCTGGCCACGGCCTCCCTCTGCCAAGCATCCCTTCCGCCGCCCAGGGAGCCCACTGGTCCCTCTCCTCCGCCTCCGTTTCCCCCATCGCCGGCCGAGCCTCCTCCCGTCGTAGGCCGCTTCTCGATGTAGAGCCGCCGGGCGACCTCCACCTCGCCACCAGCCGCTCTCCTCTGGCGGCCCTTTGCCCCCCTCCGCCATCCACGCCATGACCGCCCTCCTCCGTCAAGCATCCTCCGCCTCCTCCTCGCTTCCACCGCCTGGACCCCACTCGCCTGGCGCTTCCCTCCTGCACCGCCTCGGCCACCCCTTGCCCTTGCGGCACCTCACCTTCTCGCCGCCTTGCTAGGCGCCCTCGGCCTGCCTCCGCCGAGCAGCGTCGCCTCCGTCGCCAGGAGCCGCCACTGCTGCCTATTCGGCCGCCCGTCGTCGACCAAGCTCTTCGCCCTAAGCGTCTTCGTCGCCTCCAGGGCCCTGCAGTGTCGCCCGCTAGGTGATTCCTGGTGGTGCACGACCCACAAAGACGTTTTGGTGTAGTGTTGGAGTAATCGAGGAGTGCAGATGTTTTGGTCATGAAGATCGTTGTTGTTGCAACGATGTTGGTATGGTGTTGATGTGGCGATTCTAAGTGCTACACTCGATGCCAAGATCTTCTACCGCGAATCCAAAACCCGAAGACCCGGTGCGACAAGACCTTCTTCCGGATCACGGGCGAGAAACCGAACGCCAAGATCGCCGACGCGGATACGACAAGTTCGTCTTCCCGGACACCGTGCGACAAGATCTACTTCACGGATCCGAAGCCCGATCCCGGCGCCCGAAGCCGAGAACCCCAACAAGAACCACGACACGGATACACCGAGTTCTCCAACGAGGACACCAAGGCCGTTGACATGACCCGAAGACCACGGAACGCCAAGATCTACCCCGTTATCTGAGAACGCTCCCGCCGAGACCGAACCCCAGACCCGGAACCCTGAGACCGACCCCGAACCCTCGGAACCCCAATATCTGCCGTACCCCGATGTGTGAACCTTTTTCTCGAGCCCTATTTTATAAATGCTAAATGATATATCTTGTTGCATGTTAAATTGTTCATGCATGCATATTGTCATGTGGTTTGGGGGCCTTATGCCGATTCACCATATAATTAAATATGGGGCCCATATGCGGGCAAATCTAGTCTTATATTGGCCTCATTTAAATTTGTGTAGCGAACCGGTAACTTATCCTGCCCTGTTATTACAACATTTAAATTGCGGGGTAGATAAATAACTTGAACCGTTTAATCAAATGTCGGACCCCGGTTCCGCTTAATATGGCCTAATTGCATCGCATGCTTGCCATGTCATACATCATACATGCATCATGCCCGATCTTTTGCCGTAGTATTAAATAGTGCATCCGGTGTTTCTTCTAGTGTTTTAGTTCTTCGCGGACTAGGCCGTTGAGTTGATGAGAGTGTCGACCCGATCTTCGGTTGAACCTTCGGCAATGTTTTCAGGCGAGCATCTCCCCCTTTCTACCTATCTTACTTTTATAGTATTTATTCCCTCCTGTTGATCTATTGCTATCTGTGTTGCGATGCTCTAGTTTTCGTACCCGAGATATCCCTTGCCGCCTTATATTGCCTTGGACACATCCTATTAACTGTTGTTTGGTAGATAGTTGGACTTGCACGTCGTAGTCGCTTGCTCAAGTGCTGTTGCGTGTCGACCAGTACCACAGTTGTTGGAGTATTGCCGCATGTTTGATGTTGGAGATGATCATGGCTTTACTTATCGTTCATTTTAATTACTATTTAACAACTAAAATTGAAGTAGGTAAGCAGAGGCACCGGTGGGCAATAGATGTTATTTGGTTGTTAACCGTCCACTTGTGTCCCGTAGGACCCCGAGTACTTGATACCTGTTCCTTGAATTTTCGCGCTATCCACATCCGGGAGGATTATGGGACCCCCCTGAGCCAGAGCTTGATTCTGTCTTATTTCTTGGGGCCACAAACTAGTTTGAGGTTTTATTTACTATCCTGTACTTATGCCATGCTACTGCTTTATTTACGTTTGTGCGAGGAGCACCTGTACTGTTTAGGTAAGCGGAGTGTTTTCGCGGTATCGACAAGCCCAGTTTTGGTTTCCCGATGCTTACGACCATTGGCGCAAACCTTGAGTCCGTCTCGAGTCACTAACCGTTCTTGGTGTACTCAGGGTGGCCCCGGAAATATTTCGAATCTGTGATTGCTTTGTTGTGAAGGCCTCGTTGGGTTTGATTTGGTTTTTCCGAGGTTGATCGAGTGTGTTGCTATTTGTGCACCCTGCGGTAAAACTTTCTCAAAGCCGTGTCCGGTTATGGATGACTTGGAGCACGATTCTCGATCATAGACAACTATAACTAAAGTAGTGCTACAATTTGACTTTATAATGACTAGTAAGCTTCACCATAATGGAATGGCTAAATAAAAATGCCAACAATTGCTTGTTTGGGTGTCGCCATACCATTGTATCGACTAGTAAGTATTGCAACTAGCGGAATGGCTAAATAAAAGTACCAACAACTGCTGGGTTTTGGGATATCTCATGCTATTTGTATCGACTAGTAAGTGTGCAACTTCAGCGGAAGGGCTAACTAAAATGGCCCACTGCTTATTTTATCAGGATGATTATCTATACCTGACTAGTAATTACTGCAACAATAACTGAATAAATAAAGCCAATCGCGTGAGTTCCTCGGTTGAATTCCTCGTTTGGTCCCGAGGGGGAAATACCAGGATGGGTTTGTTTGATGGGAGCATCAGGTTGGTTCCGAATAGGTCTTTCTTTCCCCTCTCTGATAGCCGCCAGTTGTATCGAGTCTCTATAGGTTGTTTAGTGCATCTGCTGCCGCTCACCACCATACCTATGTAGGCGAGGACCGCCAAATTCTAGCCTCGCCGTCTCGCCTCGATGGCGCCTCTTTTTCCTTTGCCCTTTGTCGGCACCCCTTTTGTTTAAGCGGGTTTTGAGATCGGCGTCGTTAGCGAGGTTACCCTTCCGCTTGGCACAGGCGGGTTATGGGCGCCATTGGTTATTCTTGTGGCTCTTAGCCCCATTTGCATCTTGTCCGTAGCTGGACGCACTATCGTTTTCAAGGTGATTTGGATCTTTGTATATTATATCTGTATTCTTGACTCATGGAGTCGCTGTTGTATATATATATCTGTTCTGTGGGTCCCATCGAGGACTGTTGTGTAATGTTATTACTTCGTTTTCCACCCGCACGAAAGTGCCTGGTGGGCACCTTTGAATCGTCCCTATGCAAGTTTTAGCGAAACCATCCGACGTTCTCGTGGACTTACTCCGGCGAAACCCTGATGATCTGCGGGCCTCGGATCGTCTACCCCCTAGACATTCTTCTGACAGGGGTAGCCCGACGTAGCTCTCTCTTGTTTTGTGTCTGACTAGGTCATAGGATGATGTGAAACCATGTTGGTTCACAAGTTGGGGCACTATACGGCCCGGTTTCACCGTAACGGGGAGATTCCCCTATACAGTCCATAACCTTTCGCTTCTAGGTTAGGCGCATGCATGTGAGGGGGCACATGCAATCACCTATACCAATCTTGCACCACACTCACACACATATGCTAGGGACACATGCAAGTTTTCAGATGATTCCGGCGTTCGTGGACTTACTCGTGAAACCACGATGATCTGCGGGCCTCGGATCGTCTACCCCCTAGACATTCTTCCGGGGGTAGCCCGTAGCTCTCTCTTGTTTTGTGTCGACTAGGTCATAGGATGATGTGAAACCATGCTGGTTCACAAGTTGGGGCACTATACGGCCCGGTTTATGAACGGGAGATTCCCCTTATCTGAGTCCATAACCTTCGCTTCTAGGTTAGAGTGCATGCATGTGGCGGGGCACATGCAATCACCTATACCAATCTAGCACCACACTCACACACATATGCTAGGGACACATGCAAGTTTTCAGATGATTCCGTCGTTCTCGTGGACTTACTCCGGTGAAACCCTGATGATCTGCGGGCCTCGGATCGTCTACCCCCCTAGACATTCTTCTGGCAGGGGTAGCCCGGCGTAGCTCTCTCTTGTCTTGTGTTTGATTATGTCATGGGATGATGTGAAACCATGTTGGTTCACAAGTTGGGGCACTATACGACCCGGTTTCACCTGAACGGGGAGATTCCCCCTTATACAGGTCCATAACCTTTCACTTCTAGGTTAGAGCGCATGGATGTGAGGGGGGACACATGCAATCACCTATACCAACCTTGCACCACACTCACACACATATTCTAGGGACACATGCAAGTTTTCAGATGATTCCGACGTTCTCGTGGACTTCCTCCGGCGAAACCCTAATCTGCGGGCCTCGGATCGTCTACCCCCTAGACATTCTTCTGGCAGGGGTAGCCCGGCGTAGCTCTCTCTTGTCTTGTGTTTGATTATTTCATGGGATGATGTGAAACCATGTTGGTTCACAAGTTGGGGCACTACTCTGGCCGGTTTCACTGACGGGAGATTCCCCTTATACAGTCAATAACCTTCGCTTCTTGGTTAGGCGCATGCATGTGAGGGGACACATGCAATCACCTATACCAACCTTGCACCACACTCACACACATATGCTAGGGACACTGCAAGTTTTTCTGATTACGGCGTTCTCTTGGACTTCCTCCAAAACCACGATGATCTGCGGGCCTCGGATCGCGTCTTCTTAATGGAAATGAAGTTCAAGATCCTCTAGAACCTTATGGTCTATTGCAAAGTTAGTGTTTCCATGGTCTCGAATAATAACAAATAGGCAACAAAATGTTAACTCATTTGAAAGAAAAATAAAAAGAAAATTAGAAAATAGCATGAGACACGGCGAAGGACAAAACACATGGCAAAGATGTCCTTTGCCGTGTGCTGTCGCCGTAAAACACACGGCAAGGTCCTTTCTTGGTGTGTCTCTATCCTCGAACACGACAAAGAAATTTTTCACATTTAGCAAGGCTTTTATTACATATATGTTAGGTGATATTATTTCATAGGATCATGAGATCACACATATGATGATAGGTTATTGTGGTCTTGATCACTATACATGCACCCCCTGATTCCGACGTTCTCGTGGACTTCCTCCGGCGAAACCCTGATGATCTGCGGTCCTCGGATCGTTTACCCCCCTAGAGATTCTTCTGACAGGGGTAGCTCGGCGTAGCTCTCTCTTGTCTTGTGTCTGACTAGGTCATAGGATGATGTGAAACCATGTTGGTTCACAAGTTGGGGCCTGGGATACGGCCCGGTTTCACTGAGCGGGAGATTCCCCCTTATACAGGTCCATAACCTTTCGTTTCTAGGTTAGAGCGCATGGATGCGAGGGGGGACACATGCAATCACCTATACCAATCTTGCACCACACTCACCCACATATGCTAGGGACACATGCAAGTTTTCGATGATTCCACGTTCTCGTGGACTTACTCAGTGAAACCCCGATGATCTGCGGGCCTCGGATCGTCACCCCCTAGACATTCTTACGGCAGGGGTAGCCAGTAGCTCTATCTTGTCTTGTGTCGATTATGTCATGGGATGATGTGAAACCATGTTGGTTCACAAGTTGGGGCACTCTGCCGGTGTCACTGACGGGAGATTCCCCTTATGTGTCCATAACCTTCGCTTCTAGGTTAGAGCGCATGGATGCGAGGGGGGACACATGCTATCACCTATACCAACCTTGCACCACACTCACACATATATGCTAGGGACACATGCAAGTTTTCAGATGATTCCGACGTTCTCGTGGACTTACTTCGGTGAAACCATGATGATCTGCGGGCCTCGGATCGTCTACCCCCTAGACATTCTTCTGACAGGTGTAGCCCGGCGTAGCTCTCTCTTGTCTTGTGTCTGACTAGGTCATAGGATGATGTGAAACCATGTTGGTTCACAAGTTGGGGCGATACGGCCGGTTTCACTGAGCGGGAGATTCCCCTTATCAGTCCATAACCTTCGCTTCTAGGTTAGGCGCATGGAGGCGAGGGGGGACACATGCAATCACCTATACCAACCTTGCACCACACTCACACACATATGCTAGGGACACATGCAAGTTTTCAGATGATTCCGACGTTCTCTTGGACTTCCTCCGGCGAAACCCTGATCTGCGGGCCTCGGATCGTCTACCCCCTAGACATTCTTCTGGCAGGGGTAGCCCGGCGTAGCTCTCTATTTTCTTGTGTTTGATTATGTCATGGGATGATGTGAAACCATGTTGGTTCACAAGTTGGGGCACTATACGGCCCGGTTTCACCTAAACGGGGAGATTCCCCCTTATACAGGTCCATAACCTTTCGCTTCTAGGTTAGAGCGCGTGGATGCGAGGGGGGACACATGCAATCACCTATACCAACCTTGCACCACACTCACACACATATGCTAGGGACACATGCAAGTTTTCAGATGATTCCGACGTTCTCGTGGACTTACTCCGGCGAAACCCTGATGATCTGCGGGCCTCGGATCGTCTACCCCCCTAGACATTCTTGATAGGGTAGCGTAGCTCTCTCTTGTTTTGTGTCGACTAGGTCATAGGATGATGTGAAACCATGTTGGTTCAAGTTGGGGCACTATACGGCCCGGTTTCACCGTAACGGGGAGATTCCCCCTTATACAGGTCCATAACCTGTCGCTTCTAGGTTAGAGCGCATGCATGTGAGGGGGGCACATGCAATCACCTATACCAATATTGCACCACACTCACACACATATGCTAGGGACACATGCAAGTTTTCAGATGATTCCGACGTTCTCGTGGACTTACTCCGGCGAAACCCTGATGATCTGCGGGCCTCGGATCGTCTACCCCCCTAGACATTCTTCTGACAGGGGTAGCCCGGCGTAGCTCTCTCTTGTTTTGTGTCTGACTAGGTCATAGGTGTTGGAGATATGCCCAAGAGGCAATAATAAAGTGGTTATTATCATATCTTCATACTTATGATAAAGGTTTACATACCATGCTATAATTGTATTAACAGGAAACATTAATACTTGTGTAATTTGTAAACATAAAAGAGTCCCTAGTGAAGCCTCTTGTTAAACTAGCTTGTTGGTTAATATATGATTATGGTTTCCTGATCATGAACATAGAGATGTTATTAACAACAGGGTCATATCATTAGGAGAATGATGTGATGGACATACTCCTATAGTTAAGCGTAGCATAAAGATCAAGTCATTTAATATAGTTCATTTGCTATAAGCTTTCTGATACATAGTAACCTAATTCCTTCGACCATGAGATCATGCCTATCACCTTCACTAGAAGGATTCTTTGATGACATCAAACACCACACCATAACAGGGTGGCTATAAAGGTGGCATTGAGTGTTCGGAAAGTATTGGTTGAGACACATGGATCAAGAGTGGATTTGTCCATCCATATGACGGATAGATATACTGGGCCCTCTCGGTGGAATGTCATCCAATTAGCTTGCAAGCATGTGACTGCTCATAAGGGATCACATAACACGGAGCGAGAAAAGAGTACTTATCGAACGAGGTTGAACTAGGTATGCAGATACCGATGATCATAACCTCGGATAAGTAAACTATCGTGAGACAAAGGGAAATTGGTATCGTATGTAAGTGTTTCATTCGATTGCAAAGTAATCGTAGAAATATGGGAGCCATATGAATTTCCAGTTACTCTATTGGTTATTGTTCGAGAAGTGTCTCGATCATGTCCGCATAATTCACGAACCGTAGGGAGACACACTTAAGGATTCGACGTTGTTTGAGTAGTTATGGTATAATGAGAAATAGACCGAATGTTGTTCGGAGTCTCGGATGGGATCCAGGATATCACGAGGAGATCCGGAATGGTCCGGAGAATAAGATTCATATAAGGAAAGTCCCGTTTCGAGTTGGGGAATGTTTCCTGTTTTCATCGAATGTTCTAGAAGGTTCCGAATGTCCGCACTCGGAGGGGAAGGGGTACATGAATGTGTCATTACAAGTTGGAATGATTGCATCATGTACTAAGTGTCATCGCTGTTCCAAATAAAGGATTAATTCAAATCCTAGTTTGAAAAGTCAAATAGCTAAATTGAAAAGTCAAACGGCTAAATTTGGAAAGAGGAAAAGAGGAGGAGGGTGAAACCGAGTTGGGGAGGGAGTCCCTCCTCCCCAAGCCGGCGCACCACCCAAGCCGAGTTGGGGAGGGACTCCACTCCCTACCCTTGGCCGCCGGCCCCTCCACCTATATAAGGAGGGCCAGGGCTCCCTCCTAGAGCACACAAGTTGCCTCCCTCTAAACCTAAACCCTAGCCACAGCCTAGGAATTTCTCCCAAGCCGCCGAGTTAGAGCTTCTAATTGCCCTAGCAGCTGGTTTAGCCCTTCTAATTGGTGTGTCTAAACCCTAGAATACCAAGTCTCTCTCATACTCCACCATACTCGCTCCGGCTTAAGGCGAAGCCCTGCGAGATCTCCCCTCTACTTCCGTTACCACGCCGTTGTGCTGCCGGAATCACGAGGAGAGTGCTACAACCTCCTTTCTTTGGAACAAGGGAGAGGAAGGTCTTCATCAGTACGAGCGTGTGACGCAGACCGATCGCAGGCTGCTTTAACGCAGCGCCGGAAGGATCGTCTACGTGATCGTGAGATCGGCAAGTGTACGACTACATCACCCACAAGAATCTGCTCTCGTTAACCGCTTTGGAATCTTCGAGGGTGAGTTCCTCTATCGACTCGTTGCTACAATCTAGTAGATAGATCTTGGCTTGTTTGTGTGCATGCGGTAGAAATTTTTTGTTTTCCATGCTACGATCGTCGACAGGGGTATCAGAGCCGTGTCTATATGTAGATCTGTTGCACGAGTAGAACACAATGGTCATTGTGGGCGTTGATGCTTTTATTGTCGATTGCTTCTTGTGTACTTTGCATCTTGCGGTATGTTGGGATGAAGCGGCCCGGGCTAACCTTACATGACATCGTTCATGAGACTTGCTCCACGCTTGACATGCAACTTGTATTGCATAAAGTGGCTTTGCGGGTGCCTGTTTCTCTTAGCATAGTTAAGATCCAATTTACAACGGGTGATTAACAATACTAGTATCAATGTTGTGGTTCATGTTCGTAAGTTAGAACGACACTTATTGAAAGCCCCAAACCACGTAAAACATGCAAAGAAAGTAGAGGCGTCTAACTTTGTTTTGCAGGGGGTGTGCTGTGATGTGATATGGCCATGATTGTGATTATATTTGATGTATGTAATGTTCCTTATTGTAAGTTGGCAACCGGCAGGAGCCAAATGGTTGTCTTTAAATTCTGTTAAGACCCGCGTGTCTATTCAAAGTAGTTGTAATAGTTGATGCTGGTAGAAGACAACCATGAAGCGGAGCCATTGACCTTGACGCCACACCGGTGATGATGGAGATCATGTTCGTGCTTGAAGATGGAGATCGGAAGCACAAGAAGAAAGGCCATATCATATCACATATTATGAATTGCATGTGATGTTAATCCTTTTATGCATCTTGTATTGCTTAGTTTACGATGGTAGCATTATAAGATGATCCCTCAAGCACACAATTTCAAGTTTAGAGTATTCATCCTTAGTAAGCACCGTTGCTAAAGCTCGTTGTTTTGAAGCACCACGTGATGATCGGGTGTGTTAGATTCTGCGAGTGTATACAACGTGAGCAAACCAGATTTGCTCATGCGGAAGCTAAGGTTGATCTTGACGAGCCTAGCATGTACAGACATGGTCTCGGAACACGGATCACCGAAAGGTAAAGCATGATTCATATAGTAGATATGATGAACATGTTGATTGTTCGCCATTGAAGCTACATAAACTCTCGTGATGATCGGTTTTGATGTGGTGGATTTGGTTCGTGTGATCACTAAAACAATGTGAGGGATATTGTTTTGAGTGGGAGTTCAACAGCAATATGATTAAAAGTTGAAAACTATTTATCATAAATCAAAGTGAATTTGCATAATTGTTGTAGTCATTGGCATCCGTTTACCACCTTGCGCTTAGTTTTAATTGAGATGATAAAACTATAGAATTCTGGTTATTTACTTTACGAAATGGTATCATATTGTTTTGAAGTGTTAATCTAAAGTTTAAAAGTCCCATTGCAAACTTTCAGTAAGTTTTGATTACTCCATGAAGTTTAATAGTTGGTATTAAATCAAGAGTAACAATTCCAATGTTAGTATATAAGTATCATGTTTATCTCCATGATTCTTGATATTCGAAAGATAGTTTCAATATCAAGGTTATCTAGGATCTGAAAGAGTTGTTTCAGAAACCATGATGTGTGGAAGATATTGTGATATCTGAAACAAAGTTTTGGTTGCAACATGATAGAGTATAATATGACAAAAGTCATGTTCTCATATTTGATGAGAATTTGCAAAAGGTTGGTGACACTAGTTGTCCTAATCCTCCAAAAGGTTTTGGAGAGCAAAATTATACTCGCGATTCACCGTTACAAGCTAAAAGTAGTTTGATCATGGATAATTCCATGATGAGGGTGAATATTTGATGTAGGTAAAATGTTTACTACACCAAGAGATTACTAAAGAAAGGAATTTTAAAGAACACCAAACATTTGATAATGGTGATCTACTTCAAAGTGCAAGTCCAAAGACATTGGTATTTAACTATACACGCTTTGGACTATGTGTCATATGTATGACTCCACTATTGATGTTGATAGATTCTTTCAAACAGAAAGGAAATACTGAAAGAGAATCTCATAAATATATGGCAGAAAAGAAAAGACTAGAATTGTTTAGTTTAAAGTATATAGATGATATACATGTTATGGCTATATTCTTTGCTTATTAAAAAATGTGGTTCTTAAGTATTTGATACTGAATTTGTTGGTGTGAATTGTCATACGAAACAACACAATTCATGAACTACAATGGCCTAAGTAACTAGCAAAAGAATATGTGATGATGTTCATCGAGAACAAATAAAGGGTTATTGTGTTGCTCGTTAAACATCAAAGCTTGCCTTCAAGATTTGTTTTATCAGGTATTATGAGAACAAAAGGGTTGTTCAAATAATTGCCATAATCTATAAAAGATGGATGATTCACAAATCTCGTTGGAAATCACATCCATAAAACTAGTGCCAAAAAAAAATGTCGAAAGACAAATTGATTGAAAGATCACTTAGGAAGTGACATCGCCGTTTAAATTATATTGGAAAGAAAATATGAAGAAACTCCATGTGGATGGAATTTTGGAGTCTTTTGATTTTTGATCAAATAACGCTTGTGAAACTTTCCTAGAGATAATTAAAACTTCGTTCATAGGCCAAAAGGGAACGAATGACTAGCTTATTGGAACTTGTACATATTGTTGTACGAAGTACATTATGTGTAGTCAAGAGCGATGGATTTCAACTTCATATGCTTTTTCCAAAAATTTGAGTGAATATATGAATATTTACGTGATAAGGATGAAGTGTGAAACATTTGAAAAGTTCAAAGATTTTTCAAGATGAAGTGCCAAATCATTATAACAAGAATATAAATAGTTTATGATAAGATCATAAAGGAAGATATTTGAGTTACAAGTTTAGCATCATACCTAAGATTTAAGGAATCGTTCCGTGGATTTGCATTTTCCCGAAACATGTGGCATCCCGCAAAACCACTACTAGAAAATCGCGTTGTTTTTGTGCATTGCATCGTCATCATCATGCATTTGTTTGCCTGAAACTATTTTCAATAAGCCTAATTTTGTTTTCCAAAATTAACCTTCTTTTATTTCGAAACAAAGTTTAATAATTATCTGCTAAACTATTTAACTAAAAATTATTTGCTAAAAAGATTTAAAACAAAACAAAACAAATAAGTATCTTACCAAATAATAAAACCTAAAACCTAGACCTTTTCTACCTAAACCTAGTCTACCCAGCCCCCTCCACCTCACCTCGACCAACCACAGCTTGCCACCTCACCGTTCCCTCCACCTCATCCTCACCTCACCCACCTCACCAATCCCCACCACCACCACACCTGGCCCCCACTGCTGGCCCACCTGCCCTGGTCCCTCTCTCTCTCTGTCCCTGCCCCACACCCCACCCCCACATGCACCGACTCCACTTCCCCTGACCCGGCCCCACCGCCCCACCACCGCCTCTCCTCCCGTTCGTTCCCTCGTCCTCCTCCCAACCCGAGCTGCTTCCCTCGCCTCACCTCCCCTCAGCGTCGACCCTCCCCTTCTTCCTCCCTCCTGCCGCCTCCTCCCTCCTCTCCCCTACTTGCCGGGAGTCGCTGGAGCCTTGTAACCCCGCATAACTCCCTCCTTCCGCATTGTCCTGCGAGCCGCCACCCCTGCTCCTCCTGGGCTGCCTCCTCCGCTTCTTGTGTCAAGGCGTCCTCCCTGCGGGCTCCTCACCGGGAGCCGCCTCCGCCTCGCGAACCGGACCTCTCCAATCCTCGTCGCGCCCTCGCCTTCCGCCATGCTGCAGCGCTTAACATCCTCGGCGTCTCGGCTCCTCTCTCGCCGGCCTCCAAGGCTGCGCCTCGCCGCCCGAGCTCCTCCCGGTTCCATCGCCGCCGCCAATCGCCTCCCACCCCCTCGCAAGCGCCTCCGCGAGCCTGCACCACACTGCCTCCATCCTCGACCGTCTGCCGCCCGCCCGCCTGACGCCGCCTGCCGGACCTCGCCGTCGAGCCCGCTCGCCCGGCCGCCTCTTCCCAAGTTCGCTAGCAGCACATGCCTCCCTCCTTCCCCTGGCGCCACCCGAGCTTGCCGCCGTCGCCAGTGGGCCACCCGCCTGCCGCTGCCCTTCCCGAGCTCCGCCAAGGCCCTCAGCCGAGCCACGTCCGCCCGTGTCGCCGCCAAGGAAGTACCAGATCTGTTGAGGGATGATGTTGTTGGGTGGGCGACACTTGACATCGACACGCCAAGATCTTCATCGGCGATAAGACCGTCATGAACCGTCAAGTTCATCCACCGGCGCTTCTCTAGGCATGGAAGCCGATCCGTATGATCGAACCCGGCGGCGAGGCGAAGATTCCGGACGCCAAGTTCGCCGAGACCCCGTACCCGAGGGCCTTCGACGCGGAACCCCAAGATCTTCTCCTGGAGCGACGAGGTCTTCTTCACGGAACGCCAAGACTAGCTACCGCAGACCACGGACCCAGAGAATCCCCGGACGACGAACTGTTCTACCTAAACCCGGAGACCGCAGATGCGACAAGTACTTTTTCCCGGATCTGATGCCCAAGAACCCGGACGCCAAGGTCGTAGACACGGATTCGCCAAGTACTTCCTCGCGGACGCCAAGTTCTCCATCCCGGACGCCAAGACCGACTTGATGGCGCGGGCCCGACAAGATCTTATAGCGACAAGATCGGACCACCAGATGTAGTCCGATCGCGCCCGACGCACCAAGTCCTTCTTCCCGGAACGCCAAGCTCTTCATCTTGGACCCAGTAGCCCTGATCCGCACCTGGTCCCCGTCGAACCCTGAGACCGACCCCGAACCCTCCGGAACCCCCAAGATCTTCCGAACCCTAATGTGATTCCCTGATCCGAGCCCCTATTTTATAAATGCCATCTATATAAATTGTTGCATATTAAATTGTCATACTCGCATGCATATTTGTGTGGTTTGGGGGCCTTATGCCGATTCATCTCATAATTAAATATGGGGCCCATATGCGGGCAAATCCAGTGGTATATTGGTCCTATTTAAATTTGTGTAGCGAACCGGTGCTATCTTTTGCCATGTTAAGACAACATTTAAATTGCGGGGTAGTTAAACAACTCGAACCTATTAATTAATTGTCGGGACCCCGGTTCCGCTTAATATTGCCCAATTGCATCGCACCTTGCCATGTCATACATCATACATGCATCATGCCCGATTTTCCACCGTAGTATTAAATAGTGCATCCGGTGTTTATTCTAGTGTTTTGCTTCTTCGCGGATAAGGCCGTTGAGTTGATGCGAGTGTCGACCCGATCTTCGGTTGAACCTTCAGCAATGTTTTCAAAGAGCATCTCCCTTTCTACCTATCTTACTTTTATAGTATTTATTCCTCTGTTGATCTATTGCTATACGTGTTGCGATGCTCTAGTTTTCGTGCCCGTGATATCCCTTGCAGCCATATATTGCCTTGGACACATACTATTACACATTGTTTGGTAGATAGTTGGACTTGCGTCGTCGCTTGCTCAACCTGCTATGCGTGTCGTCGATACCAGTTGTTGGAGTCCCGCCGCATGTTTAATGTTGGAGATGACCATGGCTTTAATTATCGTTTAATTCAATTATTGTTTAATAACTAAAATTGTAGTAGGTAGCGAGCACAGGTGGGCAATAGATGTTATTTGGTTGTTAACGTCCACTTGTCCGTGGGACCCGAGTTCTTGCACCTGTTCGAGATCGAGCGCTAACCACATGTGGGATGTGGGCATCCCATCGATTTAGTACGATTCCAAGTACTGTCTCTGGGGCCACAAGTAGTTTGGGGCTTTATTACTATCCTGTACTTATGCCATGTTTCTTGCTTTATTTAAATTATGCGAGGTCTTTGCACGTCTTGTTTAGGAAAGCGGAGTGTTTTCGGTGTCGACAAGCCCAGTTTTGGGTTCCCGTCGTTTGACCATCGCGCAAACCCTGAGTCCGTCTCGGAGACCGTCCGACTTCGTTGCGGGTAGACTTAGTGGGGTGGCCCCCTGTGCTTGCTTTGGGTCTGGGAAACGTCATGACTTAGGCCCCGTCGACATACCGATGGGTGTATGTTAATTGATCTGGCAAAAAGGATCGAAGTGCGTGTGGATACTTTGGTGCACCCCTGCAGGGTTAAATCTTTTCGAGAAGCCGTGTCCGCGGTTATGGACGACTTGGAGCACAGGTCTCGATCATAGACAACTATAACTAAAGTTTACTGCTATAATTTGACTTTTATCTGATATGACTAGTAATCAGATTCACTGCAACGGAATGGCTAAATAAAAGTACCAACAACTGCTGGGTTTTGGGATATCTCATGCTAATGGTATCTGACTAGTAAGTGCTGCCACTACAACGGAATGGTTAACTAAAAGTGCCCACTGCTTATTTTATCAGGATAACCATCTATACCTGACTAGTAATTGCTGCAACAATAACTGAATAAATAAAACTGCCAACTGTGTGAGTTCCTCGGTTGACTTTCTCGGTTGGTATCGAGGGGGAATACCAGGATGGGTTTGTTTGGTGTTAGATTCAGGTTGGATCCGAATAGATCTTTCTTATCCCTCTCTGATAGCCGACAGTTATAGCGAGTCTCTATAGGTTGTTTAGTGCATGCTGCGCTGCCGCTTCAGTCCACCATACCTATGTAGGCGAGGACCGCCGAATTCTAGTCTCGCCGTGTCTTGGCCTCGATCTTGACCGCTCTCTCTTTTCCTTTGCCCTTTGTCGACACCCCTTTGTTTAAGCAGGTTTTGAGATCGGCGTCGTTAGGTGGTTACCCTTCCGCTTGGCCTGGGGTTATGGACGCCATTGGTTATTCTTGTGGCTCTTAGCCCCATTTGCATCTTGTCCGTAGTCGGACGCCTATCATTTTCAAGGTGATTTGGATCTTTGTATATTATATCTGTATTCTTGACTCATGGAGTCGTGTTGTATATATCTCTGCTCGGGTCCCATCGAGGACTGTGTAATGATATTACTTCGTTTTCCACCCGCACGAAAGTGCCTGGTGGGCACCTTTGAATCGTTTCTATGCGGGTTTGGCGGGTTTCGCTAAAACTTGCATAGGGCCGATTCCGAGGGTGTTACAGAGTGGTATCAGAGCTCAGCAGTTACGATACCCCACTGGTCCAGCCTGTAGGATAACCTAGTTAACGGTGATGGGGATACGCCATTGGGGTATACTCACGGACGCTTCCGATTGGCCCAAGGCTGGCGAGTGGGCTGCAGAATCAGCGAGTGGATCAAAGCCCAAAGAAGGTATCAGCGATGGAAGTTGAAGGCCCAAAGCGAAAGATAGCCCAATCGGTCTAGGTTAAACGACACCGTCAGAATCAATCGGTTGAGATATGTAAACCCTAGGGGAGGTGAGCTTATATAAACCTCCCTACGGGGTGAGTAGAGACACGTTCCCTCATACACCCAAGCAACTCGCCGCCTAGTCGCCGAGTTCGCCCATTGTAAACACCTCCATAATACAATCTAGTAGGAGTAGGTCTTTACCCTCCGGGGGGCCGAACCTGGGTAAAACACTGTTAGTGGTGTCGTGAGGATCTACACGATGCGAGAAGATTCAGATCGCCGCCCTTCTTTCCGGTACCATGAGGCGGATCTCGAGGGCGAGATCCATTGTTAGTGGTGTCGAATTATGGCATCCCGCAAAACCACTACTAGAAAATCGCGTTGTTTTTGTGCATTGCATCATCATGACCGCATGCTCATGTCATCATGCCACATTGCATTTGAGCATCGTCGTCATCTTGCATTTGCTTGCATAAAACTATTTGCGGAAAAACCTGTTCTAGTTTTCTAAACACCCCGTCTATGTTCCAAACGCAAAACCCGGGTCTCCGGATTATTTTGTTTTGTCTGCTATCGGTTTGCAAAAGCCCCGTTTTAAACAATTAAAATATTTAATTATTTTAGCGGGGGCAGCCAACCGGGCCGATCCGACCCAGTCGGCCACCCCCAGAATTAAACGGTCCACCCCAAAATCCCTAAGCTACCTAGTCCTAATCTACCCACCAATCTCAGCTCGCCACCTCACCCTCTCCCCCAATCCCTACCCACCTTGCCACCTCATCAATCCACCCACTCAACCCCCCACTCCTTCTCTCACCCCAGTTCCACCTACCCCCTCTCTCTCTCCCTCACCGACAGCCTGGCCCCACCCTCCTGGCCCACCCTCCTCTCTCTCTCTCTCCCCCTCTCTCTCCCTGGGTCCCACCCCAACCTCACACACCCGATCCACCCAGGCCACACACGCACACCCTCCCCTCCTCTCCCTGTCCCCCCGGCCCCCCCCCCCCCGGGCCCCCCCCCCCCACCCCGGTCCCACCCTGCCACCCCTGGACCAGGTCCACCCTCCCAGTGGCCCGCCTCCTCTGCCCACCACAGCCCGCGACCCCGTCCCCCACCTCCCGCTCCTCTCTCTCTCTCTGTTCCTCTCCCACCCCGACGCGTCCCCCGTCTCCTCCCTCCTCTCCCCATCCTCCGCGCGGCCCCGTCTCTCCTCTCCCCGACGCGCCCTCCTCCCCTCCATGATTCACGGCCGCTGCCTCGCGCTTCTTCCCCTCCCCCGGCGTCTGCATGCCGCCCATGCCCTTCGCCACGTGCACTTGCAGCGTCTAACCGCTCGCCGGCCTCCTCCTTCAAGCATCCCCTTCACGCCCGAGAGCCCCGCCTGGTCCCTCTCCTCCGCCTCCGTTCCCCCATCACGGCCGAGCCTCCTCCCGTCGCCGCTTCGATGTAGAGCCGAGCGACCACCTCCGCCACCAGCTGCCGCTCTCCCTGCAGCCCCGCCTGCAACCCTCCGCCATCCACGCCATGACCGCGCCTCCTCCGCAAGCATCCTCCGCTGCCTCCTCGCCTTCCACCGCCCGGCCCCACCCCCTGGGCGCCTTCCTCTGCAACCGCCTGCCACCTTGCCCGCGCCGCCCTCACCTTCTCCTTCGCTGCTGGCGTCCTCGGCCATCCTTGCCCTCCGGCCGAGCAGCCGCCCTCCGTCGCTGGGACTGCCGCCACTGGCCTCTATTCGCCCGTCGTCGACCAAGCTCTTCCGCCCCTGCGTCTGCGTCTTCGTCGCCTCCAGGGCCCCTGCAGTGTCGCCCGCTCTAGGTGATTCCTGGTGGTGCACGACCCACGGCAAGACGTTTTGGTGTAGTGTTGGGTAATCTTGGAGAATCGAGATGTTTTGGTCATGAAGATCAGTTGTTGTTGCAACGATGTTGGTATGGTGTTGATGTGGCGATTCTAAGTGCTACACTCCCGATGCCAAGATCTTCTACCGGCTTGCGAATCCAAAACCCGAAGACCCCGGTGCGACAAGACCTTCTTCCCGGATGCGACGGCGAGAAACCGAACGCCAAGATCGCCGACGCGGATACGACAAGTTCGTCTTCCCGGACACCGTGCGACAAGATCTACTTCACGGATCCGAAGCCCGATCCTGGCGCCCGAAGCCGAGAACCCCAACAAGAACCACGACACGGATACACCGAGTTCTCCAACGAGGACACCAAGGCCGTTGACATGACCCGAAGACCACGGAACGCCAAGATCTACCCCGTTATCTGAGAACGCTCCCGCCGAGACCGAACCCTGCACCGGAACCACGAGACCAGGCCGAACCCTCGGAACCCCAATATCTGCCGTACCCCGATGTGTGAACCTTTTTCTCGAGCCCTATTTTATAAATGCTAAATGATATATCTTGTTGCATGTTAAATTGTTCATGCATGCATATTGTCATGTGGTTTGGGGGCCTTATGCCGATTCACCATATAATTAAATATGGGGCCCATATGCGGGCAAATCTAGTCTTATATTGGCCTCATTTAAATTTGTGTAGCGAACCGGTAACTTATCCTGCCCTGTTATTACAACATTTAAATTGCGGGGTAGATAAATAACTTGAACCGTTTAATCAAATGTCGGACCCCGGTTCCGCTTAATATGGCCTAATTGCATCGCATGCTTGCCATGTCATACATCATACATGCATCATGCCCGATCTTTTGCCGTAGTATTAAATAGTGCATCCGGTGTTTCTTCTAGTGTTTTAGTTCTTCGCGGACTAGGCCGTTGAGTTGATGAGAGTGTCGACCCGATCTTGGTTGAACCTTCGCAATGTTTTCAAAGTAGCATCTCCCCTTTCTACCTATCTTACTTTTATAGTATTTATTCCCTCCTGTTGATCTATTGCTATACGTGTGCGATGCTCTAGTTTTCGTGCCGAGATATCCCTTGCATTTATATTGCCTTGGACACATCCTATTAAGCTGTTGTTTGGTAGATAGTTGGACTTGCGTCGTGATCGCTTGCTCAAGTCTTTGCGTGTCGACCAGTACCACAGTTGTTGGAGTATTGCCGCATGTTTGATGTTGGAGATGATCATGGCTTTACTTATCGTTCATTTTAATTACTATTTAACAACTAAAATTGAAGTAGGTAAGCAGAGGCACCGGTGGGCAATAGATGTTATTTGGTTGTTAACCGTCCACTTGTGTCCGTGGGACCCAGTACTTGATACTGTTCCTTGAATTTTCGCTATCCACATCCGGAGGATTATGGGACCCCGAGCGAGCTTGATTCTGTCTTATTTCTTGGGGCCACAAACTAGTTTGAGGTTTTATTTACTATCCTGTACTTATGCCATGCTACTGCTTTATTTACGTTTGTGCGAGGAGCACCTGTACTGTTTAGGTAAGCGGAGTGTTTTCGCGGTATCGACAAGCCCAGTTTTGGTTTCCCAGTCGTTTACAGCCACTGGCGCAAACCTTGAGTCCGTCTCGGAGTCAGCTAACTTCGTTGCGGGTGTACTCAACGGGGTGGCCCCCGGAAATATTTCTGAATCCTGTGATTGCTTTGTTGTGAAGGCCTCGTTGGGTTTTGATTTGGTTTTTCCGAGGTTGATCGAGTGTGTGTTGCTATTTGTGCACCCCTGCAGGGTAAAACTTTCTGAAAGCCGTGTCCGCGGTTATGGATGACTTGGAGCACAGTATCTCGATCATAGACAACTATAACTAAAGTAGTGCTACAATTTGACTTTATAATGACTAGTAAGCAGCTTCACCATAATGGAATGGCTAAATAAAAATGCCAACAATTGCTTGTTTGGGTGTCGCTTGCGACCATTGTATCTGACTAGTAAGTATTGCAACTACAACGGAATGGCTAAATAAAAGTACCAACAACTGCTGGGTTTTTGGGATATCTCATGCTATTTGTATCTGACTAGTAAGTGCCGCAACTACAACGGAAGGGCTAACTAAAATGGCCCACTGCTTATTTTATCAGGATGATTATCTATACCTGACTAGTAATTACTGCAACAATAACTGAATAAATAAAACTGCCAACTGCGTGAGTTCCTCGGTTGAATTCCTCGTTTGGTCTCGAGGGGGAAATACCAGGATGGGTTTGTTTGATGGGAGCATCAGGTTGGTTCCGAATAGGTCTTTCTTTCCCCTCTCTGATAGCCGCCAGTTGTATCGAGTCTCTATAGGTTGTTTAGTGCATGCTGCCGCTTCAGTCCACCATACCTATGTAGGCGAGGACCGCCAAATTCTAGCCTCGCCGTGTACTGGCCTCAGTACTGACGCTCCTCTTTTTCCTTTGCCCTTTGTCGGCACCCCTTTTGTTTAAGCAGGTTTTGAGATCGACGTCGTTAGCAGGGTTACCCTTCCGGCTTGGCACAGGCAGGTTATGGGCGCCATTGGTTATTCTTCGTGGCTCTTAGCCCCATTTGCATCTTGTCCGTAGCTGGACGCACTATCGTTTTCAAGGTGATTTGGATCTTTGTATATTATATACTATTCTTGACTCATGGAGTCAGTTGTATATATATATCTGCTCTGTGGGTCCCATCGAGGACCTGTTGTGTAATGTTATTACTTGCTTTCCACCGCACGAAAGTGCCTGGTGGGCACCTTTGAATCGTCCCTATGCAAGTTTTAGCGAAACCATCCGACGTTCTCGTGGACTTACTCCGGCGAAACCCTGATGATCTGCGGGCCTCGGATCGTCTACCCCCTAGACATTCTTCTGACAGGGGTAGCCCGGCGTAGCTCTCTCTTGTGTTGTGTCTGACTAGGTCATAGGATGATGTGAAACCATGTTGGTTCACAAGTTGGGGCACTATACGGCCCGGTTTCACCTGAACGGGGAGATTCCCCCTTATACAGGTCCATAACCTTTCACTTCTAGGTTAGAGCGCATGCATGTGAGGGGGGGGGAACATGCAATCACCTATACCAATCTTGCACCACACTCACACACATATGCTAGGGACACATGCAAGTTTTCAGATGATTCTGACGTTCTCGTGGACTTACTCCGGCGAAACCCTGATGATCTGCGGGCCTCGGATCGTCTACCCCCCTAGACATTCTTCTGACAGGGGTAGCCCGGCGTAGCTCTCTCTTGTTTTGTGTCTGACTAGGTCATAGGATGATGTGAACCCATGTTGGTTCACAAGTTGGGGCACTATACGGCCCGGTTTCACCGTAACGGGGAGATTCCCCCTTATACAGGTCCATAACCTTTCGCTTCTAGGTTAGAGTGCATGCATGTGAGCGGGGGCACATGCAATCACCTATACCAATCTAGCACCACACTCACACACATATGCTAGGGACACATGCAAGTTTTCAGATGATTCCGACGTTCTCGTGGACTTACTCCGGCGAAACCCTGATGATCTGCGGGCCTCGGATCGTCTACCCCCCTAGACATTCTTCTGGCAGGGGTAGCCCGGCGTAGCTCTCTCTTGTCTTGTGTTTGATTATGTCATGGGATGATGTGAAACCATGTTGGTTCACAAGTTGGGGCACTATACGACCCGGTTTCACCTGAACGGGGAGATTCCCCCTTATACAGGTCCATAACCTTTCACTTCTAGGTTAGAGCGCATGGATGTGAGGGGGGACACATGCAATCACCTATACCAACCTTGCACCACACTCACACACATATTCTAGGGACACATGCAAGTTTTCAGATGATTCCGACGTTCTCGTGGACTTCCTCCGGCGAAACCCTAATCTGCGGGCCTCGGATCGTCTACCCCCTAGACATTCTTCTGGCAGGGGTAGCCCGGCGTAGCTCTCTCTTGTCTTGTGTTTGATTATTTCATGGGATGATGTGAAACCATGTTGGTTCACAAGTTGGGGCACTATACGGCCCGGTTTCACCTGAACGGGGAGATTCCCCCTTATACAGGTCAATAACCTTTCGCTTCTTGGTTAGAGCGCATGCATGTGAGGGGGACACATGCAATCACCTATACCAACCTTGCACCACACTCACACACATATGCTAGGGACACCTGCAAGTTTTCAGATGATTCTGACGTTCTCTTGGACTTCCTCCGGCGAAACCCTGATGATCTGCGGGCCTCGGATCGTCTTCTTAATGGAAATGAAGTTCAGCATCCTCTAGAACCTTATGGTCTATTGCAAAGTTAGTGTTTCCATGGTCTGAATAATAACAAATAGGCAACAAAATGTTAACTCATTTGAAAGAAAAAATAAAAAGAAAATTAGAAAATAGCATGAGACACACGGCAAAGGACAAAACACATGGCAAAGATGTCCTTTGCCGTGTGCCTGTCGCCGTAAAACACACGGCAAAGGTCCTTTGCCGTGTGTCTCTATCCCTCAGACACACGACAAAGAAATTTTTTCACCTTTAGCAAGGCTTTTATTACATATATGTTAGGTGATATTATTTCATAGGATCATGAGATCACACATATGATGATAGGTTATTGTGGTCTTGATCACTATATACATGCACCCCCTGATTCCGACGTTCTCGTGGACTTCCTCCGGCGAAACCCTGATGATCTGCGGTCCTCGGATCGTTTACCCCCCTAGAGATTCTTCTGACAGGGGTAGCTCGGCGTAGCTCTCTCTTGTCTTGTGTCTGACTAGGTCATAGGATGATGTGAAACCATGTTGGTTCACAAGTTGGGGCACTATACGGCCCGGTTTCACCTGAACGGGGAGATTCCCCCTTATACAGGTCCATAACCTTTCGTTTCTAGGTTAGAGCGCATGGATGCGAGGGGGGACACATGCAATCACCTATACCAATCTTGCACCACACTCACCCACATATGCTAGGGACACATGCAAGTTTTCAGATGATTCCGACGTTCTCGTGGACTTACTCCAGCGAAACCCTGATGATCTGCGGGCCTCGGATCGTCTACCCCCCTAGACATTCTTCTGGCAGGGGTAGCCCGGCGTAGCTCTCTCTTGTCTTGTGTCTGATTATGTCATGGGATGATGTGAAACCATGTTGGTTCACAAGTTGGGGCACTCTACGGCCCGGTGTCACCTGAACGGGGAGATTCCCCCTTATACAGGTCCATAACCTTTCGCTTCTAGGTTAGAGCGCATGGATGCAAGGGGGGACACATGCTATCACCTATACCAACCTTGCACCACACTCACACATATATGCTAGGGACACATGCAAGTTTTCAGATGATTCCGACGTTCTCGTGGACTTACTTCGGTGAAACCATGATGATCTGCGGGCCTCGGATCGTCTACCCCCTAGACATTCTTCTGACAGGGGTAGCCCGGCGTAGCTCTCTCTTGTCTTGTGTCTGACTAGGTCATAGGATGATGTGAAACCATGTTGGTTCTAACAAGTTGATATGGCCGGTTTCACTGAGCGGGAGATTCCCCTTATACAGTCCATAACCTTTCGCTTCTAGGTTAGGCGCATGGATGCGAGGGGGACACATGCAATCACCTATACCAACCTTGCACCACACTCACACACATATTCTAGGGACACATGCAAGTTTTCGATGATTCCGACGTTCTCTTGGACTTCCTCGTGAAACCACGATCTGCGGCTCGGATCGTCACCCCCTAGACATTCTTCCGGGGGGTAGCCCGTAGCTCTCTATTTTCTTGTGTTTGATTATGTCATGGGATGATGTGAAACCATGTTGGTTCACAAGTTGGGGCACTATACGGCCGGTTTCACCTAAGCGGGAGATTCCCCTTATCTGAGTCCATAACCTTTCGCTTCTAGGTTAGGCGCGTGGATGCGAGGGGACACATGCAATCACCTATACCAACCTTGCACCACACTCACACACATATGCTAGGGACACATGCAAGTTTTCGAGATGATTAGGCGTTCTCGTGGACTTACTCCGTGAAACCACGATGATCTGCGGGCCTCGGATCGTCTACCCCCCTAGACATTCTTCTGATAGGGGTAGCCCGGCGTAGCTCTCTCTTGTTTTGTGTCTGACTAGGTCATAGGATGATGTGAAACCATGTTGGTTCACAAGTTGGGGCACTATACGGCCCGGTTTCACCGTAACGGGGAGATTCCCCCTTATACAGGTCCATAACCTTTCGCTTCTAGGTTAGAGCGCATGCATGTGAGGGGGGCACATGCAATCACCTATACCAATATTGCACCACACTTACACACATATGCTAGGGACACATGCAAGTTTTCAGATGATTCCGACGTTCTCGTGGACTTACTCCGGCGAAACCCTGATGATCTGCGGGCCTCGGATCGTCTACCCCCCTAGACATTCTTCTGACAGGGGTAGCCCGGCGTAGCTCTCTCTTGTTTTGTGTCTGACTAGGTCATAGGTGTTGGAGATATGCCCAAGAGGCAATAATAAAGTGGTTATTATCATATCTTCATACTTATGATAAAGGTTTACATACCATGCTATAATTGTATTAACAGGAAACATTAATACTTGTGTAATTTGTAAACATAAAAGAGTCCCTAGTGAAGCCTCTTGTTAAACTAGCTTGTTGGTTAATATATGATTATGGTTTCCTGATCATGAACATAGAGATGTTATTAACAACAGGGTCATATCATTAGGAGAATGATGTGATGGACATACTCCTATAGTTAAGCGTAGCATAAAGATCAAGTCATTTAATATAGTTCATTTGCTATAAGCTTTCTGATACATAGTAACCTAATTCCTTCGACCATGAGATCATGCCTATCACCTTCACTAGAAGGATTCTTTGATGACATCAAACACCACACCATAACAGGGTGGCTATAAAGGTGGCATTGAGTGTTCGGAAAGTATTGGTTGAGACACATGGATCAAGAGTGGGATTTGTCCATCCATATGACGGATAGATATACTCTGGGCCCTCTCGGTGGAATGTCATCCAATTAGCTTGCAAGCATGTGACTGGCTCATAAGGGATCACATAACACGGGAACGAGAAAAGAGTACTTATCAGTAACGAGGTTGAACTAGGTATGCAGAGATACCGATGATCATAACCTCGGATAAGTAAACTATCGTGAGACAAAGGGAAATTGGTATCGTATGTAAGTGTTTCATTCGATTGCAAAGTAATCGTAGAAATATGTGGGAGCCATATGAATTTCCAGATTACTCTATTGGTTATTGTTCGGAGAAGTGTCTCGATCATGTCCGCATAATTCACGAACCGTAGGGAGACACACTTAAGGATTCGACGTTGTTTGAGTAGTTATGGTATAATGAGAAATAGACCGAATGTTGTTCGGAGTCTCGGATGGGATCCGGGATATCACGAGGAGATCCGGAATGGTCCGGAGAATAAGATTCATATAAGGAAAGTCCCGTTTCGGAGTTGGGGAATGTTTCCGGTGTTTTCATCGGGAATGTTCTAGAAGGTTCCGAATGTCCTGACTCGGAGGAAGGGTACATGAATGTGTCATTACAAGTTGGAATGATTGCATCATGTACTAAGTGTCATCGCTGTTCCAAATAAAGGATTAATTCAAATCCTAGTTTGAAAAGTCAAATAGCTAAATTGAAAAGTCAAACGGCTAAATTTGGAAAGAGGAAAAGAGGAGGAGGGTGAAACCGAGTTGGGGAGGGAGTCCCTCCTCCCCAAGCCGGCGCACCACCCAAGCCGAGTTGGGGAGGGACTCCACTCCCTACCCTTGGCCGCCGGCCCCTCCACCTATATAAGGAGGGCCAGGGCTCCCTCCTAGAGCACACAAGTTGCCTCCCTCTAAACCTAAACCCTAGCCACAGCCTAGGAATTTCTCCCAAGCCGCCGAGTTAGAGCTTCTAATTGCCCTAGCCGCTGGTTTAGCCCCTTCTAATTGGTGTGTCTAAACCCTAGAATACCAAGTCTCTCTCATACTCCACCATACTCGCTCCGGCTTAAGGCGAAGCCCTGCGAGATCTCCCCTCTACTTCCGTTACCACGCCGTTGTGCTGCCGGAATCACGAGGAGAGTGCTACAACCTCCATTTTCTGGAACAAGGGAGAGGAAGGTCTTCATCAGTACCGAGCGTGTGACCGAGCGGCTGTAGAACCTTGCAGCCGGAAGGATCGTCTACGTGATCGTGAGATCGGCAAGTGTCTGACTACATCACCCACAAGAATCGCTCTCGTTAACCGCTTTGGAATCTTGAGGTGACTTCCTCTATCGACTCGTTGCTACAATCTAGTAGATAGATCTTGGCTTGTTTGTGTGCATGCGGTAGAAATTTTTTGTTTTCCATGCTACGAACCCCTACAGTGGTATCAGAGCCGTGTCTATATGTAGATCTGTTGCACGAGTAGAACACAATGGTCATTGTGGGCGTTGATGCTTTTATTGTCGATTGCTTCTTGTGTACTTTGCATCTTGCGGTATGTTGGGATGAAGCGGCCCGGGCTAACCTTACATGACATCGTTCATGAGACTTGCTCCACGCTTGACATGCAACTTGTATTGCATAAAGTGGCTTTGCGGGTGCCTGTTTCTCTTAGCATAGTTAAGATCCAATTTACAACGGGTGATTAACAATACTAGTATCAATGTTGTGGTTCATGTTCGTAAGTTAGAACGACACTTATTGAAAGCCCCAAACCACGTAAAACATGCAAAGAAAGTAGAGGCGTCTAACTTTGTTTTGCAGGGGGTGTGCTGTGATGTGATATGGCCATGATTGTGATTATATTTGATGTATGTAATGTTCCTTATTGTAAGTTGGCAACCGGCAGGAGCCAAATGGTTGTCTTTAAATTCTGTTAAGACCCGCGTGTCTATTCAAAGTAGTTGTAATAGTTGATGCTGGTAGAAGACAACCATGAAGCGGAGCCATTGACCTTGACGCCACACCGGTGATGATGGAGATCATGTTCGTGCTTGAAGATGGAGATCGGAAGCACAAGAAGAAAGGCCATATCATATCACATATTATGAATTGCATGTGATGTTAATCCTGTTATGCATCTTGTATTGCTTAGTTTACGATGGTAGCATTATAAGATGATCCCTCAAGCACACAATTTCAAGTTTAGAGTATTCATCCTTAGTAAGCACCGTTGCTAAAGCTCGTTGTTTTGAAGCACCACGTGATGATCGGGTGTGTTAGATTCTGCGAGTGTATACAACGTGAGCAAACCAGATTTGCTCATGCGGAAGCTAAGGTTGATCTTGACGAGCCTAGCATGTCTGAGACATGGTCTCGAACACGGATCACCGAAAGGTAAAGCATGATTCATATAGTAGATATGATGAACATGTTGATTGTTCGCCATTGAAGCTACATAAACTCTCGTGATGATCGGTTTTGATGTGGTGGATTTGGTTCGTGTGATCACTAAAACAATGTGAGGGATATTGTTTTGAGTGGGAGTTCAACAATATGATTAAAAGTTGAAAACTATTTATCATAAATCAAAGTGAATTTGCATAATTGTTGTAGTCATTGGCATCCGTTTACCACCTTGCGCTTAGTTTTAATTGAGATGATAAAACTATAGAATTCTGGTTATTTACTTTACGAAATGGTATCATATTGTTTTGAAGTGTTAATCTAAAGTTTAAAAGTCCCATTGCAAACTTTCAGTAAGTTTTGATTACTCCATGAAGTTTAATAGTTGGTATTAAATCAAGAGTAACAATTCCAATGTTAGTATATAAGTATCATGTTTATCTCCATGATTCTTGATATTCGAAAGATAGTTTCAATATCAAGGTTATCTAGGATCTGAAAGAGTTGTTTCAGAAACCATGATGTGTGGAAGATATTGTGATATCTGAAACAAAGTTTTGGTTGCAACATGATAGAGTATAATATGACAAAAGTCATGTTCTCATATTTGATGAGAATTTGCAAAAGGTTGGTGACACTAGTTGTCCTAATCCTCCAAAAGGTTTTGGAGAGCAAAATTATACTCGCGATTCACCGTTACAAGCTAAAAGTAGTTTGATCATGGATAATTCCATGATGAGGGTGAATATTTGATGTAGGTAAAATGTTTACTACACCAAGAGATTACTAAAGAAAGGAATTTTAAAGAACACCAAACATTTGATAATGGTGATCTACTTCAAAGTGCAAGTCCAAAGACATTGGTATTTAACTATACACGCTTTGGACTATGTGTCATATGTATGACTCCACTATTGATGTTGATAGATTCTTTCAAACAGAAAGGAAATACTGAAAGAGAATCTCATAAATATATGGCAGAAAAGAAAAGACTAGAATTGTTTAGTTTAAAGTATATAGATGATATACATGTTATGGCTATATTCTTTGCTTATTAAAAAATGTGGTTCTTAAGTATTTGATACTGAATTTGTTGGTGTGAATCGTCATACGAAACAACACAATTCATGAACTACAATGGCCTAAGTAACTAGCAAAAGAATATGTGATGATGTTCATCGAGAACAAATAAAGGGTTATTGTGTTGCTCGTTAAACATCAAAGCTTGCCTTCAAGATTTGTTTTATCAGGTATTATGAGAACAAAAGGGTTGTTCAAATAATTGCCATAATCTATAAAAGATGGATGATTCACAAATCTCGTTGGAAATCACATCCATAAAACTAGTGCCAAAAAAAATGTCGAAATACAAATTGATTGAAAGATCACTTAGGAAGTGACATCGCCGTTTAAATTATATTGGAAAGAAAATATGAAGAAACTCCATGTGGATGGAATTTTGGAGTCTTTTGATTTTTGATCAAATAACGCTTGTGAAACTTTCCTAGAAATAATTAAAACTTCGTTCATAGGCCAAAAGGGAACGAATGACTAGCTTATTGGAACTTGTACATATTGTTGTACGAAGTACATTATGTGTAGTCAAGAGCGATGGATTTCAACTTCATATGCTTTTTCCAAAAATTTGAGTGAATATATGAATATTTACGTGATAAGGATGAAGTGTGAAACATTTGAAAAGTTCAAAGATTTTTCAAGATGAAGTGCCAAATCATTATAACAAGAATATAAATAGTTTATGATAAGATCATAAAGGAAGATATTTGAGTTACAAGTTTAGCATCATACCTAAGATTTAAGGAATCGTTCCGTGGATTTGCATTTTCCCGAAACATGTGGCATCCCGCAAAACCACTACTAGAAAATCGCGTTGTTTTTGTGCATTGCATCGTCATCATCATGCATTTGTTTGCCTGAAACTATTTTCAATAAGCCTAATTTTGTTTTCCAAAATTAACCTTCTTTTATTTCGAAACAAAGTTTAATAATTATCTGCTAAACTATTTAACTAAAAATTATTTGCTAAAAAGATTTAAAACAAAACAAAACAAATAAGTATCTTACCAAATAATAAAACCTAAAACCTAGACCTTTTCTACCTAAACCTAGTCTACCCAGCCCCCTCCACCTCACCTCGACCAACCACAGCTTGCCACCTCACCGTTCCCTCCACCTCATCCTCAGCTCAGCCACCTCACCAATCCCCAGCCACCACCACACTCCCTGGCCCCACCCTGCTGGCCCACCTGCCCCGCGGGTCCCTCTCTCTCTCTCTCCCCTGTCCCTGCCCACACCCCACCCCCACCTGTGCACCGACCCACTTCCCCCTGGACCCGGCCCCACCGGCCCCACCACCTGCCTCTCCTCCCGTTCGTTCCCCTCGTCCTCCTCCCCAACCCCGAGCTGCTTCCCGTCTCGCCTCACCTCCCCTCCAGCGTCGACCCCTCCCCCTTCTTCCTCCCCTCCGGCTGCCGCCCTCCTCTCCCTCCTCTCCCGGCGTCATGAGCCGCCCTCGCCACAACCCCGCCCATAACTCCCTCCTTCCGCCGCCGTCTCCCCAAGCGCGAGCCGCCACCCCTGCTCCTCCCGCGGGCTGCCTCCTCCGCCTTCCGCCGTGCTGGCGTCCTCCCCCTGCGGGCTCCTCACCGCCAGGAGCCGCCTCCGCCTCGCCCGAACCCGGACCCCTCTCCAATCCTCGTCACGCCCTCGCCTTCGCCTCATGCACTGCCGCCAACATCCTCCCCGGCCGTCTCCGGCTCCTCTCCTCGCCGGCCTCCGCGCGCTGCCGCCTGCGCCTCCTCGCCGCCCGAGCTCCTCCCGGTTCCATCGCCGCTTAATCGCCTCCCCACCTCTGCAAGCGCCTCTCGGCGAGCCTGCCACCTGCCCTCCATCCTCGACGCGTCCGGCCGCCCGCCACGCCTGCCGGACCCGCCCGTCGAGCCGCTCGCCCGCTCCGCCCTCTTCCAAGCTCGCCGGCCACCACGCGCCTCCTCCTTCCTGGCGCCACCGAGCTTGCCCATGACCGTCGCTGTGGCCGGCTCGGCCTCCCTACTGCCGATGCCGCCCTTCCAGCTCCGCCGTGCGTCCCGAGCCGAAACCACGCCTCGTCGCCGTGTCGCCGCCAAGGAAGTACCACCCCAGCTGTGTCTTGAGGATGATGTTGTTGGGGCGACACTTGACATCGACACCGCCAAGATCTTCATCGGCGATAAGACCGTCATGAACCGTCAAGTTCATCCACGCGGCGCTTCTCTAGGCAGCGGGAAGCCGATCCGTATGATCGAACCCGACGGCGAGGCGAAGATTCCGGACGCCAAGTTCGCGAGACCCGTGCAGGGGCCTTGACGCGGAACCCAAGATCTTCTCTGGGCGGCGAGGTCTTCTTCACAACGCCAAGACTAGCTACCGCGGACCACGGACCGAGAATCCCGGACGAACTGTTCTACCTAAACCGGAGACCGCAGATCGACAAGTACTTTTCCGGATCGATGCCCAAGAACCGGACGCCAAGGTCGTGAACACGGATTCAAGTACTTCCTCGCGGACGCCAAGTTCTCCATCCGACGCCAAGACCGACTTGATGGCGCGGGCCGACAAGATCTTAGCGACAAGATCGGCACCGACCGAAGAGTCCGATGCGCCCGACCAAGTCCTTCTTCCAGCGCAAGCTCTTCATCTTGGACCCGAGTGCCCTGATCCGCACTTTGGTCCGTCGAACCCTGAGACCGACCCCGAACCCTCCGGAACCCCCAAGATCTTCCGAACCCTAATGTGATTCCCTGATCCGAGCCCCTATTTTATAAATGCCATCTATATAAATTGTTGCATATTAAATTGTCATACTCGCATGCATATTTGTGTGGTTTGGGGCCTTATGCGATTCATCTCATAATTAAATATGGGGCCCATATGCGGGCAAATCCAGTGGTATATTGGTCCTATTTAAATTTGTGTAGCGAACCGGTGCTATCTTTTGCCATGTTAAGACAACATTTAAATTGCGGGGTAGTTAAACAACTCGAACCTATTAATTAATTGTCGGGACCCCGGTTCCGCTTAATATTGCCCAATTGCATCGCACCTTGCCATGTCATACATCATACATGCATCATGCCCGATTTTCCACCGTAGTATTAAATAGTGCATCCGGTGTTTATTCTAGTGTTTTGCTTCTTCGCGGATAAGGCCGTTGAGTTGATGCGAGTGTCGACCCGATCTTCGGTTGAACCTTCAGCAATGTTTTCAGGCGAGCATCTCCCCCTTTCTACCTATCTTACTTTTATAGTATTTATTCCCTCCTGTTGATCTATTGCTATCTGTGTTGCGATGCTCTAGTTTTCGTACCCGTGATATCCCTTGCAGCCATATATTGCCTTGGACACATACTATTACCTGTTGTTTGGTAGATAGTTGGACTTGCGCGTCGTAGTCGCTTGCTCAACTCATTGCGTGTCGTCGATACCACAGCTTGTTGGAGTCTGCGCATGTTTAATGTTGGAGATGACCATGGCTTTAATTATCGTTTAATTCAATTATTGTTTAATAACTAAAATTGTAGTAGGTAGCGAGGCACGGTGGGCAATAGATGTTATTTGGTTGTTAACCGTCCACTTGTGTCCGTGGGACCCAGAGTTCTTGCTTTTGTTAGAGATCGGCGCTAACCACATGTGGGATGTATGGGCATCCCATCGATTTAGTACGATTCCAAATCTTTGTCTTGGGGGCCACAAGTAGTTTGGGGCTTTATTACTATCTGTACTTATGCCATGTTTCTTGCTTTATTTAAATTATGCGATCTTGCACTGCATCGTTTAGGAAAGCGAGTGTTTTCGGTATCGACAAGCCCAGTTTTGGGTTCCCGTCGTTCTGACCATGGCGCAAACCACGAGTCCGTCTTGAGACCGTCCGACTTCGCGGGTAGACTTAGTGGGGTGGCCCCCGTGCTTGCTTTGGTCTGCAGGAAGCGTCATGACTTAGGCCGTCGACATACCGATGGGTGTATGTTAATTGATCCGGCAAAAGGATCAAGTGCGTGTGGATACTTTGGTGCACCTGAGGTTAAATCTTTTCGAGAAGCCGTGTCGCGGTTATGGACGACTTGGAGCAGGTCTCGATCATGACAACTATAACTAAAGTTTCGCTATAATTTGACTTTTATCGATATGACTAGTAATCGATTCACTGCAACGGAATGGCTAAATAAAAGTACCAACAAGCTGCTGGGTTTTGGGATATCTCATGCTAATGGTATCATTAGTAAGTCTGCCACTACAACGGAATGGTTAACTAAAAGTGCCTTTGCTTATTTTATCGGGATAACCATCTATACCGACTAGTAATTGCTGCAACAATAAGCGAATAAATAAAACCAACCGTGTGAGTTCCTCGGTTGACTTTCTCGGTTGGTATCGAGGGGAATACGGGATGGGTTTGTTTGGTGTTAGATTCAGGTTGGATCCGAATAGATCTTTCTTATCCCTCTCGATAGCCGCCGGTTATAGCGAGTCTCTATAGGTTGTTTAGTGCATCTGCTGCGCCGCTTGATCCACCATACCTATGTGGCGAGGACCTTGAATTCTAGTCTCGCCGTGTCTTGGCCTCGATCTTGACCGCTCTCTCTTTTTCCTTTGCCCTTTGTCGACACCCCTTTTGTTTAAGCAGGTTTTGAGATCGACGTCGTTAGCAGGGTTACCCTTCCGGCTTGGCCTGGGCAGGGTTATGGACGCCATTGGTTATTCTTCAGGACTCTTAGCCCCATTTGCATCTTGTCCGTAGTCGGACGCTCTATCATTTTCAAGGTGATTTGGATCTTTGTATATTATATCTGTATTCTTGACTCATGGAGTCGTGTTGTATATATCTCTGTTCTGTGGGTCCCATCGAGGACTGTTGTGTAATGTTATTACTTCATTTTCCACCCGCACGAAATTGCCTGGTGGGCACCTTTGAATCGTTTCTATGCGGGTTTGGCGGGTTTCGCTAAAACTTGCATAGGGCCGATTCTGAGGGTGTTACAGAGTGGTATCAGAGCTCAGCAGTTGCGATACCCCACAAGTCCAGCCTGTAGGATAACCTAGCTAACGGCTGATGGGGATACGCTTACTGGGGTATACTCAGCGGGACGTTTCCGATTGGCCCAAGGGCTGGCGAGTGGGCCTGCAGAACGGCGAGTGGATCAAAGCCCAGCAAGGTATCAGGCGACTGGAAGTTGAAGGCCCAAAGCGGCGATAGGCCCGGTCTAGGTTAAGCGATTACAGGCGTAATCGAATCGGTTGAGATATGTAAACCCTAGGGAGGTGAGCTTATATAAACCTCCCTACGGGTGAGTAGAGACACGTTCCCTCATACACCCAAGCAACTCGCCGCCTAGTCGCCGAGTTCGCCCATTATAAACACCTCCATAATACAATCTAGCAGGAGTAGGTCTTTACCGGGGCCGAACTGGGTAAAACCTGTCTTTGCCTCATCTGCACCGCAGATGGCCGCCCTTGCCCTCGTTTCTACTACCGCCGATTGCGGCATCTGCCGTGGTCATTCCCTACGATGGCGCCCACCGTGGGGCTGGCGGTCTGGCGGTGTTCGCGGCGAGATCCAATCTGCCCATCAGCGACGGTCGCCACCGCCGTATGATAGCGATCGGCGAGATGCTCCAGATCTTGCCAAGCGGCTACGTCCGTGGCGCGACCCGCGACAGCGTAATCTTGCCGATCGGCACGATCGATCTCTTCGTCGGCCTCACCGGCGTCATCACCTCGGAGGACTCGGCTCGCATCCGCGAAATCGCCACCACGCGATCGGCTCTCCGAGAGCCAGTTCGCACGATCCACCGCCGCCCGAGTACAACTCGCCCACAGCAACGTGGCGGGAACTCGGCCGCCGCAGAAGATGCGGCTCACCGACGACGCCGACTGGCGACCCAGGCGTCACTGTCGGATCCATCACCGCCTCGTCGGGCTCCATCGCCAGTCTCCAGCGCGGAGATTTCGAGGACCCTCCATCCTCGGGATCTTGTCGACTCGGTCGGAAAACTCCGCCAAACTTCCACGACGGAACCGTCGCCATGCGACCTACATGGCCACCGCGCCGATCCGCCGGAGGATCCTTTCTCCACCCAATCCTCCTAACGCCACGGCAGCGGAGGTCGAGAACTCACCAAATTGGCGGAGGCAAGACGAAAGAGCCGAGCGAAAATTTCGCCTCGAGCAAGTGACGTAGCAGGAACTATCACGCTACCACCAGCAGCGGATCAGGTCACGCTGAACCCCACCGTTCGGGCGCCGAACCGACGACAACGACGGCTACGCATAGCCGAGCGCGATCTGCGAGAACGCGCCACCGGAGGAAGCGCTCGGCCCCGCCAGATCAACGGCGATGGGTGCCCACCACCAGCCAACCGCACCCTCCGAGACCAGCCGGATAATCGTCTCCTCACGGAGCGAGGCGAACGGCCTCCCACCGTTCTCCACCCGATGGACAACCTCGTGGCGGGCGAGCGGCAGCCGATAGCATCGCGGCCACCGGCGACGGCGCCTTATAGATCCAGTACGTCAAGGCCCTGCTCGCAAAAGCCGTGGAGCAGCAAAGAGCGGGCGCCGACTCGCAAGGGCGAGTATACTCGCGCTCCTCGGGAAGCAGGGCGGCCTCAAGCGGCCGCCCAGCGGCGGAGAACACCCTCAATTTTCCCGCCACCAGAGCCACTGCAGCTCCAACGCCGACCCGCGAACACGGCACTCTCCACCAACGATCCCAGGCCGGCGACCAACTTCGTCGCCGCTAACGGAGAACCCATCGACGCCCGCACTCACATCATCAACAACCAAAACTGGCGCGCACGACAGCCCGACGACTTGCGGCACACCCTAACTACTCGCCGCGATGGCGAGCCTATGGGGTCGCTCAGTCGACTAGGGCCTAAGTGCTTCGGACCAATGATCCGAGGCGAAAAGTACCCGCCAAACTTCAAGGCGCCAAAGGAGATAGAAAAATACGACTCCTCGTACGACCCCGCAGTCTGGCTTGACACATACCTCATGGCAATGGGGATCGCGGGTCACACTGATCTACTCGCCGCCCGTTACCTCCCACTGATGATGGAGGGGACGTGCAGGCAATGGATCAACACGCTCCCCGTGATGTCGACTCGGGAGGAAATGCGACGCCGTCGTCCGCACTTGAGTGCTCCTACACTCGCGCCACCACCATAAAGGACCTGAACGATCGTCCAGGACCCCTGTCGACCATGGCAACGGGTCCAACGGTGGCAAGAGCTCGCATAACGCGTCGGCATCCACCCGACACCGCGATCCATTGCTTCAAGACCTCGTGCCGCCACGAGCCTCTAGTCGCCAAGCTCAAGCGACACGCCCGCACACTCGACAACATCCCGACCTCCTCGAGATCGCCAAGCGGTACAGGAGGATCCCAACCAAGACGTCGACGACGAGTCGAGGGCAACACCGCGACGGGCAGCGACGGCGGACGCCGAACCGACGACACAGCCGCACCCGCACGGGCAAGCGCCAGAACGGGCGAGTCGACTTCATCGCCAACGCTGGGCACGCACAACGCGAGCCCAAGAGCTACCGCCGCGACGGAGGGCAACGACGCGATGGCGGGAACTACAAGAACAAGCCAAGGTTCGATCCCGCGGCCCTCCTTAACCAACCATGTGCGTTTCACAGCAGGGAAGGAAAACCCGCCACGTACACCACCGCCGACTTCTAGACCCTTAGGGAAATCGAGAAGGCACGGCACGCGCGGGAAGACACCGACAACGACCCGCCAAGTGGCGGAAAATTCGGCAAAGTAGCCGGCTCGCTCCACACCTTCACAGGCTTCAACACGAAGCGCGAGAAGAAGGTCATCGCCCGCGCCGTCGCCGTCAACGCGGTGGCCCAAACAGACGTCCCCCAGTTCCTCAACTGGTCGGAACAGCCCATCACCTGGAGCCGGCAAGACCACTCGCCACGCATCGAGTACCGTGACGAGTCGCCTTGGTGGTCAAGCCAAGGTTGGCGACCATCGCTCCCCAAGACACTGATGGACGGCGGCAGCTCCATCAACATCCTCTACCTCGACACCTTCAGCGTTGCGCTCCCGCAATCGATGATCGAGACAACCCACACCACGTTCCACGGCATCGCCCCGGCCGGCGCATCGATCGGCAAAGTCACGCTACCCGTCACCTTCGCACCGGCAAACTTCCGCACCGAGCGGATCGTCTTCGAGCTGGTGCCCTTCGACAGCCCTTACCATCGCCCTAGGGCGCCAGCGTTCGCCAAATTCATGGCGGCGCCCACTACGCTGCATAACGCGATGAAGCTCCCCGGCCGTGCGGCGTCATCACCATCAACGGCGACCCGACATGGCCGCCAATGCGAGGCCAAAGGAGCCGAACTCGACGCCGCCGTCGCGCGAAGCTAATCACGCCGACGAAGCTCGCCAATACGCGAAAGGGTCAACAATGACGACCCCACAATACTCAAGAAGCCCAACTCAGAGGGCACAAACACCTCAACCTTTTGAGGCCACGACGACACTCGCATCGAGCTGGTCCCAGCGACCCCAGCCGACGGTGACGATCGGGAGGCGCATGAGCCCAGCATAGGAAGGCGCTCATCGAAGTTCCTTCGTGAGAATAGGGACATCTTCGCATGGAAACCCTCCGACATGCCCGGTGTCCCTAGGGAGCTCGCTGAGCACAAACTAAACGACCCCAAAGTGCGACCCGTCAGCGGTCGCCACGCCCTTCAATGAAGAGCGTCGTCGAGCAATCGCCGAGGAAGTGCGCTGCCGCCGGCTTCATCCGCCAATTAAATACTCCAAGTGGCTGGCAAACCCAGTCCTGTTCGAGAAGAAAACGGGACACGGAGAATGTGTATCGACTACACAAACCTGAATAGCCGCCCAAAGGAGCAGCGTCCTCCCGCGGATCGATCAGATAATCGATTCAACCCGGGTTCGAGTCGCTGTTTCCTCGACGCTTACCGGGTACAACCAGATCAAAATGGCCGCCGAGGATGAGGAAAAGACAGCGCTCATCACGCCATTCGAGCATTACGCTACACCGCCATGACCTTCGGCCTCAAGAACGCCGGGCAACCTATCAGCGCATGCAAGAATGCCTCGCGAGCCAAATTGGCGCAACATCCACGTCTACATCGACGACGTGGTCGTGAAATCCGCTCGCCAAGGAGACCTACCGCCGACCTAGCGGAGACCTTCGCCAATCATGGAGGTACAAGATAAAGCTCAACCCAGTAAGTGCACCTTCGTACCACCGGGCAACCATTGGGATCGCTGCTCCAAACGAGGGATCGAGGCAAACCCAACGAAGATCGACACGATCGCCCGACTCAAACCCGAGTGCTCACGACGTCGTAAGCCGGTAAGTAGCGACTCTCACCGCTTCATCCCCGCGGGGCGAAAAGGCGATGCCCTATACCGCCTGATGCAAGAACCCCACCTTCCAAAGGGGACAAGGAGGCGGACGACGCGCTCGCGACCTAAAGGTGCTACTCGCGCACCACTACTCCGCACCACCGACAAAGAGCCTATGCTGGTTTACGTCGCGGCATCCGAACGTCGTTGCCGTAATGGTTGTCGAACGACCAGAGGAAGGAAAGGAGCCCGTCCAATGGCCGGTGTACTACATCAGCGAGGTTCACCGAGTCGCGCCGATACCCACATATCAAAAGCTGGTATACGCGGTCTTGAGGCTCACGCGCCGCCAGATTACTTCCAGAGCACCCGATCACGCGTCTCCTCGGACCACTACAAGACATCATCCGCATCGCGAGGCGACCGGGCGGGTCGCCAAGTGGGCGGTCGAGATTACGCCCACAACATTAAATACGAGCCACGGGGCGATCAAGTCGCAGATCGCAGACTTCATCGCCGATCGAAGAGGCCCAAAGAACCAGAGAAGCCGCCGACCTCCATTATCGGAGCCTCGCACTTCGACGGGTCCAAGAACGCAGACGGCAGAGCGGGATAGTGCCGACCACCAAAGGGCGACAAGCTCCGCTTACATCCTCCACCTCGAATTCACGCCTGCACCAACAACATGGCTGAATACGAGGCCCTACTTCCACAGCATGCGAGCCGCAAGGAGATGAGCGCCAATCGCCTCGATGCTACGGAGACTCCGACCTCTAAGGGGACAAGTCGCCGCACTCGCGACGCTGCCTCCCCCACTCATGGCGGCGCATCGCCAAGAGGTGGACAAGGTGGGCGTCACTCATCGGCTACTCGCCGAGTGGATCGGCAGGAGAAAATGAGGAGGCCGACGCCTCTCGCATCGGGTCGGCTCGACCGCACCACCCGCCGGCGTGTTCCTCGACACAATCTTCAAACCATCAGTCTCTCCGAGGGAGATCGACATCGAGTCCCTCCAACCAGAGGCAGCCTTGGTCGCACTCGTCCCGAGCGCACGATCGACCAAGCCCTACATCGCTTACCGAAACCGCACCGCCGCAGACGACAAACGCTCGAATGATCGTCATGATGCAAGTCTTACACCATCATCGACGGCGAGCTACACAAGCGCAGCGTCACCGGCGTTCCAACGCTGCGTCTAACCAACCGTAAGGACGCCAAAATCCTCCACGACATCCACTCAGCGATCGGCCACCACGCCGCCGCTTCCCTGGTCGCCAAGGCTATGCGACACGGCTTTCATCGCCCACCGACACGCCGACGCTGCCGACATCGTCCAGCGATGCGCCGGTGCACGCCAATCGACGACGCATCGAGCTCGGCGCCAAAACAATCCCCATCACCGTCCATTCGCCGTAGGGCATGGACATGGTAGGCCCTTCAAGAAGGCCCCTCCGGCTACACCCACTTGCTAGTCGCCGTCGACAAATTCACGAAGTGGGTGGAGGCCAAGCCAGTCCGAAATGCGACGGAAGACCGCCACTAAGTTCCTACGAGCTCATATACCGCCACGGTTCCCCAACAGCATCATCACGGACAACGGCACAAACTTCGCCAAGGGAGCAATGGCCGAATTCTGCGAGCACCACATCCGCTCGACCACAACAGACACCCGAATCCAACGGCCAGCGGAACGAGCCAACCAGCATCCTCCACGGCCTGAAGCCACACAAGTACCACTCGAGCGCACCGCTGGATGCTGGGTCGACGAGCTGCCCTCCGTCATCCGGGGAATTCGCACCTCGGTGAACAGGTCGACGGATTCACTCCTTCTTCATGGTATACGGCGCCCGGGCCATGCCCACCGACCTCGAACACGACTCGCCACGGTCGTCCACTATACGGAGGCTGCAAACGAGCTGGCCCGCCAAGATGGACTCGACCAGCTCGACGAAGCACGCGACCTCGCCGATCACAAGACCGCCATTTACCAGCAAGGACTCCGTCACCACAGCCGACGGTGAAACTCCGCACCTTCCAGAAGGCGACCGGTGTTACGCCTCATCCAGGACAAGAAGGGCATGCACGAGCTCTCCTCCGTGGAAGGCCCGCTCGCTATCGGGCGCCAGACGCAACGACGCCTACTACCTCATCGACGTCTGGGATGGCGAACTCGACAAGCGGCCATGGAATGTAAATCTCCTCCGAAGTTCTACCTAGAACCCCACATGTACTCTCCAATGCTATGAAATAAAAGAAACAAGCATCGCAAATTTCGTCTACTCTCCATGCCTTGTGCCACTCGACTGTAATAAACAGCGTCATGCTAAAATGCGGTCAACCTTTGGTACAGCGACCGCACGGCTAAGTAGTCGATGTAAGGGCACCGATTCATTTCAGTCTTATGTCATTCACTTAAAACGCATCCGAGCCCCATTGAGTCGCCTAGCTCGACTGGTTTTGCGAACCAAGACAACTGCCCTCGCTTCTCACAGCGACCTTGGTCCTCCGCATCCTCGGCGTAGCGACTCGAACGGCTAAGTACCACGCTCGGGGACTGAATACCGGTTAAATCGCGATCGGTCGAAACGCCAAGTAAGAGAGCATGCCGGGACTCGCCATGCGACGACCCACGAGGCTGAGCGGGGTAGCGCTCACACCAACGAGCTCAGTCCTCAACCACCCTCGAGTCGCGCCTTGAACTACCAAGTACCACGCTCGGGGACTCGGCCACCCGACCCCGTTCGCGTACGGGAAAACGGTAAAGTACAGAGCACTCAAGGGAGTCGCCTTGCGGTGGCTCTCGAGCTCGGTAGTCGACTAAACTAACAAAACACATGATAACAACAAACATCATATACAAGGTGAACCCCACAAAAGGCGGACGCTCGGGGACTCATCCAAAATCAATCAAAACACACAAATAACTAGCAAAATGGAAACGACATCCCATTCAAATCGCACATCGCGTTGTCTTACATTACAAATTATGCCGCTGGCGAGCTGCTGCTAACATATCTAGGCACACTACCCTATTCTGCGAGCTTCGACGCGACGCACTGAATCCCGGCGCCTACGGATGAACGCGGTGTACGGGTTTGTGGATCGTCGTCGGCTCACCCGCCATCGCCGCCGCGGAAAGGCTGCTCGACCTTGAAGTCACGCGATGGCGGCTCGATCGTTTAGGCGACGACCGTTTCTGGTAGGGAAGGAGGTCGCCCATCGCCCGAACACGCTCCGGAAAGCACGCGGCACGTTCCAGCTTGAGAACCTCGGACAGATCCACGCGCCCGATCGACGAAGGATACCCACTCGTCACATCGTCGAGGTCAAGTCCTCGGGAAGTGGGCGGTCAAGGCTCAGAGCTGTCGACGCTCCGCGCCGAAACGCCGACCGCGTCATGAACTCTACGACCGCGGGCGCCTTCTCCAAGTACTCCCACACCTCAACGAGGTCACTGGGAATAACCTCCGTGGGCGACATCTCTTGAAGGTAGGCGCGGATGCACGTCGCCGACAGTGTCGCCGAGTCGACAAGCATGCTTACGCACTCCCTTGCGTCAAGAGAGCTCGCTTCTTCTTGGCTACCAATAACATGACCTGCGCGAAGGAGACAATTATGAGTACCATGGAAACCACAAACAATACAACCGAAAAGGCGGAAAGACGCACTCACCAAGCAACGGGCGGGCGAGTCCCGTGATGAAACTCTGAAGCGATGTATGATCGTCCTGAAGCCCAACAATGAGGGCTTCCGACGCCTTTCGGTCTTCCTCCGCGGCCGCAATGGCGGCCTTAGCTCGCCCGTTCGCCGAGCTTGCCTCTTCTTTGCCTCCGCATTCGGCTGAGGTCGGCGATCCTCCGCTTTCAGCGGTTTAACGCAGAACCGCACCGCCACCAGCTCACCAAATAGGACAAGCTCTGGCGAGCCACCTCCGCTGTCAGCAACAGCTGAAGCTCCTTGTTTGCTTCTTGGATAGTGGCCAGCTCTCCTTCATCACGCCGCCCGCAGCCAATCACTCCGACTCATTGCGGACCGTGACATCTTCAAAGTCAGCACACATGAAAATTACTCGGTGCCCACCGCTAAAATTTAGCGAGTGCGCTCGAGGGGGCGACCACGAAAATTCCTCGGTGCATACCGCTAAAATTTAGCGACACGCACTCGGGACTGGATTGAAAGTACAAAACAAATAACTATAAGAATCAAACTGCTAAGCACCGACACGATCCTCGGGACCGGAGGTACGGATGGCCGCACCAAGCATGCCGTGAAGTTGTACGCGTCCACGACGCAAGCAGCGCCGGCGTGTGCCGCGACGTTGGTCGATTTCAGCGTCGGCGGTCCACAGGCGAGGCTCGGGTCGCAACCCCTCGCTGGCCGCCTTGGTCATGAAGCGGGGAAGGTAGTAATCGAGGCCCGCCCCAAAGGAAGTCACTTCCTCCGGTCTGAAAGGAAACACCCCTTCCGTGACGCGGTTGCTTCCGCTCGGTCCGGCCGGCCGCCACGTCGTTAGAGACGGCGACGATGTCGTCGCCCTTGGCCTTCTTGCTGCCTTCCGCTGAGGCGGCGACCTCGTCACCTTTCCTCTTGCGGGAAGGGTCCTCCTCGCTAGCGGCGGAGGATACCTTGGCCACGGTCGGGTGACCCATCTTCTTCACTCCGGTCCTGCACATCGAATCAAATCAATAAAAGACAATCGAAGTACTAAAAGAAAGTAGAGAAGGCCGAATGCGCTCACTTGGCATCGGAATGAAAGCAGCCACTGTCGAAGGCCGGCTGGTTTTCAGCTCGAGGCCCAATCGGCTAAGCCCCAGTTCGGGGCGTCGGGGCCCAGGATACGGGCGGCTTCTTTGGCGTTGAGGTAGCGGTTGGCGCCTCGGCGCGCCGGAGGCCTCCTCGCGGTGGGGCTACTGCGGCGGAACCTCCTTGCGGGCGAGACCGCGCTCGGGACCTCCTTGCGGCGAAGTCACCACAACCGAGCCTTCCTAGCCAGAAACCGGCGCGAAAGGTGGAGGCATTGAGGCCAGCGGCGCTTCCGTAGATGGCGCATCTAGCGCGGTTGTCGCCGGGGCTGCGCCGTCACCGGCCGAGCTATGAGCATAAGAGCTGCTCGTTGAGTGCGGCGGTGAGGCCGCTTTCGGCGGCTTCGTCTTCCTTCTCAGGGGGGCCCTCGCCTCCTTTTCCTTCTTCTTCTTCTTCAAGGGAGTGGCACGGCGAGGTGGTCTCTGGGAGTTCGTCGTCGTCATGACGCTCGAGGCTCCTGCTCGCTTCGATTTCGCGCAGACGTTGCCCGCGGGTCTTTCGGGCCAGTGGGACAATCTCCTCGTCAGACTCGTCCTCGTTACCCTTGGAGGGTGGCGATTCGCTTGTATCCTGGGCGGATGGCCCGGGGCTCTCGTCGTTGGCGGGTGGTAGCCACCCTTCCACCACTTGGAACAGCTGCGTTAAACACGAAACAGAGTTAAAATTACCGCGACTGCACACGCTGCGACTGCGAACAAGATAAAAAGATTACCGTCGGAGCCGGACGCTTCGCGGTGTAGGAGGACCCGGCTTGCGCATCGCGTATCCGCTTGGGTGATCTTATTCAGCGAGAGGTAGTCCTCCAGCTTCCACTCGTCGGCGAGGCTTCGTCGAGTCTCCCGACCCGTGTCTTGGTACATGTAATGGTCGCGTTAGGCGGCGGGCGAGCCGCCAAGCCAACAATTGTATAAGTTTGTCTGAGCCCCTTCTTCTTGGACCACGGATGGTCTGGAGCATCTCGTCGGCGACCATCCGGTGGTCGTCGGGGCTTGCCGACCGAGATGGCGTGGCTCGAACGATTGGCGAGTACGCGGGATCGCCGCCTCGTCCTCGAGTCGCCTCGGTCACGTATAACCATGACTTTTTCGATCGCTCGCTGCTTTGGCGGCAGCATCGGTCGAAGAAGGAAGCTTTGGATTTGAGTTGGAAGGTTAAGCGCGCGCTAGCATTGGCGCCGCCTCGCGGTGATCCGTCCATGGAGCAGATCTTGCCACAAGGGAAAGTAGGGCGGCCCAAGTAGCACTCGCATGAGAACACGAAGATGGCGTTGCTCGATGCTGTGGGGACCCAGATCGAGGCTGGATCCGTAGTAGGCGCAGAACGCCGGAAGAACAAGGATGGAAACCCTAACCCGCCGAGGTGGTGGTGAAACAGACGAACTCTCTCTCGCGGGTTTGGGGTCGTTTCTCCTGCGAGGAATCGCCAGCGGCCGTCAGATTCCGGCCTCCTCGAAGGAGGCCAGTGCGCCTGGTGCATTTGGATCTACCCAAGGTTCGTGGAAGGGCCATGGCGGATTTGTTTGGAGGTCGGAGGATTGGTCGATTGGATCGCGGAATCAAAGGAAGGAAGATGTGCGTACTCGGAAGAGATGGTGGGCGGTTGGCTTTGCGATAGCCTACCATTCCTCTTATATAGCGGGAGTTGCCGCCAAATCAGGGGGCCGTTACCGCGCGATGATTACGCCAGTTACCGTTGAGTTACCTTAACAGCTAGTTTGACCACGCTGACGGTCCAACTCCAGCCACTCGGCTCGTTAAGTCACTCGAGACGCGTCTCATTGGCTCGACTTCGCCCAAGACGCGATTCGGTTCACGGATTTTTCCTTTATCGAGGCCGTCGGCGATTGATGGATGCCAACTTGAAGCCGTATACTCCGCCGCAGCCACTCACGCCTAATCAACGGCGGCCTCGGGGACTCGATGGGGATACGCTTTTGGGGTATACTCGGTGGGGCGTTCCGATTGGCCCAAGGGCTGGCAGTGGGCCTGCGAACGGCAGTGGATCAAAGCCCAGAAGGTATCGGTGAAGTTGAAGGCCAGGCGGCGGATAGGCCGGTCGGTCTAGGTTAAGCGATTACGAAGTATCGAATCGGTTGAGATATGTAAACCCTAGGGGAGGTGAGCTTATATAAACCTCCCTACGGGGTGTGTAGACACGTTCCCTCATACACCCAAGCAACTCGCCGCCTAGTCGCCGAGTTAGCCCATTAAACACCTCCATAATACAATCTAGCGAGTAGGTCTTTACCCTCAGGCGAACTGGGTAAAACCTCTGTGTCTTTGCCCTCATCTCGCACCGAGATGGCTGGCCTTGCCCTCGTTCTACTACTCATTGGGTGCGGCATTGCCGTGGTCATTCCTACGACAACGGCCGAAGTAGAGTGTCAAAACTATTTTTGCAAAATCGGTTGGATAGTTCTGATTAGGTCTGATTTTACTCCTTACCCCTCTGCTGCTCTCCTCTCACCTCTGCGTGTTTTAAATCCGCTCTCTTCTCCCTCTTCAAGTCCAGGAATTTCTCGTGGTTGGGTTCCGTCGTACCTTCAGGGTTTTGCTTCCTCCTTTGGTAACGGTGTTGCTACATCTGGTCTTCATGCTATCCGAGGAATCCTTCGTCTGGTGGGCTTCTCTTTGCTCCTTCTCGTGCCTTCCGGTGTTTTCCGACGCGACGACATCATCTACGTCGGATCGATGATGCATCACTCCTTTGTTCTGAACCTCGATTGTCGAGATCTTGATCGATTCCGAGAATGGTTGCATTTTCCTGATTGTGCGGAGTAATAGTTTGGGTGCGTGATGGATTGGCCCCATGCCGACTACTCACTCTATTCGCTTGTGTACATTGAAGTGGATGAGAATGCATCGATTCCCTCTTTCCATCGAAGCTAGAGGTGGCTTTATTTGTTGATACCTCTACCTTTGACCTTTTTTCCCGGAGTGTTCCCTCGACGATCACGGACAAAGACCTCTTGTTAGTGGTGTCGCGAGGATCTACACGTTGCGAGAAGATTCAGATCGCCGGCCTTCCTTCCGGTACCATGAGGCGGATCTCGTGGGCGAGATCCATTGTTAGTGGTGTCTAATTGTGGCATCCCGCAAAACCACTACTAGAAAATCGCGTTGTTTTTGTGCATTGCATCGTCATCATCACGCATTTGTTTGCCTGAAACTATTTTCAATAAGCCTAATTTTGTTTTCCAAAATTAACCTTCTTTTATTTCGAAACAAAGTTTAATAATTATCTGCTAAACTATTTAACTAAAAATTATTTGCTAAAAAGATTTAAAACAAAACAAAACAAATAAGTATCTTACCAAATAATAAAATCTAAAACCTAGACCTTTTCTACCTAAACCTAGTCTACCCAGCCCCCTCCACCTCACCCCGACCAACCACAGCTTGCCACCTCACCGTTCCCTCCACCTCATCCTCAGCTCAGCCACCTCCCCAATCCCCAGCCACCACCACACTCCCTGGCCCCACCCTGCTGGCCCCACCACCTTGCCCAGTCCTCTCTCTCTCCCCTGTCCCTGCCCACACCCCACCCCCACCTGTGCACCGACCCACTTCCCCCTGGACCCGGCCCCACCGGCCCCACCACATGCCTCTCCTCCCGTTCGTTCCCCTCGTCCTCCTCCCCAACCCCGAGCTGCTTCCCGTCTCGCCTCACCTCCCCTCCAGCGTCGACCCCTCCCCCTTCTTCCTCCCCTACGGCCGCCGCCCTCCTCTCCCCTCGCCAGGCGTCCGAAACGCCACGCCGACCCCCGCCTCCCCAACTCCCTCCTTCCTTGCCGTCTCCCAGCGCGAGCCACCACCCTGCTCCTCATGCTGCCTCCTCTTCACACTTGGGCGTCCTCCCTCGGGCTCCTGCAGGAGCTGCCTCCGCCTCATAGAACCGGACCCCTCTCCAATCCTCGTCCGCCCTATTCTTGCCCAGGCACTGCAGCCACAACATCCTCCCGGCCGTCTCGGCTCCTCTCCTCCTCGCGGCCTCACATGCGCCTCCTCGCGCCCGCGAGCTCCTCCAGTGCCATCGCCGCCAATCGCCTCCCCACCCCTCTCAGCCGCCTCTCCGTGAGCCTGCACGCCACCCTCCGTCCGTCCCGGCCGCCCGGCGTCGCCTGCGGACCCGCGCTCGCCCGTCGAGCCGCTCAGCCCCTTGCCTCCTCTCAAGCTACTTGCAAGAACCGCGCCACTGCGTCTCCCTCCTTCCCCGGCGCCACCGAGCTTGCCGTCGGCCGTGACCGTCGCCGTGGCGCGCTCGCCTCCCTACCGCCTGACGGCCCTTCCCCGAGCTCCGCCCGCGTGCGTCCCCGAGCCGAGCCACCGCGCCTCGTCCGCCGTGTCGCCGCCCAAGGAAGTACCACCCCAGCTCTGTATCTGTTGAGGGGATGATGTTGTTGGGTGGGCGACACTTGACATCGACACCCCGCCAAGATCTTCATCGGCGATAAGACCGTCATGAACCGTCAAGTTCATCCACCGCCGGCGCTACTCTAGGCCGCGGGAAGCCGATCCCGTATGATCGAACCCGACGGCCGAGGCCCGAAGATTCCCGGACGCCAAGTTCGCCGAGACCCCGTACCCGAGGGCCTTCGACGCGGAACCCCAAGATCTTCTCCTGGAGCGACGAGGTCTTCTTCACGGAACACCAAGACTAGCTACCGCAGACCACGGACCTAGAGAATCCCCGGACGACGAACTCTTCTACCTGAACCCGGAGACCGCAGATGCGACAAGTAATGTTTCCCGGATCTGATGCCCAAGAACCCGGACGCCAAGGTCGTAGACACGGATTCGCCAAGTACTTCCTCGCGGACGCCAAGTTCTCCATCCCGGACGCCAAGACCGACTTGATGGCGCGGGCCCGACAAGATCTTCGCAACGACAAGATCGGCACCGACCAGGGCGAGTCCGATGCGCCCCCGACGCCGCACCAAGTCCTTCTTCCCGGAACGCCAAGCTCTTCATCTCGGACCCAGTAGCCCTGATCACTTTTGGTCCCCGTCGAACCACGAGACCGACCCTCGGAACCCCAAGATCTTCCGAACCCTAATGTGATTCCCTGATCCGAGCCCCTATTTTATAAATGCCATCTATATAAATTGTTGCATATTAAATTGTCATACTCGCATGCATATTTGTGTGGTTTGGGGGCCTTATGCCGATTCATCTCATAATGAAATATGGGGCCCATATGCGGGCAAATCCAGTCGTATATTGGTCCCATTTAAATTTGTGTAGCGAACCGGTGCTATCTTTTGCCATGTTAAGAAAACATTTAAATTGCGGGGTAGTTAAACAACTCGAACCTATTAATTAATTGTCGGGACCCCGGTTCCGCTTAATATTGCCCAATTGCATCGCACCTTGCCATGTCATACATCATACATGCATCATGCCCGATTTTCCACCGTAGTATTAAATATTGCATCCGGTGTTTATTCTAGTGTTTTGCTTCTTCGCGGATAAGGCCGTTGAGTTGATGCGAGTGTCGACCCGATCTTCGGTTGAACCTTCAGCAATGTTTTCAGGCGAGCATCTCCCCCTTTCTACCTATCTTACTTTTATAGTATTTATTCCCTCCTGTTGATCTATTGCTATCTGTGTTGCGATGCTCTAGTTTTCGTACCCGTGATATCCCTTGCAGCCATATATTGCCTTGGACACATACTATTACCTGTTGTTTGGTAGATAGTTGGACTTGCGCGTCGTAGTCGCTTGCTCAACTGCTGTTGCGTGTCGTCCAGTACCACAGTTGTTGGAGTCCTGCCGCATGTTTAATGTTGGAGATGACCATGGCTTTAATTATCGTTTAATTCAATTATTGTTTAATAACTAAAATTGTAGTAGGTAAGCAGAGGCACAGGTGGGCAATAGATGTTATTTGGTTGTTAACCGTCCACTTGTGTCCCGTAGGACCCCGAGTTCTTGACACACATTAGAGATCGGCCGCTAACCACATGTGGGATGTATGGGCACCCCATCGATTTAGTACTGATTCCAAGTCTTGTCTTGGGGCCACAAGTAGTTTGGGGCTTTATTACTATCCTGTACTTATGCCATGTTTTCACTTTATTTAAATTGTGCGAGTCGCACTTGTCTTTGTTTAGGAAAGCGGAGTGTTTTCGCGGTATCTACAAGCCTAGTTTTTGGGTTCCCCGTCGTTTACAGCCACTGGCGCAAACCCTGAGTCCCTCTCGGAGACCGACCGACTTCGTTGCGGGTAGACTTAGTGGGGTGGCCCCCCGTGCTTGCTTTGGGTCTGGGAAACGTCATGACTTAGGCCCATGGACATACCGATGGGTGTATGTTAATTGATCGGCAAAAGGGTCGTGCGTGTGGATACTTTGGTGCACCCTGCGGTTAAATCTTTTCGAAGCCGTGTCCGCGGTTATGGACGACTTGGAGCACAGGTCTCGATCATAGACAACTATAACTAAAGTTTACTGCTATAATTTGACTTGTATCTGATATGACTAGTAATCAGCTTCACTGCAACGGAATGGCTAAATAAAAGTACCAACAACTGCTGGGTTTTGGGATATCTCATGCTAATGGTATCTGACTAGTAAGTGCTGCCACTACAACGGAATGGTTAACTAAAATTGCCCACTGCTTATTTTATCAGGATAACCATCTATACCTGACTAGTAATTGCTGCAACGATAACTGAATAAATAAAACTGCCAACTGTGTGAGTTCCTCGGCTGACTTTCTGGGTTGGTATCGAGCGGGAATACCAGGATGGGTTTGTTTGGTGTTAGATTCAGGTTGGATCCGAATAGATGTTTCTTATCCCTCTCTGATATCCGACAGTTATAGAGAGTCTCTATAGGTTGTTTAGTGCATGCTGCGCTGCCGCTTCAGTCCACCATTGTGGCATCCCGCAAAACCACTACTAGAAAATCGCGTTGTTTTCGTGCATTGCATCATCATGACCGCATGCTCATGTCATCATGCCACATTGCATTTGAGCATCGTCATCATCTTGCATTTGCTTGCATAAAACTAATTGCGGAAAAACCTGTTTGTGTTTTCTAAACGCCCCGTCTTTGTTCAAACGCAAAACCCGGGTCTCCGGATTATTTTATTTTGTCTGCTATCGGTTTGCAAAAGCCCGGTTTGAAATAAATAAAATAGTTAATTATTTTTAGTGGGGCAGTCGAACGGGCCGATTTGACCCGAACGACCACCCCCGGAATTAAATCGGTCCACCTAAACCAGCCCCTCTAATTCCTAAGTTCACCTAGTCCTAAACTACCCACCCCTCCGGCCACCTCACCCCAGCCTATCCCAGGCCGACACCTCACCTTTTTCCCTTCCCCACCCAACCAGACACTGCCACCTCACCTCCCACTCCCCCAGCCCAAACTACCACCCCACACACGCAGCACACGACGCACACAAACACACCCAGCCACACACGCACGTCCCACAGCCCCACTTCCCCTGGGCCCCACCCACCTGGGCCGACCCTCCCACACCGCACGCCATCACCCTGCCGTTCCTCTGGCCCCACGCCTGGCCCCACCCGACCCCACCTGTCCCCGCGTCCTCTCTTCCCTCGTCTCCACCAACCGCGCCCTCCCGAACCGCCTGGCTCACCCCGTCTCCCCCGCTCCTTCTCCTCCTCCGGCCGCCGCCGCCAGGGGCTCGCCCAGCTCCCCCAGGCGCAGCCGCCCGACCCCGCCTCCGGCTCCCTCTCCGTCGCCACCTCTCCGTCGACAAGCCCCGCCCGTTCTGGACTGCCCTCGTCATGGCGCCTCTGCTGCCGCCGCCCGCCTCATGCTTCTCCGCCACAAGGCTTTTCCTCCAACGTCCCTTGGAAGCTCGCTCGGCGCATCCCCTCGTCGCCCGGCCGCGCCCTCCTTCCCCGACGGCTTCCCTCAGAGTACCTCGCCGCCTGAAGCCACCTCGGCCCTTCTCCTCACGTCCTCTGCGCCCCTCGCCTCCTCCGCCTCCGCTGCCTCGCGCCCGCTGCCGCCACGCCTCCCCTCCACCCTCGCCCGCTGTCCCCTCCGCCGCCTTTCCCTCGCCCATGGAACCCTCTGCCTCGGCCGTCCTGCCTTGGCCGTACGCCGCCGTTCGTCCTTCGCCGTCCCCTCGCCGACGACCCCTCCTCCGCCTGCCTCCTCGCCCGCCCATGCGCCGCCCGGAGTCGCCTTAGCGGCCGCGTCCCCTGCGGCGTCTGCTTGTTCAGGCCAGCTCGAGGCATGTGCCTGCTTGGTCTCCTGGTACCAAGTTGGGGCATGCTCGTCCGGCTCTCAAGTCGCCAAGATCCTCGATGTCGTATGGAGTCCAACAACCAAACACGCGAAGGTTGACAAAGCGTCAAGTTCCTTGTCGACAAGATCGCTTGATGATGTTGGATTAGAAGAATGTACTTGGTGGAAAGCAAGGCCACAGATTCCAAGCTCGCCACCGCGAACAAGATGGTACCCAAGGTCGCCGATAGAAAACCCAAGATCTCCTTCATGGAAATCGAGTCAACCCGAGACCTCCGTCATGGATCATCGAGCACTCCTACACGGACCCAGGATGACATGTTCTTCACCAAGGGCGACAAGGCTCTCTTCACGGATTTCGAGACCCGACATCGAAACGACAAGATCATTGTCATAGAACCCAAGGCCACATGTGCGACAAGTACTCGAGGGCCGAGTGCTTCACCCGGACGCCAAGACAATTCGACACGGAGACCGACAAGATCTTCACCACGACCAGATCGACACCCACCCGAAGCACCGATGCCCCAGACGGACTAAGTCTCCGCTCGAGATGCGACAAGATCTATTTCTGTTGTCCGAGACCGATCCCGTCGAACCCTGAACCCTGTCGAACCCCGAACCCCCGGAACCCCAAGATCGTCGAACCCTAATGTGTGACCCTTTCTCGAGCCTATTTTATAAAAGTAATATCAAATTGTTGCATATTAAATTGTTCTTGCATGCATATTGTCTGTGGTTTGGGGGCCTTATGCCGATTCACTTCCTAATTAAATATGGGGCCCATATGCGGGCAAATCTAGTCTCATACTGGCCTCATTTAAATTTGTGCATCGAACCGGTACCATATCTTGCCATGTTAAGACAACATTTAATTTGCGGGGTAGATAAACAATTTGAACCATCTAACTAATTGTCGGGACCCCGGTTCCGCTTAATATGACCTAATTGCAACGCATCTTTGCCATGCCATACATCCTACATGCATCATGCCCGATCTTTTGCCGTAGTATTAAATATTGCATCCGGTGTTTATTCTAGTGTTTTGCTTCTTCGCGGATAAGGCCGTTGAGTTGATGCGAGTGTCGACCCGATCTTCGGTTGAACCTTCGACAATGTTTTCAGGCGAGCATCTCCGCCTTTCTACCTATCTTACTTTTATAGTATTTATTCCCTCCTGTTGATCTATTGCTTTCTGTGTTGCGATGCTCTAGTTTTCGTACCCGTGATATCCCCCGCAGCCTTATATTGCCTTGGACAGAGCCTATTACCTGTTGTTTGGTAGATAGTTGGACTTGTGCGTCGTAGTCGCTTGCTCAAGTGCTGTTGCGTGTTGTCAAGGGCCACAATTGTTGGTGTATTGCCGCATGTTGATGTTGGAGATGATCATGGTTTTACTTATCGTACACTTTAATTATTGTTTAACAACTAAAATTGAAGTAAGTAAGCAGAGGCATCGGTGGGTGATAGATAATATTTGGTTTCCGATCACCACTTGTGTCCGTGGGACCCGAGTACTTGATACCTGTTCCTTGATTTATCGCGCTATCCACATCCGGGAGGATTATGGGACCCCCCCTGAGCCAGAGCTTGATTCATTCTTATTTCTTGGGGCTACAAACTAGTTTGAGGTTTTATTACTATCATGTACTTATGCCATGCTACTGCTTTATTTAAATTGTGCGATGGATAGCACACTGTACTGTTTAGGTAAGCGGAGTGTTTTCAGCATCGACAAGCCCAGTTTTGGGTTCCCGATCGTTCTGACCATTGACGCAAACCTTGAGTCCGTCTCGAGCTAGCTTACGCTATGGTCTACTCAATGGGGTGGCCCCAAATATTTCTGAATCCTGTGATTGCTTTGTCGTGAAGGCCTCGTTGGGTTTTGATTTGGTTTTTCCGAGGTTGATCGTGTGTGTTGCTATTTGTGCACCCGGCCGGTTAAAACTTTCTCGAAAGTCGTGTCCATGTTATGGACGACTTGGAGCACAGTATCTCGATCATAGACAACTATAACTAAAGTAGTGCTATAAATTTGACTTTATAATGACTAGTAATCAGCTCCACTATAATGGAATGGTTAAATAAAACTGCCAACAAGTGCTTGCTTGAGTTGTCGCTTGCGACCATTGTACCTGACTAGTAAGTATTGCAACTACAACGGAATGGCTAAACAAAAGTACCAACAACTGCTGGGTTTTGGGTTATCTCATGCTAATTGTATCTGACTAGTAAGTGTTGCAACTACAATGGAATGGTTAAATAAAAGTGCCCACTGCTTATTTTTATCAGGATGACTATCTATACCTGACTAGTAATTGCTGCAACGATAACTGAATAAATAAAACTGCCAATGGTGTGAGTTCCTCGGTTGACTTCCTCGTTTGGTTTCGAGGGGGAAACACCAGGATGGGTTTGTTTGATGGTAGCCTCAGGTTGGTTCCGCATAGGTCTTTCTTATCCCCCTCTGGTAGCCGACAGTTATACCGGGTCTCTATAGGTGGTTTAGTGCATGCTGCCGCTGCCGCTTCAGTCCACCATACCTGTGTAGGCGAGGACCGCCGAATTCTAGTCTTGCCGTGTACTGGCCTCAGTACTGACGCTCCTATTTTTCCTTTGCCCTTTGTCGGCACCCCTTTTGTTTAAGCAGGTTTTGAGATCGACGTCGTTAGCAGGGTTACCCTTCCGCTTGGCTCGGGGTTATGGACGCCATTGGTTATTCTTCGGCTCTTAGCCCCATTTGCATCTTGTCCGTAGTCGGACGCTCTATCATTTTCAAGGTGATTTGGATCTTCGTATAATATATCTCGTATTCTTGACTCATGGAGTCGTTGTATATATCTCTCATGGGTCCCATCGAGGACTGTTGTGTAATGTTATTACTTGCTTTCCACCCGCAAAAGTGCTTGGTGGGCACCTTTGAATCGTTTCTATGCGGGTTTGGCGGTTTCGCTAAGACTTGCATAGGTCCGATTCGATGGTGTTATAGAGTGGTATCGAGCTCAGAATTGCGATACCCCACAAGTCCAGCCTGTAGGATAACCTAGCTAACGGCCGAAGTAGAGTGTCAAAACTATTTTTGCAAAAACGGTTGGATAGTTCTGATTAGGTCTGATTTTACTCCTTACCCCTCTGCAATTCTCCTCTTACCTCTACGTGTTTTGAATCCGCTCTCTTCTCTTTCTTCGAGTCCAGGACTTCTCGTGGTTGGGTTTTCCGTCGTATCCTTAGGGTTTCGCTTCCTCCTTTGGTAGCGGTGTTCTACCATCCGGTGTTCATGCTGCTTGAGGAATCCGTCTACGGTGGTACCATTCTTTGTTCCTTGTTTGCGCCTTCCGGTGTTTTCCGACGCGACGATATCCTCTACGCCAGATCCGATGCAGAGTCTGCATCACTCCTTTGTTTCCGAACCTCGATTGTCGAGATCTTCAGTCTGATTCCGAGGATGGTTGCATGCTTTTCCACTGATTGTGCGGAGTAATAGTTTGGGTGCGTGATGGATTAGCCCCCATGCCGACTACTCACTCTATTCGCTTGTGTACATTGAAGTGGATGAGAATGCATCGGTTCCCTCTTTCCATCGAAGCTAGAGGTGGCTTTATTTGTTGATACCTCTACCTTCGACCTTTTGTTCCCGGAGTGTTCCCTCGACGATCAGGAACAACGACCTCTTGTTAGTGGTGTCGCGAGGATCTACACGAAGCGAGAAGACGCATATCGCCGACCTTCCTTCCGGTACCATGAGGCGGATCTCGAGGGTGAGATCCATTGTTAGTGGTGTCGAATTGTGGCATCCCGCAAAACCACTACTAGAAAATCGCGTTGTTTTCGTGCATTGCATCATCATGACCGCATGCTCATGTCATCATGCCACATTGCATTTGAGCATCGTCATCATCTTGCATTTGCTTGCATAAAACTAATTGCGGAAAAACCTGTTTGTGTTTTCTAAACGCCCCGTCTTTGTTCAAACGCAAAACCCGGGTCTCCGGATTATTTTATTTTGTCTACTATCGGTTTGCAAAAGCCCGGTTTGAAATAAATAAAATAGTTAATTATTTTTAGTGGGGCAGTCGAACGGGCCGATTCGACCCGAACGACCACCCCCGGAATTAAATCGGTCCACCTAAACCAGCCCCTCTAATTCCTAAGTTCACCTAGTCCTAATCTACCCACCCCTCCGGCCACCTCACCCCAGCCTATCCCAGGCCGACACCTCACCTTTTTCCCTTCCCCACCCAACCAGACACTGCCACCTCACCTCCCACTCCCCCAGCCCAAACTACCACCCCACACACGCAGCACACGACGCACACAAACACACCCAGCCACACACGCACGTCCCACAGCCCCACTTCCCCTGGGCCCCACCCACCTGGGCCGACCCTCCCACACCGCACGCCATCACCCTGCCGTTCCTCTGGCCCCACGCCTGGCCCCACCCGACCCCACCTGTCCCCGCGTCCTCTCTTCCCTCGTCTCCACCAACCGCGCCCTTCCGAACCGCCTGCCTCACCCCGTCTCCCCCGCTCCTTCTCCTCCTCCGGCCGCCCAGCTCCTCAGCCCGGCTCACCCCGCCTCGGCTCCTCTCCGCCCCTCTTCGCCGACAAGCCCTGCCGACCTCGTCCTCATGGCCCGTGGTCCTCCCTCGCTGCCAGCTTCGCCTGCCCGCCACTAGGGCGCTTTTCCTCCTCTGGCCAAGGAAGCTCGCCTCGGCGCATCCTCCTCCGCCCGGGCCCTAGCCCTCCTTCCCCGACGGCTTCCCTCGCAGCACCTCCCCGCCCGAGCTTCACCCATGACCCCTTCTCCTCACTCATCCTCTCGCGCCTCCTCCACTTCTGCTCACATCCCGGCCTCCGCTAACTCCGCCGCCCACGCCTCCCTCCACCTCCTCGCCTCTCCGCTTGCGGTTTCTCCCCCTCGTGGAACCTCCGCCTCGGCCGCTTGCTTTCGGGCGCCAAGGTCCGCCGGCTCGTCCTCCAATGCTGTCCCCAGCTCGCCGACGACCCCCCTCCTCCGCAGCCGTCTCCCTTCCCGGCCCGTGCGCCGCCACTTATTGGAGTCGCCCGGCAGCCGGTGCCTCCCCGTCGGCGCGTCTGCTTGTTCAGGGCCAGCTCGAGGCATGTGCCTGTTTGGTCTCCCTGGTACCAAGTTGGGGCATGCTCGGTCCGGCCCTCTGAAGTCGCCAAGATCCTCGATGTCGTGCGGAGTCCAACAACCAAACACGGAGAAGGTTGACAAAGCGTCAAGTTCCCCTTGTCGACAAGATCGGCTCGATGATGTTGGATTAGAAGAATGTACTTGGTGGAAAGCGAAGGCCCTGACGCAGATTCCAAGCTCGCCACCGGCGAACAAGATGGTACCCAAGGTCGTCGACATAGAAAACCCCAAGATCTCCTTCATGGAAATCAAAGCCGAACCCGGAGACCTCCGTCATGGATCATCGAGCACTCCTACATGGACCCACGGGATGACATGTTCTTCACCCAAGGGCGACAAGGCTCTCTTCACGGATTTCGAGACCCCGACATCGAAATGACAAGATCATCGTCATAGAACCCGAAGGCCACATGTGCGACAAGTACTCCCTCGAGGACGCCGAGTGGTTCACCCCGGACGCCAAGACCGACCCGATACGGAGACCGACAAGATCTTCACCACGACCAGATCGACACCGACCCGGAAGCACCCGATGCGCCCCCGGCACCGGACCAAGTCCTGCTTCCGCAGATGCGACAAGATCTATTTCTGTTGTCCGAGACCGATCCCGTCGAACCCTGAACCCTGTCGAACCCCGAACCCCCGGAACCCCAAGATCGTCGAACCCTAATGTGTGACCCTTTCTCGAGCCTATTTTATAAAAGTAATATCAAATTATTGCATATTAAATTGTTCTTGCATGCATATTGTCTGTGGTTTGGGGGCCTTATGCCGATTCACTTCCTAATTAAATATGGGGCCCATATGCGGGCAAATCTAGTCTCATACTGGCCTCATTTAAATTTGTGCATCGAACCGGTACCATATCTTGCCATGTTAAGACAACATTTAATTTGCGGGGTAGATAAACAACTTGAACCATCTAATTAATTGTTGGGACCCCGGTTCCGCTTAATATGACCTAATTGCAACGCATCTTTGCCATGCCATACATCCTACATGCATCATGCCCGATCTTTTGCCGTAGTATTAAATATTGCATCCGGTGTTTATTCTAGTGTTTTGCTTCTTCGCGGATAAGGCCGTTGATTTGATGCGAGTGTCGACCCGATCTTCGGTTGAACCTTCGACAATGTTTTCAGGCGAGCATCTCCCCCTTTCTACCTATCTTACTTTTATAGTATTTATTCCCTCCTGTTGATCTATTGCTTTCTGTGTTGCGATGCTCTAGTTTTCGTACCCGTGATATCCCCTGCAGCCTTATATTGCCTTGGACACAGCCTATTACCTGTTGTTTGGTAGATAGTTGGACTTGTGCGTCGTAGTCGCTTGCTCAAGTGCTGTTGCGTGTCGTCAAGGGCCACAGTTGTTGGTGTATTGCCGCATGTTGATGTTGGAGATGATCATGGTTTTACTTATCGTACACTTTAATTACTGTTTAACAACTAAAATTGAAGTAAGTAAGCAGAGGCATCGGTGGGTGATAGATAATATTTGGTTTCGATCACCACTTGTGTCCGTAGGACCCCAGTACTTGGTACTGTTCCTTGATTTATCGCTATCCACATCCGGAGGATTATGGGACCCCGAGCGAGCTTGATTCATTCTTATTTCTTGGGGCCACAAACTAGTTTGAGGTTTTATTACTATCCTGTACTTATGCCATGCTACTGCTTTATTTAAATTGTGCGATGGATAGCACACTGTACTGTTTAGGTAAGCGGAGTGTTTTCGCGGTATCGACAAGCCCAGTTTTGGGTTCCCAGTCGTTTACAGCCATTGACGCAAACCTTGAGTCCGTCTCGGAGCTAGCTTACTTCGTTGCGGGTCTACTCAATGGGGTGGCCCCCTGAAATATTTCTGAATCCTGTGATTGCTTTGTCGTGAAGGCCTCGTTGGGTTTTGATTTGGTTTTTCCGAGGTTGATCGAGTGTGTGTTGCTATTTGTGCACCCCGGCCGGGTTAAAACTTTCTGAAAGCCGTGTCCGCGGTTATGGACGACTTGGAGCACAGTATCTCGATCATAGACAACTATAACTAAAGTAGTGCTATAAATTTGACTTTATAATGACTAGTAATCAGCTCCACTATAATGGAATGGTTAAATAAAACTGCCAACAAGTGCTTGCTTGAGTTGTCGCTTGCGACCATTGTACCTGACTAGTAAGTATTGCAACTACAACGGAATGGCTAAACAAAAGTACCAACAACTGCTCGGTTTTGGGTTATCTCATGCTAATTGTATCTGACTAGTAAGTGTTGTAACTACAATGGAATGGTTAAATAAAAGTGCCCACTGCTTATTTTTATCAGGATGACTATCTATACCTGACTAGTAATTGCTGCGATAAGCGAATAAATAAAACTGCCAACGGTGTGAGTTCCTCGGTTGACTTCCTCGTTTGGTCTCGAGGGGGAAACACCAGGATGGGTTTGTTTGATGGTAGCCTCAGGTTGGTTCCGCATAGGTCTTTCTTATCCCGCTCTGGTAGCCGACAGTTATACCGGGTCGCTATAGGTGGTTTAGTGCATGCTGCCGCTGCCGCTTCAGTCCACCATACCTGTGTAGGCGAGGACCGCCGAATTCTAGTCTCGCTGTCTTGGCCTCGATCTTGGCTCCTCTTTTTCCTTTGCCCTTTGTCGGCACCCCTTTTGTTTAAGCAGGTTTTGAGATCGACGTCGTTAGCAGGGTTACCCTTCCGGCTTGGCCTGGGCAGGGTTATGGACGCCATTGGTTATTCTTCAGGGCTCTTAGCCCCATTTGCATCTTGTCCGTAGTCGGACGCTCTATCATTTTCAAGGTGATTTGGATCTTCGTATAATATATCTGTATTCTTGACTCATGGAGTCGCTGTTGTCTATCTCTGTTCTGTGGGTCCCATCGAGGACTGTTGTGTAATGTTATTACTTCGTTTTCCACCCGCACGAAAGTGCCTGGTGGGCACCTTTGAATCGTTTCTATGCGGGTTTGGCAGGTTTCGCTAAGACTTGCATAGGTCCGATTCTGAGGGTGTTACAACCATACGTATGTAGGCGAGGCCCGCCGAATTCTAGTCTCGCCGTGTACTGGCCTCAGTACTAACCGCTCTCTCTTTTTCCTTTGCCCTTTGTCGGCACCCCTTTTGTTTAAGCAGGTTTTGAGATCGACGTCGTTAGCAGGGTTAACCTTTCGGCTTGGCCTGGGTAGGGTTATGGACGCCATTGGTTATTCTTCAGGGCTCTTAGCCCCATTTGCATCTTGTCCGTAGTCGGACGCTCTATCATTTTCAAGGTGATTTGGATCTTTGTATATTATATCTGTATTCTTGACTCATGGAGTCGTGTTGTATATATCTACACATGGGTCCCATCGAGGACTGTTGTGTAATGTTATTACTTCATTTTTCACCCGCACGAAAGTGCCTGGTGGGCACCTTTGAATCGTTTCTATGCGGGTTTGGCGGGTTTCGCTAAAACTTGCATAGGGCCGATTCTGAGGGTGTTACAAAACACCATAAGAGTATGGAGCGTTCGAGATATGTAATTAAACCTTGTTTGACATGGTAAGATCGAAGGTGTAATTCATAAAACTGCCATTGTATTTTAAAGATTAAAAGCTTTAGAGATTACCGTTTTCCACTGGAAAGAGCTCCATCATAATCCGCTGAAATAACACCATATAAAGTTATGGTTTGGGATTAAACCCAAGTAGTCCTTTCTTAAACATTGGTATGTTATGCATAAGAAAGATGTTTTGCAACCAAAGTCGGATGAACCTGTCTTTGTATAACTGTTAAGTATTCCTCCATAACACCGGAGACAAAAGTGTGTGTCGATTAGAACGTCAAGTTTCTTTGAGAAGGAATTTTTCGTGAAAAGTTAAGTGGGAGGACAATAGAACTTTGATAAGGTTAAAAGAACCTTAGCTATATGTGCAGAGTTGCGCAGCGCCAAAAAGTGTTCCGGAGGCAGCAATAATGCTCATGGCTCACGTGCCTCAAAGGTTGTGGTCACGGAGGTCTAAAGTTCCTATTAAAACAAGTAGGTCGGGTAAACAATCAAATACCAAGATTTGAGAGTTAAATCATTATTTGACAATAATGATCCGACTACATGCAAAGAAGAGATGATGGGCCCTGACTCCGTCTAATGGCTTGAAGCCATAAAATCCGTGATAGTTCCATACACGAAAAATCAAGTTTTGAACTTGAAGGACCCTCAAGAAAGGTGTAAGACCTTACAGTTGTGTTTGGATCTATAAATAAATAGATATGGATGTTGCACATCTATGAAATAGTCGACATGTTGGGAAAGAGTTCACAACAATGTTCAAAGGTTGACTATGACAAGGTCTGATCTTTCATAGAGATATTTAGTCTAGACGGATTAATATAGCAACCACTACATATAATTTTGTTATGTGGTAGTTGAATAAACAAAACAAGTTCTTCTAATAGAATTGTTACCTAGGACATGTGCATAACACGGTCCATAGGGTTTTGTTAATTCAAAGGATGCTAAAAGCGTATGCAAACTTCAATGGTTGAAGTAAGCATAGCGGAGTTGGAATCTTCACTATGATGAAACTGTTAAAGAGTTTAATTTCATCAGAGACAATGAAGATGCTTGCATTTGCAAGAAATTAAGTGGGAGCGCTAAGACATGTTTCTAATACATTATGTGGAAGACATATTGTTGATTGGAAATGATGTATCTTTTATTAACACATATTAAGAATTTCATCTCGATGAAAGGCTTAGGCAAAACTCAAATACTTGGCATCAATATACGCTAATATGGTTGTGGCAAAAGTACATAGATGATATATTGAATGCGTTCAATATAGAAACTACAAGAAAGGTTCTTGTTGCACAGAAAGGATTGAATAAAGTTCAATATTGATGATATATTCAAGTGTATTGACATTTGGTAAGTGAAACAAAGATTCAAGTATAAATTGATACTTGATGTTTGAAATCACAAAGAGTATTTATATCAATCATACTGTGATATGTACAAATCCAGATATGTCCTATACTCTAAATGTTATGAGCATATACCAGAATGATTCATAAATTGATCATTGGACAATAGTAAGGATATTCTTATGATTTTTTGGAGAACTAAGAGTATATTTGTAGAAGTGACAAATAGATGGTTAGTTCATTGTAAAAGTACAACATTGATACTAGTTTTGTCAAAAAGTACAAATTAAGTTTATCTCAATCTAAACTAAGGGTGGCACAATATAATGGAAAGTAAGTTCCATAATGGATTTGGATGAGTTCCAAAGTTAAGACATTGTGACAGATACTACAACAAAAGGCTAAGTATATGACTGCTATAATAGCAGCTAAAGAGGGCATTTGTGTCAAGTAGTTTGTTATCAAACTAGGTGTAGTTCACAGCGGGATAATACTATGAAGATATGTTGTACGACAATATTATCAACATGTTTTAACCCCAAAGAACTAAAGGTCACACCAAAGGACCAAATTTGTACAAAGCCATCTCATTCGAGAATGAGTGATGCGTAGAGACGCAAAGACATGCAATTACACACGGACCTAGAAGTGTCAGATCCGGAGATCAGTTGACCACTAGCAATCGTGTACATACAACATCGGAAAGCCATAGGTGTTGAATACACAAATGTTTAAAACTAGATTATTGACTCTAGTGCAAGTGGGAGACTGTTGGAGATATGCCCAAGAGGCAATAATAAAGTGGTTATTATCATATCTTCATACTTATGATGAAGGTTTACATACCATGCTATAATTGTATTAACAGGAAACATTAATACTTGTGTAATTTGTAAACATAAAAGAGTCCCTAGTGAAGCCTCTTGTTAAACTAGCTTGTTGGTTAATATATGATTATGGTTTCCTGATCATGAACATAGAGATGTTATTAACAACAGGGTCATATCATTAGGAGAATGATGTGATGGACATACTCCTATAGTTAAGCGTAGCATAAAGATCAAGTCATTTAATATAGTTCATTTGCTATAAGCTTTCTGATACATAGTAACCTAATTCCTTCGACCATGAGATCATGCCTATCACCTTCACTGGAAGGATGCTTTGATGACATCAAACACCACACCGTAACAGGGTGGCTATAAAGGTGGCATTGAATGTTCGGAAAGTATTGGTTGAGACACATGGATCAAGAGTGGGATTTGTCCATCCATATGACGGATAGATATACTCTGGGCCCTCTCGGTGGAATGTCATCCAATTAGCTTGCAAGAATGTGACTGGCTCACAAGGGATCACATACCATGGGAGCGAGAAAGAGTACTTATCGAACGAGGTTGAACTAGGTATGCGAGATACCGACGATCATAACCTCGGATAAGTAAACTATCGTGAGACAAAGGGAAATTGGTATCGTATGTAAGTGGTTCATTCGATCGCAAAGTAATCATAGAAATATGTGGAGCCATATGAATTTACAGATTCCTCTATTGGTTATTGTTCGGAGAAGTGTCTCGATCATGTCGCATAATTCACGAACCGTAGGGAGACACACTTAAGGATTCGACGTTGTTTGAGTAGTTATGGTATAATGAGAAAGAGACGAATGTTGTTGAGTCTCGGATGGGATCCGGATATCACGAGGATATCCGGAATGGTCGAGAATAAGATTCATATAAGGAAAGTCCGTTTGAGTTGTGGAATGTTTCCGTGTTTTCATCGGGAATGTTCTAGAAGGTTCGGAATGTCCGCACTCGGAGGAAGGGTACATGAATGTGTCATTACAAGTTGGAATGATTGCATCATGTACTAAGTGTCATCGCTGTTCCAAATAAAGGATTAATTCAAATCCTAGTTTGAAAAGTCAAATAGCTAAATTGAAAAGTCAAACGGCTAAATTTGGAAAGAGGAAAAGAGGAGGAGGGTGAAACCGAGTTGGGGAGGGAGTCCCTCCTCCCAAGCCAAGCGCACCCAAGCCGAGTTGGGAGGGACTCCTCTCCCCGCCACGCCCCTCCACCTATATAAGGAGGGGCAGGGCTCCGTCCTAGAGCACACAAGTTTCCTCCCTCTAAACCTAAACCCTAGCCACAGCCTAGGAATTTCTCCCAAGCCGCCGAGTTAGAGCTTCTAATTGCCCTAGCCGCTGGTTTAGCCCCTTCTAATTGGTGTGTCTAAACCCTAGATCACCAAGGCTCTCTCATACTCCACCATACTCGCTCCGGCTTAAGAAGCCTGCGAGATCTCTCTACTTCGGTACCACGCCACAGTTGTCTTGGAATCACGAGGAGAGTGCTACAACCTCCATTTTCTTTGGAACAAGGGAGAGAAAGGTCTTCATCGAGTACCGAACGTGTGACCGATCGGGCTGCCGGGCTTTGGCGCGGAAGGATCGCTCTGCGATCTTGAGATCGGCAAGTGTACGACTACATCACCCACGAGAATCTGCTCTCGTTAACCGCTTTGTAATCTTCGAGGGTGAGTTCCTCTATCGACTCGTTGCTACAATCTAGTAGATAGATCTTGGCTTGTTTGTGTGCATGCGGTAGAATTTTTTTGTTTTCCATGCTACGAACCCCTACAATAGGATGATGTGAAACCATGTTGGTTCACAAGTTGGGGCACTATACGGCCCGGTTTCACCGTAACGGGGAGATTCCCCCTTATACAGGTCCATAACCTTTCGCTTCTAGGTTAGAGCGCATGCATGTGAGGGGGGGGGGGCACATGCAATCACCTATACCAATCTTGCACCACACTCACACACATATGCTAGGGACACATGCAAGTTTTCAGATGATTCCGACGTTCTCGTGGACTTACTCCGGCGAAACCCTGATGATCTGCGGGCCTCGGATCGTCTACCCCCCTAGACATTCTTCTGACAGGGGTAGCCCGGCGTAGCTCTCTCTTGTCTTGTGTTTGATTATGTCATGGGATGATGTGAAACCATGTTGGTTCACAAGTTGGGGCACTATCTGGCCGGTTTCACTGAGCGGGAGATTCCCCCTTATACAGGTCCATAACCTTTCGCTTCTAGGTTAGAGCGCATGGATGCAAGGGGGGACACGTGCAATCACCTATACCAACCTTGCACCACACTCCCACATATATGCTAGGGACACATGCAAGTTTTCAGATGATTCCGACGTTCTCGTGGACTTCCTCGGGCGAAACCCTGATGATCTGCGGGCCTCGGATCGTCTACCCCCCTAGACATTCTTCTGACAGGGGTAGCCCGGCGTAGATCTCTCTTTTCTTGTGTCTGACTAGGTCATAGGATGATGTGAAACCATGTTGGTTCACAAGTTGGGGCACTATACGGCCCGGTTTCACCTGAACGGGGAGATTCCCCCTTATACAGGTCCATAACCTTTCGCTTCTAGGTTAGAGCACATGGATGCGAGGGGGCACACATGCAATCACCTATACCAACCTTGAACCACACTCACACACATATGCTAGGGACACATGCAATTTTTCAGATGATTCCGACGTTCTCTTGGACTTCCTCCGGCGAAACCCTGATCTGCGGGCCTCGGATCGTCTACCCCTAGACATTCTTCTGGCAGGGGTAGCCCGGCGTAGCTCTCTCTTGTCTTGTGTTTGATTATGTCATGGGATGATGTGAAACCATGTTGGTTCACAAGTTGGGGCACTATACGGCCCGGTTTCACCTGAACGGGGAGATTCCCCCTTATACAGGTCCATAACCTTTCGCTTCTAGGTTAGAGCGCATGGATGCGAGGGGGGACACATGCAATCACCTATACCAACCTTGCACCACACTCACACACATATGCTAGGGACACATGCAAGTTTTCAGATGATTCCGACGTTCTCGTGGTCTTACTCCGGCAAAACCCTGATGATCTGCGGGCCTCGGATCGTCTACCTAATGGAAATGAAGTTCAGCATCCTCTAGAACCTTATGGTCTATTGCAAAGTTAGTGTTTCCATGGTCTGAATACTAACAAATAGGCAACAAAAAGTTAACTCATTTGAAAGAAAAAATAAAAATAAAATTAGAAAAAGGCATGAGACACACGGCAAAGGACAAAACACACGGCAAAGATGTCCTTTGCCGTGTGCCTGTCGCCGTCAAACACACGGCAAAGGTCCTTTGCCGTGTGTCTCTATCCCTCAGACACACGGCAAAGAATTTTTTTCACCTTTAGCAAGGCTTTTATTACATATATGTTAGGTGATATTATTTCATAGGATCATGAGATCACACATATGATGATAGGTTATTGTGGTCTTGATCACTATATACATGCACCCCCCTGATTCCGACGTTCTCGTGGACTTCCTCCGGCGAAACCCTGATGATCTGCGGGCCTCGGATCGTCTACCCCCTAGACATTCTTCTGACAGGGGTAGCCCGGCGTAGCTCTCTCTTGTCTTGTGTCTGACTAGGTCATAGGATGATGTGAAACCATGTTGGTTCACAAGTTGGGGCACTATACGGCCCGGTTTCACCTGAGCAGGAGATTCCCCTTATCTGTGTCCATAACCTTTCGCTTCTAGGTTAGAGCGCATGGATGCGAGGGGGGGCACATGCAATCACCTATACCAATCTTGCACCACACTCACACACATATGCTAGGGACACATGCAAGTTTTCAGATGATTCCGTCGTTCTCGTGGACTTACTCCGGTGAAACCCTGATGATCTGCGGGCCTCGGATCGTCTACCCCCCTAGACATTCTTCTGGCAGGGGTAGCCCGGCGTAGCTCTCTCTTGTCTTGTGTTTGATTATGTCATGGGATGATGTGAAACCATGTTGGTTCACAAGTTGGGGCACTATACGGCCCGGTTTCACTGAGCAGGAGATTCCCCTCTGAGTCCATAACCTTTCACTTCTAGGTTAGGCGCATGGATGCGAGGGGACACATGCAATCACCTATACCAACCTTGCACACTCACACATATGCTAGGGACACATGCAGGTTTTCGATGATTCCGACGTTCGTGGACTTCCGTGAAACCACGATGATCCGGGCCTCGGATCGTCTAACCCCCTAGACATTCTTCTCCGACAGGGTAGCCGGCCTCTCTCTTGTCTTGTGTCTGACTAGGTCATAGGATGATGTGAAACCATGTTGGTTCACAAGTTGGGGCACTATACGGCCCGGTTTCACCTGAACGGGGAGATTCCCCCTTATACAGGTCCATAACCTTTCGCTTCTAGGTTAGAGTGCATGGATGCGAGGGGGGACACATGAAATCACCTATACCAACCTTGCACCACACTCACACACATATGCTAGGGACACATGCAAGGTTTCAGATGATTCCGACGTTCTCTTGGACTTCCTCCGGCGAAACCCTGATCTGTGGGCCTCGGATCGTCTACCCCCTAGAAATTCTTCTGGAAGGGGTAGCCCGGCGTAGCTCTCTCTTGTCTTGTGTTTGATTATGTCATCGGATGATGTGAAACCATGTTGGTTCACAAGTTGGGGCACTATACGACCCGGTTTCACCTGAACGGGGAGATTCCCCCTTATACAGGTCCATAACCTTTCGCTTCTAGGTTAGAGCGCATGGATGCGAGGGGGGACACATGCAATCACCTATACCAACCTTGCACCACAATCACACACATATGCTAGGGACACATGCAAGTTTTCAGATGATTCCGACGTTCTCGTGGACTTACTCCGGCGAAACCCTGATGATCTGCGGGCCTCGGATCGTCTACCCCCCTAGACATTCTTCTGACAGGGGTAGCCCGGCGTAGGTCTCTCTTGTCTTGTGTCTGACTAGGTCATAGGATGATGTGAAACCATGTTGGTTCACAAGTTGGGGCACTATCTGACCCGGTTTCACCGTAAGGGAGATTCCCCTTATCTGAGTCCATAACCTTTCGCTTCTAGGTTAGAGCGCATGCATGTGAGGGGGCACATGCAATCACCTATACCAATCTTGCACCACACTCACACACATATGCTAGGGACACATGCAAGTTTTCAGATGATTCGACGTTCGTGGACTTACTCCGTGAAACCTCGATGATCTGCGGGCCTCGGATCGTCTACCCCCTAGACATTCTTGACAGGGTAGCCAGCGTAGCTCTTTCTTGTTTTGTGTCGACTAGGTCATAGGATGATGTGAAACCATGTTGGTGCACAAGTTGGGGCACTATACGGCCGGTTTCACCGTAACGGGAGATTCCCCTTATCTGTGTCCATAACCTTTCGCTTCTAGGTTAGAGCACATGCATGTGAGGGGGGGCACATGCAATCACCTATACCAATCTTGCACCACACTCACACACATATGCTAGGGACACATGCAAGTTTTCAGATGATTCCGACGTTCTCTTGGACTTCCTCCGGCGAAACCCTGATGATCTGCGGGCCTCGGATCGTCTACCCCCTAGACATTCTTCTGGCAGAGGTAGCCGGCGTAGCTCTCTCTTGTCTTGTGTTTGATTATGTCATGGGATGATGTGAAACCATGTTGGTTCACAAGTTGGGGCACTATACGGCCCGGTTTCACCTGAACGGGGAGATTCCCCCTTATACAGGTCCATAACCTTTCGCTTCTAGGTTAGAGCGCATGGATGCGAGGAGGGACACATGCAATCACCTATACCAACCTTGCACCACACTCACACACATATGCTAGGGACACATGCAAGTTTTCAGATGATTCCGACGTTCTCTTGGACTTCCTCCGACGAAACCCTGATGATCTGCGGGCCTCGGATCGTCTACTCCCTAGACATTCTTCCCGACAGGTAGCCGGCGTAGCTCTCTCTTGTTTTGTGTCTGACTAGGTCATAGGATGATGTGAAACCATGTTGGTTCACAAGTTGGGGCACTATATGGCCCGGTTTCACCGTAACGGGGAGATTCTCCCTTATACAGGTCCATAACCTTTCGCTTCTAGGTTAGAGCGCATGCATGTGAGGGGGGACACATGCAATCACCTATACCAATCTTGCACCACACTCACACACATATGCTAGGGACACATGCAAGTTTTCAGATGATTTCGACGTTCTTGCGGACTTCCACCGGTGAAACCCTGATCTGCGGGACTCGGACCGTCTACCCCCCTAGACATTTTCGGTTAGAGCGGATGCATGCAAGTTCGTATAAGGGGACACATGCAAGTTTATGGTCTAGTGCAAAGTTCGTATTTCTATGGTCTCAGTACTAACAAAAAGCCAAGAAAGATTTCACTTAAACATAAAATAAATACAAATGAAAAAAAAACAATAAGAAATTAGAAAATACAAAAAAAATGTGCCTTTGCCGTGTGTTTTCCTGGGGGTACACGGCAAAGCTCTTTGCCGTGTTCCGCCCTGGTTGGCACACGACAAAGGCGCTGAGTCCATAACGGCCCGGCCGGCCCGCCCCCTGCCTTATCCTCTCCCCACACCTAACCGCGCCTCCCACCGACCCGCCTCGATCAGCCGCCACCACCGCCCCGTGCCTTGTGCCGCCACCGCCCATGTTGCTGCCGGCTCCTCCTCCACCGGTCCACCCACGCCTCGCGCCCATCCGCCTCCCATCTGCCTCAGCCCATCCGCCCGGGCCGTCCCCCTCACCGCCCACCACAGGAGCTCAGGCTGGCTCCACCTCCACCCGGTCCAGCCCCCCCTCCACCCACCGCTGGCCCGCCCCATCACCATCGGTATGTGTAGTATATGCATGTATGTGTAGCTAGGTAGTATGTATGTGTAGCTAGTATTTATGTGTATGTGTAGTATATGTATGTGTAGCTAGCTAGTATATATGTGTAGTATATGTATGTGTAGCTAGTATGTATGTGTATGTGTAGCTAGTATGTATGTGTTGTATATATATGTATGTGTAGCTAGTATATATATGTATGTGTAGCTAGTATGTATGTGTATGTGTAGCTAGTATATATATGTATGTGTAGCTAGTATGTATGTGTAGTATATATATTGTTAGATATATATAGCATGTATTTGTCCCATGTATTTGTTACATATATGTATAGTAGTATGTATATATGTTGTTTCATATATGCATGTGTATAGTAGTAATTTAGGAATTATGTGTAATTTTTTGGCATGTCTATAGTAGTAATTTAGTAATTTTTCTTCATGCAGGGGATATGTGTCGAGTCTGAGGGTGGGGTTGTCGACGGCGTAGGTCATTTTGTGGGAGGGTCGAGCATCTTCTTCACCTCTCGATCACGCTTCAAGGGTAAAAATCTATTCTCCTATCTTGCAAATACCTAGGGTTATTTTCGTGTGTAGATAACCAAGTCTGTCGCGTTACCTAGGCGTCTCTTCCCGGCCGTAAGGTTTACACGGATAAATATGCATTAGTGGTCTCGCATATTATGAAGCGTAACTCTTACGGCATTTATCGGGACAGCCGGCGGATGCGTAGTTGGGTATGTTTTCCTTGTTCTACTCCAGTCCGAGATAGGATTTCGGCTGCGCCTCCCTGTTGTTCTCCGGATGCACATCCCTCTTGGATTTTTGCCGAGATGTGTATCGGGAGAGCAGCGGGGAGGTGCTGCCGAAATTCTGTGTCGGATCGGGGTAGAGCAGGGAGAACATACTCAATCTACGGATCCGGCGGTTGATAGGACCCTCTTTACCTATTAGAGAGATAGGTGGATATATTTATGGCGTAAAATATATGTTTGCTAAAATTAACCGAACTAATACCGGATTTATTTATATGGCATGATTAATTGAAAGCATTATATATGTCGTTTTTGGTACTGATTAGAGGATGGAGAATCGTGACTGGATGTATGATGGCTATCTCAGTAAGTGGGACTTTACCTCAGAATGGCAAGAAAAGGCCGAGGACTTTGTGAACCGGCATTTCAGTCCCCCAGACCGTAAGAATTTTCTGTCCCTATGCAAGATGCAAGAACCTGAATACACATTCGAAGGATGATGTGAGTACTCACCTGCTCAATTACGGGTTCACACCATCCTATAAGACTTGGACATTCCATGGTGAAAAGTTAGCGAAACGTGCTAGGAGGGAGTCACGGCAGGTCACCGAGTCGACAAGGGAGAATTTGATGCTGGTTTTGATAGGTGCATAGAAAACTTTGTGAATGCTAATGCGCCTGAAAGCCCTCATGTAGAGGCGGAGACTCCTCAGGAGGCGGAGACAAGTGAGGAGCCGGAGGAAAACACGGCAAAGTACTACGAGACTTTGTTTGCCTCACAGAGACCCCTTCATGCACATACAGATGTTACCCAACTGGATGCCATAGCTCGCCTTTTGGCCTTCAAGAGCCACAGGAACTTGACCAGAGAGGACTTTGATGATATGCTTGCCGTCGTTGGCAGCATTCTGCCGAAAGGGCACCTCTTGCCGGAGAACTTCTACTATTCGACCAAACTCCTCCGTGACCTTAAGATGTCATATGAGCCGATACACGCTTGTCCGAAGGGATGCATGCTATTCACAAAGGAGCATGCTAAGACAAATTATTGTATCCGCTGCAAATCCTCTAGGTACTTTGAGGTCGATCCCGATGGTGATGGTCAGAAGAGGCAGACCGGGGTTGCCCAAAACATTCTTCGGTATCTTCCAATCATACCGAGGCTCCAGCGACTCTTCATGACCGAGGATACTGCCCAGCAGATGCAGTGGGCAGTAGAAGGGAACAGATACCTCGACAAGATGATACATCCGTCGGATGGTAGTGCATGGAAGAACTTTGTCAAGAAATATCCTGATAAAGCCGGTGACAAGAGGAGCGTAGCAGTTGCCATATCAACCGATGGGTTCAATCCATATGGCATGTCGGCCCGAGATATAGTTGTTGGCGGTGTTTGTTATTCCTGAACCTCCTTCACGCGTGCATGAGATCGGAGAACATGTTTGTCTCGATGATAAGCCCAGGGCCGAAATACCCGGGTAAGAACGTGAATGTGTATCTAGAACCGCTGGGGGATGACTTGCTTCGTGGATGGGAAGGTCGGGGGATCCGAACATTTGACGCTTCAAACAACGAGAACTTCGATATGTATGTCTGGTACCATACCTCTCTGCATGACCTACCAAAGACGCGTGCGTTGTTGCGGTGGTGTACACATGGGAAGTGGCCTTGCCCAGTGTGCATGCAATCTCTGACTTTCTTCTGGCTGTCGAAGGGAGGCAAGTATTCCTGCTTTGATGAACATCGACAGTGTCTTGAGCCGAATCATCCATATAGGAGTGACAAAAAGAGGTTCAAGAAAGGTCGTGTTGTCCATGATCCAAAGCCACGCCTAAAGACCGGAAGGAAATCAAGGATGAGTTGGAAGCTCTCGGCCAAACTCCGATGGGAATGGTTTCATGGGATACGGGGATACGCACCAGTGGACCCACATTCCGTGCTTATGGAAGCTCCCTTACTTTGAGGATCTTGAGCTCCCGCATAACATTGATGTAATGCACACCGAAAAGAATATCGGTGAGGCCCTTTGGAGCACCATAATGCAAACCGAGAAGACGAAAGATAACATCAAGGCTCGAATTGATCAAGAAGCATTGTGCGATAGGCCAAAGTTGAACATGCAGCCACCCGGAGCCAAAGGCAGAAAAAGGTGGTCTAAGCCAAAGGCTCCTTTCTGCCCAACAAAGCCCCAAAGAAGGGAGATCTTCCAGTGGATCGCGCAAAGTTTGTTTTTCCCTGATGGTTATGCGGCCAACTGGATGAGGGGTGCGAACATGGAAACGTTGCGAGTACAAGGGCTCAAGAGTCATGACTACCACGTATGGCTTGAGCGGATAATGCCGGTGATGATTCGAGGCTATGTCGATGAGGAGACTTGGCGAGTGCTGTCGAGGTTGAGATTTTTCTTCCGCCAGATTTGTGCTAGGGAGTTAGATCGTAAAGTGCTTGAGAAGCTACATGAACAGGCACCCGAGTTGCTTTGCGATCTAGAGATGCTCCTTCCGCCAGGGTTCTTCAATCCGAGGCAACATATGATCTTGCATCTTGTGGACGAGGCTTTAAAGGGGACCTGTGGGCCTGTTGGCGATTCACCGAGAGAGAAACAAAGAAGCTTCGTAAGAAAACAGGCAATAAATGCAAGATCGAGGCATCCATAGCCGAGGCAGTCCTTAACGAGGAGGTTGCAAACTTCACCACAAAGCACTATGATGCCAACATTCCCACAAAGCACAACCCAGTGTTTCGTTACAATGCCGCCAACCCTGAAGATGTACCCAATCTTAGCATCTTCGTTGGGCTAGGTGGCAAATCAAGTGGCACAAAGAGGTTCGCAATGAAAAAACTTGAGCGGGAGTTGATCCACTCGTATGTCTTGAACACCATGGAAGAAGTGAAGCCGTACATCGAGTAAGTGATCACCATTTAGTTTTCCGCAAACATTCACTGCTATGTCCGTGCCTAACTCTCCTTTAAATTGTTATAGACGATTCAAGAGTGCACATTGGAAGAATCCAAATAGGGAGCCTAACCCTCAAGAGGAGCAGGATCTTTTCGATAAGGGTGGTGGTTTCGGTTTCGTCAGCTGGTTCTGTGGTTTGGTACTATTCGAGCCAACTTGTTGTGCTACACTTCTTGTGATAAACTTCTTATGCTAAACTTCTCGTTCTAACTTGTAGGCAAGAACTAACAAAGAGATGCAACCCAAGCTAAGAAATATTGCCAGGGGCTTTAACCATTCAGTCGACACGTTCAATGCTTATGACGTGAATGGGTATCGCTTCCATACCCATGAATACACAACTAGCCGGCCCAACCGGAAGACAACGAATAGCAGGGTCTTTTGTGAAGGCTCAGATGGCCTCCAGTACTATGGAAGAGTCGAGGGTGTATATGAGCTGAATTACGGTTTTGGCAAAGGGCTAAATCCGTTGTATTCAAATGTCATTGGTTTGACCCACATAAGGTGAAACGATCCTGAAATTGACCGGTCGGTTAAGAGAAACTCCGTTTATGCGGAGATGATGTTTACATTTTGGCTACTCAGGCCTTCCAAGTATTCTATCTTCCGTACCCATGCCAAAACCCGACAAAACGTCTACAGGACTGGGATGTTGTGATGACGGTACCGACACGCAATAGGCCGCCCTTGCCAAACAAGGATGATTACCGCCGCCTAGAACCCTCAACAAATGATGGCGAGTTTTATCAAGAAGAAGGTCTCCCCGGGCAATTCACTATCGACTTGTCCGCCGATGGTGACATGGTCGTAGACGATGAGCAAGAAGAAGCTGAGGAGGTTCACAACCAACAAGATGTGAATTTGATCGAGGCGTTCCATGCAGGCCTTGACGTGAACGATCCACAGGGACCACCCCCAGGTTTCGTGGATGATTATTAGTGGCCGGAAAATGATAGCGATGACGAAACCTCTCGTCCAATTCATAATCCCGACTCAGGCTTCTGATCCATGCACGTAGTAGTAATAATCTTTGTAGTAGTGTTTGCTATGTAATCCCGCCGGGCTATGTAATAAAATTTCTTTCCTTTTGTCTTTGTATTTGTAAGAACTCTATTCTATGTAATAAAATTTCTTTCCTTTTGTCTTTGTATTTGTAAGAACTCGTATCCCCAAAGTCGAGAGAGGACATGTATTTTCGAGATTCATATAGCATGGGGATGTGACGGTGGCAAGCCCAGGAAAGGATTCTCGATCCACGACAACGATTCCTTTAGGAGTCGCCGTGAGACCGAATCCTTTCCTTGGCTTGCCGCGTATCATACCCATGCTATATGGATCATGGAAGTATTTCTCTTATTTCGTCTTTGCCGATACGAATATAGATTAGCTAGCGTGACTTAAATGGAATAGATTAGATAGCTCTAAAGTCGAAAGGAAAGACATTACTTCACTATTCGTATAGCATGGGCGACATTGTTATATGAATCGTGAAATGGTTTCTTTCCTTTCGTCTTTGGAGAAACACAAGGAAGGCTTCATCTCATATCCCCCAAGTCGAGAGAGGACAGGTATTTTCGAGATTCATATAGCATGGGGATGTGACGGTGGCAAGCCCATGAAAGGATTCTCGATCCACGACAATGATTCCTTTCGAGGAGTCGTTGCCGTGGAGACCGAATCCTTTCCTTGGCTTGCCGCGTATCATACCCATGCTATATGGATCATGGAAGTATTTCTCTTCTTTCGTCTTTGCCGATACAAATATAGATTAGCTAGCGTGACTTAAATGGAATAGATTAGATAGCTCTAAAGTCGAAAGGAAAGACATTACTTCACTATTCGTATAGCATGGGCGACATTGTTATATGAATCGTGAAATGGTTTCTTTCCTTTCGTCTTTGGAGAAACACAAGGAAGGCTTCATCTCGTATCCCCCAAGTAGAGAGAGGACAGGTATTTTCGAGATTCATATAGCATGGGGATGTGACGGTGGCAAGCCCAGGAAAGGATTCTCGATCCACGACGAAGATTCCTTTCGAGGAGTCGTTGCCGTGGAGACCGAATCCTTTCCTTGGCTTGCCGCTTCTCATACCCATGCTATATGGATCATGGAAGTATTTCTCTTCTTTCGTCTTTGCCGATATGAATATAGTGTGTGTTTAAAACTTGAGTATTATTGTACTGTTATGAATCTTGTGTCACTGATGTGTACTAATAAACTACTCTTTTCACTGCTTTTGCGGTGATTGAAATATGCCGGGAAAGGAGTTACAAGAAAGCTGAAAAGCTTGGCAAACTGGTGACCTGTGGTTCAAAAGATGTCGGGAAGCAGCCTACTAGTGCACTGCTAGTGCTCACACGCACTTCACAACAAGCGAGGGCGTGGGAGGCGTGCGAGGACTCCTAGTCCCCCTCCGGTCTTCGAGGAGGACGAGCAGGAGCAGGAGCAGGAGCAGGAGAAGGAGGGGGAGGACGACGAGGAGGAGGATGCAGTTCGGTGTCAGGAGGATGAGGGGACGCACTCGGATTCTGACGAGGAGGAGCAGGAGCAGCAGGAGGATGAGGACGAGGGGTTGGGGTCTTTACCCTACGAGCTTGACACGTCCTTGAGGTGGGCGCCTCCGGAGGATGAGACGGAGTACCTTCAGGAGTACGCGGCCATGGACCCGAGCCTGGTGCCGCGGGAGAAGGCTCCATATCGGCGTGGGGTTTCGAGACTCCCCGACCTACCTTATCCCTATGCGGACAAGGTACTCGTGCCCGCTGGGTCGAGGTACATGATTTGACCCTAAACCATACATTGTAATTTTTATCACATACTGACCTTGTCCTTTTCATTTTGCAGTGCCTTTCTATATGAGGATGGGATCAAGCCATATCGTGGCTACTCAAGCATCCTTGGAGCCTTGGTTAGAAAGTATTTTCCTGGGATTGTCACTCTCCCAAATGGTTCAAAGGATGTGGCTTGGACTTGGAAGCATTACCACTATGCCGAAGATCCCGAAAAAAAGTACACCACCATCGCGGAGAAGGTTCAGGTTTTGTTCTGGGTAAGTTTGTTTTGCTTGTCATAATTCAATCGCCTTGAGGATGAAATACACTTGAACTCGTGGCTTGTCATAATTCAATCGCCTTTGACCCCCCTTTTTTCCCTATGTGCATACTTGTAGAAGTTCTTCGACATGGACAGGACGCGCAAAAGGGAGTGTTTGATGATTGTTCACGAGCTTGCCAAGAGGAAGGTGCAAGACATGCACTACGAGGCACGCGTGAACTGCGTTCGCAACTGGTTCGGCGATCGCAAGATTTGGATGAACAAGAGCCAAGCCCGGGAGATGCTCTTCGAGCCGTAATGCACGTAGTTGCATTTTTGTTTTATTGATTTCTTGACCTTATTCTATTTTCTATTGTACTAATACGTGTGTCTTGTGGAAGTAGAACCCTCCTCAGTTCGTGGGTAATGACGAGCGGTGCTTCACGGCAATGGTAGCGTGGTGGACACACCCCAATTACCTCCAGAAACACGCCGATGCAAAGAAGCGGCGAGAGGAGATGGGGGGTGGATCACACCGCCAAGGCAGCATCCCCCTCGCCCTTCTTAGGCAAAAAGAGGTGAGAAAATGCTTTATTTGTTCTTGCTTGTAATTTTATTCTTTACTTCGCCCTTTGGAGTCCCCCTTCACTTAACTTCGTGCTCTTTTGTGCAGAAAATAAAGACAGGTCAAGAGCCGTCCGTGTTTGCCGTTTGGAAGAAGACACGCACGTTGGATGAGCCTAGGAACGGGAGCCTATGGATGAACGAGGGAGCCAGGCTCCGGGGTGAGAAGTACCCTGAGAAGTACAAGGAGGTGCATGGAGAAGATTCTAACCTCGAGACCGCCCCTTCGACCCGAGGTCGCCAGTCTTTGGCGGAGAAAGCGTAAGAATGGTCGCCTATGGATCGGTCACGTCCGTCGACCCTAAGACCATCCCATCTATGCGCCAGTCCGCTTGGTAGGACGAGCGACTAGCCTGCTATAGAGACCCGCCATCGCCTTCGTTGTATCTCTCGGCGATTCTGGTATGTTCTTCCTCGGTCATCTATGTTTTACTACATGTTTTGTGTTGCAATGTTCATCTAATCGTGGCGACACGACGGAGGAGATGGTCACGATAGGGCACGCAGAGAGGCGGCCGAGCAGCAATGAGCAGCAGATGGCCCATCGGCGGGGGTTCTTTGGAGCAACATGGGCGATGATGCGGTGGATGACACAAATGCTCATCAATTCTCAACCGTGGACTCTTCCACTCCTCCTTTGCCTTCTCGTGGGTAAGTGATCAAGTGTCTTATTGTCCAATGCTCGCAATTTTCAATCTTGCCTTATTGTCTAATGCTCACAATTTCCAATGCTGCAGATGGACGATGCGATGCCGCCGCCTGGTGGGTCCGCGGCTGGATCGAACAACCAGGCGCCTCCGTCTTTCACCGTCAACAATCCGTCGGTCGTCCGAGGCTGAATCGAGTCCTCGTGTTTGTTTTCTTATACTTGTCAAATTTATCCATGCCATCGCATTTGTAGAAATTTTAGCCATGATATGACACTTGTAGAAATTTTAGCCTTGTCATGATACTTATAGAAAATTTAGAAATTCCATGACACTTGTAGGAAATTTAGCCTTGCCATGATACTTATAGCAAATTTAGCAATTCCATGACACTTGTAGATAATTCTATGCCATTGTCAAAATTTTAGCCATGCTATGACACTTGTAGAAATTTTAGCCTTGCCATGACACTTATAGAAATTCTAGACTTGCCATGGGACTTGTAGATATTCGTGATTTTACTTGTCATATTGATGTAATTTGCCATGAGACTCGTCAAAATCCTATGTTATTGCCATTTCCATCAACTTGCCTAGAAACTTGTACATATTGATGATTTTACTTGTCATATTTATGTGCTTGTCTTGAACTTGTAGGATCTCACGATGGAGCATGAGCTTGTGGAGCACTCGGAGTTGATGATCTTGTAATATTTGTCTAGTTTAGGTCTTATAACTTGCTGGTTATGCACTTGGTAGTATTTGACACTTGTGGCATGACCTTGTGGCAAGAATAAACACTAGCATTGGACAATTGTAATATTTGTGAAATCTCTTGCTTTCGTGGTGATGATGTTTGCTAGTGTTGGTGATGCATTTTGGTATTGGTGATGATTATATTGTTGTTGTTGTTGATGAGTATATTATTGTTGTTGATGAGTATATTATTGTTGTTGATGATCTGTAGATCATATATATATATATTATGTTTTGAATTGCAGGAAATGACTGGAAACAGGATTTTTTTTTGAAAAATGACAGCTCCTTTGCCGTGTGTATAAGTGCCAAATGGTCACTTTGCCGTGTGTATACACACGGCAAAGAAGCCACGTGTGAGCCACCTGTGCGCCTCTGGGCAATGTCACAGGTCCTTTGCCGTGTGCAGTGCGCAGTAGACACACGGCAAAGGAGAGAACGTTGCCGTGTGTCCCCCCACGGGCACACGGCAAAGGAATGAACGTTTCCGTGTGTCCCCCCTAACGAGCACACGGCAAAGAGCACACACACGGCAACAAGAATGCACACGGCAACGATGATCAACACGACAAAGGTTGAGGCACACGGCAAAGACCGGGGACACGGCAAAGAGGAGGCACACGGCGAAGAACGAACACACAGCAAAGAGTCATCACACACGGCAAAGGAGGAACACGGCAAAGATGTGTTGGCTCCGTTAGACGGACGGAACCGTCAAGTACTTTACTTTGCCGTGTCGATGCAGTAAACACACGGCAAAGGCTTTGCCGTGTTCCGGGCGCAAAGACACACGGCAAAGAGCCTTTGCCGTGGCTGCCGTTGCCTTGTGGCTTTTGCCGTGTGCATGCACATGGCAAAGGCTTTGCCGAGTTCCGGGGGGCCTTTGCCGTGTCTTTTTCCCACACGGCAAAGAGCCTGTGTGCCGTAGTGATGGCCTCCTCAGCACAACTACAATTTTTTTACTACCCCTAGTAATATGTTAGCCTTGAGACATGCGGCCCAAAATTTCTATCGAATTAACTCACAGTACACAGACGAAAGTCACGACTCACGGCATGAGATTCTTATCCTCTCATGTACAACGTCACATCGCAACGACGGGCTGCCTAGTGGGCGGCGACGGTGGCCGATGGTCTGGTCGTCAGGCGGCGGCGCAGCCGTCTCATACACACCCAGGCCGAGAAAACAGCCGTGCAAGCTACGAGTGCAAGTGGATGCGCGGAGGCTAGCAGTAGCTGGAGATTCGAGCTCTGACTAAGGGACTAGTGTGGCACCAAGCATCCAACAGCCGAACAACGCTGAAAGTTGTAGGGGTTCGTAGCATGGAAAATAAAATTTTCTATTGCATGAACATACAAAATCCAAGATCTAATCTACGAGACCGGTGCAACGAGTTTATAGAGTACCAACCCTCGAAGATCCAACGCGTTTAACGAGATCGGATTCTCGTAGTTGATATAGTCGTTCACTTGCCGATCTCAAGATCACGAAGACGATCCTTCCGGCTGTCGTGGTATTGCCGACGAGTACGCCATAGAGGGGTCCTCACAGATCGTGTTTAGAGAGGTGGGGGAAGGCGGCAAGTTGACGGGTACGAGGTAACACAGCTTACCCAGGTTCAGATCCCACGACGGTGGAGGAATCCTACTCCTGCTATAAATCACTATAATGGCAATATGCCGAGTTACAGGGATCGGTTCGCTGTGCGCGATATGAGTTTTCTGATATTAGTATTGCCCTAAAGGCTCCTCTAGGTCTGGTTTATATAGTCGCCAGATCCTAAGGTTACAGGGAAAGTCCTAGCGAACAGGTTACAGAGTCCTACACAAGTACTAACTAGTCTAACGTGTCTTGCACTCCAAGGCTCCGGGTATGTCGGTGACTCTATCGTAGACTTCCTTTATCCGACATGGGCTTCCCTTCTGGATCCTTCTAACTGGGCCGCCCAGCAGGCCATGGGTCTTTCTACCAACTATGGGCCATCCGGGTTATCCAGATTAGAGACATGCAATGGTGACATCCATTTAGCATATCCCCAATAGTAGCCCCGGAGAACTCCGAGATCTTGCGCCGTCTTGCCTCTTTAGATTGAATGCTCCGTCTAGGTGAATGTCGGCAAATCATCAAGAAACATCTTGTAGTCCTCCCAAGAACCCTGCAAAATTCCCCGGCTTCGATACAGAAGTCGGAGAATCACTGAGCTTTCCATCGTACTCTTCTCATAGCCGGATAGGATCTGTCCATGCCAGAATCTTCAGATGGGACTATTCGTCTACACGTGTCAGCGAGATGTCGTAGACCATAGCTCTGAGGAGCCTTGTAACTCACACATGCAGAGAACGTAATCATAGCCGTTTTCCCCGTGTGAAGGACCCGAAATGTTGGCGGCCGCACACGTTCACGTTCACGCACGCGCTGTCCACGCATCAACCTTTGGATCAACTTGCACGAATCTTGACACCGAGGGCTGTATATTTTAACTACGGTGGCATTTTATCTTTTCACCTCATTCTCCCTTGCGTCATCGTCTTCCTCTAGCCCAAGCCCCTCTTTGAGCTCATCACGTGCACATAGGAAAACCCTAAATCCTCCCAATCTTGAACCCATCTCCCTCCGCTCCAATAGCAAGCAGCAACAACACACCGTCGATGGTGGCGTCTGGCTAGGCCTTGGTCAAGCCATCTAGCACTATTCATGTCCCATCGGAGGGCGTTGTGGTGCCACGTTTTGTGGTGGTTGAGTCCACTGGCGGCGACCATATCCCAGCGGTCCTAGAGCCGTTGGAGCCATTGGAGGAGGAAGCAGACTCTCACAAGGGAGAGTGGCGAGGCTCGGATATCTACGAGGGAAAAATCAAGGAGATGATCTCCGAGGGATACCTCCCTGTGATGGAGGGCCTGGTCTGGCGGGCGGCGCCGGCCGGCGAGGTCACCCCTTCTCCCCAAGTCAGAGAGAAGGTATACCTTAAGGACCAATTTGTGTGCGGCGAAAGTGCACTTCCTATTCTTTGTGATTTTGATGTTTGATGATAACACATCTGTCGGACTAATGGTGTGCTAAGTGTATCTCAGGTTCTACAAAGGTTGTGTCCTAAATATGATATGCCTACAATTGGCTCTTGCCAAAGTCTTCTGTGCTGACCGTTAGTACCGGAAGTCATATCTGGTACTACCGCTTGGCACCGGTAGTACCGCTCGGGTGTACCGGTCGATGCAAGGGAGGAAGATCCTCCAACCTTGGTATCACCCGTACCGAGGCGGCACTCCCGCCCAACCGCTTTCACCATCCGGTACTACCGCTTGTCAACGGTAGTTACGCTCGGCTGTACCGGGCGAGTCCACAAGGTTTGACGGGTCTCCCCTCCCTTATAGTCCCAACCGGTACCATGAGCCGCCGCATTACTACCTGACCGGTATCGCTTATCCTGCAGATTACCGTACCTTCACATAGCACCTCTTAGCTTGTACCACGGGAGACCGAGGTTGGGGTGCTTGAGTGGGGCATCTCCGGTACCTGGTCCGGTAGTACTGGTCGTTTCCGGTACTACCTCTCGGTGTACCGGTAGTACCGCTGAAGTTAAAGCATAACGGGCAGATCTACACCGAGGGATATAAAAAGACCCATCGCCTACCTTGAGAAGTTGCTCGACTCACTCAAGAACACCACCACCATTTGAGCCACCAAATCGCCAAGATCTCTTCACTCAACCATCCAAAGTCATTGATCTTTGGAGAGTTTAAGGAGGAGGCCTTGATTTATTGCTTCACCAAGAGAGATCTTCATTTCCCCCTCATTCACTTGAGGGCCCCTTGCTCTAGTGTTTCTTTGGAAACCCTAGTTTTAGATTTGGTTCTTACAAGCTTGTCTTTGATTGTTTGATAGCTTGCTTGTATTCAGGAGCCTCCAATTTAGTTGTGGATGTGTGCCCCGAACTTGTTGTAAGGGTGCTGGCTTCCGCCTTGAAGGTCGTCGATATGGTGGAAGAGGTGAATCGAACCCGTTGGGGTGAGGTTCATCGGAGAACAAGGGAGGCCTTTCGTGGCGTAGGTGGTTTGATACCACCCCCTCTCCAAATGTAGAAGTACTTCCCCTCAAAAGGAAGGAACTACGGGAAACAAACCCTTGTGTCTTCGCGTGCTCCACTTTGGTTACTTCTATCCTTTACCGCACTTTACTTTACTTGTTCTAGCATTGTGTTTGTGCTAGTTTGACATATAGGTAAATGTGTCAAACCCTAATTTGAAAAAGAGTAAAATCGTAGCACCTATTCACCCCCCTCTAGGTGCCCATACGATCCTTTCAATTGGTATCATAGCCTCGACTCTTTATTCGGGCTTTACCTCCTAAGAGTAAATGGGCAGCCGAGTAGGAGATGATGATGGTGAGACTATTCACACCGTGACCATGGAGGATCTCAATAACTTTGAAACGAGATTGATCTCCGCCATGAGCAACGAAATGAAACAAGTGCACAAGCTACTTGAGCAACTTATTAAAGATAAGCTTGCCTCATCATCAACTCCTCCTTAAGAGGAAACACCATCATTACCAAAGGGGAATGCCTCGGCATCACCCGCGGTTGTGGTGGTGGGGGATAATCCAGACAACACTAATTCCTCCGCAAAAAGGGATGGTGGGAAGGGAGAGCATCATGAGTCTCAAGGATGGTACTCTCCCGACCCTCCAATACCTCCGCAAAACTTGCTGCATCTACTTTTGCTCAATGGCAATCACTAATGAAATCTCATGTGTGCAGCTCTTGCATTGAGTTATGGAACATCATTGAAGAAGGACTCCGTATTCTGGATCCAACCAACTTGAAAAGAAGAGAAGTTGTCAATAGCCAACTCAATGCCACCGTTTTGCACATGATTCAACAAGGATTGGGTACAAAAGATTACCCTCACATTGAACACCTCAACACCGTCAAGGAAGCTTGGGATGCTCTCACTGAGCTATATATTGGGAATGAGAGTATGAGAAGAAGCCGTTATGATGCATTAAGCAATGAAGCCGAAGGTTTCTATATGAAGGATGGTGAACATCATGAAGACATGTATCGAAGACTCAAGTCAACTGCCACCGCCTTTAGGAATGTTGGTGCCTCACATGTGGACGATGCTTGGGTAAAAAGGAAATATGTGAGTGCACTCATGCCCTTTGAGTCCACTGACTTGAAGAGTCTACAAGGAAGACATAACTATCATCTCATGACCTCCAACAAAGTTATGCAAGAGATGGCCACATTTAAGGTTGCTGTGAAGAATGCCAAAGATTCCCGTGCTTGTGCCCTTGGAATGAGCAGTGGTGTAAACCTTGCCCTAAAGGCCAAAGTTGTGGATGTGGATGAGGATGAAAGTGATGAAGGATTATCTATGAGCCCTCCCAATGAAATTAAGATTGCTCATAGTGAGTGCATGGCCTTCTATGCAAGAAAATTCTGGAAGAACCCCAACAAGGCCACGAGGGAGATGCTACAAAGAAGAAATGCTAATGGGAAAAGAGGCAATGACCCTAAATTCAGAACTTGCTTCAATTGTGGCGACCGATATCACTTTCTTGCCAGTTGTCCCTATGAGAGAAGAGAAGATCATGGCGGTGCACTCATGCCAAATAATAAATCCAAGGCTCCCTTCAAGAAACCTTTCATCAAGAAGAATCTCACCAACAAGAAGTCAAGTGAAATTGTCTTGATTACACATGAAGAATACTCCTCCGACGAGGAAGATGATGAAGAGGAAACGTTAAGTGGTGTGGCTGCACTTGTCACTACTTCTACTCCCACTTTCTCTCTCTCTTCGACTCCCCTAATGAGAACATATCCAACAAGGACGTCACTTGCCTTATGTCAAGAGGAACATAGGTATTATCATCTCCCCATCTCACCTCTTTGATTGGTGATGAACTTTATTATGAGATGTCTCTTGAAGTAAAAAGGGAATTAATTGCTTTCGATGGGTTTGTGAATAACTTACAAGGGGAGGCCAAGATACATTTTGGGAACATATTAGATCAAATTTCCCACACAAGAGCTTCTTGATGAAAGATGTAAACTTGGGAGAGAACACTTGATTGAGGTAGAAGCTCTAAATAATTCTCTAGAAGAAGAACAAGAGACTATGATGTCTCTTGAACTACAACTTTAAGGGCTTGATGGGGCTAATGACATAATTGTTAATAGACTCATCAAGTAACACGACCATGCTATTGCTAAATATAAAAAGGCTAAAAAGGACAAGATTGAGTTTGGTGTTGTTCATGAAAAATTTGCCGAGGACTTTAGGATGCTTGACAAGGCTCACAAGGCATTGGAGAGTGAACTCTTGTTACTCACAAAGTCTCGTGAAAATCTTCAAACTCAATTGACCAATATTCCTTCACCTAGTACTTTCATTCCTTCTATTAGTACAAATATTATTGAAGAAAATTCTAGGTTGAAGGGGGAGCTAGCTAAGGCCACCTTTCCAAAAGGAAACAATTCCATTGATGACCACTTGAGTAAGCAAAGGCCAAATGGTGAGAAAGGGGGCATTGGCTTTGTCTCCAAAGCTAAGAAAAAAAAACAACAACAAGAAGAAGGCCAAGCCCGCACAAGAAAAATACAAGGCCATTGTGAGTAGTAAGACCACAAGTGGCAAAACTATGTCTCATAATGATTTTGCGGGAAGTGCTAACCCTCACTATGTTTTAATGCGTGATTATTATGGTGATGTGTATGCACAATATGTTGGCCCATTTGATGGTTATATTGCTTGGTCTATTTGGGTCCCCAAGACCCTTGTTGCTAACAAAAGAGGACCCATTGAAAAATGGGTACCTAAAAACTAGCTTGATCTTTTGTAGACCTATGCTTCCGGAGGGTCAAAGTGGGTGCTTGATAGTGGTTGCACAAGTCATATGACCGGAAGCTCTTCTATTGTCAAGGAATTAAGACCAAATGATGATCAAATATCCGTGAAATATGCCGACAAGTCAAAATCTAAGGTAATGGGTCTTGGCAAGGTTGTGGTTGCCCACGATATTACACCCGTGGACGTCATGCTTGTTGAGACCCTCGGTTATAATTTACTTTCAGTCCGAGATCTTGGAAAGATGGGTTTTGTCATCTTTATTGATAATGATATTGTGGTCCTCATGTGGATAAAGTCTCTCAAGGTCGCTTTCGTTGGGTACGTCAAAAATGACTTGTATGTGGTGGACTTTTCAAGGCAAACCACTACAAGTGCGATGTGCTTATTAGGAAAGGACGATGTGGGTTGGTTATGGCATCGTCTTCTAGCCCATGTCAATATGAGAACTTTGCAAAGTCTCCACAAGGATGGCCATATTGTTGGACTAAAAGAAAATGTTTCCTTTGCCAAAGATCGTGTTTGGATGGCTTGTGTTGAAGGAAAGATGCATGATTCTCCCCACAAGCCAAATAACTACGTCAAGTCCAAGAGGATCTTGGAGCTCCTTCATGTGGATATCTTTGGTCCTCCATCTCATACAAGTCTTGGTGGGAAGGAATATTGTTTGGTGATTGTTGATGGCTATTCAAGATACTCATGGGTATATTTATTCAAGTTGAAAAGTGAGATCCAAGAGAACTTCATCGACTTCATCAACATGGTTCAATGTCAATACAATGTCCCAGTGTTGATTATAAGAAGTGACAACAACATCGAGTTCAAGAACTACACCTTGAATGGATTTCTTAGTGATGAGGGGATAAAACACCAATAGTCCGCTGCTTATACCCCTCAACAAAATGGTGTAGCCGAGAGGAAGAACCGGACACTTATTGATATGGCAAGGACCATGTTGGCGGAGTTCAAATCTCCATATAATTTTTGGGCCGAAGCAATCTCCACCTTATGCCATGCATCAAACTGGCTCTACCTCCACAAGAAATTGATCAAGACTCCATATGAAATACTTACCGGTAACAAGCCCAATGTATCTTACTTCTGGGTGTTCGGTTGTAAGTGTTTCTATCTCAAAAAGGGTGCTCGTTTGTCCAAATTCGATTCCAAAGCATTAGAGGGTATTTTTGTTGGCTATGGTCTCGAGTCCCACACTTATAAAATCTATGATAAGCTTTCCGGAGCTGTCATAGAATGTTGTAGTGTGGTTTTGGAAGAATATGATAGTCCCCAATGGGGGCGTGTTGATGCTTGTGATGTAGATGATGAAATGCCTCATGATTCCATAGGAATAATGGGTGTGGGATTTATCCGCCCCATCGAGGAACCCCTTATGGCGGATCGAGAAGAAATATGCTCTACTCAAGTGGAGCCCTCATCTTCACAGCAACAACAAGCTCCCTCTATCGAGGAGGAAAATGACCCAAGCCAAAGACAAGCTATGGACGATCAACATGTTGATCAAGGTGATACCTCTAGTGAGGAGGAGCTTGAGTCACCATTATCCAGAATGTAAAGTGCTACTTGGTCTATTACACAAGGAAGATCTATACAATCTGTCGTGAGATAAGCTCAACTCCAGTCTAGTAGTGTGCATGATCAAGAACAAGGTCAGTCCATGCCTCTTAATGAATATAATGATCCCAATGATGATCAAGGTCAAGTTGATGTTCAAGATGAGGATCAAAATGATGAAGGGATCCCCTAAGAAACAACAAGGAGATCGAAATTCGTCGCAAAGCTAGAATGGATAGAATGTTGGAATTAAGAGATCACTCTATAGAGAATGTGGTTGGAGATGTAAGGAGATGAATGTCCACAAGAGCAATATTGAAGAGATTTAGTGAACACCAAGAACACATCTCCATGATAGAACCAAAGAAAGTATGGGAAGCTCTTGAAGATTCGGATTGGTTGGAAGAAATGCACAACGAGCTCAACAACTTTGAGAGAAACAAAGTATGGAAGTTAGTTGAGAATCCAAAGGATTTTCGCAATGTCATAGGCACCAAGTGGATATTCAAGAACAAGCAAGATGAGCATGGAATTGTTGTGATGAACAAGGCAATATTGGTTGCACAAGGGTTCTCTCAAATTGAAGGCATTGATTATGGAGAGACATATGCACCCGTGGCTCGCCTTGAGTCCATCTGTATCCTTCTTGCTTATGCGGCGCATCATAACTTTAAGTTGTAACAAATGGATATAAAAAGTGCATTTCTTAATGGTCCATTGAATGAGTTTGTATATGTAAAGCAACCCCCGGGGTTTGAGGATCCCAACTTCCCAAACCATGTCTACAAACTTGATAAGGCACTCTATGGACTCAAAAAAGCCCCACACACGTGGTATGAGCACCTTAGAGAGTTGTTGTTTGACCGTGGGTTTGAGGTTGGGAAAATCGATCCCACTCTTTTTACTAAGAAGGTCAATGGGGAGCTTTTTGTAGTCCAAATATATGTTGATGATATTATCTTTGGCTCATCCAACAAAGATTTTAATGATGAATTCTCAAAGCTTATGACTAGTAGGTTACAGATGTCTATGATGGGGGAATTAAGGGTATTTCTTGGTTTTGAGATCAAGCAAGTAAGAAGAGGAACATTCTTCAACCAAGACAAGTATACTCAAGATATGCTCAAAAGGTTTAACATGAAATATTTAAATGGTGCTCCTTCCCCCATGGCAACAAAGACTCATCTTGGTGTGTTGGTCTTCTAAGAAGCAAAATTGTATATCTCTCTCCACCGCCGAAGCCGAGTATGTGGCAGATGCTAGTGCTTGTACTCAATAATGGACGAGGCAAACTTTAAAGGAATACGGTTTCCATTGTGACAAAGTGCCTCTTCTATGTGACAATGAAAGTGCCATCAAGATTGCCTATAACCCGATGGATCATACAAGGACAAAGCACATTGAGATTCATCATCATTTCATTAGATACCATGTTGCTCGAGGTGATATTGATCTATATTATGTGTTAACCAAAGACCAACTTGCCGACATCTTCACGAAGCCACTTGACGAAGCAAGGTTTTGTTATTTGAGGAATGAACTAAATATCATAGATTCAAGGAGCTTGACTTTATCACCTTGCATACTCACCTATGTCTTGACTCTTATTTGGTTTAGGTGTAGGCATGGAGATAGGGGGAGTGCGGTCCTAATACATTGGATCATCCCTCCCCCATAATGGCAACATTAATAAAGATCATTTCTATTAATATCATTTTGTGATATGTGAGCTTAAATGATGAGTTTCGGTAATGGACCCAAGATATATCTTCGTGGTGCCAAGCCGAGCATACTCAAACATGGTGGCCTAGGCCACCACCCTCTCACAATTGAGAGGTTAGCGCTTACTCGTGTTTGTAATTTGTTGATTTGCTTATATCTTAGAAACATGCACTCTCTTTTGGTTCTTGCTATTTTTTCCTATTTTAGAGTGCATGTGCTCTTCACAGTTTGATTATCGCAACCTAAGCCATTCTACCTCCCTGAAAAACCCCCATCTAATCCGCACAAGAGCCCCTCCTTTGTCCCTGGCTATGGATCTGGCAAAACCGGTACTACCGGACAAGATGGTACTCTTTGGATGGGTCAGTGTCGAAGCTAAAATTGCCCCAAGAGCGGTACTACCGGTACTAAACCCCGGTACTACCAGTCATTTGACCGGTACTACTGGTCGGCGTTTTCTGGTATAGGTTGGGTCGGGAGGAGAGGCACCCTTCAGTACCTCATTCCCCCCCGCTCCCCACATATACGCCGCTACCACCACCGAAAACCTTGACGCCACCGGAGCCCCGCCGCGTCCTCCTCTCGCCGGATCCTCACCGGATTCGGACTCCTTGTAGGCTCTCGATCCTTCTCCACCACCATGGACTCCGGTACAACCGCCCCTTCCTTCTCCTTATTGTTTTTCTCCATTGGGTCTAAGGTTCCTTAGATTCTTGGACAAAATCAATTGCTTTGGGGTTGTACTGCCAAACACTACTCCTAGCCCGAAGGAATCACTGTTTTAGGGAGGTTTGATGTCAATTTGTGGTTAAGCACTACTGTTTCTGCGCGTGTGTCTGCCCGACTGGTAGTACCGGATAATTTTTTTGGTACCACCGCTTCCAGTTTCCGGTAGTACCGGACCCAACTGACAACAAATCTCTCTCAAAGCTAGGACTTCTTTGTGGACCTTTTTTTGGGTTCTTGTGCCCTTATCCCCCTGCTGTTCTCCCTCTTGCTATCACATGTGTAGGTGGTTCCGGGGGCGCTCGTAAACTCTCCAAGGCTAGGCACGAGATTGTGGACGAAGAGTCGGAGTCCAAAGAAAAAGTCTTGCCCCAGCCCAGCAGTAGCATGAAGGTTCAGGCCTATCGAGGTCGTCGTGGGGGGGGGGGGGTCACCAAGCGGTCTGCTAGTCGCAGCAGTGCTCCCCCTCCTCCTTCTACGAGGCATTCCAAGAGCCACAGCTCAGGGCTATCAGGGCCAAGGTCACTATATGACATTACTGATGCTGAGTTTCACTCCCTGCGGGCTGAGAATCCCTATGCTCGCAACCGTGACCTGGACAGGGAAGAGAGTTTGTTCTACAACGACTTGCAAGAGCAAGTGTACAATGAAGTCATTATGAACAATGTGTAGTTGGTTGTGCCGCAGCAGTGGGTTGACATGAACCACGTGAACAAGCATCTTGACTACTTTGGTGAAGCTAAAGAAATCTGCTCTCATATTGGATTGCTTCCCATTATGGAATTCTGCCAATATTATGATCCTATTCTCATTGTTTAGTTTTATGCCACTGCTCACTTTGCAACAAACTGAGCTAGGAAAATCACTTGGATGACTCAAGGTGTAGTTAAGGAAGCCACCTTGGCTGAATTTGCGGAGCTGCTGGGATATGAAGATCGCGACCATGGCACTCCTTCTGGATTTCGCTGCCACATGCGTGAGCATCCCTCAAAGAAGGAGGTTCTTGCCCCTCTCTATATCCAGGGCCGCGGTGTTGCTGGAAAGATCAAGGATCTCCTCACCACTTCTGACATCCTCTACCGCATCTTCCTTGAGACCGTTGCTCCTCGTGCAGGCAACAAAGATGAGATTCATGGCTATACAGTCGATCTGTTGTTAAACACCTTCCTCAACCGTGATTCTAGCACCACTCTTGATGTGAAGAATTTTATTTGGAATGAGATGGTCGCTGCCGCTCACTCCAGGAGGGTTCCCCCATTTGCTCTCTACATCATGTCTCTCATTGTCTCCAAGTACCCTCCCATTGTGAGGAGCCTCTCCTCTCATTGTCTTGTTGTGCATAGGCCCAAGGCCTTTAAGATCAAGACATGTGCTAAGCCTCGCAATGTAGAGGTTGTTGAGGTGGATGAAGATGGGAATGTGCTTGAAGCGAATTCTGGAGATGAGGTGGATGAAGACAGTGGCCGGGATGCGTATTATGTTGTCTCCCGTGGCAAGCATGCCCAGCCCTCTTGGGCCAAAAGGATGGAAGCCAAACTCAAAAAGGTTTTTTGCCTCTAGGTTTACAACCAAAAGCACATGTATGAGTCTCATGTGTATGCCAAGAAAGCATGTGCTCGTCAGAAAGAGATGATGGAAGCCCAAGGAATGACCATCTCCAAAGGGTCCGAGAACAACATTACCCACGAAGACCAATGGATCTCCAAGCATAGCGTCTGGGATGATGATGTCACCTCTTCGTTTCGTGCTCCACCGACCCATGGGGATGAATATGATGATGATGATGAGTGACTTTCGGGATGCTAGTCTTTATCTTGTACCTTTTTGGTGTCTTGATGCCAAAGGGGGAGAAGGTGCACCTTAGGCATGCGGGTTTTGCATGGGAAAGTCACAAGCTCATTCTTGCTTTGATCTTTTAATTGCTTGTGAACTTTATTTGCCTCATATTATGTGTTAACTCTATGTTCTAACTATTTGGGAACTACTTGTGCTATGCATGTTGAGACTATGTGGGTATCTTATGGATCCATCATTTGTGTGCTGGTTATTCTCATATGGATCCATCTTATGTGATGATATGCTTTATCCATTGTCAATACTTCTCTCATCACACTTTATTGTGCAAAGGTATGAGTTCCCAGTGTTGTTATTATTATAAGTGCACTCTTGGTGGGTTTGTAAAATAGAGGGGGAGTATTGATCCTACTCATCTAGGAGGAGACCCGTCTCTATTTTCCAAAACCATGCTTGTCATCATAATATTATCATGCAAAGGTGTGTTGTCATCAAACACCAAAAAGGGGGAGATTGAAAGTGCACTTCCTATTCTTTGTGATTTTGATGTTTGATGATAACACATCTGTCAGACTAATGGTGTGATAAGTGTATCTCAGGTTCTATGAAGGCTGTGGCCTAAATATGATATGCCTACAATTGACTCTTGCCAAAGTCTCCTGTGATGACCGGTATGACTTCCAGTACTACCGCTTGGCACCGGTAGTACCTCTCGGGTGTACCGGTCGAGTCTGCAAGGGGAGGAAAGCTCCCTCCAACCTTCGGTATCACCCGGTACCACGGGGCGACACTACCGCTCCAACTGGTAGTACCACTTTCACCATCTAGTACTACCGCTAGTAAACGGTAGTTCTGCTCGGCTGTACCGGGTGAGTCCACAAGGTTTGACGGGTCTCCCCTCCCTTCTAGTCCCAACCGGTACCATGAGACGGTACTACCGCCCGGACTGGTGTAGGGTTCGCAACATAGAAAACAAAAAATTTCCTACGATGGGAACTACGAACCAAGATCTATCTACTAGATACAAACAACGGGCGGATGTATATCCGTAGAGAACATACCCTTGAAGACCGACAAAGCTTAACGAGTTCAACTCGTGGTTGATGTAGACGATCTCTTGCCGATCTCAAGATCGAGAGGAAGTCCTAGCGCCGCAAATCAGCAGCGCATCCGTGCTCGCACACACGTTCGAGGCACCGAGCAACCTCCGCCTCCTCTCTCCAACGATGCAGCGGAAACACAACTCTTTCTTGCCGAATAGCCACCGGGAACATGTATCTCGCTAGTCCGAGACCATGGGGGATAAATTCTAGAGCGGGAGAGAGATCCTTCACGAGGAGGTGTGAGAGACAAGTGAGGAGGGGGGATCCTTTTGTAGGAGGAGGGGGGGGGCACCCAAGGGGGTGTCCGCCGTCCATGGGGGCTGCCCCCTCCCCTCCTTCATTCATGTGGGTGGACACTCCACTCACAAAATGCCCTTTAAATTTCCTCCACTCAAAAGTCCACTCAAATTCCCATTAAATTTCCACCAAATTTAATGCAAACTCTCATTAAATAAAACTCTTTTATTTTATTCAGAATTTTGTCAATTACTTTAATGACAAACATTCAAAAATAACCCCTTGCTAGAATTCCATTTCACATGCATAACCACTTTATGCAATTTCACCCGAAAACCTGTTTCGGTATCTAGTGAAATAAATTCATGTGCTTGTTTATTCTTTCGGCATGAAACTTTTGCTCCAGTTGGATGTCGGTGTCTCTTAAGTGTGTCACCCTACGGTTCGTGAATAATGCGGACATGATCGAGACCCTTCTCGGATCAATAATCAGAAGCGGGATCTGGAGACCCATACTGACTCCCACACATTCAACGATGACTTTCTTGTGATCGTCGGAACCTTTTACGCTAGTATCTTAATCCCTTTGTTTCACGATATATTACATGTCCGAGATTCGATCATCGGTATCTCCATACCTAGTTTGATCTCGTTACCGACATGCACTCTTTTCTCGTTCCCGTGATATAACATTCTAGTGATCAAATCACTTGCTTGCAAGCTAATCAATGTGATATCACCGAGAGTATATCTATTCGTCATCGGGATGAACAAATTCCACTCTCGATCCATGAGCCTCAACATAACACTTTATTAGTTCTGAATCCATCTTTATAATCACCCTGTTACGGTGTGACGTTTGATGTTATCAAGAAACTCTTCCGGTGTTAGTGATTGACATGATCTCATGGTCTAAGGATTAGGATCACTTCGTAAGTTGTTATAGCAATATAAACTCAATGACTTTGATCGTAATGCTATACTTCGGATGAATGTTCATCACATCATTACACTAATGTTGTGATCCCGTTATTAACAACATCCAATGTCCATGATCGTGAAACCTTGATCATCTTGTTAATCAACGAGCTAGTTTATGAGAGAGGCATAACTAGGAACTTTCTGTTTGTTTATTAAACACACATGTATTAACGTTTCCGTATTAATACAATTATATCATGCAAAATAAACATCTATCATATATTTGGAATACACATAATAAACACTTTATTATTGCCTCTCGTGGCATATTCCTTCAGTCTCCCACTTGCACTAGAGACAATAATCTAGTTACATAGTGATAAATCTAACACCCATTGAGTTCTGGTGTTGATCATGTTTTGCTCTAGGGAGAGTTTTAGTCAACGGATCTGCTACATTGAGATCTGTATGTACTTTACAAATCTTTATATCTCCATCCTTGACATGCTCGCGGATGGAGTGAAACCGGCGCTTAATATGCTTGGAATGCTTGTGAGACCTTGGCTCTTTGGCATTGGCAATGGCACCATTGTTGTCACAATAGATCACCATTGGGTCCAACGCGTTTGCCACCACTCCTAGTTCGGATATGAACTCCTTCATCCAAACTGCTTCCTGAGCCGCTTCTGAAGCAGCAACATATTCGACCTCCGTTGTTGATCCCGCTACCACAGGTTGTTTGGAGCTCCTCCAACTAACCGCTCCGCCATTCATGAGAAATACGTATCCGGATTGAGACTTAGAGTCATCCGGATCGGTGACAAAGCTAGCGTCATAACACTTAGCGACGAGCTCTTCTTCACCTCTATATACAAGAAACATATCCTTAGTTCTTCGTAAGTACTTAAGGATATTCTTGACCGCTATCCAGATGTTCGAACCTCGGATCCGATTGGTACCTACTAGTCAAACTAATAGCATGTGCCACATCCGTCTTGTACATAGCATGTCTTACATTATAGAGCCTATGGTTGAAGCATAGGGACTTTGTCCATTATCTCTCTTTCTTCCTGGCCGGACTTTGAGTCTTACTCAAAGTCTTGACTTGCAACATAGGTAAGAACCCTTCTTACTTCCGTCCATTTTAAACTTCTTTAAAATCTTATCAAGGTATGTACTTTATGATAGCCCTATTAGGCTCCTAGATCTATCTCTATAGATCTTTATGCCTAATATGTATGACGCTCACCTAGGTCCTTCATTTAAAATTTGCTATTTAGATAACTTTTAACACTGTTAAAGATCTATATCATTTCCGATCAATAATATGTCATCCACATATAATATCAGAAATGCCACATTGCTCCCACTCACTTTCTTGTAAATACAAGCTTCTCCATAAGTTTGGACAAATCCAAACTCTTTGATCACCTCATCAAAGCGGAGATTCCAACTTCGTGATGCTTGCTTCAATCCATAGATGGATCGCTGAAGCTTGCACACCTTGTTAGCATCCTTAGGATCGACAAAACCCTTTGGTTGTATCATATACAACTCTTCCTCAATATTACCATTGAGAAAGGCGGTTTTTACATCCATCTTCCATATCTCATAATCGAAATATGCAGCAATTGCTAACATAATCCTAACTGACTTTAGCATCACTACGGGAGAGAATGTCTCATCGTAGTCAATTCCTTGAATTTGTCGAAACCCCTTTGCGACAAGTCGAGCTTTATAGACGGTCACATTACCATCAGCATCAGTTTTCCTTTTGAAAATCCATTTGTTCTCCACGGCCTTTCGGTCGTGAGGTAATTCCACCAAGTTCCAAACTTGATTTTCATACATGGATTCCATCTCGGATTTCATGGCTTCTAACCATTTGTTGGAATCCGGGCTCATCATCGCTTCTTCATACATCGCAGGGTCATCATTTTCATCAACCATGAAATTCATGACAGGATTTCCATACAGCTCGGGAGCTGCACGCGTCCTGTTTGACCTGCGAGGTTCGGTAGTACTCTCTTTCGGAGTTTCATGATCATTATCATTAGTTCCCTCTTCAACAGGTTGAGCCAACTCCGGAACAACTTCCGTATTGCGCTACTCGCCATACTTTGAAGAGAAGGTTCAATAACCTCTTCGAGTTCTACCTTCCGACTACTCACACCTTTCGCGAGAAACTCTTTCTCTAGAAAGGATCCATTCTTGGCAACAAAAACCTTGCCCTCAGATCTGTGATAGAAGAAATACCCAATAGTTTCCTTAGGGTATCCTATGAAGACGCATTTTTCCGCTTTGGGTTCGAGTTTATCCGGTTGAAGTTTCTTCTCGCATCCCCAAACTTTAAGAAATGACAACTTAGGTTTGTTTCCAAACCATAATTCATACGGTATCTTTTCAACGGATTTAGATGGTGCCCGATTTAAAGTGAATGCAGCAGTTTCTAGTGCATAACCCCAAAATGACAACGGAAAGTCCGTCAGGGACATCATAGATCGAACCATATCTAATAAAGTACGATTACGACGTTCCGACACACCATTTCGCTGTGGTGTTCCGGCAGGTGTGAGTTGTGAAACAATTCCACACTATTTCATGTGAGTGCTAAACTCGTAACTTAGATACTCACCTCCACGGTCGGACCGTAGAAATTTGATCTTTCTATTACAATGATTTTCCACTTCATTCTGAAATTCCTTGAACTTTTCAAAGGTTTCAGACTTGTGTTTCATCAAGTAGATATAACCGTATCTACTCAAATCATCCGTGAAAGTAACAAAATAACGATATCCACCTCGCGCCGACACACTCATTGGACCACATACATCAATAAATCTGTCGCTCGTTCCATTGAACCGGAAAACGGCATTCTAGTCATCTTGCCCATAAGGCATGGCTCACATGTATCAAATGATTCAAAATCAAGTGATTCCAAAAGTCCATCCGAATGGAGCTTCTTCATGCGTTTAACGCCAATATGACCTAGACGGCAGTGCCACATATATGCGGATATATCATCATTTAATTTAATCCTTTTAGCATCAACATTATGAATATGTGTAACATTATCATCGAGATCTAATAGAAATAAACCATTCATCATCGGTGCATGACCATAAAGATTTCATTCATATAAATGGAACAACCATTGTTCTCGGATTTAAATGAATAACCACTTCGCATCAAACACGATCCAGATACAATGTTCATGCTCAGTGCAGGCACCAGATAACATTTATTCAAGTTTATAACTAATCCCGACGGCAAGTGGAGAGGCAGCGTTCCGACGGCGATCACATCAACGCTTGATCCATTGCCGACACGCATCTTGACCTCACCCCTTGCTAGCGGTCGCTTGTTCCGCAGCCCCTGATTCGAGTTACAAATATTAGCAACGGACCCGGTATCAAATACCCAGGTGCTACTGCGAGAACTAGTCAAGTACACATCAATAACATGTATATCATATATACCTTTGTTTGCCTTGCTGGCCTTCTTGTCTGCCAGATACTTGGGGCAGTTGCGCTTCCAGTGGCCAGTCCCCTTACAATAGTAGCACTCGGAATCAGACTTAGGTCCAACTCGGGGTTTCTTTTCAGGCGCGGAAACAGGCTTGCCTCCCTTACTTCCCTTCTGTTTTCCCTTCTTGTCTTTCTTGAAACCAGTGTTCCTATTGATCATCAACACTTGATGTTCCTTTCTAATCTCCACTTCTGCAGTTTTAAGCATTGACAGAAGCTCGGGGAGAGACTTCTTCATGCCTTGCATGTTATAGTTCACCACGAAGCTCTTATAGCTAGGTGAGAGACTGCAGAACACGATGGATGCCTAAGTCAATGGGAATCGATATTCCCAAGGACACAAGCTTATCGGCGTAACCCGACATCTTGAGTACATGCTCACTAACGGAGCTGTGCTCTTCCATCATGCAGCTAAAGAACTTTTCTGAAGCGTTGTAGCTCTCTACAACAGCATGTGTGTCGAAAATCATTTTCAACTCACCCATTGTGTCAAAAGCATTGCCATTTTCGAAACGCTTTCGAAGTTCTAGCTCTAGCCCATACAATATGCCGCAATGAACTAAGTTGTGGTCCTCCTGACGAGTCTGATAGACATTCTTCTCCTCGTCAGGGGCATCATCAAAAGGTGGGGGCCTACGCGCTTCTAGCACATATTGCTTTTGCGTGAGAGAGGAGAATCCTCAAATTCATGGCCCATTCGGTAAAGTTGCTACCGTTCGTTGCTAGTTTCTCTTTCTCCATGAACACATTGAAATTAAAAGCAGGTGGTGCCATCTACAACAGAATTTGTAAAGTTTAGACTAAGTGTATGATAGATTGAGTTCAACTAATCCATATTATGAATGAACTCCCACTCAAAAACGACATCCCTCGTGCCTTTTTGGTGATTACATGAACCAAATCCACTATACCAAGTCCGATCAACACGTGAGTCGGTATAGCTTCAAAGCGAGCATCAAATGGGCATCATATCAACTATATGACTCATGCTTGACCTTTCGGTCCGTGTTAGAGGCCATGTCATACATGCTAGGCTCGCCAAGTTAGAACCTTAGTATTCGTGTGTATCGCTTTTACACCGAAATATGGTTGTGGATCCAAGAACACCCGATCATCACGTGATGTCTTGGAGCGGCATTTAAACATAATCGGTGCATACTAAAGGAAGAACACATTCTTATCTTGATATTTAAATGAGGGATCATCTTATTATGCTAACAAAGCGCTAAACAAGCAAAATAAGATGCTATCAAACATCATATGTTTATTAGTGAAATGATATGGTTCATGCAGATGATCTCTATCATGTGCACCGTGGTATGATCACTATCATACCTATATGTGTAAATCCAAGGTCTATGGAGTTTACACGCTATGTGTGTTGTAAGAGTATCATCTCATACTTCTACTTACAACACTACCATATCATGACACTAGCCCAGCAACAATCTAAACTAGACGCCTCTAATTTATCCATTGCAAGTTTTACGTGGCTTAGGGCTTTCGAGATAGAACCTTTCTTACCTACGAACATGAACCACAACGAGGATAATCAAATTGTTGACAACTCGCTTGCAAAATAGATATTGACTATAGTAGGAGAGACACCCGCTAGCCACTTATGCAAACTAGTTGCATGTCAAGCGTGGAACAAGTCTCATGTGCGAGGACATGTAAAGTTTGTCCGGGCGCTTCATCCCACTATGCCACCAATATCCAAAATTACAACAAAGGAGCAACAACATGATCATCGCCCATACTCATATGTGTACTACCCGTGTAAAGTATCTACGCATAGATCCGGCTCGATACCACTATAGGATTCGCAAAGATAGAAAACAAAAATTTCCTATGGGAACTACGTGCCAAGATCTATCTACTAGATACAAACAACGGGCGGATGTAGATCCGTAGAGAACATACCCTTGAATACCGACAAAGCTTAACGAGTTCAACTCGTGGTTGATGTAGACGATCTCTTGCCGATCTCAAGATCGAGAGGAAGTCCTAGCGCCGCAAATCAGCAGCGCATCCGTGCTCGCACACACGTTCGAGGCACCGAGCAACCTCCGCCTCCTCGCTCCAGCGATGCAGCGGAAGCACAACTCTTTCTTGCCGAATAGCCACCGGGAACATGTATCTCGCTAGTCCGAGACCATGGGGGATAAATTCTAGAGGGGGAGAGAGATCCTTCACGAGGAGGTGTGAGAGACAAGTGAGGAGGGGGGCTCCTTTTATAGGAGGAGGGGGGCACCCAAGGGGGTGGCCGCCGGCCATGGGGGCTGCCCCCTCCCCTCCTTCATTCATGTGGGTGGACACTCCACTCACAAAATGCCCTTTAAATTTCCTCCACTCAAAAGTCCACTCAAATTCCCATTAAATTTCCACCAAATTTAATGCAAACTCTCATTAAATAAAACTCTTTTATTTTATTCAGAATTTTGTCAATTACTTTAATGACAAACATTCACAAATAACCCCTTGCTAGAATTCCATTTCACATGCATAACCACTTTATGCAATTTCACCCGAAAACCTGTTTCGGTATCTAGTGAAATAAATTCCTGCGCTTGTTTATTCTTTCGGCATGAAACTTTTTCTCTAGTTGGATGTCGGTGTCTCTTAAGTGTGTCACCCTACGGTTCATGAATAATGCGGACATGATCGATACCCTTCTCGGATCAATAATCAGAAGCGGGATCTGGAGACCAATACTGACTCCCACACATTCAACGATGACTTTCTTGTGATCGTCGAAACCTTTTACGCTAGTATCTTAATCCCTTTGTTTCACGATATATTACATGTCCGAGATTCGATCATCGGTATCTCCATACCTAGTTTGATCTCGTTACCGACATGCACTCTTTTCTCGTTCCCGTGATATAACATTCTAGTGATCAAATCACTTGCTTGCAAGCTAATCAATGTGATATCACCGAGAGGGCCCAGAGTATATCTATCCGTCATCGGGATGAACAAATTCCACTCTCGATCCATGAGCCTCAACATAACACTTTATTAGTTCTGAATCCATCTTTATAATCACCGGTGTGACGTTTGATGTTATCAAGAAACTCTTCCGGTGTTAGTGATTGACATGATCTCATGGTCTAAGGATTAGGATCACTTCGTAAGTTATTATAGCAATATAAACTCAATGACTTTGATCGTAATGCTATACTTCGGATGAATGTTCATCACATCATTACACTAATGTTGTGATCCCATTATTAACAAAATCCAATGTCCATGATCAGGAAACCTTGATCATCTTGTTAATCAACGAACTAGTTTATGAGAGAGGCATAACTAGGAACTTTCTGTTTGTTTATTAAACACACATGTATTAACGTTTCCGTATTAATACAATTATAGCATGCAAAATAAACATCTATCATATATTTGGAATACACATAATAAACACTTTATTATTGCCTCTCAGGGCATATTCCCTTCAACCGGTAGTACCGCTTCACATGTCTGATACTACCGCTTTGTGGTAGCACCACTTAGCTTGTACCATGGGAGACTGAGTCTAGGGTGCTCGAGTGGGGCATCTCCGATACCTGGTCCGGTACCTGAACTTTGAAGGTGTCCTATGCATCTATTTGCTACTGTATGAGGGACAAGCTGATTGCCACTATGTTATGTTTTCTGTATGTGAAACAAAAAAATGTTTTTCAATGCATGTTATTCATGATCTTCGTTTGTAGCTTGTCATGTTGCATGCATAGTTACTATGTCCTATTGTTAGAACTCCATCTTTCATGCACATGTTTAGAGTTATTTGATCCCAGCTTTCAATGCTTGCAAATGGTTGGATCTTTATTGTGAGGGTGCATGTCACCTCAAAAATTATTCTTTTTATCACTTACCTACTCGAGGACGAGCAGGAGTTAAGCTTGGGGATGTTGATACGTTGGAAACGTATCTATAATTTTTGATGTTCCATGCTTGTTTAGTATCTACATTGTTTTACTTGTCCACACTTTGAGGAGCTTTTTACATGTTTTCTGGTACTAACCTACTAATAAGTTGCAACAGTGCCAGATGCCTGTTTTCTGCTGTTTTTGGTTTCAGAAAAGTTAGTAAAGAAATATTCTCGGAATTGGACGGGACAAACATCAAAGTCAATTACTTTCCGTGGGGAACAAGAAGTCCAGAGGGGAGACGAGGAAGCGGGCCAGGGCAACCAAACCCCCCAGACGTGGGTGGGCCCTGCCCCGCGCCTGGGTTGGGTTTGGCCCTCCTGGCCGCCGCCGCCTCAGCCTCCCCCTTCGCCTATAAGAATCCCCCGATGCAGAAACCCTAAGCACCTGATCCAATCAACACGAAACTGATGGGGATATGCCTACCGGGGTATACCCAGCAGGACGTTTCCTACTGGCCCAAGCCGTCAGCGAGTGGGCCTACATGACGGCGACTGGATAAAGACTTGGCGTGGACTCAGGCGACTGGAAGCTGAAGGCCCAGAAGCGTAGCTAGGCCCAGTCGGACTAGGTCATATAATCTCCGAATCCTTAACTAATTCGGTTGTGATATGTAAACCCTAGCGAGGCGAGTCTATATAAACCTCCCTAGGGGACGCATAGAGGATACATTCCATCATACACCCAAGCGACTCGCCGCCTAGTCGTCGAGCTCGCCCTATTATACTCTCACCATAATACAATCTAGAAGGAGTAGGTCTTTACCCTCCGGGGGGCCGAACCTGGGTAAACCCTTGCGTCTCCGCCCTCATCTCGCACCACAGATGGCTGGCCGCCCTTGCCCCATGTTCTACTACTCGCTGCCGATTGCAGCATCTGCCGTGGTCATTCCCATGACAGTGGCACTCACCGTGGGGCCTGACCGGTTAGGCCCGTGTTCTGCGGCGAGATCCAATCTGCCCATCAATGAGTTGATCGCCACCGGACGCATGATCTCGATCAGCGAGATGCTCTAGATCTTGCCGAGCAGCTACGTCCCGGCGTCGCGACCCGTCACATACAGCGTGATCCTGCCGGTCGGCACGATCAGCCTCTTCGTCAGCCTCACCGACGTCATCGTCTCGGAGGACTCGGCTCGCATCCGCGAGTCGCCACCCCGCGACCGGCTCTCTGAGAGCCAGGTCCGCATAATCCACCGCCTCGCCTCCGAGTACGACTCAGCCCATAACAATGTGGCCGAAACCACCGCGGCTGCGGACGATGCGGCCCTCAACGACGACGTCGATTCGGCGACCCCGGCATCGGCCGGCGGATCCATTGTTGCTGCATCGCCCGCGCGTTCCATCACCCAGGTCTTCAACATCGCAGACTTCGAGGATCCCTCTATCCTCGGGATCTTCGACTTCGACTCCGGATCAGAGAATTCCGTCGACCTCCATGACGGAACCGGTCGCCACGCCGCGACCTACATGGCGACCGGCGCCGACCCGCCGGAAGACCCCTTCTCCACGCCGATCCCACCAAACACGATGGTAACGGAGGTCGAGGAACTCCGCCTGAAGCTAGCGGAGGCAGTCCGCAAGGAGCAAGCCGAGCGCGAAAAATTTCGCCTCGAGCAGGCGACAGCGCAGGAGCTGTCGCGATACCACCAACTTCGAATCTGGTCGCGCCTGAACCCCGCCATCCAGGGGCGTGCCCTGAACTTCGATGACGAGAACGACCCGGCTCGCATATTCGAGCACGCGATCTGCGACAACGTTCCGCCAGGAGGAAGCACTCGACCCCCACCAGGGGCGACGGCCAACGGCGCACCACCACCACCCAACCGCGCGCCCCCAGGGACCAACCAAGGATCGTGGTCTCCTCACGAGAGCGAGACGGAATGGCCTCCCGCTGTTCTCCACCCTAATGGACAACGTCGTCCCAAGCCGAGCTGCGGTCGATAACATCCAAGTAACCGGCGAAGGCGCCCTGCAGATCCAGTATGCCAAGGCTCTACTCGCCAAAGCAGTTGAGCAACAAAATGCGGGCACCGACTCACAGGGTCGGATGTATTCGCGTTCATCGGGCAGTAGGGCGGCCTCGAGCGGCCACCCCATGGTGGCGAATACCCTCAATTTCCCTCCACCCGATCCCCTGTAGCTCCAACACCGACAAACGAACGCGACACTCTCCACCAACGATCCGCGGCCGATGAACAACTTCGTCATAGCCAACGGGAAGCCCGTCGACGCATGCACCCACATCATCAACAACCAGAGTTGGCGCGCACGCCAGCCTGACGATCTGCGGCACACCCTCACCAACCGCCGCGACGACGAACCAAGGGGATCGCTAAGCCGAGTCGGACCCCAGTGCTTCGGACCGATGATCCGAGGTGAAAGATACCCGGCGAACTTCAAAGCGCTGAAGGAAATAGAGAAGTACGACCCCTCGTACGATCCCTCCATGTGGCTGGATACCTACCCCATGGCGATGGGGATTGCCGGCCACACCGATCTACTCGCCGCCCGCTACCTCCCCCTAATGATGGAGGGGGCGTGCATGCAGTGGATTAACAACCTCCCCGCAGATAGCATCGACTCCTAGGAGGAGATGCGCGATGCCTTCGTTAGGCACTTCGAGGGTTCATACACCCGCGCCACCACCATCGAGGACCTGGAGCGGTGCGTCCAGGGACCCTGCGAGTGGACCCACAGCTGGGTCCAACGGTGGCAAGATCTTTGGTATAACGTGGCCGGAATCCACCCGGACACCGCGATCCACTGCTTCAAGACCTCGTGCCACTACGAGCCCCTAGTCGCCAATCTCAAACGAGTGTACCACACACTCGACAACATACTGGACCTCCTGGAGATCGCAAAGAAGTACGCGGAGGAGGACCCAAACCAAGAAACCGACGACGAGTCTGGAGGACATCGCCGCACGACCGGCCACGACAACGGGAGGCGGCCCGAGCTACGCCACAGCAACACTCGCCTCACCGGAAAATGCCGCGGTGACAGGCGAGTGGACTTCGTCGCCAACGCCAGATACGCGCAGCGCGAGCCCAAGAGCTTCCGCCGTGGCGGAGGACAGCGCCACGACGGTGGCAACTACAAGGCAAAGCCGAGGTTCGATCCCACGACTCTTCTCAACCAACCCTGTGTGTTTCATAGCAGAGAAGGAAATCCCGCCACGCACACAACCGCCGACTGCCACTCTCTCAAGGAGATCGAGAAGGCACGGCGCGCACGGGAAGACCCCGATAACAACCCGCCAAACGGAAGAAAATTCGGAAGCGTTGCCGGCTCGCTCCACACCTTCACAGGCTTCAACACGAAGCACGAGGAGAAGGTCATCGCCTGCACCGTTGCCGTCAACGCGGTGGCCCAAATAGAATCCCCCAGTTCCTCAACTGGTCTGAGCAACCAATCATCTGGAGCCGCGAGGACCACTCGCCACGGATCGAGTATCCGGGCCGAGTCGCCCTAGTGGTCAAGCCGAAGGTGGGAGACTACTGGCTCACCAAAACACTGATGGATGACGGCAGCTCCATCAACATCCTGTACCTGGACACCTTCAGGCGACTGCGGCTCCAGCAATCGACGATCGAGACGACCTACACCACCTTCCACGACATCGTCCCCGGTCGGAAGGCATACCTGATCGGCAAGGTGACGCTGCCAGTCACCTTCGGCACACCAGCAAACTTCCGCACCGAGCGGATCGTCTTCGAGCTGGTGCCCTTCGACAGCCCCTACCACTGCGTCCTGGGGTGCCATGCGTTCGCCAAGTTCATGGCAGCACCCCACTAAGCGTACAACGCGATGAAGCTCCCCGGGCCGTGCGGCATCATCACCATCCATGGCGAACCTGACATGGCCGCAGAATGCGAGGCCAAAAGGGCCGAACTCGCCGATGCTATCATTGCGGCAGAGGCCAACCACGCCGAGGAGCTCGCCAAGTACGCGAGCGGGGTCAACAACGATGACCCCACCATACTCAAGAAGCCCAATTCAGAGGGCGGCAACTCCACCGCCTTCGAGGCAACGACGCATACCCGCACCATCGAGCTGGTCCCAGGCGACTCCAGTGACGATTTATCGGACGGGCATGAGCCCAGCATAGGAAGGCGCGCTCATCGAGTTCCTCCGTGAGAACATGGACATCTTTGCATGGAAGCCATCCGACATGTCTGGTGTCCCGAGGGAACTCGCTGAGCACAAACTCAATGCCGACCCCAAAGTGCGACCTGTCAAGCAGTCGCTGCGGCCCTTCAATGAAGAGCGCCGCCGAGCCATCGCCGAGGAGGTGCAACGTCTACTCGCTGCAGGCTTCATCCGGCCAATCAAGTACTCCAAGTGGATGGCAAACCCAGTCCTGGTCGAGAAGAAAAACAGGACCTGGAGAATGTGTATCGACTACACAAACTTAAATGGCAAGGAGCAATTTTGTACCGCCGCAATTTTCCCTTTCGTGATCGACCAAATCATCGATTCCACCACGGGCTCAGAGGCTCTATGCTTCCTTGACGCCTACTCTGGGTACAACCAGATCAAAATGGCCGTCGAGGACGAAGAGAAGACGATGTTCATCACGCCATTCAGAGCCTTCTGCTACACTGCCATGACCTTCGGCCTCAAAAACGCCGGGGCGACCTACTAGAGGTGCAAGCAGGAGTGCCTTGCGAGCCAGATTGGACGCAATATCCATGTCTACATCGACGACGTGGTGGTGAAATCCGCTCGCCAGGACGATCTACTCGCCGACCTGGCGGAAACATTCGCCAACCTGCGGAAGTACAAGATAAAGCTAAACCCAGGAAAGTGCACCTTCGGTGTGCCAACCGGATACATCGGGATACGCCGTCTCCAAGCGCTGGATCAAGGCGAACCCCGCCAAGATCAACACGATCGCCGACCGGGAACCGAGTGCCCGCGCGACCCGAGCTGGCCGGGCGAAGTCGCGCTCTCGCCGCTTCATCCCCCGATTAGGAAAAAAGGCGATGCCCCTCTACCGCCTAATGCGCAAGAACCCCACCTTCCAGTGGGACAAGGAGGCAGACAACGCGATCCACGCCCTCAAGGAGGTGCTACTCGCAGCACCGCTACTCGCCGCCCCCGTCGACAAGGAACCCATGCTGGTCTATGTCGCGTCTTCTGAACGCGTCGTCAACGCCGTCATGGTCGTCGAACGGCCAGAGGAAGGAAAGGAGCGCCCGGTGCAGCGACCAGTGTACTACATCAGCGAAGTCCTCACCGAGTCGCGCCAACGCTACCCGCAATACCAGAAATTGGTATACACGGTTTTCAGAGCACAGCGGCGACTGCCGCACTACTTCCAGGAGTACCCAATAACGGTCGTCTCCTCAACACCGTTGCAGGACATCATCCGCAACCGCGAGGCGACCGGGCGAGTCGCCAAGTGGGCCGTCGAGATCGGCATCCAAAACATCAAGTACGAGCCACGCAAGGCGATCAAATCGCAGGCTCTCGCAGACTTCCTCGCCGATTGGGAGGAGGCCCAGCAGCCAGAGAAGCTGCCATACCTCCACTACTGGAACCTACACTTCGACGGCTCCAAGAACGCGGACGGTGCAGGGGCGGGGATCGTGCTAACATATCCGAAGGGCGACAAGCTCCGCTACGTCCTCTACCTCGACTTCACCCCCTGCACCAACAACATGGCCGAGTATGAGGAGCTACTCCACGGCATCCGAGCTGCCAAGGAGATGAACGTCAGTCGCCTGCGCTGCTACGGAGACTCCGACCTCGTCACTGGGCAAGTCGCCGGCACCTGCGATGCCGTCTCCCTCACCATGGCAGCATACCGCCAAGCAGTGGACCAGCTGGGTGGACACTTCGCAGGCTACTCTGTCGAATGGATCGATAGGCGGAAGAACGAGGAGGCCGACGCACTCTCTCGCATCGGCTCGGATCGACTCGCACCACCCGCCGGCGTCTTCCTCGACACCATCACCAAACCTTCCATCTCTACCCCAAGGGAGATCGACATTGGAATCCTGCTGCAACCAGAAGCTGCCCTGGTCGCACTAATCGCCGAGCCAAGCGACTGGACCGCGCCATACGTCGCCTACCTGGAGGGGGGCACCGTGCCCGCGGATGAAACGGAGGCCCGGATGATAACACGCCGCTGCAAATCCTTCGTCATCATCAACGGCGAGCTCCACAAGCGCAGCGTGACCGGCGTGTTTCAATGCTGCGTTCAACCCGCTGAAGGACGCAAAATCCTCCAAGACATCCACTCCGGCGACTGCGGCCACCATGCCGGCGCTCGCTCTCTGGCCGCAAAGGCTATGCGACACGTCTTCTACTGGCTCACCGCACACGTAGACGCTGTCGACATCGTCCAGCGGTGCGTCAGATGCCAGAAATACGCCAACCAGACCCACGTGCCGAGCTCGGCGCTCAAGACAATCCCCATCACCTAGCCATTCGCTGTATGGGGCATGGACATGGTAGGACCCTTCAAGAAAGCCCCCTCCGGCTTCACCCACCTCCTAGTCGCAGTCGACAAATTCACAAAATGTGTGGAGGCCAAGCCAGTCCGCAAGTGCGACGGGAAGACCGCCACCAAGTTCCTACGCGAGCTCATCTATCGCTAAGGGTTCCCAAACAGCATCATCACGGACAACGACACCAACTTCGCCAAAGGAGCCATGGACGAGTTCTGCGAGGAACACCACATTCGACTCGACCTCGCCTCAGTCGCTCACCCAGAGTCCAATGGCCAGGCGGAACGCGCCAATCAGAGCATCCTCCATGGCATGAAGCCACGGATACAAGTCCCACTCGAGCGCACCGCCGGGTGTTGGGTCGAGGAGCTACCCTCCGTCATCTGGGGCATCCGCACCTCCGTCAACAGGTCGACAGGATTAACCCCCTTCTTCATGGTTTACGGAGCCGAGGCAGTCATGCCAACCGACCTCGAGCATGACTCACCAAGGGTGCTCAACTATACGGAGGCCACAAACGAACTCGCACGCCAAGACGGAGTCGACCAGCTCGACGAGGCACGCGACTAGCTCGCTCCCGCACCGCCATCTACCAGCAAGGGCTCCATCGCTACCATAGCCGACGAGTAAGGACTCGCACTTTCCAGGAAGGCAACCTGGTATTGCGCCTAATCCAGGACAAGAAAGGCATGCACAAGCTCTCCCCCCTTGGGAGGGACCATTCGCCATCGGGCGAGTCCTGGGCAACGACGCCTACTACCTCACCGACGTCCGAGGAGACGGAAAACTCGACGTCAAGCGGCCATGGAATGTAAACCTCCTACGGAAGTTCTACTCCTAGAACTCCATACATGTACTCCCCACCTGCTATGAAATAAAACAGATTGGTTACCGAAAATTGTGTCTACTCTCCGTGTCTTGTGCCACTCGCACTCGTAATAACAGCGTTACGTTATTCGCAGAAGTCAACCTCTGGTAAAGCGATCGGCACGGCCAAGTAGTGCGGTACGAGGGCACTGGGAAACCCCAGGACTCGTAACTTCCACGAAAAACGCTAATTCGGAGCCCCATTGGAGTCGCCTAGCTCGACTGGCTCCCCGAGCCAAGACAACTGCATTCGCTCCTCACAGCGACCAAGTCCTCCGCATCCTTGGCGCAGCGACTCGAACGGCCAAGTACCACGCTCGGGGACTGACACCCAGGCAAATACGAGCGACTAGGGAAAAACGCCAAGTATGAGAGCGTGCCCAGGACTCACCACGCGACTGATCCTCCGGATCAGGCATGAGCGACACGCTTACAACGACGCGCTTAGTCCTCACCTACCTTGGGACTACGACTAGAACCACCAAGTACCACACTCGGGGACTCGGCAACCCGACCTCGTTCGCGCCCGGGAAAACGGTCAAGTAAAGAGCACCCCTGGGAGTCGCCATGCGACTGGCTCTCCGAGCTATGACGAGTCGAACTTAACTCATTAAAAGTTAACAAACATATAACAACGAGGTAAACCCCATAAAAAGGGCGGACGCGCTCTGGGACTCGCTCAATCAACATCCGAAATCGCAAAACGGATGACAAAATAACACGAGTTTCCTTTATAGCAGCACAAATTGTTCCACATACAAGGAAATTTACATAGTTATTCCATACTAACGCCCAAGGCACAACACTTCTACTCTGCAGGTTTTGATGTAGACGCGCCGCCGTCCCTGCGGCTGCGGATGAAGGGCACGCACGGGTTCGACGGGTACGTCGTCAGCTCGCCCGCCATCGCCGCACGGAACGGCTGTTCGACCTTGAAGTCCCGATGCTTCAGTTCAGGATCATTGGGAGGGACAATCGTCTCCTGATAGGGGATGAGTTCGCCCATCTCCCAAACGCGATCGGAGTACACAGCGGCCCGGTCCTTCAGCTTTAGCACCTCGGCAATCTCCACCGAGACCGTTGATGAAGGGTAGCCGCTCGTGACATCGTCGAGGTCGAAATCCTCCGGGAAGTGGGCAAGCCCAAGGCTGAGCACCGGAAGGCCGACCGCATCATATGAACTCGACGACCGATGGAGCCTTTTCTAAGTAGCGCCATACCTCGACAAGGTCGCTGGAGATCACCTCCGTGGGCGATATCTCCTGAAGATATGCTCGAAGACGAGTCGCTGACAACGCGGCTGAGTCGACCAGGGTGGTCACACATTGCCGCGCGTCATATGACTGCGCCTCTTCCTCGTCATCAATGATCCAACCTGCGGCACAGAAGCAAGCAGTGAGCAAACCATCGACATCACAATACAGTTATTACAGTCGGAAGGAAGAAGAAGGAAGGTTTACCAATTAGCGGTCGGCAGAGGTCCGTGATGAAGCTTTGAAGAGAAGAAAAGTCGTTTCGCAGCAAAGAACGAGCGATCGATACTTTCCGCTCTTCAAGGCATAATAACAGCTCGCCCGCCTCCGCTGAGCTCGCTTCCGCCCTCGCTTCCTTGAGGTCACGCTCCAGGTCAGCGACTCGCTTTTCGGCCGTGCTCAAAGCGGACTGATCCGCCTTCAAGTCATCCACCGGGACAAGGCCTCGGCGGGCTTCCTTCACCTCGGCTGCAGCTGCTTGAAGCTCCTTGTTCGCCTCTTGGACGGTAACAAGTCCTTCTCCAAGCGACAATTGGCAGCAAGCCGTTCGGCTAACTTGCGCTGCAGACCCTGCGCACACACTACAGCGTCAACAACAAACACTTCATAAGTGCCCACCCGCTGAAATTCAGCGACTAGGCACTCGGGGACTGGACAATGAAATTCCTGAGTGCCCACCCGTTGAGATTCAGCGACTAGGCACTCGGGGACTGCATGATATAAAACCATTAAGAATCCGACCACTGAAATTCAGTGGCCCGATCCTCGGGGACTGGACATACCTGGATGGCAGCGCCTAACATGCCGTGAAGCTCCAGCGCATCCACCGACGCAAGAACGACCGGAGTATGGCCACGACGCTGCTCAACTTCCGCCTCGGTGACCCCAGGCACCTGGCTCGCCGGTGCCGAGGCATTCGCTACGGCCGCCTTCGCCATGAAGCGAGGGAAGGTCGCTGCAGATGCCGCTGCGCCACTCGGAGTCGGCTTGGCCACATCGGGTGAGTCTACAATCACCATATGCTGCGACCCAACACCCTCCTTGGTCTTCGAGGCCACTTCCGCTGTATTCGGAGGATCGCTCGGAGCAACCGCCGAATCATCAGAGACCGTGACGACTTCGTCGCCTTTCGTCCTCTTGACGCCTTCAGCGGGAGCAGCGACCTCGTCGGCTTTCCTCTTCCGCGAGGAATCTGCTGACTCCTCGGTGGCGACTGGCGGAACCTTGGCCACAGAAGGATGGCCAATCTTTTTAACACCAGTCTTGTGAAACAGTTTAATGAATAAGACTGTCCGATTAAAATGCAAAATAAGCAGATGAGTAAAGGACAGAGCACCACTCACTTGGCGACTGGTAGGAACCGTAGAATGGTGCGGATGCTGGCCGGCTTCTCTAGTTCGGGCCCCAACTTCCGAGTGAGGCCCGTCTCGAACACATCGTGTGCCCAATACACTGACGGCTTCTTCGAAGATGTAGCCGCGGCAGGAGCCTTCGTGGTAATTGCTGCGGGATCCCCCCTTGGGGGCGAGGTCCCTGCGGCTGGAGCAGCCCCCAAGCTAACGATTGGGGCGAATGGTGGTGGTAACGACGCCAGCGGCGCCTCGTCCCTGGGGGCAGAAGCACCTGTTGTAGGGTTTCGTAGCATGGAAAACAAAATTTTTCTACCGCATACAAACAAACAAGCCAAGATCTATCTACTAGATTATAGCAACAAGTCGATGGAATAACTCACCCTCGAAGATTCCAAAGTGTTTAACGAGAGCGGATTCTCATGGGTGATGTAGTCGTACTCTTCCCGATCTCAAGATCGCGTAGACAATCCTTCCGGCGCTGCATTCCGGTAGCGCTCCCACAGTCGGTCACACATTCGGTACTCGACGAAGACCTTCCTCTCCATTGTTCCAGCAGGCAGCGGAGGTTGTAGCACTCTCCTCGCAATTCCGGCAGCACAACGGCGTGGTACCGGAAGTAGAGGGGAGATCTCGCAGGGCTTCGCCTTAAGCCGGAGCGAGTATGGTGGACTATGAGAGAGATCCTCGGCGATCTAGGGTTTAGACACACCAAGGAGGAGGTGCTAGGGCCGGAGGCTAGGGTTTGGGGCTTGCCCAAGTCGGCGGCTAGGGGATACCTAGGCGGCGACAACATGAGGTGGCGGCGCCGGGCTAGGGTTTTGGGTGGAGATCTTGTGTGCTAGGAGGGGCAGCCCAGCCCCTCCCTTTATAGGTGGGAGGCGCCGGCCAAGGGTAGGGGAGTCCCTCCCCAACTCGGATCCCAAGTGGGCCGGCGGTGGAGGAGGAACTCCTCCCCAACTCGGTTTCCCACTTCCCAAAACAGCCGTTTGACTTTTCAAATTGGCATTTGACTTTTCAAAATAGGATTTGATTAAACCCTTTATTTTGTTCAGTGATGACACCTAGTACATGATGCAATCATTCCAAATTGGTATGACACATTCATGTACCCTTCCCCTTCGGAGTGCCGGACATTCCGGAACCTTCTAGAACATTCCCGATGAAAACACCGGAACCATTCTCCAAACCCGAAACAGGACTTTCCTTATATGAATCTTATTCTCCAGACCATTCCGGATCTCCTAGTGATATCCCGGATCCCATCCAAGACTCTGAACAACACTCGATCTCTTACTCATCATTCCATAACTACTCAAACAACGTCGAATCCTTAAGTGTGTCTCCCTACGGTTCGTGAATTATGCGGACATGATCGAGACACTTCTCCGATCAATAACCAATAGAGGAATCTGGAAATTCATATGTCTCCCAGATATTTCTACGATTACTTTGCGATCGAATGAACCACTTACATACGATACCAATTTCCCTCTGTCTCACGATAGTTTACTTATCCGAGGTTATGATCGTCGGTATCTCTGCATACCTAGTTCAACCTTGTTACTGATAAGTACTCTTTTCTCGTTCCCGTGATATGCAATCCCTTGTGAGCCATTCACATTCTTGCAAGCTAATTGGATGACATTTCACCGAGAGGGCCCAGAGTATATCTATTCGTCATATGGATGGACAAATCCCACTCTTGATCCATGTGTCTCAACCAATACTTTCCGAACACTCAATGCCACCTTTAGAGCCACCCAGTTACGGTGTGGTGTTTGATGTCATCAAAGCATCCTTCTGGTGAAGGTGATATGCATGATCTCATGGTCGAAGGAATTAGGTTACTATGTATCAGAAAGCATATAGCAATTGAACTATTTAAAATGACTTGATCTTTATGCTACGCTTATCTATAGGAGTATGTCCACCATATCATTCTCCTAACGATATGATCTTCTTGTTAATAACATCTCAATGTTCATGATAGGGAAACCACACTCATTTATTAACCAACAAGCTAGTATTATATAGAGGCTTTACTAGGGACTTCAATTTAAGTTTACAAATCACACAAGTATTAATGTTTCCTTGTTAATACTATTATAGCATGAATGTAAACATTTATCATAAACACAAAGATATAATAATAACTACATTTATTATTGCCTCTAGGGCATATCTCCAACACCTGTTGCCGCGGTCGCGTGTGCCGTTGCGTCCTCAGCCGAGCCGGTGGCGTCAGAGCTGTTCGTAGATCGGGGCGGAGATATCGGCTTCGCTGGCTTCGTCTTCTTCTTCGGTGGAGCTTTATTCTTATTCTTCGACGGCGTGGCCTCGCAATGTGAGGTGTGCTCGGGAAGCTCGTCATCGTCATCATCGTGGGGCTCGAGGATCTTGCTCGCTTCGAGCTCACGCTGGTGTTGCCCGCGAGTTTTGCAAACCGTGGGGGTAGCAACCTCCACAGGCTCGTCATCTTCGTCGTCGTCGTCACCTCCATCGCTATCGGCGTTACCTTTGGCGGGCGATGACTCGCTTCCGTCCTAGACGGACGAGCTCGAGTTCTCGTCATCTGCAGGTGGAAGCCACCCTTCCACCACTTGGAACAACTGCAACAAGAACAAACAATGTTAGCACGACCGTGAATGCACAAGCTGCGACTGCGAGTGTTAACGGAATGATAGCTTACCATTAGAGCTGGGCGTCTTGCAGTATAAGGGGCGACCCCGGCCTTTGCATCGAGGTACACAGGCTGGGTAATCTTCTTCAGGGCCTGCGTATAATCGTTGAGTCTCCACTCAACGAGGCAGTACTTCGGCGGGTCGTCCTTACCCGTATACTCATACATGTAGTGGTCGCGGCTGGCCAGGGGCACGAACCGCCGCCCGAGCCAACAGTTGTAGAGGTTGATGGTCTGGAGGCCTTTCTTCTTCAGGCCACGGATGGTTTCTAACATTTCGTCAACAACCATCCGCTGATCCAGCAGGAGTTTGACGACCTGGAGCCGACGCGGCTCGGGCCGGTCGACGGAGTACCTTGGAAGGTCCACTTCATTGCCTGGAGTCGACTCGGTGACGTAGAACCAGTACTTCTTCCACTAGTTCGCCGCCTTGGCGGGCAGCATCAGATCGAAGAACGATGCCTTCGAATTCAGCTGGAACGTCAGGCCGCCCGCGGCTAGCATCGGGCCGCCTGTCTCTTCGCGGCTGATTCTCCCGTGGAACAGATCTTGCCACAGGGGAAGTAGGGCCTGTAGCCTAGATAGCACTCACAGAACGCCACGAAAATGGCGAGCTGCTCGATACTATGCGGACCCAGATCCGATGGTTGGATTCCGTAGTAGGCACAGAAACGCCGGAAGAAGAGGGAAGTTGGGAAGCCCAACCCCCGCTCCAGGTGGCTGGTGAAGCAGATGAACTCTCCCTCGTGCGGATCCAGAATCACTTCTCCGGCCGCGGGGATGCGCCATCTACCGGCGCGGAGGATCCCTGCCTCCTCGAAGGATGCTAGCAGCGCCTTAGTGCACTTGGATCTGCCCCATGGCTCGGTGGAGGGGGTCATCGGATGGAAGTTCGTTGAGGTCGGGGCTCTCTGGAGTGTTCTGATTGCTGCGAGGAATGGGGAAACAGAGTTATGCGAGATCGGAGGAAGTGGAAGAAGCGTTTTCCTGGTCTCCCTTCACTCCCCTTATATAGCGGTTGTTACCCGCCATTTTTGGGAGCCGTTACTATGCGGTAATTACGCCAAAGTTACCGTTGGATTGCCTAACGGCTAGTTTGACCCCAATTGACGGTCCAACTTCGTCCAGTTGACTCGTCGCTCCAAGCGACTCAACGATTCGCCGACCCGATCACTATAACAGTGTCTAAGTACTCGTCGACCTGTTCGCCGAGCTGCGACACGATTGTTCGCCGTTATTGTGACTAAATAACTAGTTCTTTCCTTTGTTCAGGAGTCCGCCGTCGATTCGACTAGGCGTCTGCTTTGGACCCGCATACTCCGACTGTCAGCAAACACCTGCAACAAATCAATGACGGCCTCGGGGACTACTGATGGGGATATGCCTACCGGGGTATACCTAGCGGGCTTCCTCGCCCAATCCGTCGAGTGGGCTGCAGACGGCGGATCAAGACTTGGCATGGAATCAGGCGACTGGAAGCTGAAGGCCCAGAAGCATAGCTAGGCCAGTCGGACTAGGTCATAGAATCTCCGAATCCTTAACTAATTCGGTTGTGATCTGTAAACCCTAGTGAGGTAAGTCTATATAAACCTCCCTAGGGGACGCATAGAGGATACGTTCCATCATACACCCAAGCGACTCGCCGCCTAGTCGTCGAGCTCTCCCCATTGTACTCTCACCATAATACAATCTAGTAGGAGTAGGTATTTACCCTCGGGGGCGAACTGGTAAACCTTGCGTCTCTGCCTCATCTCAACCGCAGATGGCTGGCCGCCCCTGCCCCATGTTCTACTACTTCGCCGATTAAGATCTGCCGTGGTCATTCCACACGAAAACCGTCAGATCCGCCACAACCATCGTCCCTAGATCGGGAGGGATCCAGTTCTTCCACCACCGCCAGAGGGGAGATCATCCCGGAGGCCTTCTCTCTGGTATGATGTGTGAGTAGTTCCACCTTGGACTATGGGTCCATGTAGCTAGATGGTTGCATATCCTCCTTTGTGCTTTCATGTATAGATCTTGTGAGCTCAGTTCATGATCAAGATCTAATCTATTTGTAATCATGCATGTTGTGTTTGCGGGGATCCGATGGATATTGAGATTATTATGTTGGTTTGATTAATGGATTTATATTTATGATTCTATCATGTCTATGTTGTTTGTGATCTTGCATGCTGTCCGTTGTTAGTAGCTATCTTGGCCAAGTAGTTGCTAGTGTCTCCAAGAGGGGGTATTTATGCTCGATAGTGGGTTCAAGCCTCTAGTTTCCAAGGGAAGTGACATAAATCTCTTTGGTTGTAGATGTGATGTTGCCACTAGGGAGAAAACAACGGTATCTTGTTCATGGAACATGTGTACTGTTTACCTTACACACTTTTCTTAAAGTAGTTGTCTGTTGCTTGCAACTTAATACTGGAGGGGGTTCGGATGATAACCTGAAGGTGGAATTCTAGTTATAGATGCAGTTGGATGGCGGTCTATGTATCTTGCTGTATTGCCCAATCGAATCTCATAGGATCTTTCTGACTAGTAATTGCATTGTTATGCCTTGCTCAGTTCCTGTCAATTGCCCTCTTGTAATTTGTTTACCCTTCATGCCATGTTGTTTATCTAAGGAGAGCACCTCTAGTGAACTATGGACCCCGGCCCAATCTTTACCATTGATACATCTTCTACTATTACTTGTTTACTTGCTGTAAACCATTACATTCCACACCATACGTTTAATCCTTTGTTACAACAAACCGGTGAGCTTGACAACCTCACTGATTCGTTGGGGCAAAGTCTTGAGTTTGTGTTGTGCAGGTATCTGCATTTCTTGCAACATCTGTGCGACGTTTCCTTCCTCCTACTAGTTCGATAACCTCGGTCTCAACTGAGGGAAAACTTTCTGCTTGCTGCTTCACACCCTGCTCTTGGGGTTCCCAACAGTTACAGTATGCAAGCCACCAAGATTTTCTGGCGCCGTTGCCGGGGAGGCTAAGGACTTCTTCACAAGGGGAGTCCTTCACTTCCTTTCTCTTTACTTTGTTTTTAGTTTGCTTTGTTTCTTTTGCTTCGTTTTGTTTGCCTCTTTCCAAAAAACCCAAAAAATTTATTCTAGTTTGGTTTGCCTGCTTTATTTAAAAACACAAAAAAATTAGTTCTCACTCTGGTTGCTGGTCTGTTATTGCCTTGCTTGGTCATGCTTTCTATCAATGGATGGTTTCTTTGAAACTAGTTCTTATTGGAAAGGTGGGTTCACGAAAGAACAAAAGTATTATTATAAGGAACACCGTTTGTCACAAAAAGGGAAACACTTATGGGAACAAATTGATAGGTTGAATACTATTGCTAGAGACTTGTGCTCTACTTATAATGTACCTATTGCTTTGATAAAGCTTGTTGCTGCAGGAGGTATAAACACCTCCCTTTTCAATGTGAGTATAATGATAATGTTACCATATCTTCTTATGTTAAGGGAAATTATGACTTTTATGATGTGGAACAAATTGAAGAATTTATTGCTTTCAAGGGTTCATTTGAACTTGCTAGTTTGCTTGAAAATACTGATGATGCACCTTATGAACATGAGGTTTATGAGATACTTAAATTTTGCTTTGTCAATTACAAGGAAGCAAATGGCTATATTCTTGAATATTTTAATAGGCGTTTTCCACAAATGGAAGAGGTTAATGCCTTGCTGGATTGTATGGAAGAAGAAATTGCTGAAACTGAAAGCTCATTAGATGAGAAAGAGGATGAGAGTGATGAACAAAAGGAGGAAGAATGGATATACCCATGCCTACCTTCTAATGAGAGTAACTCTTTATCCCTTACATTATTTGATTGTCCCCACGCTTACCAAAGAAGGATGAATGTTATGTTCCTGTGGATCCTTTTGAAATATCTACTTTGGGTACAACCTGTGAAGGTTTTAATCCCACTATTTTTGAGCTTGATAGAAATTATGTGTTAGTAAATCATGAAAAGCATGCTTTATGTGATAGCTATATTGTTGAGTTTATTCATGATGCTACTGAAAATTATTATGAGAGAGGAACGTATGGTTGTAGAAGTTTTCATGGCACTGAAACACATCTCTATGTGCTGAAAGTTTTGAAGTTGCTCTTGTTTTATCTACCCATTCTTGTTACTTTGTGCTTCTTTGATTTATTTGCATACAAGATTCCTATGCATAGGAAGTGGGTTAGACTTAAATGTGTTTTGAATTTGCTTCTTGATTCTCTCTTTTACTACAATTCATAATTCTTATGTGAGCATCTTTTCAAGCTATCATGCCTAACTTAAAGGAGTTAAAGAAAAGTACTTGTTGTAAGATACCTCCTTTGTAAAGGAAAGGATCCCTGTGATTGGAATGCTAGTCCCTGGATCAATGCTAGCATCCACATTTTAAGATGAAGTACACAGAAACAAAGGTCATTATTACATATCGTTCCAGAGACAGACATAGTCATTTACAAACTCCATGGCCACAGGCCTAATACAAGATTTCAAATATATAATAAGATAAATAAGTCTTCGTCTTCATGTGCCACAGGCAAGCATGTTGAGTGTAGACTCATGACTCCTAATCATCATCAGAATATCCTGCAACATCACAAGTTAAAGCCACAGTGGGTCAATACATTGGAATAGTATTGGAAAGTGATACCTTAGTAGAATATTCGTGGACTAAATACTATATGCATTTTGGCTAAGTGTAGCTTAGGCTTGCTTTGCTCAAAATAGGTTTTGCCTATTAGTTGAAATCACCAAGTTTTTCTTTGTCAAATTCTTTCCCAAGGAACCACCAATAGACATTGGGGACCTTCACCCTTGTTCAACCACAAGTTTTTACTTAGAAATTAGGATGAGGAGATTATTGATAACTTCCATGTCTTGATGCTCAAGTTGTCCAATACCAGGGACATGGCTAAGTACTTAGATTCTTCCATCGGCAGAGGTTGTGCACTTTCCCCACAAGACTTGATTTTCACCAAGACGGGATCCTTCAGAAGCCTTCCCTTAGACCAAATGGACGCGTTCCAACCTATCATCCCACTACCACCAACTGTCCAAATGGCTAAGTTATTGCAACCTATATAATCCAGGTAGAGCCCATATTGCCAAGTGGCTGCACTAGAAGCTTCTTAACATATGGCATCTCAAATCCCTTTGTTCCTGGGTGGCTTTCCACAAGTGAGATACACAAGGTAGACCATAGAAATGGGCCTTGTGTAACCACTCAACATAACCCATTCTTTCCATTCCACCCAGGTGTTTCATTCACTTAGTTGTTTTATTAAGCAAAAACATAGTCCAAATACTTAGAAATATTTATTCATAGCATGCATATATAACCACCCTTGGTTGCTACTAGCTAGGCTAAGCATGGCATTGATAAGACTTAGAAATATTTCTAGCCATTCTACAACTACTAGGATTTCCCAAGCATAGCATATAGATCAAAAATAACCATGCAAGACTAGCAAAATATTTCTAATGCAAAGTTGAAAAACTTAGGAATAAAATCATGAAGCACCACTTGCCTTGTTAGTTTGGAGAGTAGCTACAATCCTCACAATCACAATCACTATTTGCACCAAAATCTACACATAAAATAATAACACCAAAATCACATACATAATAAATACAAGCAAAAATATATGGATGCATGCATAATGCCATGTGATGATTTTCTATACCAGACAAGACAAGTGCACAGTACTGATTCATAAACAAGTTCAAAACTTGCCAAACAAACTTTATTTGAACATTAAAACATTTCCAAAATAATTATTATACACAAAATAGGTCTACACATGTTTCTGTAAAAACAACCATTTTAACAGGGGCAAAACATTAAACACATTGCATAGATGGAAAGGATTTTCTCTCCTGATTCCATTGATATAAAATTTGTCAAATTTGGACGTGGCATTCAGAAGTTTTGATTTAAACAAGTTTGACATCTAATAGATCTAATTCAAACTTTTTAAAACAAATCTCGTGCCAGGCGGCGCTTTCTAACTGGCTGGTACCGCTTCGCGTTGGATCGCGCTTCCGAGCCGTTAGATTTAACTAAAACGCACGGCTCAGATCTCTACTTACCCCTTCGACTATGTTCTATCGTGCTCGTCCGATCTACATCGCACGGCTCTCAGCGACTGGCCAACAAGTGGCGGCGGCGCGCTTTGTCAGCGGTGGAGCCGGTGAACTAGGTCGCGCGGGGAGGTGGGAGGATGCTCACCAGAATCGCCGTGACGAGGAGATTCTCAATGTGTGCTCGGTTGGCGAAGGGGCGCTCGGAGTCGTCGCGGATTGCTCGTCGGAGAAGTCCCTGGAGACGGTGCTCTCTGTTGGAGACGGAGTCGACGTTCTGGGCCACTCTAAGACGAGAGAAGGGTGCCGTTAGATGCGCAGGACACTGGGGATCTCATGCGTATCAAACAGAGGAAGAGGGGAAGCTGGGACTTACGGGGAACGGTCGCCGGAGTTCGAGCAGAGTGTGGCGGAGCTAAGTCGTTGACGCTGCCGAGGCTACAGATCATGCGCGAGCAAACGGAGAGTGTCAGTAGGTGCGCACGGAGATGTAGAACAAGACAGTATGAACCATAGGTAGAGGGGAGCGCGGTGCTCACCGGAATTCGACGACGAACTCGTTGGAGCAGAGGGCGTCCAAAGAGAAATTCGAGCAGCCTGGTGGCTCCGGTGAGGTGTGGTTTGGGGGAAAAGGAGGAGGGCAGCATGGTGCTTAAGTAGGCGAGGACGGGGGCGTGAATTACTCAGGCATTGAACGGGAATTGAATCCACGAATTAAACAGGAAACACTCGGTGTGATTTGGGGATGAACTATTCGCTGGGGGTGGAGACGAAGATAGTCGTGTGGGTCGTGGTTGTCAGCAAGAGAAAAGAAGAGGGGGTGGGTCCAGACAGTCAGCGACTCTGTGGGTGTGGGTGCGAATAAAGAAAAACGATTCGCGGGAGGGAGTTGCTGGGATAGCTAGGTCGAGTTGGGCTGGGTTGGGCCAGATTGGCTGTTTGCTTATTTTTTTCCTCTTTACTCCTTTTCTTTTTCTGTTTGATTTTCTAGAAATGGTTTTCAAACTCTATTTCAAATTAGTTTGATTTCAAACCTTCTTTGGATTTTTGTATAGTAAACTTTGTACTCAAATAAGTGTCAAACACTTCTGTTTACTCAAACATACTTGGGTCATTTAAAAAATAAAATAAAACCAAGCCTTTATGAGATATAAAAATAGGCATAAATTTGGTTTTATTTCATACTTTGTTTTGAAACTTTTCTCAAGCTTTTGGAAGCACTTAAGTTTGAATTCAAAACATTACTGAATACAATAAGTACCTTTCTCAAAAGAAGGTAGCACTAAGCTTAGGGCATAATCACATAAAATAATGAGCAACATATGCTCCTGATTTTGGAATGGTTTTGAAAAGGAACTCTAAATGATCATGGATGCATGGATAATATGCATGAGTTTTGAAACATGATTTTAGGGATGTTACAAATCTAACCCCCTTAAGGTGAATCTCGCCCTCGAGATTCAGGTTGGCTAGCAAATAGGTGAGGGTGGTCTTTCCGAAGATCATGTTCTCTTTCCCAAGTTGCTTCTTCTTCGGAATGATGGTTCCATTGAACTTTGCAGAATTTGATAGTCTTAGTCCGAGTAACTCTTTCTGCAGTCTCATGAATCTTGATTGGTTTCTCCTCATAAGTGAGATCACTTTCCAATTGAACCTCCTCCAAAGGTATAGTATCCTTCAAAGAAGTCTCTTCCATCTCTGGATGACATTTCTTAAGCTAACTCACATGAAATACATTGTGAACAGCAGACAGTGACTCTGGCAATTCAATCTCATAAGATACTTCTCCTTTACAACTTAGAATTTTGAATGGTACAACATATCTTGGGACAATTTACCTTTGACAGCAAACCTCTTCACTCCACGAAGTGGTGACACTCTAAGATAAGCTCTGTCACCTACTTCATAGGTGAATTCTCTACTCTTAGGATCTGCGTAGCTCTTCTGTCGGGACTGTGCTATCTTCAATCTGTCCTTAACCAGCTTGACTTACTCTTCAGCCTCTTTGATGAGTTCTGGTCCGAACAAACTTCTTTCTCCCACACCATTCCATAGCAATGGGGTGGTACACTTTCTCCCATAGAGAATCTCAAATGGTGCCATCTCAATACTGGCTTGATAGCTGTTATTGTAAGAGAATTCTGCGTACGGCAGACTTTCATCCCAACTGTGTCACATCCCAAGATTTTCCAAATCTTGTTATGTGAAAAATAAATGAATAAAATAAAACTTTGTTGATTTTCAGCGTGAGAAGAAACTTTTGATTCCAATTGGAAACCTTTAAACCTATTTGATCAAAAAAATCCTAAAGGGATTTGAAAAGATAAACAATTAATAAAGAAAATATTAAATATGTGAAATTACTATTTTTGGATCTTTTAGTAAAAAGATTTAGTTTTCAAATGAAAAGGTAGAAATATAAATATGGATTATTTTATAGAGCCAAATTAAATCTTGGCCAAGCTTTTGAATTAAAATATTCCTATTTGATAAAAAGAGTAAAGGTTTATTTAAATAAAATAATGAGGATTTATTAATATCCCATTTTATTAAAGTAAGGACTTTTCCCATTTTAATTAAACACTAAAACTTGTTATTTTATTTTAAATGAGTTTTCCAAGTGTTTTATGTTTTCAAATAAAACTTACTGAAATGATTTTGGGATTATGTAAGTTTCAAATGGAGTTTTGACAATCAAATCCTATTTGAATTAATAACTAAGGACTATTTTATTTAATTATTAAATAGATCCTAAAAGAATAAAAATATTATTTTATTTTGGGACTTGGAATATTGTTGTTAAACAGAACTAAACTCAATACAAAGTTTGGTGGAAGTTTGATTTGATTTTAATGTTTGAATTGTTCGATTGAATTTCAAAACACAAAATCAAATAGAAAAAGAAAAAGCAATCAGAACAAAAAAAAGAGAAACAAACAGCAGCCCAACCATCTGGCCCAACAAGCCCGGTTCCAGCCCAGCTACTTTCCCCCACGCGCGAAACGTTTTTACCCAAACACGCACCCGTAAAGTCGCAGACAGGTGGCCCCTCTCCCTCTCTCTCTTCCTCGCTGACAGGCATGCCCCACTGCCACCTCACGGTCGTCTTCAACCCCCAAACCACGCCCTGCCGTTGCTACCGCGTTACTGCCGGCGATCAATTCGCGTTATTGCCTGCTTTAACTCCCCCGGCGACCACGCGTGCATAAACGCCTCCCTCCCCTCTCTCATTCCCCCAGCTCCTCCTCTCGCCTAGGCTGCCCCATTCGAGCTCCCCCCACTGCTCCGACGAGGTTTTCCACCGATTCCGGCCACACCTCGCCGCCCCTCTCCTTTCACTGCACGCGAGCTTGCTTCCCACCTCCTGGCGCATCTTCCCGTGCCACTCATTCGCCCGCGCTTGGTCCATAACGTTGGCAACAACGACAACCTGAGCGCCACCGCCTGCAAGCAACTCCGGCGACCTTCCCCTGGTAAGCCAGACCGCCCCGAGCCCTCTCGATCATGCTCACGTGAACCCCACACTCTCCCGCGTCTAACTGTACCTTCCGTTTGCTTTGGGGTGAACTGCAACCTCGCCTCGTTGACAAACAGGACCGCCTGAAGCCGACGCCATCTCCGACGAGCAATCCCCTCCGCTCCAGTGCGCCCCTCGCCAGACCAGCACCACCTTGAGCTTCACCTCGACCTTGCAAGCACGGTGAGCACCTCCACTTCTCTCCTTGCTTCCTCAGAACGCCATGACGCCACTGCCGATCAAGGCCATAGCGCCGCCAGTTCGTGGTCAAACACACTGAGCCCGTCGGATCCAAATCCTATGGCTATGATTAGATTAGGTCGAAGGGGTAAGTTTGAATCATAGCCGCAGGATTTCATTTAGATCTAACGTACCAGAGAGGTTGATCCAACCGAACCGGTATCAGCCAATAGCAAGCAGCCACGTGGCCCATCCTTTGATTTAAAATAGAATTTGAAATCAGATTGTTATGCAAACTTGTAAAATTCATAACTTAAAATCTACACGTCCATAATTTGCAAACTTTATATCAATGGATTCAGAAAAACAAGCCCTAGCCAACCATGCACTTTGTTTAGTAAAAAGCTTCTGGTAAAATGTTTGTTTTTGCAGAAACTTGTGTAGGCTTGTTTTGAATATAAAAATTGTTCTAGATAAAATTTTAATGTGAAATCTTTGCAAAATGGTTTGTTGTGAACCTATTGACCTTAGGAACCAACTTATGGATTTAAAAATGTATTTTGTGAAGTTTAGGATTGAATAATTGAATTAGCTCATTTCTAGTCAAATAAAAATATTGATTTTGATATGGAAATGATTTTTGAGAAAAACCTTTGGAAAATGTTTTGATTCAAACCTACTGACCCTAAACACCAGGTTTTGCGAATTAACAACTTATTTGTTGAATAATATAAAATTGTAGATTTGCTAAAAACATTTTCCACCACATGAAATAATGATTTGATTTAAAAATGGTTTATAGATAAAACGCTTTTGCAAATGGGATTGACACTTTAGAAAATGACCACTTTGAGCCTTACAATGTTTAGAGCCTAGTAGAAACCACCTTTGGAAATAAAACTATCTTTTGCATGCTTGCATGCATGACTTGGTTTCTATTTTTTATGTGTGTTAAATTGTTTGAATATTGGTTGGAATGCTAGTTGAATCTATGTTTGCTTGATTGATTTTGTAGTGAAGTTAGAAGAGTTTCATATTAGCAAGATCAAGAAGTGAACCAACATACCCTACCAAAAAGGCAAGTGATAATATCATCCAAGTCCTACTATTTTCATTACACTTAGTGGATTTTGAAACATGCATGATAAGGACTACTATATTTTGCTATGCTAAATCCTAATAGGATACCCTTATACATTCCTTAGTGAAAACAACATAGTTGTAATAAGCTTAGCCCTGCTATATATATTAAGATGAGATACATGTTCAGATTATATGAAGTTGGGAAAAGACTTATGTTTTATATAATAAAACAAGTACTCAATGAACCACCTGGGTGGACAAGGATACTCAAGTTTTGGACAAGGTGGCAACAAAAGGAACCATGTTTATATGGCAATCTCTTTTTGTATGTGCACCAACAGAAAACCACCCAGGGACTTAGAGATTGAACATGTTTCTCGTGATGGCTTCTGTACAGCCACATGCTAAATGGCAGCTTAGTCAACTACATAGTGGAAGACCCATGCATTGGCCTCTTCAGTTAACTAGAATGAGGAACTTGGAACCCTATATTGGTGCCTGAGACAAGCTAGCATTGTGTATTGGGAGGACCCTATGGAAAGACTTCTCACATTCTCAATCTGCCAAGACTCCATCTTGGTGAGTACTTATCCAAATGCCACCTGGTGGCAACAAGATGAGATTGTGTCATGTGGGTAAAGTGTACAACTTCTGCAGAAGATAAAAATATAAGTACTTAGCCGTGTCCCCGGTTATGGACAATACTGAGCAACTAAGGCCTGAAGCTATGGGAGATCTCGACATTCCAATTTCTAAAAGAAAAACTTGAAAGTGACAACAAGAGACTTGAAGCACTTGGTGGATTCCAAGGAGTTCAGAAAGATTTGACAGAAGATCAAAACTATTTTGAAAAGATAGGATAAAACTATATTGCTTTCTGCAAATGATCCTAAACTCCACTTAGACAAATATGCATGTATTGATAGGATCCACCTATATTCTACATAGTAGTGAAACTTGCCAATACAATTCAAATGTATTGACCCTTGTGGCTGTAACTTGTTGTGTTGCAGGTTTGTTTGATATTAGTGAAGTTGATTGATTAGGATTACAAGTCTACAACCAACATGTTTGCCTGTGGCACTTTGAAGATGAAGGACCCCATGCTTATAGATATTCTGCTGCAATGTAATGTAATAGCCAAATGAGCTATGTAAGATGTAATGAATTATTTTATTCCTGGTTATAAAGTTGTATTATGACCTTTGTTTCTTGATATTACATCTTAACTGTGGATGCTAGCTATTGATCCAGGGACTAGCATTGTAAACACAGGGATCTCTACCTTATTAAAGGTTGGGAACTCTTACAAACTGGCTCCATAGTCTAGAGCACATGCTCTCAACATATCTTCAAGAATCTGATTTGTCCTTTCTGTTTGTCCATCAGTTTGAGGATGAAAAGCAGTGCTGAATTCCAACCTCGTTCCCAATGACTCATGTAGCTGCCTCCAAAAAAGAGAAGTGAATTGAGTTCCCCTATTAGACACAATACTCTTGGGTACTCCGTGTAGACATACAATTCTACTCATATAGATCTTGGCTAACTTAGCACTTGTGTAAGTTGTCTTCACGGGTATGAAATGAGCCACTTTAGTTAGGCGATCCACTACTACCCAGATAGAATCATATCCTGAACTGGTCCTTGGCAATCCGGTGATGAAATCCATACCAATCTTGTCCCACTTCCATTCAGGAATAGGTAGTGGTTGTAACAATCCTGCTGGTTTCTGATGTTCCGCTTTCACTCTACTACATACATCACACAAAGCAATATGTTAGGCGATGTCCTTCTTGTGATTAGTCCACCAAAATATTTCCTTCATATCCATGTACATTTTGGTGTTACCCGGATGAATAGAATATGGTGAGTTATGTGATTCTTGTAATATCAGTTTCCGAAGTTCCGGATCTTGTGGAACATAGATACGTTTTCCATGCCATAAAGTACCCTGTTCGTCTTCATGGAATCCTTTGGCTTTTCCCTTGCCAATCTTTTCCTTAATCTCTTCAATTTCCTTATCCGTCTTTTGGGCTTGTTTGATTTTGTCCAACAAAGTAGGTTGAACATCCAAAGACATGAGCTGTCCCTCAGGCACAATCTCCAATCTGAGATCTATAAATTGGGCACACAGATCATCTGGTAATTCTCCTTTAGTAAGGCCATTCACAAAAACCCTACGGCTTAGAGCATCTGCTACAACATTTGCTTTACCGGGGTGTTATTGCAAACTCAAGTCATAGTCCTTGATGAGTTCTAGCCATCTTCTTTGTCTCATGTTAATTTCTTTCTGGGTGAAGATATACTTCAAACTCTTGTGATCTGTGAACACTTCCAAAAGATAATGTCTCCATGTTTTGAGTGCATGGACAACAGAGGCTAACTCTAAATCATGAGTAGGGTAGTTCACCTCATGAGTTTTGAGTTGTCTCGAGGAATAAGCCACAACTTTCCCTTCTTGCATAAGAACTGCACCTAACCCATGATGAGATGCATCACAATACACTTGGAAATCTTTCTCCAAATATGGCAAACATAAGACTGGTGATGTCACTAGTCTCTTCTTCAATTCTTCAAAGCTGAGTTCACAAACCTCAGTCCAAGCAAATTTCTTGTCTTTCTTTAGCAATTCTGTCATAGGCTTAGCTACCTTGGAGAAATTCTCAATGAACCTTCTGTAGTAACCTGCTAAGCCAAGGAAACTACGAACCTCTTTCACTGACTTGGGAGATTCCCATTCAGTTACAGCTGAAACTTTAGTAGGAGCAACTGCTACACCATCTCCTGACACAACGTGTCCAAGAAAACCAACTTCATTTAGCCAAAATTCACACATGCTGAATTTGGCATACAACTTATGCTCTCTAAGCTTCTCAAGTATCAAACACAAATGTCCTTCATGCTCTTCTTTGCTCTTTGAGTAGATCAAAATTTCATCGATGAAAACGACAACAAACTTGTCAAGGAATTCCATGAATACCTTGTTCATCATATTCACGAAGTATGCTGGTGCATTGGTCAAACCAAATGGCATCACGGTATACTTGTACAATCCATACCTTGTGGTGAAGGCTGTCTTAGGTATGTCTTGTTCCCTTATCTTGAGCTGGAAATAACCTGACTAGAGATCAATCTTTGAGAACACACAAGCTCCTTCTAACTGATCAAACAAGTCATTGATTCTAGGCAAAGGGTATTTGTTCTTGATAGTCACCTCATTGAGTGAACGGTAATCTATGCATAACCTTTGACTTCTATCTTTCTTTTCCACAAACAAAACTGGTGCTCCCCAAGATGAAGAACTTGGTTGGATAAATCCTTTCTACAACTATTCTCCAAGCTGCTTCTTGAGTTCTTTCAACTCATCCACTGACATCTTGTACGGTCTCTTTGCTATTGGTCCAAATCCTGGTAGCAAATCAATAAGAAATTCCACATCTCTATCAGGTGGCATTCCCGGTAATTCTTCCGGAAACACATCCGGATATTCACTCACAATTGGCACACTGTCCATGCTAACCCCCTTAAGAGAATTTAGCTTACTCCCTTTTGCCTCAAAGTTGGTCTTGAATCTGATCCTCTTATTTTCTGGAGTTGTGAGTGAGACAGTATGATTGGCACAATCTATCACTCCCTTGTGCTTAGTCATCCAGTCCATTCCCAAAATAACATCCAATCCTTGGGAGTTTAGGATTATCAAGTTAATGGGAAACTTATACTTCCCAAACTCTATGACTAGATCATGACATCCTGAATTCACTATCATTTCTCCGCCAGGAGAACTTACTTTTATAGGACACCCAATAGTTTCTACCGGTAGTTCATTTCTTTCAACAAATGCTCTTGATATGAATGAATGAGATGCACCAGTATCAAAGAGAACAAATGCTGGAACAGAATTGAGTTTGAACTTAGTAGCAACAGCATCAGGTTCCTCATAAATTTCCTCCACATTGATGTGGTTCACTTGTCCCTTTTGAAAAGGGTTAGGCTTGTTGGGTCCTTCAACTTTCTTTTCTGGGAATTCATTTGCATAATGCCCCATCTTCTTGCACTTGAAACATTCAACCTGACTAAGATCCTTCTTGACAGGCTGGCTTCCACTGCCACTTCCACTTCCATTGTGGTGGCTCTTATACCCACCCTTGTGATTCTTGTACTTATCGTTGTCATGACTACGGTGGTGTTTGTTGTCATGATAACGGTTGTTGTTGTGGTGCTTGTTGAATTTCCCATGCTTGTGGGATCCAGAACTCCCACTGTCATCATAATGGGAACGTTTGTGAGTCGATCCCGAGCTGTGCTTGTTGAATTTCCCATGCTTGTGGGATCCAGAACTCCCACTGTCAACACAGTGCTCTGATACCATCTGTAAGATCCCTCCTTTGTAAAGGAAATGATCCCTGTGATTGCAATGCTAGCATCCACAGTTTAAGATGAAGTACACAGAAACAAAGGTCATTATTACATATCGTTCCAGAGACAAACACAGTCTTTTACAAACTCCATGGCCAGGCCACAGGCCTAATACAAGAGTTCAAATATATAATAAGCTAAATAAGTCTTCATCTTCATGTGCCATAGGCAAGCATGTTGAGTGTAGACTCATGACTCCTAATCATCATCAGAATATCCTACAACATCACAAGTTACAGCCACAGTGGGTAAATACATTGGAATAGTATTGGCAAGTGATACCTTAGTAGAATATTGGTGGACTAAATACTATATGCATTTTGGCTAAGTGTAGCTTAGGCTTGCTTTGCTCAAAATAGGTTTTGCCTATTAGTTGAAATCACTAAGTTTTTCTTTGTCAAATTCTTTCCCAAGGAACCACCAATAGACATTGGGGACCTTCACCCTTGTTCAACCACAAGTTTTTACTTAGAAATTGGGATGAGGATATTCTTGATAACTTCCATGTATTGATGCTCAAGTTGTCCAATACCAGGGACATGGCTAAGTACTTAGATTCTTCCATCTGCAGAGGTTGTGCACTTTCCCCACAAGACTTGATTTTCACCAAGACGGGATCCTTCAGAAGCCTTCCCTTAGACCAAATGGACGCGTTCCAACCTATCATCCCACTACCACCAACTGTCCAAATGGCTAAGTTATTGCAACCTATATGATCCGTGCAGAGCCCATATTGCCAAGTGGTGCACTAGAAGCTTCTTAACATATGTCATCTCAAATCCTTTGTTCCTGGGTGGCTTTCCACAAGTGCGATACACAAGGTAGACCATAGAAATGGGCCTTGTGTAACCACTCAACATAACCCATTCTTTCCATTCCACCGTGTGTTTCATTCACTTAGTTGTTTTATTAAGCAAAACATAGTCCAAAGACTTAGAAATATTTATTCATAGCATGAATATATAACCACCCTTGGTTGCTACTAGCTAGGATAAGCATGGCATTGATAAGACTTAGAAATATTTCTAGCCATTCTACAACTACTAGGATTTCCCAAGCATAGCATATAGATCAAAAATAACCATGCAAGACTAGCAAAATATTTCTAATGCAAAGTTGAAAAACTTAGGAATAAAATCATGAAGCACCACTTGCCTTGGTAGTTTGGAGAGTAGCTACAATCCTCACAATCACAATCACTATTTGCACCAAAATCTACACATAAAATAATTGTTGGAATTATGCCCTAGAGGCAATAATAAAGATGTTATTATTATAATTCTTGTTCATGATAAAGTTTATGTTCCATGCTAGAATTGTATTAAGCGGAAACTTTAATACTTGTGTGGTTTGTAAACAACACCGTGTCCCTAGTACGCCTCTATGGACTAGATCATTGATCAATGATGGTTAAGGTTTCCTAACCATAGACATGAGTTGTCAATTGATAATGAGATCATATCATTGGGAGAATGATATGATGGATGCACAAACTAAGCGAAGCAATTTAGATCGTTCATCGTGTTCATCTTTATAAGCTTTTTCTATGTCAAATATTGTATTCCTTAGACCATGAGATAATGCAACCCCTGCCGGAAGAAAGCTTTGAGGTCATCAAACGTCATCCTATGAGAGGGTGATCATAAAGGTGTCTCTCGTGATCGGAAAGTATCTCTGGGTTGTATGTATCGAGATGGAATTTGTCCTCCCAAGCCGGAGAGATATACTTCGGGCCCACGCGGTAATCGATATCAACACCGCTTGCAAGCATGTGGTTAAGGAGTTAATCACAAAGTGATATCGGATTACGGAACGAGTAAAGTACCTGCTGTGGACAAGATTGAACTAGGTATGCCGGTACCGACGATCGAATCTCGGCAAGTAAAATATCGCGAGACAAGGGAATATATATATGGGATTTATTGAATCCGGCATCGTGGTTCATCCGATATGATCATCGATGAATGTGTGGAGTCAATATGGGTGCCTGCAACTGTTGATTATTGATAGAAGATCATGTCTCATATTCTCGAACCCAGGTCACACACTTAACGATCTCGACGCTAGGATAGATTGGATAATTGATTTATGAATTTTGTTCGAGTCTCGGATGGGATCCGGATATCACGAGAGGTTCCGAATGGTCCTAGAATAAGATTCATATAAGGCAGGCAGTTTTGGAGTTCGAATTGTTCCGGGTTAATCGGTATTGTACCGAAGCTTTAGAACCTTCCGGAAGGGGACCAACGTGTCCCCACCTTCCGGGAGGGGCATGGGCCTATGAGGGAGTGTCCCGCATTGGGCCAGGGGCACAAGGCCCCATAGGGCCCAGCCGATCCTAGATAAGTTTAAACTCGTTTAAACTAGAGATAGGATTTCTAGATAAGGGAGAGTTTAAATTGTTTAAACTAGAGATAGGTTTGGAGGAGGGGCATGGTCTGGCCGCCCCCCCTCTATATATAGAGGGGTGGTGCGCCCCCTCCCCACTACTACCACACACCTTCCTCCAAGCCCTAGCAGCCTTGCTACCTCTCTCCTCCCGATCGCTTGTAGGCGGCAGCAGTGAAATTCTCCACCATATACACCACGCCGTGTTGTAGATCCAATCTATCTCTCCACCATACTCGCTGGTCCTAGGAAGGAGGAGACGCCGAGGTGCTGCACGTGTGCATCTCACGGAGGCACCGCCACTTGTGGTGCTAGATCGGATCGGATCACGAGGAGGAGAAGCGAGCACGACTACATCACCCACGCTCCGGATTTAACGCTCACTGCGAATCTTCAAGGGTATGAAGATCTAATCCAATATCTCGTTGATTGCATCTCCTAGATTAGATCTTGGCTTTCCTCTGCTCGCATCCGTAGAAAATTTTGATTTACTATGCCGCCAAACCCTTCAAAGGGTATCGTGGCTAGATCTATGCGTAGATGTGTTTCACGAGTAGAACGCAACATGGTTGTTGCGGCGCTGATGTTTTCTGTTGCAAGCCTCTTGTTTGTGTTCTTCTTATGACGCGGGATAGTGAGATTGAAGCGGTCCAGCCAACCTTACGCGACATCGTCATGAGACCGCTCGCACTTGACGTGTGGCTTGTACCACACATGCGGCCGGTGGATGTCCGTTTCCTCACTATAGTTGTCATGGGATTAACACCGAGTTTGGCAACCATAATATCACCGCTAGGCTTTCCGTAGGTAAGAATCGTTTTAGCATCTACTCCCATAAGCCACGAAACATGCAACAACAAAGTAGAGGCGCCTAACTTGTTTTGCAGGAGTGTTTTCGTGATATGGTATGGCCCAAGATGTGATGTGTATATTGTATGGCGATCATGTTTTGTAATGTTTCACGACTTGCATGTCGATGAGTACACAACCGCGTGAGCCATATGGTTGTCTTTATAATTGTGTATGACCTGCAGTCAACTTCTTACGCCTCGCCATGTAATAACTTTACTTTATCGCTAAGTAGTTATTAATAGTTGTAGTTGCTCGTGGTGGAGGCAATCATGGTGGAGTGATGGAGATCATGCCGAACGCACAAGATGGAGATCATTGCGAGGATTGGCTATACCATGTCACATAAAGTTATATGCATGTGATGTTTATCCCATTATGTATCTTATTATGCTTAGATCGCGACGGTAGCATTATAAGATGATTCCTCACTTAAAGATCAAGATAAAACTGTGTTCTCCCCAAGTATGCACCGCTATGAAAGTTCGTCGTGTCCAAGCATCACGTGATGATCGGGTGCTATAGAATCTACGCCACATACAACGGGTGCAAGCCGCTTTGCACACGCGAAATACTTGGGTCTAACTTGACGAGCCTAGCATGTACGCATATGGCCTCGAACACAAGAATCGAAAGGTTAAGCATGAGTCATATGAATGATATGATCGACACTTCGTTGTCCACCATTGAAACCACATCTCTTCTCGTGATGATCGGATTAGGTGTGGTGAATTTGGATCGTGTTCAATAAACAACTTGAGGGATGTTGAATTTAGTGGGAGTTCATCTAGTAATTTGATTAAGTTGAACTATTTATCATGAACATAGTCTAAATTGTACTTGCAAATCGTAGATCACATGGCCAAATCCAACTTCAACTTCAACGCTTTTTGAGAAGGAAAAGCTTAGAAACAATGGGTCTAACTTCACCAATTGGTTCTGCAATCTAAGAATCATTCTGTCATGGACAAAAGGACTATGTCCTTGGTAAAGCGTTAGGTGACCCCCTGCAATCAAGGCTACCGATGAGAAAGCTGTCTATCGCACCAAGAAAGATGATTATGGTGTGATTAAGAGCACCATGTTGTTTGCTATGGAACCGAGCTTCAAAATCGCTTTGAAACCTATGTCGGCCCTTTGAGATTCTCGAGGAGCTGAAAACCATGTTTCACTCAAGCCCGCTCGAGAGATATGAGATCTCCGAGAAGTTCTTTAACTACAAGATGGAGGAAGGAGTTCCGTTAGTGAGCACGCCATAAAGATGTCGGGCTACACTCAACGCTTGAGCAACCGGAATGCACGATTCCAGAGGAGCTCAAGATTGACAGGTTCTCGCAATCACTCCTCCCAGCTACAAAAGTTTTGTAGTGACTCATAATCGATTGGTTCCACTGACACGATCACCGAGCTCTTCGCAGTCAAGGCTGGAAGTGGACATCAAGAAGGATAATCATGTGTTGATGGTCAACAAGCCCTCCTTTAAGAAAGGTAAGGAGCAAAGAAGCCCTTCAAGAAGGGCGGCAAGCGCAATGCCCCTCGCTGAGAAGAAGCTCAGTCTGGTCCTAAGCCGACATCGAAAGTGCTTCTATTGCAAGGACAGGGTCACTAGAAGCGAATCGTCTCAAGTACTTAGCGGACAAGAAGGCTGGCACCATCAAAGGTATATTTGATATACATGTTATTGATGTTTTCCTTACTAGCCCTTGTTGTAGTGCCCGGTATTTGATACCGGTTCAAGTGCTAATATTTGTAACTCAAACAGAGCTACGGAATAGACGGGCGCTATAGGGATGAGGTGACGGCGCGCTGGCAACGGATCAAGAGTTGATGTGATGGCCAAGACGCTCTCCTTAGTTTTACCTTCGGATTAGTTTTAAACCTTAATAAATGTTATTATGTGCTGCGTTGAGCATGAACATTATTTCTGGATCATGTTTATTGCAAGACGGTTATTCATTTAAATCGGAGAATAATGGTTGTTCTATTTATATGAGTAACATCTTTTATGGTCATGCACCTCTTGTGAATGGTTTATTTCTTCTAAATCTCGAAAGGGATGAAACACACATCCATAACATTGAGGCTAAGAGATGCAAAGTAGATAGTGATAATACTACTTATTTGTGGCATCGCTGCTCAGGTCATATTGGTGTAAAGCGCATGAAGAAACTCCATTCTGATGGACTTTTGGAGTCTCTTGATTTTGAATCATTTGACACATGCGAACCATGCCTCATGGGCAAGATGATCAAAACCCCGTTCTCCAAAATGATGGAGCGAGCAACGGACTTGTTGGAAATCATGCATACCGATGTATGCGACCGATGAGTGTTTTTCGCCGGGTGGATATCGCTATTTTCTCACTTTTACCGATGACTTAAGTAGATATGGGTATATCTATTTAATGAAACATAAATCTGAAACATTTGAAAAGTTCAAGGAATTTCGTAATGAAGTGGAGAACCATCGTAATAGAAAGATTAAGTTTCTACGATCCGATCGTGGGGCGAATATTTGAGTTATCATTTTCTCACGCATCTTAAAGCAAGTGGAATCGTTTCACAACTCACGCCACATTTAACACCACAACAAGAATGGTGTGTCTGAACGGAATCGAACCCTATTAGATATGGTCCGATCAATGATGTCTCTTACTGATTTGCCGTTATCATTTTGGGGTTATGCATTAGAAACCGCTGCATTCACTTTAAATAGGGCTCCATCTAACACCGTTGAGATGACACCGTATGAACTGTGGTTTGGTGCTAAACCTAAGTTGTCGCTTAAAGTTTGGGGATGCGAAGCTTACGCCAAGAAGTTGATGCCGACAAGCTCGAACCCAAAGCGAAGAAATGCGTCTTCATAGGATACCCCAAGGAAACCATTGGGTATACCTTCTATCACGTAACCGAAGGCAAAGTGTTTGTCGAAGAACGGTTCCTTTCTTGAGAAGGAGTTTCTCTCGAAAGAACCGAGTGGGAGGAGAGTAGAGCTAGACGAGGTTATTGAACCTTCTCTTGAATTGGAGAGTAGCGCAACACCTGAAATTGTTCCAAAGGCCGCACCAACAATAGAGGAAGCTAATGACAAGGATCATGAAGCTTCGGACGATGTCCATCGAACGTCAGGTCGACAAGGTCGCGTGCCCCTCCTGAGTGGTACGGCAACCCTATCTTGACTGTCTTGTTGGTAGAAGACAGTGAACCTACGAACTATGAGGAAGCGATAATGAGCCCAGACTCTGAGAAATGGCTGGAAGCCATGAAATCCGAATTGGGATCCATGAGCAAAAACCAAGTATGGACTTTGGTGGATCCTCCTAGCGACCGAAAGGCCGTTGAGTGCAAATGTATATTCAAGAAGAAAACGGACGCGGATGGTAATGTTACCGTCTATAAAGCACGGCTTGTCGCAAAAGGTTTTCGACAAGTTCAAGGTGTTGACTACGATGAGACTTTCTCTCCCGTAGCGATGTTTAAGTCCATTCGGATTTTATTAGCAATTGTTGCGTTTCATGATTATGAAATATGGTAGATGGATGTCAAGACTGCTTTCCTCAATGGGAACATTGATGAAGAGTTGTATATGATGCAACCCGAAGGTTTTGTCGATCCTAAGGATGCTAGTAAAGTATGCAAACTTCAGCGTTCCATTTATGGACTGAAGCAAGCATCTCGGAGTTGGAACCTTCGTTTTGATCAAGTGATCAAGAGCTTTGGATTTGTTCCAAATTGCTACGAATCTTGTATCTACAAGAAAGTGAGTGGGAGTTCGGTGACGTTTCTGGTACTATATGTGGATGACATATTGATTATTGGAAATGACATCAACATGCTTAACGATGTGAAGAGTTATTTGAACAAGTGTTTTTCAATGAAAGACCTAGGTGAAGCTGCTTATATATTGGGCATCAAAATCTATAGAGATAGACAAAGACGCCTGATAGCTTTAAGCCAGAGTACATACTAGACAAAGTTCTGAAAAGGTTCAGAATGGATAAGGCAAAGAAAGGTTCAAAGGCCTATGTTGTCGTAAGATATTGAGCAAGGCTCGGTCCACCACGGTAAATGATAGGGAAGCTATGAGCAAAGTGCCTTATGCCTCGGCCATAGGTTCCATCATGTATGCCATGTGTACTAGACCGGATGTGTCCAATGCTCTTAGTTTGACGAGCGTACATCAAAGTGATGCAGAGTGGAACATCGACAGCCGTGAAGAACATCCTAAAGTACCTAAATAGAACTAAAGAAATGTTCTTAGTCTATGGGGGTGATGAACAGCTTGTCGTAAAGGTTACGCCGACGCTAGTTTCGATAATCGACAAGGATGATTCTAAATCTCGCACGTGATACGTGTATATTTTGAATGGAGGAGCTGTGAGTCGAGAAGCTGCAAGCAAAGCGTGATCGCGATCTACAAAGAAGGGGAATACATGGCTGCCGCAGCGCCAAGTGAAGGAGTTTGGATCGAAACTTCATCATCGAAGCTTGTGGTTCCAAGTGCATTGGACCCATCGAGATATTGTGTGACAACACCGGCGCCATAGCACTCGCTAAGGAACCAAGATATCATCCAAAGACCAAGCATATCAACCGCAAGTTTCATATAATCCGAGATTATATAGCGTATGGAGATCAAGATTAGCAAAGTACATACGGATCTGAATGTCGCAGATCCACTAACTAAACCTCTTCCACGTGTAAAACATGATCAACACCTCAGTGCCATGGGTGTGAGATTGTTGCCAGATGTACACTCGCTTATTGAATCTCGTGCAAGTGGCCGATCGTTCGAGTTATGCCCTAGAGGCAATAATAAAGATGTTATTATTATAATTCTTGTTCATGATAAAGTTTATGTTCCATGCTAGAATTGTATTAAGCGGAAACTTTAATACTTGTGTGGTTTGTAAACAACACCGTGTCCCTAGTACGCCTCTATGGACTAGCTCATTGATCAATGATGGTTAAGGTTTCCTAACCATAGACATGAGTTGTCAATTGATAATGAGATCATATCATTGGGAGAATGATATGATGGACAGACCCAAACTAAGCGAAGCAATTTAGATCATTTCATCGTGTTCATCTTTGCGAAGCTTTTTCTATGTCAAATATTGTATTCCTTAGACCATGAGATAATGCAACTCCCTGGTACCGGAAGAAAGCTTTGAGGTCATCAAACGTCATCCTATGAGAGGGTGATCATAAAGGTGTCTCTCGTGATCGGAAAGTATCTCAAGGTTGTATGTATCGAGATGGAATTTGTCCCTCCCAAGTCGGAGAGATATACTTCGGCCCACTCGTAATCGATATCAACACCGCTTGCAAGCATGTGGTTAAGGAGTTAATCACAAAGTGATATCGGATTACGGAACGAGTAAAGTACTTCTGTGAACGAGATTGAACTAGGTAATGACGGCATCGACGATCGAATCTCGGCAAGTAAAATATCGCGAGACGAAGGAATATATATATGGGACTGATTGAATCTCGCATCGTGGTTCATCCGATATGATCATCGGCGAATGTGTGGAGTCAATATGGGTGCCCATACCGCTGTTGATTATTGATAGAAGATCATGTCCGCATATTCTCGAACCCGCAGGTCACACACTTAACGATCTCGACGCTAGGATAGATTGGATAATTGGTTTATGAATTTTTGTTCGAGTCTCGGATGGGATCCGGATATCACGAGAGGTTCCGGAATGGTCCGGAGAATAAGATTCATATAAGGCGCAGTTTTTGGAGTTCGAATTGTTCCGGTTAATCGGTATTGTACCTAAGCTTTAGAACCTTCCGGAAGGGGACCAACGTGGCCCCACCTTCCGGGAGGGGGAATGGGCCTATGAGGGAGTGTCCTGGCCGCATTGGGCCAGGGGCACAAGGCCCCATAGGGCCCAGCCGATCCTAGATAAGTTTAAACTCGTTTAAACTAGAGATAGGATTTCTAGATAAGGGAGAGTTTAAATTGTTTAAACTAGAAATAGGCTTGGAGGAGGGGCATGGGCTGGCCGCCCCCCCCCTCTATATATAGAGGGGTGGTGCGCCCCCTCCCCACTACTACCACACACCTTCCTCCAAGCCCTAGCATCCTTGCTACCTTCCTCTCTCCCTCCCGACTGTTTGTAGGCGAAGCCCTGCAGCAGAAATTCTCCACCATATACACCACGCCGTCGTGTTGTAGATCCAATCTATCTCTCCACCATACTCGCTGGTCCTAGGAAGGAGGAGACGTCGAGGTGCTGCACGTGTGCATCTCACGGAGGCACCGCCACTTGTGGTGCTAGATCGGATCGGATCACGAGGAGGAGAAGCGAGTACGACTACATCACCCACGTTCGATTTAACGCTCATTGGCGAATCTTCAAGGGTATGAAGATCTAATCCAATATCTCTCGTTGATTGCATCTCCTAGATTAGATCTTGGCTTTCCCTCTGTTCGCATCCGTAGAAAATTTTGATTTACTATGCCGCGAAACCCTTCAATAATAACACCAAAATCACATACATAATAAATACAAGCAAAAATATATGGATGCATGCATAATGCCATGTGATGATTTTCTATGCCAGACAATACAAGTTCACATTACAGATTCATAAACAAGTTCAAAACTTGCCAAACAAACTTTATTTGAACATTAAAACATTTCCCAAATAATTATTATACACAAAATAGGCCTACACATGTTTCTATAAAAACAACCATTTTAACAGGGCAAAACATTAAACACATTGCATAGATGGAAAGGATTTTCTCTCCTGATTCCATTGATATAAAATTTGTCAAATTTGGACGTGGCATTCAAAAGTTATGATTTAAACAAGTTTGACATCTAATAGATCCAATTCAAACTTTTTAAAACAAATCTCGTGCCACGCGGCGCTTTCTAACTGGCTGGTACCGCTTCGCGCTGGATCGCGCTTCCGAGCCATTAGATCTAACTAAAACACATGGCTCAGATCTCTACTTACCCCTTCGACTATGTTCTATCGTGCTCGTACGATCTACATCGCCCGGCTCTTAGCGACTGACCAACAAGTGGCGCCGGCGACAGGCGGCGACGCGCTCTGTCAGCGGCGGAGCCAGCGAACTAGGTCGCGCGGGGAGGTGGGAGGATGATCACCATAATCGCCGTGACGAGGAGATTCTCAACGTGTGCTCGGTTGGCGAAGGGGCGCTCGGAGTCGTCACGGATTTCTCGTCGGAGAAGTCCCTGGCGACGGTGTTCTCTGTTGGCGACGAAGTCGACGTTCTGGGCCACGCTAAGACAAGAGAAGGGTGCCGTTAGACGTGCAGGACACTGGGGATCTCATGCATATCAAACAGAGGAAGAGGGGAAGCTGGGACTTACGGGGAACGGTCTCCGGAGTTCGAGCAGAGGGTGGCGGAGCTCAGTCGTTGACGCCGCCGAGGCTACAGATCATGCGTGAGTAAACGAAGAGTGTCAGTAGGTGCGCACGGAGATGTAGAACAAGCCAGTATGAACCATAGGCAGAGGGGAGCGCGGTGCTCACCGGAATTCAACGACGAACTCGTCAGAGCAGAGGGCGTCCAAAGAGAAATTCGAACAGCCTGGTGGCTCCGGTGAGGTGTGGTTCGGGGGAAAAGGAGGAGGGCAGCATGGTGCTTAAGTAGGCGAGGACGGGGGCATGAATTACTCAGGAATTGAACGGGAATTGAAGCCGCGAATTAAACAGGAAACGCTCGGCGTGATTTGGGGATGAACTTGTCGCTGGGGGTGGAGACGAAGATAGTCGTGTGGGTCGTGGTTGTCAGCGAGAGAAAAGAAGAGGGGGTGGGTCCAGACAGTCAGCGACTCTGTGGGTGTGGTTGCGAGTAAAGAAAAACGATTCGCGGGAGGGAGTTGCTGGGCTAGCTGGGTCGAGTTGGGCTGGGTTGGGCCAGATTGGCTGTTTGCTTATTTTTTTTCCTCTTTACTCCTTTTCTTTTTCTGTTTGATTTTCTAGAAATGGTTTTCACTCTATTTCAAATCAGTTTGATTTCAAACCTTCTATGGATTTTTGTACAGTAAACTTTGTACTCAAATAAGTGTCAAACACTTCTGTTTACTCAAACATACTTGGATCATTTGAAAAATAAAATAAAACCAAGCCTTTATGAGATATAAAAATAGGCATAAATTTGGTTTTATTTCATACTTTGTTTTGAAACTTTGCTCAAGCTTTTGGAAGCACTTAAGTTTGAATTCAAAACATTACTGAATACAATAAGTACCTTTCTCAAAATAAGGTAGTACTAAGGTTAGGGCATACTCACATAAAATAATGAGCAACATATGCTCCTGATTTTGAAATGGTTTTGAAAAGGAACTCTAAATGATCATGTATGCATGGATAATATGCATGGGTTTTGAAACATGATTTTAGGGATGTTACACTTGTTGGGAGATAACCCAAGAGTTTACTTGAGTCTTGGAAGTTATTACTTCATTAATGACCTCTCCTTATCCTTTTTGTTTGTTTTTTGTGCCAAGAATGACCTCTAATGAGAGGGAAGTAAGATTTGGGGAGTTGCTGTCCCGAAATAGATTTCTGTCCTCTACCAAAAAAATTCGTGAGGAGTCTCTGTACCTCGGATTGAGATCAAAATTTACGAATAAATCCCCCAGTATGTTATCTAACTTTCATTAGTTCAACACCTTTTGATTTGAGCAACAGAAGATGTTCAAAAAAATCGGTTTCTACCTGTTGGTCTGTTTTGACAGATTTCTGCCATTATTTGCATTTGCTTCTTATTGATTTCTTTTTGCGTTCTCTTTAGGTGAATTGATCTTTTGAAGGAGTTACTACAGTAGCTCGCGTTTTTTTTGAAAATCCTTGCGGTTCTAAAGCTTTGCCAGAGGTCTAATATCTTTTGAATACACTAATGTTGCTAATGAAGATTCTGTGAAGTTTTGTATGAAGGAAAAATTTCAGGTGTAAAGAGAGAATGATGCAATGAGATGAAGAATGGACAAAAGCTCAAGCTTGGGGATGCTACCATGGTGTCACCCCAAGAAATATCCAAGAGGTACAAGCGTCAAAGCTTGGGGATTCCCAAGGCACCCCCTTCTTCATCAATAAAAAGCTCAAGTCTTTCTAGACACTTTGTTTTTATTGTTTCATGCACAGTTGTGTTGTTCTTGGAGCGTCTTAGTTTTTGTTTGCTTTGCTTAGTTTGTTTAGTTTGCTTGAATAAAGTAGTTTGGACCCCCGTTCTCGCTGTGTTGTTTTGCAAATAAGTTGCTTGGTGTTGGAAAGGAGTAGTAAGTTCTTGTTTGAAGTGCAAAAGGAGCTTGCATTGACTGTGACCTAGACTTTAGATAACATGCTAGGTGTTGTTTTGACCTTATGAGTAGTGATGATACTCTTCTAGTCATAGATGCAGTTGGAAGTCCACCTTCAGGTTATCATCCGAACCCCCTCCAGTATTAAGTTGCAAGCAATAGACAACTGCTTTAAGCAAAGTGTGTAAGGTAAACAGTCCACATGTTCCATGAACAAGAGACCGTTGTTTTCTCCCTAGTAGCAACATAACAGCTACAACCGAAGAGATTTCTGTCACTTCCCTTGGAAACTAGAGGCATGAACCCACTATCGAGCATAAATACCCCCTCTTGGAGTCACTAGAAACTACTTGGCCAAGATAGCTACTAACAACGGAGAGCATGAAAGATCACAAACAACACAAACATGACAGAATCATCAGGATAAAACCATTAATCAAACCAACATAATAATCTCAATATCCATCGGATCCCCGCAAACACAACATGCATGATTACAAATAGATTAGATCTTGATCATGAACGGAGCTCACAAGATCTATACATGAAAGCACAAATGAGGAGATACAACCATCTAGCTACTACATGGACCCATAGTCCAAGGTGGAACTACTCACGAATCATACCGGAGAAGGCCCAGATGATCTCCTCCCTGGGTGCCGGAAGAACTTGATCCCGATCTAGGGACGATGGTGGTGGCGGCGGCTACAGACGGTTTCATGGATTTCTGATCAGGTACTCAAGGTTTCTGCATCGGGGGCTTCTTATAGGCGAAGGGGGAGGCCGAGGCGGCGGCCAGAGGGGGCAAACCCTACCCAGGCATGGGGTAGGGCCCACCCACGCCTAGGGGGGGGGGTTAGTAGCCCTGGCATGCCTCCTCGTCTCTCCTCTGGACTTCTTGTTCCCCACGGAAATTTATTGACTTTGGCGTTTGTCCCGTCTAATTCCGAGAATATTTCTTTACTAACTTTTCTGAAACCAAAAACAGCAGAAAACAGGCATCTGGCACCGTTGCAACTTGTTAATAGGTTAGTACCAGAAAACATGTAAAAAGAACCTCAAAGTGTAGACAAGCAAAGCAAAGTAGATACTAAACAAGCATGGAGCATCAAAAATTATAGATACGTTTCCAACGACAAGATCCCCAAGCTTAACTCCCCGTCATCGTCCCTAGTAGGTAAGTGATAAAAGAATAATTTTTGAGTTGACATGCACCCTCACAATAAAGATCCAACCATTTGCAAGCATTGAAATATGGGATCAAAGAACTCTAAACATGTGCATGAAAGATGGAGTTCTAACAATAGGACATAGTAATTATGCATGCAACATGGCAAACCACAAACAAAGATCATGAATAATATGTATTGAAAAAAGTTTGTTTGTTTCACATGCATAAAACATGGCATAGTGGTTGTTAGACCCCTCCTTTATAAAGGAAAGGATCCCTGTGATTGCAATGCTAGTCCCTGGATCAATGCTAGCATCCATAGTTTAAGATGAAGTACACAAATACAAAGGTCGTTTATTACATTCATTCCAGAGACAAAACATAGTCTTTTACAACTCATGGCCATAGGCCTAATACAAGAATTTAAGGAATAAGCAAATAAACACAAGTCTTCATCTTCATGTGCCACAGGCAAGCATGTTGAGTGTAGACTCATGACTCCTATTCATCATCGGAGTAACCTGCAACATCACAAGTTACAGCCACAGAGGGTCAATACTTTGGAATAGTATTGGCAAGTGATACCTTAGTATTTTTAAGTGGGCTATATTACTATATGCATTTTGGCTAAGTGTAGCTTGGCTTGCTTTGCTTAAAAATAAGTTTTTCCTACTAGTTGAAATCACTAGGTTTTCTTTGTCAAAATATTCCCAAAGAACCACCAATAGACATTGGGGTCCTTCACCCTTGTTCACCCACAAATTTTACTTAGAAGTTGGAGTGATGAGATTCTTGTAGCTTCCATGTCTTGATGCTCAAAAGTGTCCATTGCCTTGGACTAGGTTAAGTACTTAGGTTTTCCATCCGCAGAGGTTGGCACTTTCCCCACTGACTTGGTTTCCCAAGACAGACCTTCGAAGCCTTTCCTTAGTCAAATGGACGCTGCCCAACCTAACATCCCATGTACCACCAACTGTCCAAATGACTAAGTTCTAGCAACCTATATGATCAAGGCAGAGCCCATATTGCCAAGTGGTTGCACCGTAAGCTTTCTCAACACTTGGCCTCCAAATCCTTTGTGCTGGGTGGCTTACCACAAGTGAGATACACAACCCAAGTCCATGGCCTTGTGTAACCACTCAACATAACCCATTCTTTCCATTCCACCCAGGAGGTTCATTTGACTTAGTGGTTTTATTAGGAAAGTATAAGTCTCATGACTTAGAAATATTTTCATCATAGTAAGTGTAGATTTTCACCAACCCTTGTTTGCTATATAGCTAGGCTAAGCAAGGCATGGCAACTTATCATAGGGAAAATTCCTTAGCAATTCTACTATTCTAAACTACATAGGATTTCCCCATTTTAGCATTAGACAAAATAACATGTAAACAAAATATCTAATGCTAGTTAAAAACATAGGTTAGAAATATTCATGAAAATATCACTTGCCTTGGTAGTGGGGAGAGCTGCACTCTTCACAATCACAATCACTAGCAAAATCTACACAAAAATTATAGCATACAATTACACACCATTATATACAATCAAAAATAATATGAATGCATGTATGCAAGAATTTTACTAAGTGGTGATTTTGAAAATTCTACCAAGCATGTGCATGATACTGAAACATAACAGGACACAAAATTTTCCCTATCAAAACTTATTTAACATTAAAACTAATTACCAAAATAAAACTATACTCAAAATAGCTTTAAACAAGATTCCACAAATAAAGTCATTTTAATGGTTACTATTTGTTAAACAAATTAGACATTCAGAAAGGTCTTGTTTCACTGAATCCAACGGTATAAAATTTGTAAAAATCTAATGTGGCATTCAAAAGTTATGGCAGTTTAAAGTTTGGATCAAAATCTGGTTTTAAATTCTGTTTTTGAATTAAACCCTGCCACGCGTCGCAACCTTACTGGTGCGTATTGCCACGCTGGATCGGCAATCGCAGTCAGAGGATCTAACTTAGATCTAACGATCCAAACGCCGTGCACTCTTCGCCTAGATCTATCCTAGCCCTACGATGCAGATCCAACGGATCAAACCATCAAGCCACGAACGGGCGGCGCTGGCGGCGTTGACTAGCGGCGGCGCGTCAGACTACGGCGGCGCCGGCATTCTAGATCGTTCGCAAGGGGAAGAAGGGGCTTACCAGGTTCGCCGGAGGCTGTTGAAGCTCAACGTGGTACTGGCTTGCGGAGGGGCGCTCGGAGATGGGTTCTAGATCTCGTCGGAGTTGCGTCTGGCATCGGGTGGATGTTGTCGGAGTTGTTGCCGAGGTTCTGCGTCGCCCTAACACGAACCAACGGGTTTAGGATATGCGCAGGACAATTGCGAACACGCTTGGGTGAATAAGAAAGCAAGGGGCGCTCGGGACTTACTGAGATTGCTCGCCGGAGTTAGGGTGGTCGTCGAGTGCTTACGGCGTCAAACGAACACGGCGACCTGGGGCAGTACAGGATGCTCTGTTGTGGTTAGAAGGTGCGCAAGAGGATTTCGAAGTTTCTCGAACAATCCAGAGGGGAAGGGGCGCACGGGGCTCACCGGAATCGATCGCCGGAGTTGGCTCTGTCTGCGGCGGTCTCGAGCGAGTCGTGGGCAGCCTGGTGGCGTGAGTGTGGAATTGACTGGGGGAAAATGACTGCGAGGAGGTGGGTATCTTATAGCCGGTGCCTCGACAGGAAACGCCTGTGTTTTAATGCCCCAATTAAGCCGCGCCATAACCGGCAGTGACTGCAGCGGCGACGTGGTCGCGGGCATGGTTTGAGGAAGACGATGACAACGTGGACAGGGCCCGCTCGTCAGCGACGTGTGCGAAATGAGGGTGGGGTCCGTCTTTCGGCGGCTGAACGCGTGTGCTTGCGCATGAGAGAAGAAAAAGAAATCCCCGGGTGGGCTAGTTGGGCTCGATCTGCCGGGCGGATATCCGCGCCGGCCCTTTTCTTTTGTTTAGTTCTTTTTCTTTTCTAATTCGATTTTCTGATTAGGTTTTCAAATAGTTTCAAAATCAATTTGAATTCAAATCTTTCTGAGGTTTTGCAGGGGTGAATTGGTCTCAGAAATAAGTCAAAGCTCATGGGGTTACCTTGCAAAGGCTTGATCAGACTTGGATTTCAAACAACCAGAGACTTAGCACTAATTTGTAAATGTTTGAAAATAGAGGTTTTGAAATTATTTCTAATTTGAAAATTTTGGTTAAACTTTTACACCTGATCTTTCCAATAGTGGGGCAAGCAATCAAGTTCCTTAACATTTAAGTTTCAAAAGGTGATGTCCTAATGAGTGAAATTTACTCACATGAAATCATAGCACAAGCTTCTGTTTTTGAGAAGAACCCTAAATTATGATGAATTCTTAGATGATATGAATGAGTTTTGGAATATGAATTTAGGGATGTTATAGTGGCATTCAACTTGTCCCTCAAGAGTAGCAATATAATGCATAGGACACCTACAAAGTTCACAAGGGTGACTAGAAACAGATAGCACATGAACAAGTAATAACACAATATGCATCAATTAATAAGCTTTGGAACACTTCACACAGAATGACAACTATGCTCTCTTAATGGTGCCTAAAGGTAGAAGGTGGAGACTAAATAATGGTGGAAGAAAGGCCTTTTTGTAAAGGAAACAGGGATTACAAGTTTCAAAAAGAGCTTCCAAAAATTATGGTACTAGTTAGCTTTCAGCCCTCATTACCCCTATCATAAGCATCTTAAAGTGGTTAAGGTTAAAGTGGCAAAGCTGGATGTCACATCCCAAGATTTTCCAAATCTTGTAATGTGAAAAATAAATGAATAAAATAAAACTTTTTTTGATTTTCAGAGCCAGAAGAAACTTTTTTAATTCAATTGGAACTCCAAACTCATTTGAATTAAATAAAACCTAAAGGGATTAAAAAGATAAACATTTAATAAAGGAAATAAAAAATGTTTAGAAGATTTGGTTTTCAAAAGAAAAGGTGGATTTATAAATAAAGATTAATTAATAAAGCCAAATTAAACTTTGACCAAGCTTTGGAAATTAAAACATTTAGTTCTGAATAAAATAACAAAGGTTTATTTAAAATAAAATAATAAGGAATTAATATCAAATTTTATTCAAATAAAAGGTCTTACCATTTTAATTAAAACATCAAAAATATTATTTTGTTTTAAATAGGTTTTCCAAGTATTTTATATTCTCTAATAAAACCTACTGAAGTGTTTTGGCTTTATTTTAGGTTTCAAAATAAATATCTAAATAAAATAAAACCTATTTGAAATAATAATGAAAGTCTATTTTATTTAATTAATAATGGACCCTAAAATAAGGTGTTATTTTATTTTAAAACAAATCTCCAAGTATTCTAAATTTTCACATAAGACCTTTTGGTTTGGTTTTGAAAATAATTGGATTTCAAATGGAAATTTTATTAAAAAATCAAACACTATTAATAATTAAAGATCCATTTTATTTAATTAATAAATGGATCCTAAAATAAATAAAAATATTATTCTATTTTTGGAATTTGGATTATGTTGAAAAACAGAACCAAATTCAAAGTAAAATTGAGTGTTTGTTTGAATTTGTTTGATTGTTGTTTGAATGTTTGAAAACATTGTTTGAAATTCAAAACAGAAAAGAATTAGAAAAGAAAACGTTTTAGATGTAAAAATAAGAAACTCAAATTTCACTAAGGCCTGCATCAGCCAGTCTTCTCCCTCTTCCCCTCAAGAAACCATTTCTCACTCGTAAATGCACCCACAGAGTGACAACCAGACCCACTCTCTTCCCTCACTCAGACGAAACCACCCCACCTCTCTCACCCACGCCGAACTGCTTTTCGCACCGAAAGGAACCGCTAAGAGACGGCAAGTGGACCCGCCCTCTCCCTTTCCCATCGACTGAGGACCCCACCGCCACCTCCTTCTTCTTCCCTGGACCCCTTCTCCTCACCGCTACAGTTTCTGCCGTTGAGAGCTCCATCAATCCGCTAATCCGCTTATTAAACCTCGCCGACACAACGCCATATAATCGCTCGCTTCTCCTCCGCTTTTCCCTGCACTCCTCCACCCTGCCCCTAGGCGCCTCCACCTTTCTATACCGCCGCTCGACGATGTTCCTGATGATTCCGACGAAACCCCACCGCCTTGCATCCCTAAGCACCCCAAAGCTTCTCCACCTCCGCACACTCGCTAGTGCATCCAGTTCACTCACGAGCCTCACAACGTCGGCAAGGACAAGCTCTACTGTCACCACGTCGGCCTCGACTCGCAAACTTCCCGTGAGCACAGACTTCCTCGCCTTTTGATGCTCCTTTACGCGACCGTGCACACCTAACCGCCTCTCCTTTGCCTTAGCACGGTCCCGGCGACGCCAACGACAACCCGAGAGCACCGCCGCAAGCAACTCCGCGAGAGATTGCCAACCCGTCTGAGCGCCCCCCATCAAGACGTTGAGCTTCCCAAGCTGCGAACTCGGTGAGCCTCCCTTTCCTCTTCCGCTTCTCAGCGTCGCCTCCGCCGTCGATCGACCGCCGCCACTGACGCCGCCGCCATGGCCGCTTTTGACAAGCGATAGGAACCGTGAGGATGCAGATCCACCGCTTGGATAGAATGACTAACCAAGGGGTAAGGATGGATCTGTGCCGCAATCTAACTTAATCTAACGTTCCAGAGCCGATCCGCCAACCGGTATCGACCAAGAAGAACACGCCGCGGTCGCCTATTAGGTTTAAAAACAGTTTGAAATGTAAACTTTTGCAAACTTCAAACCCTTGTATCTTTGGATCCACACGTCCAAAAATTACAAATTTGATGTCGTTGGAATCAGCAAGGCAAGACCTAGCCAACCCTACCCTTAGTTTAGCAAATAGTATTTGATAGATTGTTTGAAATTGCAGATCCTTTTGTGAGCTTGTTTAGAGTATAAAAATTGTTTAAAATTGATTTTAGGATTAAATCTTTTTGCAAAATGGATTTGTGTGACCTTACTGACCCTAGGAACCAACCCATGGTTTTAAAAATGAAATTGGAAAAAATTATAATGGATTAATTGAATTAGTCTATTTCTAGCCAAGTAAAAATAATAGTTTTATTATGAAAAAGGATATTGGAATTTAACTTTGGGAAAATATTTTGATTCAAAGCTACTGACCCAAAACAACAAATCTTGAGAGTTAGAAACTTTTGGTGAAAACTTAAAGGTTTTAGATTTAATAAAACTATTTTCTACCACATAAAATGTTGAATGGATTTTAAAATAGATTTTGAGCAAAACCCTCTAACTATTGACTTTGCCATTTTGGTAAATGACCAATTTGGACCTTACAAAGTTTATAAACCTAGTAGAGACCAACCTTGAAATAGAACCCTCTTTTGCATGACTTAGATTCCATTACTTTGTGAATGTGAAAATTGTTTGTTTAACCTTGGTTTGGAATGTTAGTTGATTTTGTGTCTTGCTTGATTGACTTGTAGTGAATTTAGCAAAGTGTGAGACTAGCAAGATCAAGGAGTGAACCACCATTCCCTACCAAAAAGGCAAGTGACACTATCATTCAAAGACCTACTATTTTCATTATACTTAGTGGATTTTGAAAACATGCATGAAAATGCTTTATACTTATGCTATGCTAAATCCTAAATAGGATTCCCTATACACTCCTTAGTGAAAATATTGAAGTTGTACATGCTTAGCCATGCTATGTTTTGAAAAGAGATACATGTTGAGATTTTACAAACGTTGAGAAAAGACTTATGTTTTACATAATAAAACAAGGACTCAATGAACCACCTAGGTGGTGGTTATTTTAAATTTTGGAGAGGGTGGCAACAAAAGGAACCATGTCTATGGGAATCACTTTGTGTTGTGCTCCAAAAGAAAACCACCTAGGAAACTTAGAGATTAAACATGTTTCTCCAATTGTGGCTTTCGTGTGCAACCACATGCTATTATGGCTCTGGCTTAGTCAACTACATTAGGAAGACCCATACATTCTCTTTAGTTATCGGACATGGGGATCTGAATGCTTCATGGGGTCAAGACAAGCTAGCAATGATGTATGGAGGACCTCTTGGAAAGACTTCGTCACATACTCACCGCCAAGACTCCATCTTGGTGAGCACTAATCCAGTAGGCCACTGGTGGCAACAAGATGGGATTGTGTCATGTGGGTAAAGTGTACTCCTTCTGCAGAAGTTAATAAAATCTAAGTACTTAGCCGTGTCCCCGGTTATGGACAATACTGAGCAACTAAAGTTTGAACTATGGGAGATCTCGACATTCCAACTTCTAATATAAAAACTTGATGCCCTTGTGTGTCTACCAAGGAAGTCAAAGAGATTTTATTAAGCTTGATGCACTTGGGGTTACCAAGGTGCTCAAGAGCATGATGTACTTGGGGTTACCAAGGAACTCATGAGATTTCATAAAACTTGATGCACTTGGGGTTACCAAGTGGCTCAAGAGATTTTGACAAGGACTTGAACACTTGAGTTTCTACCAAGGAGTTCAAGGGATTCTTGGAAAAGAGATTTGACAAAGGACTTAAAAACCCTTTTGAAAAGATAGGATAAAATATTGCTTTATGAAAATATGCCTTAAACTCTACTTAGCCAAATATGCATATAATGATAGGATCCACTCTTATTATACATAGAAGTGAAGCTTGCCAATACAATTCAAAATGTATTGACCCTTGTGGATGTAACTTGTAATGTTGAAGGTTGATTGTTTTTAAATGAAGATTGTTTGATTGACTAGGACTACAAAGTCTACAACCAACATCTGCCTGTGGCACTTTGAAGATAAAGGACCCATGATTATAGTTATTCCGCTGCAATGTAATGTAATAGCCAAATGAGATATGTATGTTGTAATAAAACTATGTTATTCCTGGTTATAAATTTATATTATGACCTTTGTATCTTGATATTACATCTTTACTGTGGATGCTAGCTATTGATCCAGGGACTAGCATTGTAAAACACAGGAGGAACCTACCTTATTAGGTGGGACCTCTACACTGGAGTATATGCTTGACAAAGTATAAGTTGGCAATCTCATCCCCCTTGAATATGAGGGCCACACCTCGTGCATACTCAACTTTGGGTCCAGGTAAGTTCTTGTCACTGTAAGTATTTGCATATCATTGAGAACCGCCAACGGGGTACCCCTTGCACATGGCACAGGAGCTTTCCCATAACCAAAATGACAAGGAAAGCAGACAATGAGCATCTCAACAATTCTTCTTATGTACCATGGGAATATGGTGCTTTTTCTCTCTTTCCTCTTTTCTCAATGTGTCTCTTTTTTATAAGAAGAATGCTTCATAGATGTCACTATGGTGATGCTGCAATTTTGCACCATGATTAGGCATGGCTTAGGCTAGCGGCCCAGGCGTTTCTCTAACATAGGATACAAACTCCATGGACTTACAAGTTCACTCTTTATTTCACACCGGTGACATCCATAGACAAAAGAACATGATATCAACTGAGTACAACAAGGTACAAGTTCAATGTTGAAAACGTTCCCCGTGACAACACAGTTCTGCTAATTCCAACTTATAAGGGCAAGCATATACAACAAAGTTGTCACAATGGTTCAAGTTTATTAGGGGCAAATAATAAAGTGTGCCATCAAGTTCGTGAGGGCTTTAATCACTAAGTTTTCACATAACAAAATAGTTTTTAATTGGAAGATAGATGAAAACAAGAATATACTTTGGAATGGTGTAACACACCATGCATAGGAGTTTATAGTGGACACTTTGGAATAACTTGGTTTCTTAGGAGTTGGAAGCATGAGTAACACTTACTCATACAAGTGGAAGCTAGCAAAAGACTGGGAGCATCCAACTAAGAGAGCAATAATGGCCAAAATTATGCAATGCAACAAAGAAAACTAATCAAAGCAAAGAGTGGTACTACAAGTCAAGGACTAAATGATCATAGAGGATAATGGTGACTTGTAATAGTCATACCATGGTGTGAGCATGTGTCAAGTCAACCCAAGCAAAACATCAAAGGAGAATACCACAATACTATGCTTTTGCATGCTAAAACAACACATAATTTCTTCAAGGCACACTAAGCAATCCCAATTGTCTGGAACAAGACATGCTACATCAATAATCACTAAGCATAATGCTAAAACAACACCTAGCATGTCATGCTAAAGTCTAAGTCACAGTCAATGAAGGCTCCTCTTGCACTTCAAGAAAGAACTTACTACTCCTTTCCAAACACCAAGCAAACTTATTTGCGAAACAACACATCGAGAACGGGGGTCCAAATACTAAAGCAAACTAAACAAACTAAGCAAAGCAAACGAAAACTAAGACGCTCCAAGAACAACACAACTGTGCATGAAACAATAAAAACAAAGTGTCTAGACAGACCTAGGCTTTTTATTGATGAAGAAGGGGATGCCTTGGGCATCCCCAAGCTTTGACGCTTGTACTTCTTGGATATTTCTTGGGGTGAAACCATGGTGGCATCCCCAAGCTTGAGATTTTGTCCATTCTTCATCTCATTGCATCATTTTCTCTTTACACCTGAAAATTTTCCTTCATACAAAACTTCACACAATCTTCATTAGCAACATTAGCTTATTCAAAAGATATTAGACCACTGGCAAAGCTTTGGAACAGCAAGGCTTTTCACTAAAAACACAAGCTACTGTAGTAACTCCTTCAAAGAAACTCAATTTACCTGAAGAGAGCTCAAAAAGGAATCAATAAGAAGCAAATGCAAATAATGACATAAATCTGTCAAAACAGACCAACAGGTAGAAACGAATTTTTTCGAACATTTTCTATTCCTCAAATCAAAAAAGTGTTGAACTAACTAAAGTTATCCAACATACTGGGGGATTTAATCGTAAATTTTTAGCTCAATCCGAGTAACAGAGCCTCCTCACGAATTTTTTTGGTGGAGGACAAAAATCTGTTTCGGGACAACAACTCCCCAAATCTTAGTTCCCTCTCATTAAGATCATTCTTGGCACAAAATCAATCAAAAAGGATAAGGAGAGGTCATTACAGAAGTAATAACTTCCAAGACTCAAGGAAACTCTTAGGTTATCTCCCAACAAGTACTTTTCTTTAACGCCTTTAAGTTAGGCACAATAAGCAAGAAGAATCAAATAATTTCAAATGAGGAAGCATTAACATTCATACTTGCAAATTCTTCAACTATGAAAGGTATATCATCCTAATGGGTTTTGGAGTATCCTTTCTCATCTCTCTTTGGTCTACTATCTTCATCAAAAAGATTTTCAGTGGTAATCCAATCGAAGTTATTTTCAAAGGCTTCATGCATTCCAACAAGCTTATAGGGTATGGGTATATTGAATTCCTCTCTAGGCTTTTTATCAGAAATACCCACAACATCTACACTTGAACCTAGCATATTGAAACGTTCAAAAACCTTTTTAGCCTCCCTAGCAACATCATGGAATTCTTTTGATAAAGTTTCAAGGATGAATTCCCTTTTTTCCACATTCTTCTCTTCCTTTAGGTTTAGGAATAATAATTGTATGAAGGGGTTAAGGCTAACAAACCTAGTTTCCAACATATGAACTAAAGAAGCTGAAACAATCTCATAATTAGGAGCAAGTTCAGCTATAGATTTATTCTCAATATCCTCATGCTTGCTAACATAATTGAAGAATTCTTCAATATTATTTTTCCCAATTATGGAGCCACTACCTATTGCAAGATTTTTCAGAGAGAACTAGGGGAGTAACATGGTGAGCTACAGCAAGGTGGCAACTAGAGGAGGAACTATTTTTTTGTGTTTTTTAATAAGGAAAGCAAACCAAGCTAGACTAATTTTTTTTGGTTTTTTTGGAAAGAGGCAAACAAAACCAAGCAAAAGAAACAAATCAAAATAAAAACAAAGTAAAGAGAAAGGAAGTGAAGGACTCCCCTAGTGAAGATATCCTTAGCCTCCCCGGAAATGGCGCCAGAAAACTTGTTGGTAGCTGGTGCTTTGACAAGGAGGAAAAGGTTGAAGCTGTTCTATATATGTCCCCGACAACGGTGCCAGAAAACTTGTTGATGACTCCTTGATGGCGGCAGAGAACTTGGTGCTTGATGTGGAGTCTTGTTGGGAACCCCAAGAGCAAGGTGTGAAGAGCACAACAACAAGTCTTCCCTCAGTTGAGACCGAGATTATCGAACTAGAAGGAGGAAGGAAACGTCACATAGGTGTTGCTAGCAACGTGGAGACTTGCACAACACAAACTCAAGATTTTTCCCCAACGAATCAGTGAGGTTCTCAAGCTCACACGGTTTGCTGTAACAAAGGATTAAACATATGGTGTGGAATGTAATGATTTGCAGCAAGTAAACAAGTAATAGTGGAAGATGTATCAATGGTAAAGATTGGACCGGGGTCCATAGTTCACTAGAGGTGCTTTCCTTAGATAAACAACATGGCATGAAGGGTAAAAAAATTACAGCGGGGCAATTGACAGGAACTGAGCAAGGAATAACAATGTAATTACTAGCTAGAAAGATCCTATGATGTTGATTGGGCAATACAACAATATACATAGACCGTCATCCAACTGCATCTATGACTAGAAGTCCACCTTCAGGTTATCATCCGAACCCCCTCCAGTATTAAGTTGCAAGCAACAGACAACTGCTTTAAGCAAAGTGTGTAGGTAAACAGTCCACATGTTCCATGAACAATAGACCACTGTTTTCTACCTAGTAGCAACAACACATCTACAACCGAAGAGATTATTGTCACTTACCTTGGAAACTAGAGGCATGAACCCACTATCGAGCATAAATACTCCCTCTTGGAGTCACTAGCAACTACTTGGCCAACATAACCACTAGCAACGGAGAGCATGTGTCACATCCCAAGATTTTCCAAATCTTGTAATGTGAAAAATAAATGAATAAAATAAAACTTTGTTGATTTTCAGGGTGAGAAGAAACTTTTTGATTCCAATTGGAAACCTTCAAACCTGTTTGATCAAACAAATCCTAAAGGGATTTGAAAAGATAAACATTTAATAAAGAAAAATTTAAATAAGTAGAATTACTATTTTTGAATCTTTTAATAAAAAGATTTGGATTTTATAAAGCAAGGGTAGATTTATAAATAAGGATTATTTTATAAGCCAAATTAAAACTTGGCCAAGCCTTTGAAATAAAATATTTCTATTTGATAAAAATAGTAAGGGTTTATTTAAATAAAATAATGGGGATTTATTAATATCCAATTTTATTAAAGTAAAGACTTTTCCCTTTATAATTAAAAAACTAAAACTTGTTATTTTATTTTAATTGAGTTTTCCAAGTGTTTTATATTTTCAAATAAAACCTACTGAAATGATTTTGATAATATTTAGATTTCAAATGGAGATTTTGAATATATCAAAACCCATTTGATTTAATAACTAAGGTCCATTTTATTTAATTAATAAATGGATCCTAAAAAGAATAAAAATATTATTTTATTTTGGGACTTGGAATATTGTTGTTAAACAGAACTAAACTCAATATAAAGTTTAGTGGAAGTTTATTTTATTTGAGTGTTTGAATTGTTGTTTGAAATTCAAAACAGAAAACCAAATAGAAGAAGAAAAAGTTCTTGAATAAAAAATGGAATCGACTCGACTAAACCCAGCCAGCAGCCCAGCCTCAACTAAACCCCCACATGAATCGTTTTCCCACCGAAAGACCCACCCGCGCAGTCACTGACCGGTGGACCTCACTCCCTCTTCCTCTCTCTCAGACAACATGGCCCACGCCAAATCGGCGTCGTCTTCCAGCGTTGAACTCGCGCGTTTCCCGTTGATGCCGCAATTAAATTCGCTTCAATGCCACGCTTAATCCTCGCCCTGACCCTGCGGTATTAATCGCCATGCCCTCCTCTTCTTTTCCCCTCAGATTCCACTCGACCAGAGCCACTAGGCTGCCCAAATTGCAACCTCGACTGCCACTGTCCCCGACAAACTCCGGCGACGATTCCGACCGAACCTTGCCGCCCCTTGCCTCCTCGAGCACACGGCTGTGATCTCAACCTCCAGGCGCACCTGCCGTGTACTCCACTCGCACGTGCGCGCTCAGAATAGTCGGCAACATCAACAACCTAAGCGCCACCGTCTGTTTGCTACTCCGGCGACTCTTCTGGTAAGCACCTGACCGCCCCTATCCTTCCTGATGATGCTCCAGCACTCGCCACACTCGGCCGCATCTAACCATGCCCTTGTTTTTCCTCGGGGTGAACCGCAGCGTTGCCCTCGACGACCTCCAGAGCCGCCCGACGCCGCCACCTACTCCGGCGAGGATTCCCCGTCGCGTCTGAGCGCCTTGCTGTCCCACCGCGTTGAGCATCACTCGACCTCGCGAGCACGGTGAGCACCCGTTCCTTCTTTGCTTCCCATCGCGGCTCGCCGCCAGCGGTTCTGTATGCCGCCACGTCAACGCTCGAGTATGGTCAATTAGATTTACACCGTTAGATCTTGATTCTGTGGCTGAAAATAGAACTTAAGCGAAAGGGTACGAAGCAGTCTGAGATGCGCGATCTGTTTAGATCCAACACCTCACAGAGGTTGATCCAACCGAATCGGTATCAGCCAATAGCAAGCCGCCGTGTGGCCCAGCCTTTGATTTAAAACAGAATTAGAATCTGATTTGTATGCAAATTTGAAAAATCCATAACTTTAGTTCTACACGTCCAAATTTTGCAAACTTTATATCAATGGATTCAGAAAAACAAGACCTATCCAACCATGCACTTTGTTTAGTAAAAAGCTTATGCTAAAATGTTTATTTTTGCAGAAACTTGTGTATGCTTATTTAGGTTATAAAAATTGTTCTAAAATGATTTTAAGGTTGAAATCTTTGCAAAATGGTTTTTTGTGAACCTACTGACCCTAGGAACCAACTTATGGATTTAAAAATGTATTTTGTGAAGTCTAGGAATAAAAACTTGAATTAGCTCATTTCTAGTCAAATAAAAATATTGATTTTGATATGGAAATGATTTTTGAGAAAAACCTTTGGAAAATGTGTTGATTCAAACCTACTGACCCTAAACACCAAGTTTTGAGAATTAACAACTTATTTGGTGAACAACATAAAATTGTTGCTTTTCTAAAAACATTTTTCCACCACATGAAATAATGATTGATTTAAAAATGGTTTATAGATAAAACCCTTTTTGCAAATGACTTTGACACTTTAGAAAATGACAACTTTAAACCTTAAAATGTTTAGAGCCTAGTAGAAACCACCTTTGCAAATAAAACTATCTTTTGCATGCTTGCATGCATGACTTAGCTTCTATTATTTTATGTGTGTTAAATTGTTTGAATATTGGTTGGAATGGTAGTTGAACCTATGTTTGCTTGATTGACTTGTAGTGAAGTTAGAAGTGTGATATTAGCAAGATCAAGGAGTAAACCAACATCCTCTACCAAAAAGGCAAGTGACACTATCATCTAAGTCCTACTATTTTCATTACACTTAGTGGATTTTGAAACATGCATGATAAGGACTACTATATTTTGCTATGCTAAATCCTAATAGGATACCCTTATACATTCCTTAGTGAAAACAATGTAGTTGCAATATGCTTAGCCCTGCTATATATTTTGAGAAAGGATACATGTTGAGATTATATGAAGTTGAGAAAAGACTTGTGTTTTATATAATAAAACAAGTACTCAATGAACCACCTGGGTGGACAAGGACACTCAAGTTTTGGACAAGGTGGCAACAGAAGGAACCATGTTTATATGGCAATCTCTTTTTGGTTGTTCACTGAAAGAAAACCACCCAGGGACTTAGAGATTGAACATGTTTCTCATACAATGGCTTCCGTGTACATCCACATGCTAAATGGGCACTAGCTTAGTCAATTACATTGTGGAAGACCCATGCATTGGCCTCTTCAGGTTACTGGAATGAGGGAACTTGGAACCCTACATTGGTGCCTGAAGACAAGCTAGCATTGTGTATGGGAGGACCCTATGGAAAGACTTCGTCATATTCTCAATCTGCCAGTACTCCATCTTGGTGAGTACTTATCCAGCGGCCACTGGTGGCAACAAGATGAGATTGTGTCATGTGGGTAAAGTGTACTACTTCTGTAGAAGATCAAAAATCTAAGTACTTAGCCGTGTCCCCGGTTATGGACAATACTGAGCAACTAAGGCCTGAAGCTATGGGAAATCTCGACATTCCAATTTCTAAAAGAAAAAATTGAAAGTGACAAAAAAAGACTTGAAGCACTTGGGGTGTACCAAGGAGCTCAAAAGATTTTGACAAAGACTTGAAGCACTTGGGGTGTACCAAGGAGCGCAAAATATTTTGACAAAGACTTGAAGCACTTGGGGTGTACCAAGGAGCTCAAAAGATTTTGACAAGGACTTGAAGCACTTGGGGTGTATCAAGGAGCTCAGAAAGATTTTGACAAAAGATCAAAATTATTTGGAAAAAGATAGGAAAAATATTATTGCTTTCTGCAAACAAGCCTAAACCCTACCTAGCCAAATATGCATGTAATGATAGGATCCACATATTTCCACTTAGTAGTGAAACTTGCCAATACAATTCAAATGTATTGACCCTTATGGCTGTAACTTGTATGTTGCAGGTTTGATTGATGTTAGTAAAGTTTGATGATTAGGATTACAAAGTCTACAACCAACATGTCTGCCTGTGGCACTTTGAATATGAAGGACCCTATGCTTATAGATATTCTGCTGCAATGTAATGTATTAGCCAAATGAGCTATGTAAGATGTAATAAAATTATGTTATTCCTGGTTATAAAATTGTATTATGACCTTTGTTTCTTGATATTACATCTTAACTGTGGATGCTAGCTATTGATCCAGGGACTAGCATTGTAAACACAGGGATCTCTACCTTATTAAAGGTTGGGACCTCTACAGATGGTATCAGAGCATTGTGTTGCCTGTAGGATTTGTAACCCTAGGATTGGACAAAAACCCTTAGAAAAATAGGAGTTGTATTTAAAATTTATTTATAAACAATCTTGTAAACTCTTTCCTCAACCACTTTGGTTTTGATTCCACATCTCTTCTATTTCAAACTTGATGGACAAACCTACCCCATGGCCAAAGACTTCACCATGATCTAAGGACATCTTCAACTCTAATGAATTCAACATCTTCAACTCTAATGGCTTCAACATCTTCAACTCTAATGACTTCAACATCTTCAGCATTTTCACCAAGGACTGCAAACTTGGATATCACTAAGGACAAGTGAGACAAAAAAATCTTGCTCAAGGATTTGGAAACTAAGGAAACCCAACTTAGAAGGAGCCATCAACACCTTGAAGTTTTGTGACCAAGAGTTTTCCCAAGGAAACCATGATATCATGCAAGAAGAATCAACCAAGAAGGATGGAAAGATCACAAGTGAACCATATAGATGGACCACCATATTTTGTTCAAGTCAAACCCACCAACTTATGTGGTGTAACAAAAATATTTTTGGTTGTCTAAGAATATGCTTGGAAACTTGTGTTTGAAAGGAGTGTTTGTTTGTGATTGCTTGCACCTTTCTTGAGTGAATTGTGATGTGTGTGATTAGAATTGATTCCTTAGAAATATTTTGCCTATTCTAACCTCAATTCAACCCAAACAGATGACTACTCCAAGAGACTCCAACATCAAGGTTGATGACAACAACACCAACCAAGAGGACAACATGAGAGAACTCATAGCAACCCAAAACCAGTTGAACCAAATGACAGCTCAATTCATAGCCAACACTAGTGGGGAAGATCCAACCCTGCAAGGATTTTTGGAAACACAAGCCCAAATGTTGCATAAGGTGACAGACCAAATGATCAACATGGAAGGCAACTCTTCCAAAGAATTTTGTGACAACAAAGATGACAAAGATGTTATCCTAGAAGGAACCCAAGCTTGTAATATTTGTGGAGACAAGGATCACACTTCCAAGGAGCATGGATATCAATGCCCCAACTGTGAAGAGAAACATCCAGTTGGCCAATGTCCCACATCTCAAGATACTTGTTACCTATGTGAAGGAAATAATCATGTCCCTATCCAATGCCCCATCTATTCCATAGTTGAACAAAGGAAACAAGGTGGAGTGCAACAACTGATTACATATTATCAAGAGGGAGCTAAGTCTACCAAGAAGGATGAGGACAAAGGAAAATCTCCACTTGTACCTCCATGCAATACAACCCAATTTAAGGGACCAAAGAAGAAGCATATGAATTATCCAAGGTGCCGGGAAGAACTTCAGATCCCCTCGATCTAGGGACGATGGTGGCGGCGGCTACAGACGATTTCGTGGATTTCCAATCGGGTACTCAGGGTTTCTGCATCGAGGGATTCTTATAGGTGAAGGGAGGCCGGCGGCGAGAGGGCAAACCCTACCAGCGGGTAGGGCCCACCCGTGCCTAGGGGGGGGGGTTTAGCTGCCCTGGCATGCCTCCTCGTCTCTCCTCTGGACTTCTTGTTCCCCACGGAAAGTTATTGACTTTGGCGTTTGTTCCGTCCAATTCCGAGAATATTTCTTTACTGACTTTTCTAAAACCAAAAATAGCAGAAAACATGCATCTGGCACTGTTGCAACTTGTTAATAGGTTAGTACCAGAAAACATGTAAAAATCACCTCAAAGTGTGGACAAGCAAAGCAAAGTAGATACTAAACAAGCATGGAGCATCAAAAATTATAGATACGTTTCCAACATATCAAGGACCTACCTAGATAGCTTTGGTGATTGTGTTTTAAGGAAAAGGACTCCTACAGATGCTGAAGAATTAATGACTAAAATAAGCAAGAATTATGATGATTGGACTTCAACTGAGCTAAATACACCTGAGCCTATTACTCTTGAACCAGTTGTTCCTGAACCAATTCCAGCACCAACAACAAAGAAGAGGGGAGTTATTGCATTAAATGATGAAATGATGAAGGAAGCTAAGAAGTGTCTATAGTAGAAAGGTATTAGAGATGAATATGTGAAGAATCTACCTCCTATAGAATAATTATGTAAGCAATTCCCCACTCATCTACTATTGAGGTACACTCTCTCCAACACTTTGATGAAGGTGATATTCCTGATGGTAAGCCTCTGGATCAATGTTTACAGGAACTTGACATATTTATTGTTAAGCAAGGGTATTTTAATAAACAAGTTCAGAATCATTTATTGGAAAACTGTAGAGCTATGCATGAGTTGAAAGATATTGTTGAAAGAACTTCTAATGATACTAAAATGCTTTGTTAACACTTTCAAATGGTTCATACTCAACTTCATCAACTTGCTAAGGTGAAAAAGGATATGCTAGTTAATGCTTCAGGAGATAAACATGCTTATGGAATTAGAACTAGGAGTGGTATAGCTACTCAGGATCCTTTATATCCAGAAGGACACCCTAAAAGATAGTGGTAGTCCTCGTAAGAGGAAGAAAAAGAAACATAAGAGAGTCGAGGAACCACTTGAACCTGTTGTAGATCCTAATAGTATATCTGTCTCTGATGCTTAAACTAAGAGTGGTAATGATAAAAATGAGTCTCCTGATAAGGAGGAAGGTGAGGAAGAACCTGAGAAGCACATTACGAACACTAGGTACACAAAGGAAGATTTTATTTCTAATAAACATGGTAAAGAGAGAGAACCTTGGGTACATAAACCTATGCCTTTTCCAGGTTAGAAACACAAGTCAAAGGAGGAGGAACACTACAACAAGTTTTGTGTGTGGATGAAACCTTTATTCTTGCAAATTCCTTTGACTGATGCTATTAAGTTGCCTCCTTATTCAAAGTATATGAATGATATCGTCTCTAATAAAAGGAAGATTCCTAATGAGGAAATTTCTACTTGCTTGCTAATTACTCTTTCAATGGTAAGGTTCCAAAGAAACTTGGTGATCCAGGTATACCAACTATTCCTTGCTCCATTAAGAATAATTATGTTAGAACTTCTTTATGTGATTTGGGAGCTAGAGTTAGTGTTATGCCTTTTTCTCTCTATAAGAGACTCCAGCTAGAAAAGTTGATACCAACCGATATATCTTTGAAAATGGCTAATAAGTCAACTACTATTCCTGTTGGTATATGTGAGGATGTCCCTGTTCAAGTTGCTCATAATTGCATGGTTTTAACTGATTTTGTTGTGCTTTAAATGCTTGAAGATGATAATATGTCTATTATTCTTGGGAGACCTTTTCTTAATACTGCAGGTGCTTTCATCAATTGCAATCAAGGAAAAGTAACATTCAATATTAATGACAAAGAGCACACTGTCTATTTACCCAAGAAGGTTGTTAAGAGATATTGCCTGAATTCCATTGAAAATATTGAGAGCATCAAGGTTGGAGAATATATTGTCCCATTCCACAAGAAAATTTTGAAACTATTATGATTGGGACCATTGCTATCAAGTATGAGGTAACATAATCATCTTGTGGAATGCAAAGTTTTGTTTCATATAAGATTGTTTGGGTAATAAGACTTGATCAAACTTGTTAACAAAAGTATTAATGAACAAAACAATGCTTTCATAGTGGTTATACTTGCTCACTTTTATTTTTCTCCTATCCAATCTTTGCTCTTCATCGTGCATAACTTAAAGGCGTTAAATAAAAGTACTTGTTGGGAGATAACCCAAGAGTTTCCTTGAGTCTTGGAAGTTATTACTTCAGTAATGACCTCTCCTTATCCTTTTTGTTTGCTTTTTGTGCCAAGAATGACCTCTAATGAGAGGGAAGTAAGATTTGGGGAGTTGCTGTCCCGAAACAGATTTCTGTCCTACACCATAAAAATTCGTGAGGAGTCTCTGTAACTCGGATTGAGCTGAAAATTTACGAATAAATCCCCCAGTATGTTAGAGAACTTTAGTTAGTTCAACACGTTTTTATTTGATCAACATAAGGTCTTCGAAAAAATCGGTTTCTACCTGCTGGTCTGTTTTGACAGATTTCTGCCATTATTTGCATTTGTTTCTTATTGATTCCTTTTTGGGTTATTTTTGGGAAATTGAGCTTTTTGAAGGATTTGATACAGCAGCTTGTGTTTTTAGTTAAAGTTTTTATATTCTAAAGCTAAACCCAAGGGTCTATTATCTTTTGAATACACTAATGTTGCTAATGAAGATTGTGTGAAGGAAAAATTTCAGGTGTAAAGAGAGAATGATGCAATGAGATTTAGAATGGACAAAATCTCAAGCTTGGGGATTCCACCATGGTGTCACCCCAAGAAATATACAAGAGGTACAAGCGTCAAAGCTTGGGGATGCCCAAGGCATCCCCTTCTTCATCAATAAAAAGCTCAGGTTTGTCTAGACACTTCATTTTTATTGTTTCATGCACAGTTGTGTTGTTCTTGGAGCGTCTTAGTTTTTGTTTGCTTTGCTTAGGTTGTTTAGTTTGCTTGAATAAAGAAGTTTGGACCCCCGTTCTCGCTGTGTTGTTTTGCAAATAAGTTTGCTTGATGTTTGGAAAGGAGTAGTAAGTTCTTGCTTGAAGTGCAAGAGGAGATTGCATTGACTGTGACTTAGACTTTAGCATGACATGCTAGGTGTTGTTTTAGCATTATGCTTAGTCATTATTGTTGTAGCATGTCTTGTTTCAAACAATTGGGATTGCTTAGTGTGTCTTGAAGAAAAAATGCGTTGTTTTAGCATGCAAAATCATAGTATTGTGGTATTCTCCTTTGATGCTTTGCTTGGGTTGACTTGGCACATGCTCACACCATGTTATGACTCGCACAAGTCACCATTAGCCTCTATGATCATTTAGTCCTTGACTTGTAGTACCACTCTTTGCTTTGATTAGTTTTCTTTGTTGCACTTCATGATTTTGGCCATTATTGCTCTCTTAGTTGGTTGCTCCCAGTCTTTTGCTAGCCTCCACTAGTATGAGTAAGTTCTACTCATGCCTCCAACTCCCAAGAAACCAAGTTATTCCAAAGTATCCACTATAAATTTCTATGCATGGTGTGTTACACCATTCCAAGTATATTCTTGTTTTCAACTATCTTCCAAATAAAAACTATTTTGTTATGTGAAAACTTAGTGATTAAAGCCCTCACGAACTTGATGGCACACATTATTCTTTGCCCCTAATAAACTTGAACCATTGTGACAACTTTGTTGTATATGCTTGCACTTATAAGTTGGAATTAGCAGAACCGAGTTGTCATGGGGAACGTTTTCAACATTGCACTTGTACCTTGTTGTAGTTAGTTGATATCATGTTCTCTTGTCTATGGATGTCACCGGTGTGAAATAAAGAGGGAACTTGTAAGTCCATGGAGTTTGTATCCTGTGTTAGAGAAACGCCTGAGCCGCTAGCCTAAGCCATGCCTAATCATGGTGGAAACTTGCAGCATCACCATAATGAGCTATCTATGAAGCATCCTCAAGAAAAAGCTATGCATATGGTAAATAAAAAGATTGCTGAGATGCTCATTGTCTGCTTGCCTTGTCATTTTGGTTATGGGAATGCTCATGTACCATGTGCAAGGGGTACCCCGTTGGCGGTTCTCAATGATATGCAAATACTTATAGTGACAAGAACTTACCTGGACCCAAAGTTTAGTATGCATGAGGTGTGGCCCTCGTATTCAAGGGACTTGAGATTGCCAGCTTATACTTCGTCAATCATATACTCCAGCTTTGCCACTTTAACCTTAACCACTTCAAGATGCTTAATAGGGGCAATGAGGGCTGAAAGCAAACAAGTAACATAATTTTTGGAAGCTCTTTTTGAAACTTTTAATCCTTGCTTCCTTTACAAAAAGGCCTTTCTTCCACCACTATTGAGTCTCCACCTTCTACCTTTAGGCACCATTAAGAGAGCATACTTGTCATTTTGTGTGCAGTGTTCCAAAGCTTATGAATTGATGCATATTGTGTTATTACTTGCTCTTGTGCTACTTGTTTCTAGTCACCCTTGTGAACTCTGCAGGTGTCCTGTGCATTTTATTACTACTGTCACATCCCAAAATTTTCCAAATTTTGAAATGTGAAAAATAAATAAACAAAATAAAACTTTGTTGAAATTCAGGGTTAGAAGAAACTTTTTGAATCCAATTGGAAACTTTCAAACCTATTTGGTGAAGGGAATATGCCCTGAGAGGCAATAATAAAGTGTTTATTATGTGTATTCCAAGTATATGATAGATGTTTATTTTACATGCTATAATTGTATTAATACGGAAATGTTAATACATGTGTGTTTAATAAACAAACAGAAAGTTCCTAGTTATGCCTCTCTCATAAACTAGCTCGTTGATTAACAAGATGATCAAGGTTTCCTGATCATGGATATTGGATGTTGTTAATAATAGGATCACAACATTAGTGTAATGATGTGATGAACATTCATCCGAAGTATAGCATTACGATCAAAGTCATTGAGTTTATATTGCTATAACAACTTACGAAGTGATCCTAATCCTTAGACCATGAGATCATGTCAATCACTAACACCGGAAGAGTTTCTTGATAACATCAAACATCACACCGTAACAGGGTGATTATAAAGATGGATTTAGAACTAATAAAGTGTTATGTTGAGGCTCATGGATTATAAACGTCACACCGTAACAGGGTGATTATAAACGTCACACCGCAATCACCAGCGCATCCGTTCTCGCACACACGTTCGAGGCACCGAGCAACCTCCGCCTCCTCGCTCCAGCGATGCAGCGGAAGCACAACTCTTTCTTGCCGAATAGACACCGGGAACATGTATCTTGCTAGTCCGAGACCATGGGGAATAAATTCTAGAGGGCGAGAGAGATCCTTCACGAGGAGGTGTGAGAGACAAGTGAGGAGGGGGGCTCCTTTTATAGGAGGAGGGGGGAACCCCAAGGGGGTGGCCGGAGCATGGGGCTGCCCCCTTGCCCTCCCCTCTTCATGTGGGTGGACACTCCACTCACAAATATCCATTAAATTCCCTCCACTCAAAAGTCCACTCAAATTTCCATTAAATTTTCACCAAATTTAATGCAAACTCTCATTAAATAAAACTCTTTTATTTTATTCAGAATTTTGTCAATTACATTAATGACAAACATTCACAAATAACCCCTTGCTAGAATTCCATTTCACATGCATAACCACTTTATGCAATTTCATCCGAAAACCTGTTTCGGTATCTAGTGAAATAAATTCCTGCGCTTGTTTATTCTTTAGGCATGAAACTTTCGCTCCAGTTGGATGTCTGTGTCTCTTAAGTGTGTCACCCTACGGTTCGTGAATAATGCGGACATGATCGAGACCCTTCTCGGATCAATAATCAGAAGCGGGATCTGGAGACCCATACTGTCACATCCCAAGATTTTCCAAATCTTGTAATGTGAAAAATTAAATGAATAAAATAAAACTTTGTTGATTTTCAGGGTGAGAAGAAACTTTTGAATCCAATTTGAAACTTTCAAAATCTATTTGGATCAAATAAAACCCTAAAGGGATTTAAAAAGATAAATAAACAATAAGGTTAAAAATATTTAAAATTACTATTTTTGAATCTTTTAATAAAAAGATTTAGTTTTCAAAAGAAAAGGTAGTTTTATAAAGCCAAATTAAATCTTGGCCAAGCCTTTGAAATAAAATATTTCTATTTGATAAAAATAGTAAAGGTATATTTAAATAAAATAAAAAGGATTTAATATCCAAGTTTATTAAAAATAAAAAGGTTTTACTATTTTAATTAAACATCAAAACTTATTATTTTATGTTAAACAAGTATTCCAAGTATTTTATATTTTCAAATAAAACCTACTGATTTGGTTTTGATAATATTTAGAGTTCAAATGGAGTTTTTAAATAAAACAAATCCTATTTGAATTATTAACTAAGGTTTATTTTAATTAATTATTAAATAGATCTTAAAATAAAATTATTTTATTTTGGGACTTGGATTATTTCTGTTAAACAGAACCAAAACCCAAGGCAAAGTTTGGAGGAATTTTGAATTGATTTGAATGTTTAGTTTGTTGTTTGAAATTCAAAACAGAAAATCAAAATAGAAAAAGAAAAACATTTAGAAAGGAAAAAAAATAGAAACAGACCTGACCCAACTTACCTGGCCTAGGAAGCCCAACTCCAGCCTAGCTTCTTCCCCGCGTGCGAAATGTTTTCACCCACACCCATACCCGCAGAGCCAGTGACAGGTGGATCCAACTCCCCTCTCCTCTCTCTCGCTGACCAACCGACCCCACCCCTCCTGTTCATCGTCCTCACCCGCGGTGACCGCGCCTTCCCTCCTCGACCGTTTCTGGCGGAATTTATCAGCGTCAATTTGCGTTAACGCAGCAGTTAAATCAGCCCTGCGACCTCGCCCTCTTAACGCCTCGCCCTCTTAACGCCTCATTTCCCCTCAGTCACCAGCTCCTCTCCGCCCCAGGGCTGCTCGAATTGCTCGTGGCAAACCCACTGGCTCCGACGAGGTCCCGTACAAATTCCGGCGACACCTGACCATACCCTGCCCCCTTGTGCATGCGAGCACACTCTCCGAAGATTTTGCACACCCACCAAGGCCCCGGCTAGTCCATACAGCATGTAGAACGTCGCCTCCGACAAAGCCATCTCGCCACCGACGGCTAGCTCAACTCCAACGACTCTTCTGGTAAGCCCCTGACCGCCCCTCTCCTTCTCCTTCAAGAACGCATCTTCGCCTTGACCTTGCGCATCTAATCGTGCTCTCCGTTTGCTCTCTCGTGAAGGCGCCGCCTTGACGACGACGGCGTGAATCGTCGTCAGACGCAACTCCGGCGAGCCATTACCCTCACCTCCTTGCGCCCCTTGACTCCTCGAGAACACCTTGAGCTTCCCCAGGCTTCTGCGAAGGCGGTGAGCATCTCCCCAGCCACTCTAGCTTCCTGTATCGCCGGCACCGCCACCATCTGGCCGCTTCGCCGCCAGCCACCACCGCAGCGCCGCTCGTTTTAGGCCAAGCTCGCAACAGCCGTCATATTTGGATCGCGTGGATAGGATAGAACCACTTAAAGCGAAGGGGTAAGCAATCTAATCCGTGCGATTTAATTAGATCCAACGCGCCAGAGTAGCTGATCCGGACGAAACGGTATGGACGAATCAGAATAGGACGTGTGTCACTGTTTTGATTTAAAACAGATTTTAGAATCTGATTTAGATTCAAATTTTCAAACCTTATAACTTTTGATCCACACGTCCAAAAATTGCAAATTTTATATCAATGGAATCAGTGGAACAAGCCCTAGCCAACCATGCAATTAGTTTAGTAAAAAGTTTCTGGAAAAATTTCTGTTTTCGCAGAAACATATGTATCCTTGTTTAGATTGTAAAAATTGTTCAAAAATGATTTTGGGGGATAAAATCTTTTTAAAATGGAGTGATTTGAACCTACTTACCATGGGAAACACTTTGCGGTCTCAAAAATGTATTTGGTGAAACAAAAGAATGGTTCTTGAATTTAAAACCAATTCTAGTCAAATAAAAATATGGTTTATTTATTAAAAATGGCTTTGAAGGAAAACCTTTGAGAAATGTTTTGTTTTAAACTCTCTGACCCTAAACACCAAGTTTTATGGTTTGAAAACATATTTTGTGAACCCTATAGATTAATGCCTTAGTAAAAACATTTCTACACCACATAAAATGATACCTTGTTTTGAAAATGGTTCATGAAGTGAAATCTTTTGCAAATGACTTTGCCACTTTATAAAATGACCATTAGGTGTTTTCAAATGTTTATGACCCATTAGGAACCACTCTTTCAAATAAACAAAGCTTGGCATGCTTGAATGCATTACTTTGACTTTATCATTTTATGTGATGTTTTGCTTGATTGGTAGATTGAGATTGTGCCTTGCTTGATTGAATTGTAGAGACTTGAAGAGTGTGATTGTAGCAAGGACAAGGAGTGAAATTATACTCTACCAAAAAGGCAAGTGATGCTTCATACTTTTTTCCCATTACTTTCACTGTGCATTAGTGATTTCTCTAAGTAAAACTTGCATGGAATTTTTGCTAAGTATAAACCTTGGTATGGGAAAACCTAATAGATGAAACCTTAGTAGAAATTTTCCTAAGTTAAGATTCCTACTACTATCAAGCTTAGCTTAGCTAATAGAAAACAAGGGTGGATTATATATTCATACTATGGAAAAATTTCTAAGTCTGAGGACTTGTGTTTTTGTTTAATAAAACAACTAAGTTAATGAATCACCTGGGTGGAATGGTAATTGCTTGGTGGTTTTGGTTGAGTGGTTACACAAGGCCCATGTTTATGGTTTACCTTGTGTATCTCACTTGTGGATGGCCACCCAGGAACAAAGAGATTTGAGATGTCAAATGTTGAGAAGCTTCAAGTGCAACCACTTGGCATTATGGGCTCTGCCTGGATCATATAGGTTCCAAGAACTTAGCCATATGGACAGTTGGTGGTAGGGTTTGATAGGTTGGAACGCATCCATTTTTGTCTAAGGGAAGGCTTCTGAAAGATCTTGTCTTGGTGAAACCAAGTCTTGTGGGGAAAGTGCACCACCTCTACAGAGTGTAAAATCTAAGTACTTAGCCATGTCCCTGGTAAAGTACAATTTGAGCATCAAGACATGGAAGCTATCAGGAATCTCATCATCCAAATTTCTAAGTTAAAAACTTGTGGTTGAACAAGGGTTAAAGGATCTTCAATCCTTGATTGGGAGATGCCTTGGGAAAGATTATTTTATCAAGCAAAAACTTAGTGTTTTCAAATGATAAGGAAAATCTATTTTGAGCAAAGCAAGCCTCAACTCCACTTAGCCAAAAGCATATATATGATAGACTCCACTATACTACCATAGTATCACTTGCCAATACAATTCAAATGTATTGACCCTTGTGGCCGTAACTTGTTATGTTGCAGGTTTGTTTGATATTAGTGAAGTTGATTGATTAGGATTACAAAATCTACAACCAACATGTCTTCCTGTGGCACTTTGAAGATGAAGGACCCCATGCTTATAGATATTCTGCTGCAATGTAATGTAATAGCCAAATGAGCTATGTAAGATGTAATATAATTATTTTATTCCTGGTTATAAAGTTGTATTGTGACCTTTGTTTCTTGATATTACATCTTAACTGTGGATGCTAGCTATTGATCCTGGGACTAGCATTGTAAACACAGGGGACTCTACCTTATTAAAGGTTGGGAACCTTACACATACTGACTCGCACACATTCAGCGATGACTTTCTTGTGATCGTCGGAACCTTTTACACTACTATCTTAATCCCTTTGTTTCACGATATATTACATGTCCGAGATTCGATCATCGGTATCACCATACCTAGTTTGATCTCGTTACCGACATGCACTCTTTTCTCGTTCCCGTGATATAACATTCTAGTGATCAAATCACTTGCTTGCAAGCTAATCAATGTGATATCACCGAGAGGGCCCAGAGTATATCTATCCGTCATCGGGATGAAAAAATTCCACTCTCGATCCATGAGCCTCAACATAACACTTTATTAGTTCTGAATCCATCTTTATAATCACCCTGTTACGGTGTGACATTTGATGTTATCAAGAAACTCTTCCGGTGTTAGTGATTGACATGATCTCATGGTCTAAGGATTAGGATCACTTCGTAAGTTGTTATAGAAATATAAACTCAATGACTTTGATCGTAATGCTATACTTCGGATGAATGTTCATCATATCATTACACTAATGTTGTGATCCCGTTATTAACAACATCCAATGTCCATGATCAGGAAACCTTGATCATCTTGTTCATCAACGAGCTAGTTTATGAGAGAGGCATAACTAGGAACTTTCTGTTTGTTTATTAAACACACATGTATTAACGTTTCCGTATTAAAACAATTATAGCATGAAAAATAAACATCTATCATATACTTGGAATACACATAATAAACACTTTATTATTGCCTCTCAGGGCATATTCCTTGATCTCCCACTTGCACTAGAGACAATAATCTAGTTACATAGTGATAAATCTAACACCCATTGAGTTCTGGTGTTGATCATGTTTTGCTCTAGGGAGAGTTTTAGTCAACGGATCTGCTACATTGAGATCTGTATGTACTTTACAAATCTTTATATCTCCATCCTTGACATGCTCGTGGATGGAGTGAAACTGGCTCTTAATATTCTTGGAATGCTTGTGAGACCTGTGCTCTTTGGCATTGGCAATGGCACCATTGTTGTCACAATAGATCACCATTGGGTCCAACGCGTGTGCCACCACTCCTAGTTGGGATATGAACTCCTTCATCAAATCGCTTCGAGCCGCTCAAGCAAAGCAACATATTCGGCCTCCGTTGTTGATCCGCTACCAGGTTGTTTGGAGCTCCTCCAACTAACCGCTCCGCCATTCATGAGAAAAGTATCCGGATTGAGACTTAGAGTCATCCGGATCGGTGTCAAAGCTAGCGTCAACATAACACTTAGCGAGCTCTTCTTCACCTCCGTATACAAGAAACATATCCTTAGTTCTTCGTAAGTACTTAAGGATATTCTTGACCGCTATCCGATGTTCAACCTGGATCCGATTGGTACCTACTAGTCAAACTAATAGCATGTGCCACATCCGGTCTTGTACATAGCATGGCGTACATTATAGAGCCTATGGTCAAGCATAGGGACTTTGTCCATTATCTCTCTTTCTTCCGCCAAGCGGACTTTGAGTCTTACTCAATGTCTTGCCTTGCAACATAGGTAAGAACCCTTCTTACTTCCGTCCATTTTAAACTTCTTTAAAATCTTATCAAGGTATGTACTTTGCGATAGCCCTATTAGGCGCCTAGATCTATCTCTATAGATCTTTATGCCTAATATGTATGACGCTTCACCTAGGTCCTTCATTGAAAATTTCTTTGTTTAGATAACTTTTAACATTGTTTAAAAGATCTATATCATTTCCGATCAATAATATGTCATCCACATATAATATCAGAAATGCCACATTGCTCCCACTCACTTTCTTGTAAATACAAGCTTCTCCATAAGTTTGGACAAATCCAAACTCTTTGATCACCTCATCAAAGCGGAGATTCCAACTTCGTGATGCTTGCTTCAATCCATAGATGGATCGCTGAAGCTTGGACACCCTGTTAGCATCCTTAGGATCGACAAAACCCTTTGGTTGTATCATATACAACTCTTCCTCAATATTACCATTGAGAAAGGCGGTTTTTACATCCATCTGCCATATCTCATAATCGAAATATGCAGCAATTGCTAACATAATCCTAACTGACTTTAGCATCGCTACCGGAGAGAATGTCTCATCGTAGTCAATTCCTTGAATTTGTCGAAACCCCTTTGCGACAAGTCGAGCTTTATAGACGGTCACATTACCATCAGCATCAGTTTTCCTTTTGAAAATCCATTTGTTCTCCACGGCCTTTCGGTCGTGAGGTAATTCCACCAAGTTCCAAACTTGATTTTCATACATGGATTCCATCTCAGATTTCATGGATTCTAACCATTTGTTGGAATTCGGGCTCATCATCGCTTCTTCATACGTTGCAGGGTCATCATTTTCATCAACCATGAAATGCATGATAGGATTTCCGTACAGCTCGGGAGCTGCACGCGTCCTGTTTGACCTGCGAGGTTCGATAGTATGCTCTTTCGGAGTTTCATGATCATTATCATTAGTTACCTCTTCAACAGGTGGAGACAACTCTGGAACAACTTCCGGCGCTGCGCTACTCGCCATACTTTGAAGAGAAGGTTCAATAACCTCTTCGAGTTCTACCTTCCGACTACTAACACCTTTCGCGAGAAACTATTTCTCTAGAAAGGATCCATTCTTGGCAACAAAAACCTTGCCCTCGGATCTGTTATAGAAGGAATACCCAATAGTTTCCTTAGGGTATCCTATGAAGACGCATTTTCCACTTTGGGTTCGAGTTTATCTGGTTGAAGTTTCTTCACATAAACATCACATCCCCAAACTTTAAGAAAAGACAGCTTAGGTTTGTTTCCAAACCACAATTCATACGGTATCTTTTCAATGGATTTAGATGGTGCCCGATTTAAAGTGAATGCAGCAGTTTCTAGTGCATAGCCCCAAAATGACAACGACAAGTCCGTCAGAGACATCATAGATCAAAACATATCTAATAAAGTACGATTACGACGTTCCGACACACCATTTCGCTGTGGTGTTCCGGCAGGTGTGAGTTGTGAAACAATTCCACACTCTTCCATGTGAGTGCTAAACTCGTAACTTAGATACTCACCTCCACGGTCGGACCGTAGAAATTTGATCTTTCTATTACGATGATTTTCCACTTCATTCTGAAATTCCTTGAACTTTTCAAAGGTTTCAGACTTGTGTTTCATCAAGTAGATATAACCGTATCTACTCAAATCATCCGTGAAAGTAACAAAATAACGATATCCCCTCGCGCCGACACACTCATTGGACCGCATACATCAGAATGTATGATTTCCAATAAATCTGTCGCCCGTTCCATTGAACCGGAAAATGGCGTTCTGGTCATCTTGCCCATAAGGCATGGCTCACATGTATCAAGTGATTCCAAAAGTCCATCCAAATGGAGCTTCTTCATGCGTTTAACGCCAATATGACCTAGACGGCAGTGCCACATATATGCGGATATATCATCATTTAGTTTAATCCTTTTAGCATCAACATTATGAATATGTGTAACATTATTATCGATATCCAAAAGAAATAAACCATTCATCATCGGTGCATGACCATAAAAGATTTCATTCATATAAATGGAACAACCATTGTTCTAGGATTTAAATGAATAACCACTTCGCATCAAACACGATCCAGATACAATGTTCATGCTTAGTGCTGGCACCAGATAACAATTATTCAAGTTTATAACTAATCCCGACGGCAAGTGGAGAGGCAGCGTTCCGACGGCGATCACATCAAAGCTTGATCCATTGCCGACACGCATCTTGACCTCACCCCTTGCTAGTGGTCGCTTGTTCCGCAGCCCCTGATTCGAGTTACAAATATTAGCAACTGAACCGGTATCAAATACCCAGGTGCTACTGCGAGCACTAGTCAAGTACACGTCAATAACATGTATATCATATATACCTTTGTTTGCCTTGCCGGCCTTCTTGTCTGCCAAATACTTGGCGCAGTTGCGCTTCCAGTGGCCAGTCCCCTTACAATAGTAGCACTCGGAATCAGACTTAGGTCCAACTCGGGGTTTCTTTTCAGGCACGGCAATAGGCTTGCCGCCCTTACTTCCCTTCCGTTTTCCCTTCTTGTCTTTCTTGAAACCAGTGTTCCTATTGATCATCAACACTTGATGTTCCTTTTTGATCTCTACTTCTGCAGTTTTAAGCATTGCCAGAAACTCGGGGAGAGACTTCTTCATGCCTTGCATGTTATACTTCATCACGAAGCTCTTATAGCTAGGTGGCAGAGACTGCAGAACACGATGGATGCCTAAGTCAATGGGAATCGATATTCCCAAGGACACAAGCTTATCGGCGTAACCCGACATCTTGAGTACATGCTCACTAACGGAGTTGTGCTCTTCCATCATGCAGCTAAAGAACTTTTACAAGCGTTGTAGCTCTCTACAAAGACATGTGTGTCTAAAATCATTTTCAACTCACCCATTGTATCAAAAGCATTGCCATTTTCAAATGCTTTCAAGTTCGCTCTAGCCCATACAATATGCCGCAATGAACTAAGTTGTGGTCCTCCCTGGAGTCGATAGACATTCTTCTCCTCGTCAGGCATCATCTAAAGGTGGGGGGCCTAACGGCGCTTCTAGCACATATTGCTTTTGTGCAGCAGAGAGGAGAATCCTCAAATTCATGGCCCATTCGGTAAAGTTGCTACCATTCGTTGCTAGTTTCTCTTTCTCCATGAACACATTGAAATTAAAAGCAGGTGGTGCCATATACAACAGAATTTGTAAAGTTTAGACTAAGTGTATGATAGGTTGAGTTCAACTAATCCATATTATGAATGAACTCCCACTCAAAAACGACATCCCTCGTGCCTTTTTGGTGATTACATGAACCAAATCCACTATACCAAGTCCGATCATCACGTGAGTCGGTATAGCTTCAAAGGCGAGCATCAAATGGGCATCATATCAACTATATGACTCATGCTTAACCTTTCGGTCCGTGTTCCGAGGCCATGTCTGTACATGCTAGGCTCGCCAAGTTAGAACCTTAGTATTCGCGTGTGTAATTGTTTTACACCCGAAATATGGTCGTGGATCCAAGAACACCCGATCATCACGTGATGTCTTGGAGCGACGAAAACATAATCGGTGCATACTAAAGGAAGAACACATTCTTATCTTGATATTTAAATGAGGGATCATCTTATTATGCTAATAAAGTGCTAAACAAGTAATATAAGATGCTATCAAACATCATATGTTTATTAGTGAAATGATATGGTTCTCGCAGATGATCTCTATCATGTGCACCGTGGTATGATCACTATCATACCTATATGTGTAAATCCAAGGTCTAAGGAGTTTACACGCTATGTGTGTTGTAAGAGTATCATCTCATACTTCTACTTACAACACTACCATATCATAACACTAGCCCAGCAACAATCTAAACTAGATGCCTCTAATTTATCCATTGCAAGTTTTACGTGGCTTAGGGCTTTCGAGATAGAACCGTTCTTACCTACGAACATGAACCACAATGAGGATAATCAAATTGTTGACAACTTGCTTGCAAAATATATATTGACTATAGTAGGAGAGACAGACACCCGCTAGCCACTTATGCAAACTAGTTGCATGTCAAGCGTGGAACAGGTCTCATGTGCGAGGACATGTAAAGTTTGTCCGGGCCGCTTCATCCCACTATGCCACCAATATCCAAAATTACAACAAAGGAGCAACAACATGATCATCATCGCCCACATACTCATATGTGTACTACCCATGTAAAGTATCTACCCATAGATCCGGCTCTGATACCACTGTAGGGTTCGCAACATAGAAAACAAAAATTTTCCTACGATGGGAACTACGTACCAAGATCTATCTACTAGATACAAACAACGGGCGGATGTATATCCGTAGAGAACATACCCTTGAAGACCGACAAAGCTTAACGAGTTCAACTCGTGGTTGATGTAGACGATCTCTTGCCGATCTCAAGATCGAGAGGAAGTCCTAGCGCCGCAAATTAGCAGCGCATCCGTGCTCGCACACACGTTCGAGGCACCGAGCAACCTCCGCCTCCTCGCTCCAGCGATGCAGCGGAAGAGCAACTCTTTCTTGTCGAATAGCCACCGGGAACATGTACCTCGCTAGTCCGAGACCATGGGGAATAAATTCTAGAGGGGGAGAGAGATCCTTCACGAGGAGGTGTGAGAGACAAGTGAGGAGGGGGAACCCCAAGGGGGTGGCCGGCGCATGGGGCTGCCCCCTTGCCCTCCCCTCTTCATGTGGGTGGACACTCCACTATCAAATCTCCTTTAAATTCACTCCACTCAAAAGTCCACTCAAATTCCCATTAAATTTCCACCAAATTTAATGCAAACTCTCATTAAATAAAACTCTTTTATTTTATTCAGAATTTTGTCAATTACTTTAATGACAAACATTCACAAATAAACCCTTGCTAGAATTCCATTTCACATGCATAACCACTTTATGCAATTTCATCCGAAAACCTGTTTCGGTATCTAGTGAAATAAATTCCTGCGCTTGTTTATTCTTAAGGCATGAAACTTTTGCTCCAATTGGATGTCGGTGTCTCTTAAGTGTGTCACCCTATGGTTCGTGAATAATGTGGACATGATCGAGACCCTTCTCGGATCAATAATCAGAAGCGGGATCTGAAGACCCATACTGACTCCCACACATTCAACGATGACTTTCTTGTGATCGTCGGAACCTTTTACGCTAGTATCTTAATCCCTTTGTTTCACGATATATTACATGTCCGAGATTCGATCATCGGTATCTCCATACCTAGTTTGATCTCTTTACCGACATGCACTCTTTTCTCATTCCCGTGATATAACATTCTAGTGATCAAATCACTTGCTTGCAAGCTAATCAATGTGATATCACCGAGAGGGCCCAGAGTATATCTATCCGTCATCGGGATGAACAAATTCCACTCTCAATCCATGAGCCTCAACATAACACTTTATTAGTTCTGAATCCATCTTTATAATCACCCTGTTACGGTGTGACGTTTGATGTTATCAAGAAACTCTTCCGGTGTTAGTGATTGACATGATCTCATGGTCTAAGGATTAGGATCACTTCGTAAGTTGTTATAGCAATATAAACTCAATGACTTTGATCGTAATGCTATACTTCGGATGAATGTTCATCACATCATTACACTAATGTTGTGATCCTGTTATTAACAACATCCAATGTCCATGATCAGGAAACCTTGATCATCTTGTTAATCAACGAGCTAGTTTATGAGAGAGGCATAACTAGGAACTTTCTGTTTGTTTATTAAACACACATGTATTAACATTTCCGTATTAATACAATTATAGCATGTAAAATAAACATCTATCATATACTTGGAATACACATAATAAACACTTTATTATTGCCTATTAGGGCATATTCCCTTCAGTCCCCCACTTGCACTAGAGACAATAATCTAGTTACATAGTGATAAATATAACACCCATTGATTTCTAGTGTTGATCATGTTTTGCTCTAGGGAGAGTTTTAGTCAACGGATCTGCTACATTGAGATCCGTATGTACTTTACAAATCGTTATATCTCCATCCTTGACATGCTCGCGGATGGAGTGAAACCGGCGCTTAATATGCTTGGAATGATTGTGAGATCTTGGCTCTTTGGCATTGGCAATGGCACCATTGTTGTCACAATAGATCACCATTGTATCCAACGCGTTTGCCACCACTCCTAGTTCGGATATGAACTCCTTCATCCAAATCCTTCTTCAGCCGCTCAAGCAAAGAACATATTCGGCCTCCGTTGTTGATCCCGCTACCACAGGTTGTTTGGAGCTCCTCCAACACAAGTCATACTACAACAATAATTACTAAGCATATGGTCAAAGAAACATCCAACATGACATGATAAAGTCTAGGCCACAGTCAAAACAATGCTCCTTTTGTACCACTAAAGCATGAAGTTTCCTACTCTTTTCCAACACCAATCAACTTATTTGAAACAAAATACGAATGCGGGGTCCAACTAATTTATTACAGAAAACCAAACAAAAGAAAACTAAAAACAAAAACAAAGACGCTCCAAGAACAACACAAAAGTGCGTGAAGCAATAAAAATAAAGTGTCTAGAAAGAAGACCTGACATTTTTATTGATGAAGAAGGGGATGCCTTGGGCATCCCGAAGCTGTGATGCTTGTACCTCTTGAATATTTCTTGGGGTTACATGGGTGGCATCCCCAATCTTGAGCTTTTTTCCATTCTTCATCTCATCACATCATTATTCCCCTACACTTGAAAATTTCCTTCATACAAAACTTCACACAATTCTTCATTAGCAACATTAGTGTATTCAAGATAATAAGCCCTTGGGTTTAGTTTCAACTCAAGTAAAACTTCCATTAAAACACAAGATTACTGTAGAAATTCCTTTTAAAGGCTCAAGTGATCAAAGAAAACTCAAAAAGAAACCCCTAAGAGGCAAATGCAAATAATGGCAGAAATATGTCAAAACAGACCAGCAGGTAAAAACCGATTTTTTCGAAGACCTTATGTTGCTTAAATTGGAAATTGTTCAACTAACGAAAGTTATATAATAACCTGGGGCATATGCTTAGAAAATTAAAGCTCAATTTGACGTACTGGGAGTTTTCACGAATTTTTACAGTGAAGCACAAAAATCTGTTTCGGGACAACAACTTCCTCAAATCTTACTTCTCTCTCATTAGAGGTTATTCTTGGCACAAAAACCACACAAAGGGTAAGGAGAGGTTATTATATAAGTAATAACTTCCAAGACTCAACAAAATAGAAACCTACTGAAATTTGGGTTATCTCCCAAAATCTCTTTCTTTATAGCCATTAAGATATGCATGATAATTTCGATGATGCTCACATAAGAAATATGAATTGAAGTAAAAGAGAGCCTCAAGAAGCAAATATGAAACAAATTTAAGTCTAACCCACTTCCTGTGAAAAATAATCTTGTAAAGAAACAAGTCATGAAAGCACAAAGCAACAAGCATAGGAAAGCAAAAAAAGTGCAACTTCAAAATTTTCAACATAAAGAGGGGAAACTTGATATTGTTGAGAGACATAAAACCATGTTTCCCTATCTCATAATAGCTTTCAGTAGCATCATGAATAAAATTAACAATATAACTATCACATAAAACATTCTTATCATGAGCCACATGCATATAATAATTATTACTCTCCACATAAGCATAGTCATCCTTATTCATTGTAGTGGGAGCAAATTCAACAAAGTAGCTATCATTATTTTTCTCATCACCATAATCATCAAATATAGCAGGCGTATTGTAATCATAATTAATTTTCTCCTCAATAGTAGGTGGACTAGAAATATCATATTCATCATTGTAATCATCATATATTGGAGGTGTAGTATCATCAAAGCAAATTTTCTCCTCTAAAGCAGGTGGACTGAAAATATCATATTCATCATTGTAATCATCATATATTGGAGGTATAGTATCATCATAACAAATTTTCTCCTCTAAAGCTGGGAACTAAAAAGATCATTTTCATAAAAACTAGCTTCAAGCTTAGATGTTTCCGTAGCATTAGCAATAATGGTGTTTAAAGAATTCATACTAATAACATTGTTATTAGCATGCAAATAAAGTTCCATAGGTTTTTTAATTTTCTCTTTAAACACTTCATGTCCTAACTCAAGATAAATATTATAAAGATCTCTAATTTTTTTGCCATTTTCCATTAAGCCTAACTAGTGAAAATAAAAACAAGAAACAAAAAGAAATAATTGCAGAATATAAAGGAAATAACTTCGAGCACTCACACACCAGCAACAGTACTAGAAGATAGCTTAATGGACAGAGGATATGAGTAATTTTTACCTTACCTCCCTGGCAACGACGCCAAGAAAAGAGCTTGACGGGGAGGAAGAGACTAAAGGCCCTATGTTCCCCGCCAAGAAAAGAGCTTGATGTTTATGCATGCTTCTATTCTTGTAGACAGTGTTGGGCCTCCAAGTGTAGAGGTTTGTAGAACAGCAACAAGTTTCCCTTAAGTGGATCACCCAAGGTTTATCGAACTAAGGGGGGAACTGCTCAAAGGTATCTCTCTCAAGCAATCCAGCAATCAAGATACAATAAGTCTCTTGTGTCCCCAACACACCCAATACACTTGTCAGGTGTATAGGTGCACTAGTTCGACGAAGAGATAGTGAAATACAAGTAATATAGATGATTAGTGGTAATTGCAATCTGAAATAAAGGTGGCAGCAAGCAAACACGTAACAGATCTAGTTGTAAATGGTGTTTCAATGATTAGAAACAAGTCCTAGGGATCATACTTTCACTAGTGGACACTCTCATATAAATATCTTCTCTTTATTATGCTACTCTGAACTACTCTCCGGTTGGACAAGTCCAATCCATGGTAGGGCTACAAAAGCTCTCCTTAAAGTTCGCATTCCCCATCTAGGTAACCCCATACTGTCACCTTGAGCGCTAGATAGTTCCAACAAACACCACAATTTCATAGAGACATCCAACTCAAAACATAACTCATGATAAGTATTTCTTTAATATTTAGACTAAGTGCCACACGGTGTGCACACAGTCAACTTCACACACGTGGGGATAACCAGAGATTACAATTAAAGCACTTGAGTAGCAGAGTAGATCTACTCGATTACAAAGCTCATGACCATAATAAGATCACGCAGAGAGAGAGAGAGAGAGAGAGAGAGAGAGAGAGAGAGAGAGAGATGAACACATAGCTACCGGTAGAGCCCTTAGCCTCAAGGGAGAACTACTCCCTCCTCATCATGGGAATCAACAACTGCGATGGAGATGGTGGTGGAGATCGATGGAGATGGCTCCAGGGGCATTGTTACTTCTGTCCCCCGAATCTCCTCTTCAGTGGCGGCGACGCTGCGGAACTTTTCGTGGATGGAGGCTGATTCTTGTAGGGTTTTCACATTGGAGAGAATATATAGGCGGAAGGGCGATGTCAGGAGGTGGACCAGGGGCCCACACCACATCCTAGCGCGGCCAGAGGGGGGTGTAGGGTTCGCAACATAGAAAACAAAAATTTTCCTACAATGGGAACAACTAAGTACCAAGATCTATCTACTAGATACAAGCAACGGGTGGATATACATCCATAGAATACATACCCTCAAAGACCGAATAGCGTTAACGAGGTTGTACTCATGGATGATGTAGTCGAACGCTTGCCGATATCAAGATCGTGATGAAGTCCATCTGGTCCAGTCGGTCCAGCACCATCAAGTCCAGCACCGCAAAGCAGTGGTGCATCCGTGATCGCACACACGTCCGGGTACCCCGACAACCTCCGCGCCCTCACTCCAGTAAAGCGGCGGAAGCAACAAATACTTCTAGAAAAATCCTCTAGGAACATGTATTTCGCTGATCCGAGACCATGGGGGAATTCTAAAGGGGGGAGAGAGATCCTTCGCGAGGAGGTGTGAGATGAGAGGAGAGAGTGGGGTGCCTTTTATAGGGAGAGGGGGGCAACCCCCTCCCATGGCGTGGCAGCCATGGAGGTGCCCCCACCTCTTCCACATTCATGTGGGTGGAGCTCCCACTCACATAAATAGCCACCCATTCAAAATTCCACTCACCTCCATTAAATTTCCACCAAATTTAATGCAATCTCTCATTAAATAAAACTCTTTTATTTATTTATTTATTTATTTATTCAGAATTTTGTTAATTACTTTAATTAACAAACATTCACATAAAACCCCTTGCTATTATTCAATTTCACATGCAGAACCAGTTTCAGCAATTTCAACCGAAACGATTCCGGTGTCTAGTGAAATAAATTCCCGCGCGTTCCTTTTTTCTTTCTCTGGCATATTATTTGATCCAAATGGTGTCGGTATCCCTTAAGTGTCACCCTACGGTTTGCGAATAATGTAGACATGATCGAGACCCCTCTCCGATAAATAATCAGCAGCGGGACCTGGAGATCCGTACTGGCTCCCACACATTCAACGATGACTTCTATGATCGTGTGAACCTTATATGCATGTAACTCAATCACTTTGTCTTGCGATATATTACATGTCCGAGATTTGATCATCGGTATCTCCATACCTAGTTTGATCTCGTTGCCGACATGTAATCTTTTCTCGTTCCTGTGATATAACATTCTAGTGATCAAATCACTTGCTTGCAAGCTAACTAATGTGATATCACCGAGAGGGCCCAGAGTATATCTCTCCATCATCAGGATGGATATATTCCACTCTTGATCCATGGGCATCAACATAATACCTTCGTAGCACTGAACCCATCTTTATAGTCACCCTATTACGGTGTGACGTTTTATGTTATCAACATACTCTTCCGGTGTTAGTGATTGACACGATCTCATGGTCTAAGGATTAAGATTACTTCGTATGATGTTATAGACAATGACCTTGATCGTAATGCTATACTTCGGATGAATGTTCATCACATCATTCCAACAATGTTGTGATCTCGTTATTAACAACATCGAATATCCATGATCAGGAAACCTTTGATCATCTTGTTAATCAACGAGCTAGTTTATAAGAGAGGCATAACTAGGAACTTCCTTTTTGTTTATTAAACACACATGTATTATCGTTTCCGTATTAATACAATTATAGCATGCAAAATAAACATTTATCATAAATAAGGAATACAATAATAACCACTTTATTATTGCCTCTCGGGCATAATCCCTTCAGGGGGTACCACCAGGGCGTGTGGCTGCCTCCTGGCCCTCCTCCGTCTCTTCTTTGGACTCCTCGTGTCTGAAAAAAATAGGAACTTTTGGCTTCGTTTCGTCCAATTCTGAGAATATTTCTTTACTAACTTTTCTGAAACCAAAAACAGCAGAAAACAGGAACTAGCACTATGGCATATTATTAATAGGTTAGTTCCAGAAAATGTATAAAAGTACCTCAAAGTGTAGACAAAACATAAGACAAATGATATAAAACAAGCATGGAGCATAAAAAATTATATATACGTTTGCGACGTATCAAGGAGCAGAACAAAGCTGCCGAAGAGCAAAATGCTCGGAACCTTGAGGTATACAAAACCCTCCAAAAGGAACAGGACTCCATGGCGGAGGTTCTCCAACA